>OZ007555.1:248412806-249612806 GCA_963931855.1 Philhelius festivus | reverse complement strand
AGTTTTGTTTGATTGTATATGTGAAACATCAAATGCGTACAATAATCAAAATCAAGAAAAATGTTTGTTGAAAGCAGGGTTGGCCGAATTGTCACTTTTTAGAAATAACTACATTTGTTATGTCTGCTACGTAGTTTATGTAGTTAATGTAGTTAATGTAGTTAAATGTAGTTAAATGTAGTTAATTGTAGTTAATGTAACAAATTGTAGCATTGCTGTCAATCAACTGTCAGTTGTGCGTTTGAAATTTGAATTTTTAAATTAAACGTTCAGTTATTCCTACAATTCTTCATCCTTATGGTAAATGAAACTTTTTTTTTACAAACCTTCATTAGGCGTTTTTCTTTTTTAGTTCAGTATAGAGCTCCGAACAGAGTCCGAGCATGTCGAGCATGTTCCGAACATCCTCTGAGCGTGCTCTGAGCGCTCTGAGTATTTTTTGAAACACACCTGAACACTTAGCTGTCGACATTTTGTTTTTTTAAATTTCCATCTGTCAAATGCCTGTGTTAAGCATTGTACTCTGTCCGCTCAGTTATTTTATTCTGAGCTTATAGAGCGCACTCTGAACATGCTCAGAACGAAAAAAGAAACACATTTACGAAGCTCTGAAGGCTCTGAACTAAAAAAGAAACACTATTTATTTTTTGACAACTCAGGCACTGTTCTGAACTAAAAAAGAAAAACGCCTATTAGATCATAAAAGTGCAAAATTGTTTTGTTTTTCCTTTATTATATTAAGTTTTTATGAATTAACTACATACATATGTAGCAGACGTAACAAGTTGTAGTAAATTAGGCATGTAGTTTCTTCAATAAACTATGCGTAGTTAAATACTACGTTTATATGCAGTATCGAAAGATCGAGTTGGATTAGGGTCGGATTTTCGAACCACATTTCTACTCGACACCGCTGAGCGATTGGGATCGAGTCGAACGAAGCTCATTTCAACTCAATACAGGTATATAAAGGTTCGAAGCGAGCTTCAAGCTCGCTTTAACACCTCATATAAACGTAGTAAATCATGTAGAAAATGTAGTGTAGTTAATTCGGCCAACCCTGGTTCGCACAATTTGGATACCAAAAATCACAGCTGTTGAGGTTGACGTTTAAGTATATGAATGTGTGAGTGCTTCTGGTTTTGCTTCTGATTTCAAATCCAGAAGCAAATTTCTCTTCTTTTCAGAATCAGAACTGTCATTTTTTCCCAATTGAACACTTTCAGAAGAGTTCGGAAGGCTTCCGGATTGCCAAATAAAAACGACATAAGAGTTGAGTTGTGTTGATGACAACTCAACTAAGTTGAGTTGTAATCCATAATAGGGGCAGAAGTCTTGTTGTACAGTGCCGTGGGAGCAATTCGGAGGCACCCGCTGGTCAGAAAGCTCTGATATTCAGTTCTGCCAACCTTCTTCTTATGGTAAGTTCACTCATACTAACATTCATTACCTCAAAAAGACGTGCTTTCTCAGTACTCGTATGTTGCTGACGACAAAGCGATCATCCCGAGCTGAAGTGCATCGATGTCGACCTTGAACTGGTCTTTTCGTGTATGAGCCAGTTTCCCGAAATTGTCTGATGTTATCCCAAATCGTAGTTTTAGGTACACCAAGCGTACGAACAATGCAGTGTAGTTAAACGGTTTAAAGATACGAACATTTTAACAAGTTGCAGAAGAAGCGGTCGTTGTAAAATGCATTAAAATTCCAAGAACCACTTCTTCACAATTAGCGGCAAAAATTCGCGAACAATTTGGCAAAACTATTTCAACCAAAACCGCATAAAACATCATTCATAAGGCTGGTTACTTCTCCCGGATTCCAAGGCGTATCAAGGAAACGTATTTCTGGTAAAAGGTAATTTTGTCTGACTAGAGCAAGTTTAACATTTTCCGAATTATTGTGGCCAGAGCCAAATACTGCTGTTAAAAAAAGTGAATTTGCTTCCCAATGTCAAACATGGAGGAGGTGGAGTCATGCTAGTATTCATAGATTACATAATGGACAAGATGAGAGTTTTTATTACCAGAAACATAATGATCTAAAGTATACTGCAAATATAGTGAAAGAATGGATACTATATAAAACTCATCACACCGCCACAGTCCCCAGGTATGAATCCCAAAGAGCATCTATGAATTTATGTGAATAGTGTGGCGTCTCAGAAAACACGACATATCCAGCAGGGCTCAGTTAAAAAAGGTGATTGTAGACAAATAGAAAAAAAAAACATCAATCTACAATTAAACAGGTAAACTCCATGCAAAACAGGTTAAGAAAAGTCATAAGGAATAAGGTTATGCCAACCCACTATTGTAAATGTCAGATACATAATTACTCAATTATACTTAGTTTGTGCCAATACTTTTCCCCGAAAAACACTGAAGTTGTAATAAACTAGTGAATTTTCATTACTTAAACTAAAGTTACATAAGTTATGATTTTTGTTATATACGTTTCGAAATGAATTAAAATAAATTGTTTTATATAGACTGAAATTTTGTACAGGCTCTAGGTCAATAAAACGATGTTTTAGATGGTGTGCAACGTTTCGAGCGTGGTTACACTCTTCATCAGGCCTTTATTTAGAATTAAATAACATAATTATGTTCATGTATTACAAAACAATACAAATGTCAACACTTACAAAATAATCAAAATTAGGCTTTACAAAACAATATACACTTTCTTGAAAACTTCAAACACATAATATTAATTATTAGTTAAAAATGAAATGAAAACAGTCCCACTGTCACTTCTCGATGTTTCTCTTCTGTCAACTGTTACACAATCTTCTTAATCAGCTGGCTATATATAGTACTCAGGTTCTCGCAATCAGATTGTCTATTAACTGTGTTATCAGTTCTATTAATGTGTAACATTTCCAGCAGCATTCTCTTATTTTGGTTTGAATTTGAAGGTAAAATATACCAACAAAAACAAGGTGTTCCTATGGGTAGCCCAATATCACCTATACTGGCGGACTTAGTCATGGAAACCTTATTGAACGACATTATTGGAAAATTGACAAATAAACCAAAACTCGTGACAAAATATGTTGATGACCTATTCGCCATTGTCAAAAAGGAACATGTCACCTCAACACTCGAAGCTTTGAACGCCTTCCATCACCGTATTCAGTTCACTGTTGAAGTCGAAACGAATGGAGAACTTCCTTACCTGGATGTGAAAGCGATCCGAAAAGAACACCAAATAATCTTCGATTGGTACAAGAAACCCACATCATCTGGTCGGCTCATAAATTATTATTCTAACCAACCCAAACAGGTCATAATGAACACAGCCAAAAACTTCATTAATAAAGTACTTAAGTATAGCCATCCAAAATTTTTATAACAAAAATATGAATATTATTAGAGACACCCTGTATCTCAACTCGTTCCCCCCAACCGTCATCAACCACTTAATATGCACAACTCAGAACAACAACAATGCCAACCCTGAAAATGATGCACCAACACAACAACAACCACAACCTCTGATCTACCGAAGCGCCTTTTATGTATCGTCTCTTTCTTCGCGCATCAAATCAGCTCCAATTCGTGACAAAGAGAGAACAAGAATAGCGTTCAAATCTACAAAAACTCTTAAATCGTTATTGTTCACCAACACCAAAGGGAAAATCGATACACAAGACAAGTCAGATGTTGTATACCAAATAAAATGCAATGGTAATGCTAATGGAAAATGTTCATCATTATACATTGGTACATCCAAACAAAAACTCCGTAATCGTCTCTCAGGCCATAGGTCTGATATCAACAACGGTGGTTCACAAAAAACTGCTCTTGCTCTCCATTGTATTGAACACAACCACAAACCAGATTTGGAAGATGTAAAGATCTTGGAAATTGAGAGAAACCAAAATAAGAGAATGCTGCTGGAAATGTTACACATTAATAGAACTGATAACACAGTTAATAGACAATCTGATTGCGAGAACCTGAGTACTATACAGGGTGATTGGCATAAGGTGTGACAAAAAGATAGGGCGTGTAGGTTGGACTTAGACAAGAAAAAAATCGTATGGGAGGGGGGGGTCTATTTCCCCCCGTTTAGGCGGGAGGGGCAATTTAAGAAAAAAATCACTTAAAACAGAAAAAAAATTATTAGAAAATAACGGTGATACCTACAGAGTAATGCTATGGCATTTTGAAAAGCCAGAAATACATTCTTTAATTTTGTTTTTAAATAAAGTTGTTCGAGTGAATAGTTTTTGAAAAATTAATTTTCAAAATCAAAATTTTGAAAAAAAAAATTAAATTTTTTTTTTAAACAATTTTTTTTCAAAATTTTACGTAATTAAGTATTATTTTTTTATTCAATATTCAATGCTCTTTTTAATTTTTGATCAAACACAAAAAACCGGATGTCAAAATGTTTTGTAGTTTTTGAGAAAATCAAAAATAACAAAAACTACTTTTGTTCTAAGAAAAGCCTTTTATTTTAGTTTTTACGTTTTTGGATTCTTATGTAGGTGAATTTACGATTGAAAGGATTAACTTTCTTTTTACTATTCTTTTAATTATCGTCTTATAAGCATACAATAATGTGAAAAAGTACTGGATTAACCATATTTCACACATTTTTTCATTGAGAACACCTGCGTGAGAGCATTGGTTTAAAATTGACCTGCCACTTTTTTATTATGGTGGGGTCGGCTTGGCTTAGGTGCATTTACGAAAGAAAGGATTAACTTTTTCTGTAAAATTTTTTTATTATCAGTCTTATAAGCATACAATAACACATTTTTTCATTGAGAACACCTGCGTGAGAGCATTGGATTAATATTGATCTGCGAATGTTTTTTAAATAATGCAGCGTTACACGCCCTAACTAGTGACAGAAAAATGCAATTGCGAAATAAGAACAAAAATGTTCCTGAATCTTGAAATCAATTTAAATAATAAATACATGCATATTTAGATAAAATACATAATTACTGTTTATTTAAAGTTAATCCTTTTTTTCGTAAATGCACCTAAGCCAAGCCGACCCCACCATAATAAAAAAGTGGCAGGTCAATTTTAAACCAATGCTCTCACGCAGGTGTTCTCAATGAAAAAATGTGTGAAATATGGTTAATCCAGTACTTTTTCACATTATTGTATGCTTATAAGACGATAATTAAAAGAATAGTAAAAAGAAAGTTAATCCTTTCAATCGTAAATTCACCTACATAAGAATCCAAAAACGTAAAAACTAAAATAAAAGGCTTTTCTTAGAACAAAAGTAGTTTTTGTTATTTTTGATTTTCTCAAAAACTACAAAACATTTTGACATCCGGTTTTTTGTGTTTGATCAAAAATTAAAAAGAGCATTGAATATTGAATAAAAAAATAATACTTAATTACCTAAAATTTTGAAAAAAAATTGTTTAAAAAAAAAAATTTAATTTTTTTTTTCAAAATTTTGATTTTTAAAATTAATTTTTCAAAAACTATTCACTCGAACAACTTTATTTAAAAACAAAATTAAAGAATGTATTTCTGGCTTTTCAAAATGCTATAGCATTACTCTGTAGGTATCACCGTTATTTTTTAATAATTTTTTTTCTGTTTTAAGTGATTTTTTTCTTAAATTGCCCCTCCCGCCTAAACGGGGGGAAATAGACCCCCCCTCCCATACGATTTTTTTCTTGTCTAAGTCCAACCTACACGCCCTAGCTTTTTGTCACACCTTATGCCAATCACCCTGTATATAGCCAGCTGATTAAGAAGATTGTGTAACAGTTGACAGAAGAGAAACATCGAGAAGTGACAGTGGGACTGTTTTCATTTCATTTTTAACTAATAATTAATATTATGTGTTTGAAGTTTTCAAGAAAGTGTATATTGTTTTGTAAAGCCTAATTTTGATTATTTTGTAAGTGTTGACATTTGTATTGTTTTGTAATACATGAACATAATTATGTTATTTAATTCTAAATAAAGGCCTGATGAAGAGTGTAACCACGCTCGAAACGTTGCACACCATCTAAAACATCGTTTTATTGACCTAGAGCCTGTACAAAATTTCAGTCTATATTAAACTAAAAAGGTCGTTTAACCATTCCAATAATAAATTGTTTTAAACAAATTTTTAAAAAATACTTCTTATTTTTTATCAAACAATGACTTAGTTCTGAAAGTTACAGATGTTCCAATACATTTTTCTCATGTATGCAGAAAAAATTAAAAATCAGTTTGCTTGGAAACCAAGAAGTTAATGTAAGGCTTAGGGTGATTCACGAAGTTTGTTTTTTATTATTTGCTTTCGGACTTCTCTTGAAAAACTGAGGTACATTTGTTTGAGGTTCAATTTTTGCTTGAATACATTTTTGTACAGCCAAAATATTTTTAACTTTTTCTACATTCTAAGGCTAGCCGCGCACTAGCAACTTTTAGTTGCGAAACTGTTTGGTTACTTAAGCTAAGTGTACACGATTGGTAGATCTTACAATATTGTCAGATCTGTCAGTGAAAAACATGCTTACAATGTCTTACAATCGTGTAGTCTTACAATTAATTGTCAGAAAATTTGTCTGACAATTAATTGTTAGATCATTGTCTGACAATTAATTGTAAGAAACCTGACAATCATGTGTACGCTAGCTGACAATCGTGTAATCTTCCAATTAATTGTCAGAAAATGTATCTGACAATTAATTGTAAGACGGTAAATTGTAAGGTATTTGATAATCGTGTACACACACAATTTATTGTCAGGCCTGCCAATTTTTATCGTTGTCTGACGTTTCTGACAATGAAGAAATTGTAAGATGTTCGTTTTTTAGCATCATACAATTTTTTCATTGTCAGAAAATTTGCAGCCAAGGTTTAATTGTCAGTTTGCATAACCAACAAAAACTGACAATTAATTGTGTGTGTACACGGTTGGTAGAAAATCTACCAATCTCTTACAATTAATTGGTAGGTATTAAGACGGTTATCTGAAAATGAATTGTCAGCCAACTTCTGACAATTAATTGTAAGGGATTGGTAGATTTTCTACCAACCGTGTACACACACAACTTAATTGTCAGCTCATTGGTAGATAATTGTCAGACATTGTAAGGTCTTACAATATTGTAAGATCTACCAATCGTGTACACTTAGCTTTATAGAAAACAGATGAACTGTTTGGTTGAATGTCCGTGAATTTGCAGATAATTATATGTTCAATAAAATGGCGAACTTATTTTAGGCAATCGTTTAGTTTGTGTCAAAACACAAACTTTTTAGTTGCTCGAACCAAGCAGTTTCGCAACTAAAAGTTGCTAGTGCGCGGCTAGCCTAAAACAAAGTATACTGGTTTGTATTGATATTTGATAATATATTATATCGCTGTATTTCTTGCAATATTTAACTAACTACTACGAAATTATTAATATCTTCTCTTTCAAATATAATATATTTTTAAGGTCTTATAGATGTTTCTGCTTGGTGAAGAAGATGCAGATGATAGGAGAAGCTTTAAATTATATTTAGTTTTTGATTCGCCATGTGACAATGCTATCGAGAAAAGAACTTAATGAGCTTTTTATACGCTGCTGTTCTAAATACACATCCGAAAGACAGGGATTTGAACGTATAAACGAATATGAGAGCACTGTCATCAGCAAATAACGGATCAGCAGTTTCAGACAAGATTATTGACGAATATGAGAAAAAGAGTCGAAGATAAAACGGAGCCCTGTGGCACCTCAGCATTTATTTTATGAATATCAGACTTAAAACCATCCAACACAACTTGTATTGAACGGTCCGAAATATTATTTATTTCTTATCCGACGAAGAAGAGATTCATCGATACTAAATGCACGCATATTCGATAAGTACTCTTATGCCAAACTCTATCAAATTCTTTGGAAATATCAAGTTCTTCAGCGCGCCGGTTTCATTCTTTTAAGGTGGAGGCTTTTGCTCGAACTACCTTAGCCGTTTTATTTATGGAGTCCGTTTTCTGTTCTCACAACTTTGATTAACCCCCCTATTACGGTTTTCGAATCGAACGTTCAAGGTGAGATTTTTTCATTAGCGAACTACACATTCGACATACTACGGCTGGCGATCTTTACAATTCGAGTTCGAAATTTGATTGTTTATAAAAAATATCAAAAATATGACATTTAAGTCGAATCAAAGGTTCTCGATTCGCCAACCGTAATACTAATTTCTCACACCCACATGTTTATTTGTTCGACTCGCCAGCGGTAATAAGGAGGTAAATAGCCGGAATTTTAGGTTTTGAACAAAAATGTATGGTATGCCTGATTCAACCTAAAACGAATATATATGTAGGTGTTGCATTAGACAATTGAAGACTCGGTACTTGATGATAGGTCAATTTTGCGATTTTTAAAAATCTTTGGCCATATCAATGTTAAAGCTAGCTTAGCATCCGTACTTTTTTTCTTTGCTTGATTTTTCCAGTTATGATTAGAAGTTAATCACGCTTCGAGGTATTTAAACTCGCTGACTACTTCAATGCTTTAATTGTTGATGTTATATTATTCATCCGCCAGCCTATGCCTCTGCCGTGGTTCAAGAGTTAAAGCCTTGGTTTTCACAATACTTTTGAAGTCTATTGATTTGAAAAAAGATTATCCGACAACAGAACCAAATCATCTGCATATAACAGGACTTTAACTAAGGATTCAGCAAAGGAAGGATATTACAAACTATGTACATTAATATAAAGGACGAACAAAGCTAGACTAACAGCCCTGTTATGAGTACGAGTATCAAGTTGGTAGTCGATAATAATAAAAATAATGTTTACGTTTCAATCTAGAATTTGTGGTTGATAAGAAAATTGATGTGTATCTATTTTGTTGATATCCGTAATACCATGACTATCAAAAAAATCATTCATAGTAATGATAAAATCTATAATAAAATTCACAGTCGATAGAAAATATTGATAGTTCATGTCAAGTAGAAGAGTATCCATTTGCTGTCAAGACCAACATTCCACAACATTTCACAGTTTGGGTATGCCTGAACAAGAGAGAGTGGCTCTCATTTTCGAACTCCGAAAAACACTTGTGAGTGGTTGGTGAATACCCAAAAGAAATTTCAAGTTAAGAGCCTCGTAAAGTTAAGAGCCGTTTAAGAGCGCTCGGTGAATACCAGCCTAAGAATGCAACTTTGGGGAATTCCTGCAGAAGTCTCAAACCTTTCTTATAAGGTGTTGCGTGTTGACCAGGTCACAATAGATATTTAGGTCGCGGTGAATTACACTTCATATAGAATTCAAGGTCTTGCCATCCCATACAGCAGCACTAGTTGGATCCAGTAAATTGGAGTACAAAAGCAAAAATTTTCGCGGTACACCAAAGGAAGATTACTTGTAGATTAATGCTTGTCTGTTAACCGTATCAAAGCCTGCTTTGAAGTTAGTCAATGAAACAAGAGTAGAGTAAAGTCGGGTAATGTGGACCACTCGGCTAATATGGACCACCAGCTTTTCTCGCCTTACACAAATGCAATCGAGGAGACGATTGGTTGCGATTGTGCGGGACCTGCTTAAACTTAACTCAGTATAGTTTGAGTAGTCAGGAGTAGTGCGTTACGAAGTTATTCGGATTAAAAGAAAATCCAAGGCATTGATTATTTTTTTTTCGTAGGTGTTTCTCCTTTTTTCTATAGTTAAAAATATAGTTTGTCTCCTTTTACTTTTTAAATATAAGAAGTGAATATTTATTTTAAGGTTTTTATTTTTAAAACTATTGTAAAGAGTCTCATTTTGTTGTAAAATTGCTTTTTTTCCAAAAATTATGTTGCGGGTAATATGGAGTAATATGGAGTATATGGACTAGTTGTCCACATTACCCGCTATTTCAATATAGGAAGTTTCGGGTCTGGATGAGGATGAATGATCGACCGTTGATGATTTTGATATATGTGAATTGCTTGGCAAGGCTTATGTCAGAGTCCAAACTGGATAAATAGCCGTCAAGGGATTGAAGACCAGGTGGTCCATATTACCCTCCATTTTTTTTTGTTACGTTTTAGAGTTACTTAACTTTTTGTTTTTTGTTATTTTTTTATTAAGTGAATTTATTTTTTTGTTGCTACTTTTTTAATCAGAATTAACCGATGTATTTTTTTTTTAAATATATTTTAAAAAAAGTTACACCGTTTGTGTTTTATTAACAAAAATATGATTGGTGGTCCATATTACCCGACTTTACTCTAAAGCTTCTTATTTTTCTGTAAATATTTTTTGTTGTTATGCTTGAAAGGACGAAAATATTAGCCACAGTTGAGAATCCAGAACGAAACCCAGATTAAAAAAAAGATACTTAAGCGCTTGGTTGCCTCAATCCATTTCGAAAGTCTGTGGTAATGAATAGAACCTTAAATCTAAAAAAGAGTTAACACAAGATATTCCTCTATAGTTTTCTGCAAGACTCACGTAGATAAATCTTCGTTATCAATATTAATAGCATTTAAAAATAAGAATTCAATATAAATAGATTTAAATTCTAGCCGAAAACGGTCTTTAAAACTCAGAATAAAATGGCAAAATAGGGTAAATTTGTCATTACCTTAAAGCAATTTGCACAAATATATATATCCTTTCAAAAACTTCAAAGAATACTCGTAGAATATACGAATCGATTTTTGTTTGGCCTTTAGTTTGCAAAAGTTTCTGTTCAGTTTTTAGGTTTTATAATTTAATCTGAATAAAAGCAACATATTCTATCGCCTCTACTGTATTGACAAAATATAGGAGAATACACAGCTGGTTTTAGAGTCCTTTTTTCATTACATAAACAATGAAGTAACCCATAAAAGAAGGCATCTCAAATACCTAGAACCTCGAAAGCGAGGGGACAAGGTCTTTTTTAGGATTAACACTAACATTAACACATGTTCTCCACACAAAAACAATCCTTTAATTAAGATGAATGCTGAGAATTTGAAGTCATTTGAAGTGGCATTCACATTTTCAAAATTTCGTTCGATTAGCCAAGCTTGTGTTGTTGTTGATTTCTGCAACTGATATGTAATTAAAAAGATGACTTGATAAAAGTTTTAATTGCTCACGCAATTGTCACTTGCCACAGTATTTTAAAATTTATAAATTAATTTGCTGGTTTGAGTAGTTTATCTGGGGACCAACACTTGATGTTGGGTCAATTTCAAGTGCTTTCGCATATCACAACATTGATTGCCAATGTTTGCCTTACTTGCTTGAGAAACAGAAACAAGTTGTTATTGATGTAACATAATACCTAGATTATGAAGCAAGCAATAGGTAATGGAATTCTTTGTGATGTCTCTGCAATTAGAACAAGTTTCATCCAAAATGACTCATTATATGAACGACAAATACTGACATTATCTATCCTCGTTTTAAAATCAAATTTCTAGGAAAAAGGTCATTACCAGGAATAAAAAGGGCTTCCATTAGCAACAGGAAATTCGCCAAATATAATTTGGCGTCGTCAGATAGCCCGACTAACTGACTGCATGTAGAGACCTTATCTCTCTGAAGTACACATTTATTGGGGTTTATGAGTAAAAATCATGCATGCACTTCCGCTGCTAGTGAACGCATTTTCGGTGGCGCCTGTAACATTGTGGTCATTTGTATGTAGATAGTGAAATTGATTGTATGAAACATTTTTCCGACAAAACGCATTTCTAAAGAACAATAAAAATCGGAGAGATTGACCGTGGATGATTTATGGTGAATTAAACATTTATAGTTTTCTGCTATTGCAATATAGGTACTCCTGCAGTCAAAATAATAGTATTACAACTTGCGGTACATCAAAATCTAAATTTTAAACAAATACATTCTATTTGTTATGTATGGAATATGACATGGTTCAAATGCTCGCCTTGGGTAACACGGAACCAAGTGGTTCAACTTTCAATGACTCTTCTGCATAGATCCGACTGAATTTGAGCGATGGAACATAACACAGTTCACCTAAGGATGATTATCGTTTCTGCGTATAGACAAGTGACTTCAGGAAACCCCACAAGAAAAAGTCTAGCGCGGTCAAATCGCGTGACCTTGATGGCCAACTTACTTCACCAAATGACGCTGCCGTGCCAAAATCCACACTAAACGGTTACTCATTTAAGGATGCATTGTCACCTTGTGAACCTGGTGTGGGTTGTTTTCGTCTCATATATGGCAATTTCGCTTGTTAACACAGCCATTCATCCAAAATGCGGCTTGTTGATTTTCAACATTTGCACAGCGACATCGAATTTAGGGTTTAGGTCTAACGTTTCTCGCATAAAACTTGCCATGGTGATTCGGCGTCAATATCTGAATAATAAACAACAGATGTCACCAAACAAACAAAATGGCCGCCAAAATCTACCGGCACTAATAGGTACGCTGACCATCCGTCCCGTATTTCCCGGGACAGTCCCGTATTTTACTTGTTTGTCCTGGCTAAATTTTAAGGAAATCCGGGCCGTACAACTGTCCCGTATTTGATTTTTTGTCACGGGTTTGTCCCGTATTTTCATATATTTTTATTATTCGAATAATGTTCAAAATTTTAAATTTTATTTTAGCTGAGCTGTTAGATGCTTTTCAAAATGTGTATTCACAAAAAAAAACAATGCACAAAAAAATTTGAAATATATAAATCATCATTTTTTAAAATATAAGCTTATGTACTTCTACCGAATTAAAGAAAAAATTTGAGCATAAACTGGTTCAAAAAATGGAATTTGATTCTCTTAATTGTTTACAATAAATTTACAAATTTGTAAAATAACTCCAAAGAAAAAATGTGAATTTAACGATGATCTTCAGAAGAAATTTTTCTTCATACAAAGAAAAAAATGGAAAAACCCAATATAGGTAGTAACCTGTTCAAAAATCGCTTAAACGTTTTCAAAACGCAGTGGTGATATTGAACAGCACTTAAAAGCAAAACAAAAAAACACAAAGAATCCGACATTGCTGCCGCTTCAAGCGAAAGTTTACAATGATTTTTTAGTTCATCAAATTTTCAAGGACCTGGAAAGAAGAATGCAATTAATGAAAGCACCTGGGCTTACCACACAATATAACATAACCACTCATTCAAGTTTAATTATTGCGCATCGAAACTTATAAAAAGTTGTTTTGATCAAATGTATTTCCTTACACTCACAAAATGTGATCTTTTGTGCAATGTTGTTGCACCTAATTCCATCGAAGAAATTAAAACTTCTCTATGCAAAGTAAGTTTTGTAACCGTTTTTTTTTTCTGATTGTTCCAATCATCGCTGTACAAAAACTGTATCCGCTCTTAATTCGTTATTATACACCACAACAAGGTATCGTTGTAAAGATTTTAGATTTTGAAAATCTTCCAGGGGAACCATCTGTCATCATTTTAAAAAATATGGCAACGTAAACTGTAGTTTTGGCGGGCCAGCAAGAAAAAACTTCAAGCCGTAACCGGTATCGATCTCATTGGAGTTAATTGTGCTGCTCACGTTTTAAATAACTGTAAACAAACTGGAGTTGAATGTTCTCCAATAGATATAAAAGTTGTCATCATCAAAATCTACACTGTTCCAGGGTTGCAAAAGCTTAAGTCACTTGTTAGCTTAAGCTTGGCTTTAATTCACAAGCTAGTGAGTGACTTATGAAATAAAAAAAATATAATTCAGCAGCTAGGAACTGACTTATGAATTAAAAAAAATTTGATTCACAAGTCAGTTGGTGACTTGTGAATTAAAAAAAATTAAATCATAAGCTTCTTAGTGACTTATGAATTAAAAAAAAATTAATTCAGAACCTACTAAGTGACTTATGAATTAAAAAAATTTAAGTCATGGGCAAGTAAGTGACTTATGAATTAAAAAAAAAGAATGTGTGTACTGACGTACGCGCTCTAGAAGTAAAACTTCTTTTCTCTCAAACAAAGCCTCTGTAAAAACCAACGTCAGAATTAATTGTGATTAAGATTATAACAACATAAACTAGAGAACGTTGACATACCTTATCTCCTAACAACCACTTTACTCAAATGTACTCATTACTTACAACTAGATGTCGCATGGGTTCCAGGTTTGTGTACAAAATAAAATGCATTTCGAAATTTCGGATTAGCATAGATACAATATCACAACCACATATTTATTCCTATAATTAATATATACAAAATAATTGTAGGAAGCATGTCGTTATAGCGTGACGCTTTTGACATGTCACTGACAGCTCCATAGAAAATTTTTTACCCCCAACGCCGGAAAAGAAGTTTTACTTCAAAAATTTTAATTCCCAACCTACTAAGTGACTTAGGAATTAAAAAAATTCAAGTCATGAGCAAGTAAGTGACTTATGAATTAAAAAAATTCAAATCATCAGCAAGTAAGTGACTTATGAATTAAAAAAATTTAATTCAAAACCAACTTAGTGACTTATGAATTAAAAAAAATTTAATTCATAAGTTAATGGATAAATGCTGATTAGAAAAATTATGAAATGGATAATTTATAAGCTAGCGTGATAATCTTATGATTTAAAAACTAGATTTGAAAGCTTTCGTTAATAATTAAATAATTATGTAGTCAAAACAAGCTTAAAAATTTCCAATCTACCAACTAACTTATGAATTAATTTTTTTTTAATTCACAAGTCACCACCTGACTTGTGAATTAAATTTTTTTTAATTCATAAGTCACTTACTCCCTGATGACTTAATTTTTTTTAATTCATAAGTCACTTGGTAGCTGGTGAATTAAATTTTTTTTAATTCATAAGTCACTTAGTAGCTTAGGATTTAAATTTTTTTTAATTCATAAGTCACTTTGGGGTTGTGAATTAAATTTTTTTTAATTCATAAGTCACCAAATATCTTATGAATTAAATTTTTTTAATTCACAAGTCATCTATAGACTTATGACTTAAGGATTTTTTAATTCAAAAATTCGCAACCCTGCACTGTTCGCGTAGAAAAATTGAAAAAAAGACTGAATACCTTACTCTCAATAGCTAAGCTAGTAAAATAATAATAAAACTTTATAATCCCTTAAAAGAATTTGCATTTTACAATTTGCAAGAAATTTGCATTTCTAAAGTTGAAGAAGAAAAATATTAAATTGATGAAGGAAAAAGTCTAACAAAAATTAATTACTCAAAACGAATGGAAAGCAAATATTCAACAATTTTACTTAAACCAGTGGGATGTATCTTTCAAAGAACTTGAAGTTTTTAGTTGGGTATATTTTCAAAACATTACTAACTGGCCAGAAATAGAATTTTGGTTATCTTTTGTCAACCAAAAGCTGATAGGAATGATTAAAACTTAATTGACGAATTTGTTTGTCTAAAATCATTCTTAACCTAATAAATTATAACAAAATGGACAGAAAACAAAACTACTGTTGCCCCAAAAATGGAGAGAAATTTTAGAGCAATTTCGTAAACAAAATATAAACTTAAAAAATCTTTTATTTATTGAAGAGTTCGACTTGTGTCTTCCAGGTTCAAATGGTCCAACCGAAAGAGTCTTTTCCATAATGAACAATATTTGAACAAATGAAAAAACGCAACTGAGTGTTGGAACTTGGAACTTCCATAGCCATGTTAATGGTAACATTAAATTATAATTTAATCTACCAGGAATTTAAAAAAATATTTTAAAGAAAATGGTAATATCATCTAAAAAATTTGTTAGGAAAAAAAACAAACAATCTCTTGGACAATGTGTGATTAATGTTTATTTTTCAAAGTCTTGGTAATAGACCGAGAGCCCACAGCAATTTTTGGGTGTGATTGATAACAAAAAATAATAAGCATAATTAGATAGGCCTTTTATAGTTATTTATGAATGTGAACGTCTTGCATACTCTAGTGGGCGCAATAGTGCATTATAGTGCATCAAGTATGCAGTTCTTTCAAAATTCCAAAAAATTGGGATACAAAATTTGCCATAACTTTAAAATGAACAGCTAAGTGCCCTGATTGCAAATATCGAGGTCCAAGACACTTTGAAGGTGGCCTTCTTAGTGCAAGAAGTAGCCTATTCTTATCGCGTCTGGCAGGCAGAAGGCTGTCTGTAAAACGTCTTGGACCTCGATATTTTCAATCAGGGGGCTTAACTCTACATTTTGGCAAAGTTGTTATCACAATTATTTGGACTTGGAAAGAACTGCATACTTAATGCACTATTATGCACTATTGCTCCCACTAGAGTATGCAAGACTCTCACATTTGTAAATAACTATAAAAGGCCTACCTAATTATGCTAATTATTTTTTGTTATCAATCACACCCAAAAATTGCTGTGGGCTCTTAGTCTATAAAGAAAGACTGAATATTTTAAAAAAAAAGGTTTTGTTTAGTTCTAAACATTTTGTGCTGGGAATTAGTATTCTTTGGTTTTTGAAATTTTTGTTGATTTCTTACAAAATAAAAGTAAAAAAAAGTATGTCCCGGGTTTTGCTTTGAGAAATATGGTCACCGTACTAATAGGTCATAAATAAAATGCACGACTGGGTCGTACGAATTTGCTCTTATGTAATAGACTAGGAATTTTAAAAACGGATGTTATAAGAGAAAACTGTTCATATGGATAAAATTAATTTTTTTAAATTCTTTTAGTAGTAAGAGATAAAAACAGAATGCTATGCAAATATGAATTTATGCTAGAACAAACATTATTATAAGTCGTTGTAGTGGCTTCCTTAACAAATAAGCTTTTATACACAAAATTTTTAAAACATTTGTAAGAAAAAAATTTGGTACGCCAACTTTAAATTTTTATTACTGTGCGAATTAAAATTAAATTTTCAAAAAAAATATTAAGCCGTTTTTGAATATCGAATTCAGATATAGAAGTTAGAAGCATTTCTTTAAGAAATTTCAGTAAGCTACTATGGAACTTATGAGTTTGAGTTTCAAACTTTTTTTTTTTTTTTTTTATAATCTACCCGCGCTCAAGGGATTATGATTACCCTTTAAATGTTTCAACACAGCGCGGGCGTGAAGTTAATGAAGAGAAAGAAGGATAGGAAAGATGTGTGGCACGATGTTCTGAGACTGTTGGTGGTTGTCTCAGATATTTTATCTCCAGGGATGGCGGCTGAACTAAAGCGGAGAATGCCGTGTCTTATTTCTATGTCGCTTATAATTCACATTATTTTATTCGTGTTCATCCTTGTTGGGCATACTAGTTTAACTCAATCACATGTTGTTAGTGTTATGCCTGAACAACATGTTAATGAGTAAACCAGCAACCCATTGATGACAATTTTTAGAAGGTTTTTAATGGAATTAAAGCGACATAGACGACGGCAGGGATCGAACCTGTCATCATGAGGTTGACAGGCGAGCACACATCCATCGCGCCACGGCCACCCCCTAAACGTCAAAAATGACTACAATTACGAGTACCTTCAAAGGAATCTTGGAAAGAAATTTTCCTAAATTTGCGGATAATTTTGGACCTATCAACTGGACTTTCCAGCAGGACAACGCCCTAATCCGCACCGCACGCATTGTCAAAAATTGGATACAGGACCAGAATGTGGAATTGCTTCAATAGCCGCGGCACGAGTACGATAACTTGGCCGCCAAGATTTGATGACGGATTTTTGTAGAGGGGTCAAAAATAAGCACTTTTTACTATAGGAGGGGGGGTCTATCTCCCCCCGTTTAGGAGGTAGGGGCACTTTTAGAAAAAATGTTTTAAATTGAAAAAAAAAATATTAAAAAACAACGGTAACACCTACAATAAAGTGCTATACTGCGTTTGAAAGCCAGAAGATTGTTCTATAATCCTGCATTTAAATTAAATTACTCATATCAATAGGTTTTGAGAAATTCGCATTTAAAGTCCAAATTTTGATAAAATAACGTGAAAAAAAAAGTTTAGACCGATTGTTTTCAAAATTGTGAAATGAAATTGTAAATTAGCTTACATGTGTTTCATGTATCTATATCAGTTCTTAATCGAACACAAAAAACCGCATGGTTCTATGTCTTCTGGTTTTTGAGAAAATCGAAAATAACTAAAACTACTTTCCTACAAAATGTTTGATATTTTTTGCTTCCTTACATAAATAAATCAGTGCTAGCTTCCAACATTACAATATATAAACAGTAAAGTATGTATGGGGGGGCATGCTGCCCCCCTGCAACCCCCCTGCTTGGGCACACTATAGGATTTGGGGTAGGTGCGAGGTTGGGTGCATGCAAAGTTTCTTTTGCATTCACAGAATCTGCATTTAAAAAAATTCAAATTTATTCTATTTATCCAATGTCCACTAAATACATATATTTATATAAGTAGCCCAAAGTTCCAAACTTACAATTTTCAAATATTAAAATGCATCATGAAAAATTCACATGTAATGTACTACTGCTCGACTGCAGCAAATATATATGGGCTTATCCGTGCAAATTTTAACTTTTGCCATGCGTCAAAATATATAGACATTATTATTAAATAATCAGGTTTTGGAACTTATAATATTATATATACTCGTATCATTGAGTTTTAACTATTCAATTTATAAAATGAACCATCGAGATAGTGCGAAAGTGTTTGAAATCGAAAAAATCATCGAATATTGCGACTTTTGGCTGCGTGCGTGGATAATTAACGTTTTGTATTATTGCAAAAATAATGTTTAACATAAGATCACTTAGTACAATTTTTGTTTTTTTTTTTCAGATAAATGAAGGTCAAAATTAATTGAAATCATTCATTTTGAGTGCGTGCCTTCCTTATAAATAATCCTATATGATATAAATTTTAGAAAAAACTGCCATGCGTGATTTTTCGTAAATCTTTAATTGTCACAAATTTTCGTGTCTATTTTTTTAACATTGATCATGGGGCATTTTTTATGGTCTGCATCATTATTTAAGCTATCTAGAGTAATTAAAACTTTGGCTTCAATGCGTGCTTCATTATGTACAAATTTTATGAAGTTAACAAAACGAACGTAACTGTTTCAAAAAAGGCACATTTTTTACTAGCACACCAAAGCATTGTTTGATAATACCCTTACAATGAGCGTAATTTAAACTGTAAAAACTATAAAAAAAATGGTAAAAGTGTTAAACAAATAAGTTTGAAAAAAGAAGCTGTGAAGATTAAAAATAAAAACCAAATAAATTAACTCGGTGCTTAAAATAAATTATTTTAAATTCATTTTTCTATACTTTATACTCTTCAACAAACAATACATATGAGTAGGGCTAGGATTTTCATGCACTTAAAAATGCAAAATATGCGCTTAAAATATGCTCTTAAAAATGTAGAATATGCACCTAAAATATGCATTTAAAACCATATACCTTGCGAACCATCTGTATGGGAAAAACATAGTATTTAGGTTTATATAACAAATTCAGTCTTTATTATCGAGGAACACAAAATTTTATCAATAAAAACTGAAAATAAAATTCTTCATTTCAATTAAAATAGAACAAAAAAATATATTAAAAATGGCACCGAATTTGAATTACATCCATTATTGCATTATTTATTTATTTTTGCGAAACCTTAATTTTTTTCTAGAAACTCATCCAGTTTTTTTTTTTTTTGAATTGCTGCACCAAAAGGTCTTCCAACTGCACTAATTTTTGAAAAAACAATTTCAATTAAATAGATGTTTTTTTTTAACGTATTTTTTTCTTCAATCTATACAATTGTATCGCGCAGGAAACTGTAGTTGGAACTGATGAATATGATTTGACTCCTTACCAAAGGCTGATTCAATGCTACTTTTATATTTTTAATTGCAACAGCATCCGAGTTATCAAGATAATTCACAACATCTTCAAAATGTTCATAGTTTTTGGCGTAGTAAGCAACAACTTCCAACCAAGTTTCCCACCTGGTAACAATGGGCTGGGGAGGAAGAGGGGTCGAGGGATACTTTGCTTTGAAATGCTCAACGCGAGATGTTGATTTTAAAAATATTTTTGTTTCCGTTTAAGATTAATAAATCTACAATTAAAAATTACTTCTTATCTGTTCTGTCCACTCTATCTATATCATGATCATTTTTGGATATAAAATTTTTAATTCCTCGAGCGGCCATTACCATGTAGTATGTGCATTTTTTACCTTAGGATCATTTTGTTTTTTTTTTTTTCGAAAATATGCACAAATATGCATTTATTATTGAAAATATGCAATTAAAAGTAATATATTTATTGCATTTATAGTAAAATAAGCAAAAATATGCATTTATAGTAAAATATGAAAAAATATGCACTAACGATTAAATGCCATTTTAAAGCAAATTGATTGATTCGTGTTTGTATTTTATTCCTGTGTTTCTAAAGTTTCTCAAAAAAAAATATGCATTTGCATGGAAATCCTAGCCCTACATATGAGTTATTTTGAAGTTTTTTATTTATTCGTGGTCTATAATTGAAGAAAAACTCAAATTTACATGCGTGCCTTAATTTTTTTTTGTTTTTTTTTTTCAAACTCAAGAAGTTAAAATTTGCAGGGATAAGCCCATATAATTTCTTAATATGTATCTATATTTGTGTCTTACATACCAATTTATATAAAGCAACTGAAATGTTCAAAGTATACCAACTTAGATAAAAAAAAGCTAACATTCCAATTTGTACCGTTGTTTTTTGTTCGTTAATGAAAATGTGGTACAAGTTATTGTTTACCAAATGGCGGTTAAACATCCACTACTCCATCCCAAATTGAATAATTTTCCAATATTTTCTTCTTTCGGTGATTTAGTGTCGACCAACGAAAAAAACATTACTTTTTTCGAAGAAATTGGTTTAATACCAAATGAAAATTCAACTCCCGTGGCTGTGTGCAATTCTGGGTAACGCTAAATGAATTGCTGTACTGAACTAACAAAGATGCATTATGTTTATTAACATTAATCCTTTAAATGGAATCACCGTCACCACTAAAAATCAAAAAAATCAGGGGGGTCATTCCGTAATTTTCTAAACGATAATCGTCAAAACGATAATCGTCGATGATATCGTCCATGATTTGCTTCACGTAACTCGACTACTATCGTCTCGTCAATTGATCACAGTTTTAGAGATTTGTATGCATTTCAGAAACTCTCAAACTGTAGTCAATCTGTCAATTCAATAGAAAACAATACAAAATGTCAATTTACAGTGGAAACTCAATCACTCAACTACAGTCACCTACAAAATTCAAAATTAATTCAAGACGATACCTATTTAGCTATCGTCCAAACGCTATCGTTTTGACGATAGCGTTTTGACGATTATCGACTTACGTGAATCAAAAAAAGGTAACGCTATCGTTCAAACTATATCGTCTGACGATAATCGAGTTACGGAATGACCCCCCAGTTTTGGTAATTTTCGATTTTCTCAAAAACTAGAAGATATAGACCCATACGGTTTTTTGTGTTCGATTAAGAACTAATAGATACATGAAACACATATAAGCTAATTTACAATTTCATTTCACAATTTTGAAAACAATCGGTCTAAACTTTTTTTTCACGTTTTTTTTATCAAAATTTGGACTTTAAATGCGAATTTATCAAAACCATTGACATGAGTAATTTAATTTAAATGCAGGATTATAGAACAGACTTCTGGTTTTCAAACGCAGTATAGCACTTTATTGTAAGTGTTGCCGTTGTTTTTTAATATTTTTTTTTTTAATTTAAACCATTCTTTCTAAAAGTGCCCCTACCTCCTAAACGGGGGGAGATAGACCCAGCGCCCTCTCATAGTAAAAAGAGCTTGTTTTTGACCCCTCTACAAAAATCCGTCATCAAATCTTGGCGGCCAAGTTATCGTACTCTCCCCAGAGATAAAAACAGAATGCTATGCAAATATGAATTTATGCAAGAACAAAAATTATAAGTCGTTGTAGTGGTTTCCTTAAAAAATAAGCTTTTATACACAAAATTTTTAAAACATTTGTAAGAAAAAAATTTGGTACGCCAACTTTAAGTTTTTATTATTGTGCGAGTTAAAATTGAATTTGCAAAAAAAAATATTAAGCCGTTTTTGAGATATCGAATTTTCCAAAACAAAATGACTTTTTGTCCAAAAATTCAAAAAATATTTGTTTTAAAGTTTTGAAATGCAATGTTTGTTTTTTTTTTTTTTTTATAATCTACCCGCGCTCAAGGGATTAGATTACCCTTTAAATGTTTCAACACAACGCGGGCGTAAAGTTAAGAAGAGAAGGAAGGATAGGAAAGATGTGTGGCACGATGTTCTGAGACTGAAGGTTGTTGTCTCAGATATTTTATCTCCAGGGATGGCGGCTGAACTAAAGCGGAGAATGCCGTGTCTTATTTCTATGTCGCTTATAATTCACATTATTTTATTCGTGTTCATCCTTGTTGGGCATACTAGTTTAACTCAATTACATGTTCTTAGTGTTATGCCTGAACAACATGTAATGAGTAAACCAGCAACCCATTGATGATAATTTTAGAAGGTTTTTAATGGAATTAAAACGACATAGACGACGGCAGGGATCGAACCTGTGATCATGAGGTTCACAGGCGAGCACACATCCATCGCGCCACGGCCACCCCCTGTTAGAAGCATTTCTTTAAAATCCGTTATGTCGATAGTGAGAAATTCAAAATTAGACAAAATGATTCTATTGAAGGTACCTACAAGCTGTAAAATCTTAATTTCAGTTTTTTTTTTTTTAAATTAAAAATCATAAAAATTTATCGAAAGAAAACAAATTTATCAAAATTCTAGGCGCCGCCATTTTCGAGAAAAATACGATTTTTGACAACCATTTTTTTACATTTGTAAAATATTTATTTTTAGGTAAAATAATTTTTTTTCTCACATCTTTTAGATTATATTGAGAAACTTTTATTTATCAAGATTAAAAAAAAATTTAGCATGGGGTTTTCTAAATATTGAGTTTTGAAAAAAAAAATGTTTTAAAAATATAATACAATACTATACAAATTTTTGAGCTTCAGCAAAAAAAAATGATCAAAATCGGTGGTAACGTTTTTGAGAAAATCAAAAACAAAAAAAATGGTTCCATAGGGATACCCTCAATAACAAATTTTCGGAACATTTTTTTTTCAACCATTACCTAGCTTTAACTAAATTAATTTTTTATTATATTTTTATTTTTTAAATTTGTTTAAATAGTTTTTGAGAAAAAAAAATATTTATACAATTTGGAAAAAAAATTCGTATGGAAGGTACTGTTATTTTTGGTCTTAAAAGAAAAAACGTATGGGAGGAAAAAACTTAAAAATGATATCTTCCAAGTTTCACGAAAATCGGCCGTGCCGTATACGCTGACAGAATTGCGAGACCCACTTTTTTAGTCTTCGCTATCATCGTAATGTCAACTTTGATCAAAATCACGAGTTCGATTTTTTTTTTTCGAATGCATAACTTGCCTTATAGTACCTATAAGTCGCAAGTAAAAATAGTTGCTTGTTGAAAATAACAGCAATACCGCGACTTTGCATGTGACTGATTAATTTTTTTATGAAAATCATTCTTTTGTTCACATGTTTTTTTGTCAGCAAATGTACCTTTGGTGAACTATAAGCTGCTCTAGTAAACATCTAACGAACCGTTTAAATACATGCGTAAAAGGTTTTCAACCAAGAACCGAATCCCGGTTTTGTCAAACCTATATCTTGAATAAAAATCAAGATCATCAAAATTTGTTCCTCGAATTTTGACTACTCTACGTTTTCTAAAAAGTTGAAAATATTCAATAATTGCTCCTCAGGAAACATTTTTCTTATTATTTTTTATTATAAAATGACAAATTAGAACTGGTTTTAATGTTTAAAAATTTGCACTACATATTAAGTTTGGAATACCTGATGACCCGGGCTTTCTTTTAGTTGTTGGTGAGCAGCCAACTAAACTTCGAACCTCCGAATGAGTTTTATCTTTCGAAATCAGTCTTCTAATAAGTTCACGCTGTTCAGAGGTGCAGTGCTTGCTTCTTCTCATTGCCCTTGAATATCTAATGAAATTTTAATTGAAATGTTTGAAAATCTAATGCTAGATTTCCACTTTGTCGTTGATAATATCAACAGTAAAAAGTAAAGAGATTAGCAGAAGAGAACCCACCTCGTCGTATCATAATTGTTAAACAAAAACTAACCTTTTTCAAAACGGTGGAAAAATAATATTTATTCACATTAACCGACGCACTATTTAAAAGTTTTTCAATTGACGCGGGTAGATTTTGGTAGCCCGTCGCCAAATCTGGATTACAAATCAACTCTATGAGTTTGATGCGCTGTCTGACTCCATTTCCCGAATTTTTACCTTGTACCCTCACACTGAAGTCGTTATTGCGGGTCACTTTAGCGTACACTGATAAATATTGATTTAAATATAAAATTAAAACAAATAAAATTAGTTTTTATAAAAAGAAAAAATTATTGTTTTATTTATTAAGTTTAAGGTTTTTTTTAAATTTAATTAATTTTAATTTAAATAATTAAATTAAATTTTTGCGACAGATTTCTAGAACACAAACCAAAAACAAATACAAAATCGACGTTTGCACTACATTTAATAGACAACAAGCACAACTATACGGACTTTGAGACTAACTTAACGCCAATGCACATTTGTAAAAAAGGAACAACAATGGATGCACTTGAGGAGTTCGAAATTTACAAGGCAAACAAATTAGAACGAGACAAAATAATGAACGACAAACTAACTATAAAGAACAACGCACTGTTTGACACTGCCATCAAATACCAAACTCCACATCGATGAATAAAAGAGATAAAGAAATGAAAAGCTCAACCAAAAAGACACCAAACAGCAAACACCAACATTGGCAAACAACACCATAGTACAACAGCATTAGCCCGATGATGGATTATTAAATCCGAAACGCGTCGCTATTTTATAATATTCTAATTGTTGCAATAAAATTCAATATTTATCATAGTTCGCGCAACATGGAGACCACACCACAATTAAGTTAGCGTACACAATTCAAGCTGGCTCCGCTATTCAGAACAGACAACACCCGAAGGAAGACAGGAAGACATGTTGAGATCTTTGCTGAGAAGCACCACCTCCATCAGCTTGTAGATGAGTCCACTCGAATACCAGATGTTGCTGAGCAAAACGCATATACTCATATACTCTCGACTTGTTTCTTACTTCTAAACCTGATAAGTATACCATAACGGTAAACTCTCCATTCGGCACTTGGGACCATTGTGTAATATCAGCCGATTTCTCGTGTCCCATTCATCTTGTTAAAGAGATCTTAACAGAATTAGGAGTATAAATCCTAAAGAAAAGTCTTGGTTCGATACAAACTGTAAAGAAGCTATCAGGTGAAGTAAGTTTCCGCCTTAACAAAGCCAACCCAAATGAGGAAAATCGGAAGAAAGTATAAACAAGTCAGAGACGATTGCAACGCTGTTATAAAAAGAACCAAATTCTTACATGACCAGAAATTTGTCATTTGTCAAGAACATACAAAAATCAACTTCATCTTCGGTTTCAACAACTAGGTGTTCGTTACCTAATAGCAATAGTACTTGAGAACGTAAATAATTCAATGGGACAGGTATATTTCCGCAATCGTACAGTTGCAAGAGCCCTTCAAGAACTTGATATAAACAATTCCGCTGGTCCTGATGGTATACCCCCCATTCTTCTGAAGAGGTGTTCTTCATCGCTGGTAAGCCGTTGCGTAAGTTTTTCCATAGCTCCTACTGATCTGGAATCTTACCTGGAACATGGAAATCACCATTTTTCCGGCCTGTTTCTTAAAAGGGTGACCCATCCTCCTATAGACTTGCACTTATGTCTCTTTTGTCCAAGGTCATGAAATCGCTGATAAATCACCCGCTCAAGAAATATCTCGAAGATAGAAAGCTTCTTTATACCCGCAATATGGCTTTCGCAATAATCGTTCAGATTCATTTAGATTCAGAGTTCAATGCTTCGAAAACTCAATTCTGTATATTGTCGTTGAAGCAAAATGCACCCCTTAGCCATTGTCCTTGAATGGCACTTGCTTCGAAGAAACCGAAAAGCTCTCAGTACTCGGTATGCGTGTCATCGACGACCTTGGTGGCTGTTAGAGAGAGAGAACCAAACAACCTACGTCTGCAAATAATTTGCAGATACATTATGTACTTCTACTTGCCAGATGGTTCGAATCCAATCCTTTAGTCAGTATAGTTATTAACGCCGAAGAAGACGGACGACGCAAAATACAATTTGAAAACTAGCCTAGCCTAGCCACGCCACAAACTAGCCACGAATCTAGCCTTTTATACTTGCCAAATAAAACATTAAATACTTCATTATAAATAAACTTAAGTTGTTATTGACTAAATAAATAAGTTCGTGTTAACAAAGTTTAATTTCTGAAGAAATTCATTATTTCAGCCGCCGCCATTACATGTTTTTCAAATTTTGTTTGTCCGTCTTCTTTCATTCTATTAAATAAGGGTGGAAATTGCAATAACGCACAAGTTTCCATCAGCCAATCAGATCAGTCGTTGTATTTTGTAACGACCAAATAATTTCAATTTGTTCCTGTCAAACAAAATGCCGAAGGAAAAAGCAGCCCAGCAATATGATGCCGAACTTTTGAGTGAAAGCGATGATGATCACACCGGTGAAGATACGATTGTGGAAAAAACTGGAATGGATGCAGAAACTTTAAAATCAATTCTTCATAGCCTTAAAGAATTGAGCACAACTGTTCAGGATTTAAAGAACCACACAATGGAAAGCCAAAAGGACATCGAGAAGCTGAATACTAAAATAAATTTGGTAAACGAATCTAATGTAATTGTTCCCACAGCCACTGCCGGCAATGCCAATGCCAATATGGGAAATCAAAGCCAAACAGTTCGAGATGTCTCGCCACCGCTATCATTTGGAACAAGCCAAACCATTTCTGCCTCCACAAGCTATCCGCCGCCAGCAACAGTCAAGCTTCACGATCTGCCTACGTTTTCTGGAAATGTTGAAGAGTGGCCTCTGTTTCTGGCCAACTATCAAGATTCAACAGAAGACTTTAAATACAGTAATCGCCAGAATCTTCAACGACTGCAGAAATGTCTGGTCGGACCAGCCCGAGAAGCTGTTGCTTCTATGCTCATCAATGTGCAAAGTGTTCCAGACGCTATAGATGAACTAAACTTTCGCTTTGGACGCCCGGATGTGCTCGTGCGACACCAACTGCAAAAAATTCAGAAATTTCCAGTGATGACGGAAAACAAAGTGGACCAACTCCTCGTCTTTTCCACCCAGGTGCGCAATGTCGTTGCGTTTTTGAGATCCTCAAATAGTGAACACAACCTGAACAATTCCACAATTTTAGATGAATTGGTTTCAAAATTACCACAAGACAAGCAGTATGAATGGGCAAAACATTCAACGACAATAGTGTCATATCCGACAATCGCCGATTTTTCGAAATGGTTATGCCAACTCGCAAGAATAGTATGCCTCATGCCACCGCCGCCACTGCCAGCAAAAAATATTGCCTCATCAAGACAACAGCCACTGCCACATACTCGACGCGTCCTATATGTAAACGATAACACTGAAGCCGCTCAACAGGATGCGCATGCAACACCAAAATGCTACCAATGTGGCGAGAATCATTTTATTTCCAAGTGCAACGTTTTCAATCAATCCATGAGTGTTGAAGATCGTTGGAAAAAGGTAAAGACTCATCATTTGTGTTTCTCATGTCTACGCAAAGGTCACAGCACTGCGAATTGCCGAAGCAAAAGGTTATGTGGTGTACAGAATTGCCGTCGATATCATCACAGCAGCCTCCATGATGTATCGCCAAGAAACATAACATCCATCCAGCCAGTTTTGAGTTGCCGAACAACACAGTCGATGGGACTACTTTTCAAGATCATTCCTGTAACGCTGTTCGGACCTAATGGAAAACTTGATGTCTTTGCCATGTTTGACGAGGGATCCGCCATATCAATTGTTGAAGAAGAAGTTTCAAGTAAGCTTGGTCTCAAAGGACGATCGCAGCCTCTAACTCTTCAGTGGTATGGCCAAAATATCACAACAGAACCATCCACAGCCGTCAATATTGAAATAAGAGGTGAAGGTGAGTCAGCTTCCTTTGTGATTACCAACTGCCGCACAGTTCGCAATTTAAATCTGCCGGTCCAGACTTTCAACAAGTCAGAATTCAAACATTTCGAATACTTGCCGCTGAGAAGCTACAAAAACGTCCAACCAATGTTACTTATCGGCTTAGACAACGTTTATTTAGGAACATCATCTACTATTGTTCAGTCCGGTGATAAAAAGCCTTTAGCCATGAAAACAAAACTGGGTTGGGTTGCTTATGGGCCAAGTAATAGCAATGTTGCCGCTTCGGCACCAGCTGTCCTAACTATACGAGAAAGACATCCGGATGATGACTTGCATACTTTGATAAAAGAGTATTTCTCAGCAGACAATTTTGGTGTCAATCCATCGCCTTCAATTCTGGAATCAGATGACAACCAAAGAGCCCGTCAAATTATGCAGGACACCACATGCCGAATCGGAAATCGTTTTGAAACTGGATTACTATGGAAAGATCCTAAACCAATTTTGCCCAACAGCTTGGAGATGGCCAAAAAACGCCTTATCGGAGTCGAGAAAAAGATGATTGCCAATCGAGATTTTGCCAAAAGATATATAGACGAAATGAATAAGTATATCGATAAAGGATACGCCCGTAAACTGAAACAGCACGAAATCGAGGATGAGTATCATCAGCCAGTGTGGTATTTACCACACTTCGCCGTGCAGAGCCCGCACAAGCCAGAAAAACTCCGAATCGTTTTCGATGCTGCAGCTGCCGTCAATGGAGTAAGTCTTAATTCTGCCCTGCTTAAAGGACCCGAGCAAGCCAAGCCGTTAATGAGCATTTTATTCAAGTTCCGAGAAGGCATCATTGGAGTAGCAGCAGACATTCGGGAAATGTTCTCACAAATCCGAATTCGATCGAATGATCAGCACTCGCAAAGATTTTTATGGAGAGATGGAGATGCAACACAGCCTATTAGCCATTATGCCATGGTGTCTATGATTTTTGGGTCTATTTGTTCGCCATGTGTTGCAGAGTTCATCAAAAACCTAAACGCCCAAGAATTTGAACATAAATACCCCGAAGCCGTTTCAGCAATTGTCAACAAACACTATGTTGACGACTACGTTGCAAGTTTCCGAACTGAAGAAGAAGCCTTACGCATTTGCAAGGACGTGGTTACAGTCAACAGTAAAGCTGGTTTCGATTTGAGAAACTTTACATCCAATTCAGCAAAACTACAACATTCCATGAACGCCAAATCTACAGAACAATCTAGGTATGTAAACATGGAACGCCAAGCCACGTCAGAAAAGATCCTTGGAATGCATTGGAACACCACTTGCGATGCCTTTGAATTTAAAACTAAATTCCACCGCATTCCCAAGGAAGTCTTGGAAGGTTGTCGATCGCCAACAAAAAGAGAACTCTTAGGGATAGTCATGGCCATTTATGATCCCTACGGACTCTTAGCAGAGTTCCTTCTTTATTTAAAAATTTTAGTTCGTGACACTTGGAAGAGCAACATAGCCTGGGATGATCTACTTACCTTTGATCTTAACAAGAAATGGCAAGCTTGGTGGAAGGAGTTTCAAAACATTAACGTATTCCAAGTTCCACGTTGTTATTCTTTGAATCTTTTCCGCGCACAAACAATAGAATTGCACATCTTTATGGACGCAAGTCAAGTTGCATTTGCCGCAGCCGGATACTTTCGAGTAATACATGCCCAAGAAACCGATGTAGTTTTCGTATTTGGAAAAACTCGTGGAGCACCTCAAAAAACCATGTCAATTCCTCGATTGGAACTCCAAGCAGCAGTACTTGGCATCCGCCTAAGCAAAGCCATAGTTCGAAACCATGACATCAACATTGCCGAAATTACCTACTGGACAGATTCAAGAACACTTTTATATTGGATTACTTCAACAGAACGCAAATTCAAATCGTTTGTTGCACACCGTATTGCTGAAATATTGTCGCAATCAAAACCATCTCAGTGGCGTTGGACTCCTACCGACAAAAACAGTGAAGATGTAGCCACTCGAGCAAAAGGTTATCCAAAACTTAATGTAAACAGTGTATGGCTCTCCGGCCCCGATTTCCTTAAGCAAAAAGAGGAATATTGGCCAGCAATGACCATTAAGCCGCCTCCAAACAATGCAGACCTAGAAGAAGTTAAACCTTGCTTGTTTCTTCAACTCACAAAAGGTAATTCTTTAATAAATTTCAATAGATTTTCGTCTTATCCGAAGCTCAAAAGAACAATGGCATATGTACTTCGTGCCATAAGTAAATTTCGATGTCTTGGGAAGGTCCAATCCTTGATGCCAAGAACAAGTTACTTCTTAACAGTAGATGAGATCAACGAAGCCGAGAATCATCTATGTAAGATAGTACAACAGGAGCAGTACCATGATGAGATCAAAACACTTTTGTCTTCGTTGCCCATTGCAAGAAAAAGTTCAATATACTCATTGAACCCCTACCTGGATGAAAATGGACTTCTACGAGTACAGGGTCGACTCGACGAAGCACTATACTTACCGTTTCAAGCCAGACGTCCAATTTTGCTGCCACAAAAACATAAGATGTCCGAACTCATAATGTCGCATTACCACAAAAAACTACATCACCAAAACTCAGCTGTTATACTTAATGAAGCTCGCCAGAAGTTTTGGTTTCCACACGCCAAGAGTCTTCTCAAACTCGTACGACGCAAATGCCAGGAATGTAAATTCGACAGAGCTAAGCCAATGCCTCCGCTTATGGGTCAACTGCCAATCGACCGTATAACTCCGTACATTCGCCCGTTTACATACACCGGAGTTGATTTATTCGGCCCTTTGAATGTGACGATTGGACGCAGACAAGAAAAACGATGGGGAGTCATCTTCACATGCCTGACGATTCGTGCAGCCCACCTTGAATTAGCCGAAAACTTGTCAACAGACGCCTTTATCCTCTGCCTACGGAATTTCATAAATCGAAGAGGTACCCCAGTCAAAATAAGAAGTGATAATGGTACCAACTTCATCGGAGCTCAACGAGAACTTAAAGATGAACAACGTTTGTTTGATGTCGACCGCATACGTGAAGAAGCCACAAGCCGAAACATCAAGTGGGTTTTTAACTGCCCCTCAAATCCAAGTTCTGGTGGTTGCTGGGAGCGCCTGATCCGAATTATTAAACGCCTTATGATGAAGACACTTTCACAAGAAGCTCCAAAGGTGGAAACTCTAAGAAGCGTCCTAATAGAAGCCGAGAACATTATAAATTCACGTCCGCTTACAGATATACCAATTGCCATGGAGGAAGATGATCCTTTAACTCCTAATCACTTCCTATTAGGATGTGTTAACTCTACTCAAACGCCTAATCCAGTTGATGAAAAGATATGCCTCAGGAAGCAATGGAGGATTGCATTGAATTTAAAAAACCGCCTGTGGAAGAAGTGGATAACAGAGTACCTGCCACAATTACTGAAACGACCAAAGTGGCATGATAAAGTTCGCCCGCTACAAATCAACGACATAGTAATTATTTGTGACTCAAATCAGCCACGAAGCCAGTGGCGCAAAGGCCGAATAACCAAAGTATTTCCAGCGAAGGATGGCCAGGTCCGTTTAGCCGAAGTCAAAACCTCCAATGGACTCATTCGCAGACCAGCATCCAGACTAGCCGTTTTAAACATTGATGGTGAATCCCAGAGCGATTCACGGGGGGAGGAGTGTTAGAGAGAGAGAACCAAACAACCTACGTCTGCAAATAATTTGCAGATACATTATGTACTTCTACTTGCCAGATGGTTCGAATCCAATCCTTTAGTCAGTATAGTTATTAACGCCGAAGAAGACGGACGACGCAAAATACAATTTGAAAACTAGCCTAGCCTAGCCTAGCCACGCCACAAACTAGCCACGAATCTAGCCTTTTATACTTGCCAAATAAAACATTAAATACTTCATTATAAATAAACTTAAGTTGTTATTGACTAAATAAATAAGTTCGTGTTAACAAAGTTTAATTTCTGAAGAAATTCATTATTTCAGCCGCCGCCATTACAGTGGCAATGACCGCATCCTCGAGACCGCCAAAAATGCTTCTACTTAGGGTTTCTATATCGATGTACAAAAAATTTCACCCCCTCTGATCTGGCTACCATGTATAAGGCGTTTGTACGTCCATAACTCGAGTATAACTCACATCTTTGGGCAGGTGCAGCACAAACTTCTCTCCACTTTTTAAATAGAATTTAGAACAGAACGTTAAAACTGATAGGAAACAGATCTACCCTCTTGAACGCTGTCACATGTTTCATGTATTTCCTTGTTTTATCGTTTCTTTCACAAACAATGCTCACTCGAAGTATCCAGTTGCATTCCTCAATCAGTTCACCCGCGAAAACCGTTTCACTAGGAATGCTCATCAGTTCACCCTCGGGCATAATTTTGGTCGTACCGTCAAATAAAGAGACTTGTATTCTAGTCGCACAACACGATTATGGAATAATTTTCCCGGCACTGTTTTCCCCTGCCATTTTAATTTGCATACATTCAAGACCAATGTTCATCGAAATGTTAAATCAACATTTTATAATTTATAAATTAATGCATCTAAACTAAGTTTTGAGAAAACAATTTGTCCGCTAGATTTATTAGCTTGTTTTAAATAAATAAACTTTCTATTAGTTCTTAGGTCTTGCAAATAGCGGCATTAATTTTAGTTTTATTAACTTATATGATTCTTATGAAGTAATATATTTAAAAAAAACTTACATGACAAGTTAGATGCAATTTACTTCTCCAGAATCACACTTCAATTGCACTTCTTTTTTACGTTGATTTCAGGAATTTAGATCCTGATAGTTTAAACAACTCTTTTGAAAACAAAACACTTTTTTAAATTTTGTTTCATGCAATTTCAAACATTCTGTGAATATTCCAAATTTGTTTTTGACCACACATTTAAAAAACACATTTAACGGAATAATTTTTGGACTAAACATTTAAACAAAAAAGGAGATACCATAAATATATCAACAAATGTATTATTGTTAAACTTTTGATGTTTTTTTTGTTCAAAATGTTAACGCTTCCAAGTGAATAAATGTAAGCACTTTTGTTGTTTTAACCACATTCACTTTAAAAATTTTGCTTTATTGTTCAGTAAGACCATAAGTCTTTTCCATTCAGCCCGAAACGAAAAGACCTTGACGTCACTTAACACATAAACAATAAATAATAATAGTACAATACAAATACCAATCACCAAATAGCAATTAGATATGGATGGCACAAGTTTGAAATAAATAAACCATATAACCTCCTTATTTGGTTATCCTACTTTCATATGTGAACACCTTAACGCTACTCAGATAGGAGCCTTTCGTATCTTAAACATAGCAGTTATATTCGAATGTAGGAAATTCCATTAGATATGAGACATTTGTTTTAAAATAAATATTATTATTTGCTTGTTCCCGAAATCTAATCAATATTCTTTTATCGTTCTCATTTTACTCTATTTGCCCACCTATCCAGCACGTTAAGCTTTTTTTCGTGTTAATTTGTCTTCAAGCACATTGCAATCAGTATGATTTTTAACTTGCTGTTGAACTGAAGTCACAGTCTTTTATATTTCAATCTTCCAGTTTTAGGTGGCTTAGTTAGATTTTTCGTTTGAAAATGTTTTTGTGTTGTTGTCGTATGTATTTTGTTTTTGTGTACTTTATGAACTACGCTTGATGTTAAAATTGTTGTATTTTTTTTTAAACTAAGGTGAGAGTAAATCAATTGATTTGCAGTCGGTCCCATCATTGACACCTAAAAATACTGTAAATACAATTATAACAGCTGAACCACCAGGCAGTGCGCCACCTACAAATGACTACAGCAACAGCAATGAGCGCCAAATTTCATAGGAATACAAATAATTATACTTTAAGTAATGCATAAGTACGAAATATTTAAGTTTGGAATAAAATATCTTTTTTGTTAATAATTATTATGAAATGCCTTTACTTTATCTATTGTGATAAGATTTTCAAACGCCGGTATCTTTCCAGGGTCTTTTGAAACTGAAATTGATTTGTGTATTATTTTGGATTATAAAACAAATTAAACGATCTCATAACTATTATCAGTTACGGTAGATTTTGAATTGTTCCGATAACCAAGACATGATGATTACCCACTATTGAGAAGCAAGCACTCAGTTGACTGACATTTTTACAATTTATTTTTTCATATTAAGAACTTTAAGATAACAAATAGATTACGGAGATATCGTGTTGAGTGTTTTCGGATCGAAGTCAAATTAAACAAACATTAAGCTAACACGTTCCTATGCGGCAACGGACTCAAAAATCTGAAATTAAAAAAAAAAATTAAAAAAGGAAATGATTAATTGCAATGGAATTCTTGGAATTTTTAATATTTGGTTAGAAATAATCGTACTTAAATGGTTCTTGTGTTATTTATTTTTTTCATAATTTACAGGTGCTCAATGGTATAATATGAGACCCTTATAATCTTAAACATACAAAAACAGCACGAGCGATGAGGAAATTAGGGGCGAGAGAAAGGAGGTGTCGATGAACATTGGTCTTGAATATTTGCAAATTGAAATGGCAAGGGAAAACCGTGCCGGGTAGATTATTCCATAATCGTACTGTCTGACTAAAAAAGGAACATCTGTATTTGACGGTACGTCCAAAGTTAGGCTCAAGGGTGAATTGGTGAACAATCGAAATGAATATCACGGGTGAACTGATTGATGGGTTGAATGCAACTGCCTACTTCAAGAGCAGTTTGAAAAAAGAAAAACGATAAAACAAGGAACAAGGGAATGATTCCGTGATAGCTCGGTTACCTATCAGGGGGGTCATTCCGTAAAACGATTATCGTCGGACGATATCGTTTTGACGATAGTCTCACTTCACGTAAGATGATAATCGTCAAAGTGATATCGTTTTGACGATAGTCTCACTTCACGTAAGACGATAATCGCCAAAGTGATATCGTCAAAACGATATCGTTTGCACGATAGCTAAATAAGTATCGTCTGTCATTAATTTCCATTACTATTTAATCAAACTGAAGTCAAAATGTTTCGTCGCAATTTAGTTTTGCTATGTACATAGTGAAAATGAAAATTCAAAAATAAAACAATTAATACGGTTACGAAGACAATTAAGAGATGAATCAGACCCTCTATCTCTTCCAACCCATATCTAAGTATATTTTTTTACATACAATACATAAATATGTACATAAGTAATCTTTCTTACTAATTGTTGTAAAATAATTTAAACCATTATAGTTTGGTTCAACGTTTTCGAATTTCAAAAGAAGCCATTTTAATGATACTTCAAACAATAAACTTGCCGGATGGTTGTCGTTCTACATATATACCATCAATATTAAGATTTTCTGTAACTATTGAGACTTTGGGTGGCGGAGGGTACCAATGGTTGACAGGCAACGATTTTGGACTCGTTCTTGCACAAAGCACATTATCCAAAATAGTTTCGGAAACGAAAAATATCTTGGAAGTCAAGTTATGTCCCCTGTGGATTAAATGGAATCTTTCTAGCGAAAATGAAAAGTCCGAAATAAAGCAATGGTTTTACATTTTCAAGTTATCGAACAAGCATTGTCTTTCATGGATTTCATTTTGACATTTCAGTCACAGTATAAGAGTATCTGAAATTAACGGAACGATCTTATACCGAAAACGATTGACGAGACGATAGTGATAAAGTTACGTGAAGCAAATTATTGACGATAACGTTAATGATAATCGTTTTGACGATTATCGTTTTGAAAGTTACGGAATGACCCACCAGTTTAAACGCTCTGTTCTGGGGGGTCATTCCGTAACTCGATTATAGTCAGACGATATCGTTTGAACGATAGCTTTGCCTCTTTTTGATTCACGTAAGTCGATAATCGTCAAAACGCTATCGTCAAAACGATAGCGTTTGGACGATAGCTAAATAGGTATCGTCTTACATTAATTGTAGGTGACTGTAGTTGAGTGATTGAGTTTCCACTGTAAATTGACATTTTGTATTGTTTTCTATTGAATTGACAATTTGACTACAGTTTGAGAGTTTCTGAAATGCATACAAATCCCTAAAACTGTGATCGATTGACGAGACGATAGTAGTCGAGTTACGTGAAGCAAATCATTGACGATATCATCGACGATTATCGTTTTGACGATTTGCAATTCCACTTCCAAAGGAGCTGGACGTGAATTTGAGAACGTGTATAAAAAGCTGACGGTAAAGTCGTCGAATTAGAAGTTTCAGACAAGAGATCATTTATAAAAATAAGAAAGACTTTTGGGGACAAACCAGAGCCTTGTGGGATACCAGTGTTTTTTTATGAAGATCAGACTTGAAACGGTCAAATACAACTTGTAAAACGTAATTTCAAATTTGAAAAAGAGCTTGATGCCGAACTTTATCAAAAGTTTTAGAAATATCTAGCACAATAATCTTACTTTCTCTAAACGAATGTAAAGATCCGTTCCACTCTTCGGTGAGACATGCCATCAGATCTCGAAGGGCTCTTTTAACTGTTACGTTCTCAAGCACAGAGGGGGCATTTTTGCTGTCTGGCAACTTAGAGCTAGCAGCAAAATGAGTTGGAAGTACATTTGACTTATTTGAAGAACTTGTTACCGGGGTTCCGTTATAGAAGAACTTTACTTTCTTGACAAATGACCAAAGATTTCTACTGCCTTTGTGACATTGCATCCAATTCTTCGTATTCGATTCGTAAAATAGAAAAACACGCCGGAATAGAAGCGAGTATTTCCACATTTCGGCTAATTGTAAGTTCCCTATAATTAAAAACAGAAACCACCCCTTGGCAGTGAACGAAAAGAACCTTTTGAATTTTTGACAGTGAACGAAATAAGAACCCTTTGATTTTTTGTAAAAATCAAACAGTGGCGTAGAGATGTTTTTTCTGATAAAAAAAGTTTAATATCGATATGATTCCAGCAAAAGTGAGTCCTTTTTTCAACCGTGACCACAATCGTATCGGAGGTGTCATGGTATACACAATAAACTTGTGATTTAAATTTTAATAAAAATTGTAAGGGCTTCTGGTAAGAAAAGTATGTGAATCTGAAAAGTAGTTCGAAGACAACTGATGTTTGATTATAACGATTCAATCAGCTTTGAACGGAATTTCGCTTGAGTAACTCAAGCAATTGAATGAATCAATGCCACGATTTTTTCTTCTTATTATTAGTAAATACGTAAAAAAAAACAGAAATTTGGAAAAAAAACAATAGTTCATCATGGCCACATTAGAATCTGTCTTTTGAATTTTGTAGTTTTTTTTTTTCCTTTTTGTCGCTTTCTTTTGTGAACATGTGCATTACCGAAAAGTTACAAGCTACACGTACATATATGGAGTACCGGACCGTCAGTTCTGTTTGGTCACTGTTTACTATCTACATATTTTTAATATAATTTTTAAATTTATCGGTTTGCTGTGTATTAAATATTTTTTGTTTTAATATTATATGGAAAGCGAACACATTATAATTTCGTATCTAATCATTTAAACTTACTCCATCACTAGAAAATGGCAATTTGTCTCCTATGGCATCCAACACATTAAGTTTTTCTCTAATCTTATCCCAAGTGCCGCTGCAGTCAGCCAATAAATCCATATTTCCAACAATATAAAGCCCCATCTTTGCCCTAGACAAGGCCACACAAATTCTGTTTTGTTCTTTGAGGTATCCAATTTGATTGTTCCAATTGCTTCTGACAAGCGAAAGAAGTACAATGTTAGCTTCCCTGCCTTGGAAATTGTCTACAGTTGAAATATGTATCCCCTGCAGGTGGGGACAGTTTCGATGGATCTATTTATTGAAAGAAAACAAATAGAAATTATTTCGAAAAACAATAAAGGATTATCATACGTGACTATATAAGCGATCTTTTTGCTTAAGATATGTAGTCAGCATTACAATGTCGTTGTGGGTGTATTTATGTTTAAGTAAATATGTCGCAACATCGCACATCCAAACTTTTTCAAAATCATTGAATTTACTCATTTCAAGATTATTCTGAAAGAAAACATCTTCTTTTTAGCAAATACTTGTATTTGATATATTTTGTAACTTCTTACTGTGCTGTTTTCCTTGTGCTGATGGGAAACAAAGTATAGATTCCTTTTTATCCCCCGAATGTCTGGATAATTACGAACATTACAGCCATCTTGTAAATCTTTATAGATCAAAGGTCGAATAAGATCAGCAATTTCTGGACGCATTCGAAATTGAGTGTCCAAACATACAGTATTAATATTGTTGTTTATCATCCTTTCGAAGAGGGAGATATTCATATTGTATTCTCGACTTAACTTATAAACACTTGTGTGTGGTCGCAATTGGTAGTGATCACCGACTAGGATAACCTGTTGAGTATATTTTGTTATAGATGATAATATGTGTGATTCCAGAACTTCTGCAGCTTCTTCGAAAATCACTAAAATTTGAAAAAAAATATTTAGTTAAATCACAAATTGATTTTCATAATCAGTCCCACCAATTGAATCCTTTAGAAATTGTAACATTAAATTATGTTTGGCAGCACAAGTTGTTGTCATGGCTATGATACGTTTATCTTTCACTGCCAAATAGGTCGATATCATTTTGAGGCACTCTAACTTTCTCGCGACGGTGTTCAAATTCTCCTGAAATTTTTCTATTTATAACTTGCCTCTTTTAACGACTGTACGCTCATAACTTACCTGAGCAGCAATAATCTTCTGATATTCCTCCTCTGTACCATCGAAATCAACCTGAAGTTTTTGCAAGACATTAAATTTGTCGCTGTATTCCATTTTGGTGGCGTAGTACAAACGTTTGCATCGTTGATCACCTTTAAAAGTGTTGAATATCTCTTTCACGCCATATTTGTTGAGACCTTCATTTTTGGATTGATTGCCTAATCTTACAACACTATCAGTGTGGGCAAGCATTTTAAGAAGAAACTTATCTAATGCATCGTTTGTATATGCAATAACTATAATTGGCAATGTAGTATTTGCCAACAGTGTAACTGCTATTTTTGTAGATATTTCAGTTTTTCCAGTTCCAGGCGGACCCTGAATTAGAGAAAATTCACTGCTTAGCGCTGTTTTAAAAGCAGTCAATTGGGTATCGGTCAGATCAGATTTAATTGTGCTAGGATAGGTTTCCAACAGCAAGGGATTGAAAGAGCTTCTTTGAAAAGTGTACTTTGGAGCTTTGTCAGTGGAGAGGTATTGTGGGGTCTTTTGTTGATTCTGTAAGAAAAAAAACGTTTATTAAAAGATCGGCATTCGTTTCCCAGATATAAAACTTACATCTGCGTAAACAATATAGTTAGCCATTGGAAAGTTGTCTTCGTTGTACGTGTTAAGGACGTTAAATGCATGACGATACGGTTCAAAGAAAACAGGACAAGACATCATTTGTAGATTAACACCAATGATTCTACCAATATTACGCTGGTTGATTATTTCAATGTTTATCTGAAAATTTTAAAAGAACATTGAAGGCGAGTTTTCACTATTTTTTTTTTTTTTTTTGTATTTCTGATATAAATGATTAAAATTTGTTTCTAATTAAATAATTCCATAAACGTATATAAAAACAAAAACTTAGATATCCTCAATTCTCAATCAGAACTTTAGTTTTAATTTTTTAACCTCCTCCTTAGGCTGTGACTGCCGGCTTCTATCTTATTCTTTACTCATTTAGTTCATTACGCCCTCACACACCACACTAGTTTGTAAATTCGGTTTCGCTTAGAGTTTAAACTTGTTCTTTAGTCTAAAGAATTTGAATTTAAGTACATACTTTCTGCTCTTTGAATGTTTGCTCTTGAAGGCCAGCTAGTTATTGTTTGACAGTGTAATTATTTATTTATAAATCTTAAAACTTTTCTATTAGAATAATTTTAAAGCTCATGTATGTTGTATTTTTGTTTCCATTTTTACAACTTTTTTGTTCTATTGCCAAAGTTCTAATATCGTTAAGATCTGCAAAAGACAGGTTTAATCTCGCAAATATTCAATGTAGGAGTATCTTCAGGAGAATTAGCCTCCAATCAACGTCTCCCTTCTTGGGCTGATTCAGCTTATAGTAGTCATCGGGTCTCTATTAGGTTATTGGACACGGACAATAGTTTTTCAGAGCTCCTCCGAGTACAATATGCACACACAGACAAAAAATATAACCAATTTAAAGGATGATCTGAGTGAAGATCAAAATGAAATTTAAGAAATATCCAATATTAATATAAATGAATCAATCATCTTACAATCAATCAACACAGCATGTTCTATAATATTTACGAGTATAGAACAACTCTCCATAGACACTGCTTTAAAGTTTCAGCTGATGAAGAGCCAAAAAAGTCAATTGCTGGACTAAATGAAGCTCTATCTTCATTCTAAAAAGAAACAAACAGAGACGATTCTTCTTAAACCCATTTTAAAGAACCAGCAAGAATTAGTTCTCTACAGGAGTCTCAAGGGTCTGCAGTAAAAATGCGAATAACCTAGGCATTCAGTATGGCTCTCGAACCTGGCAAATGAAGTTATCTACCACCATAAACAAGAAACTGCTGATGCGTCCAATATGTTGCTGGACTTCAGAAGGTACATAAGTTCCAGCTATTTGTTTGAAATTCATCATTTTATATTTTTTATATTTCACCAAACCAACAAATTATGGACATAATGCTATCGGACATAACTCATTGAATATAGTGAAGTGCTAGTTTGCTAGAATACTTAAATGTTATCTTGACAAAGTTCCACTTATTTCGGCTGGGGACTTCAACGTTAATTGCCGAAGAATCATCGTAGCCACTTAATAACTTTTTTCTCGAGTTGCTTGCTTACTATTTGGCATCAAAATTTTCCGTTCCAGATTTGATGTAGCTATATTTTGTGATTTTCTGATGTTTTATAATTTTATTATACTGCGGATATGTATTGTTGATTCGGGACAAAGCTTTGGCTAGGTTTTTAATGAGTTTGTATTTAATAAGAAGTCATCTGGACTTCTGGAAGACTGAGTTTTTCACAGACTACAAATGCTGCCTTTCTTTGTATTTGACATAAGCATTAATTCAAGTTTCCATTTTGTCTGGATTATTGTTTTGGACATTTAAGCCAGAAAACAAATAATGACAAAACTTTCGTTCAAACAGATCACTTTTATTTTCTTGTCAGTAATTCCCTGAGAAGCGGTGGATTTTCATATTGATCCTCAAGTACGCACAACGGCGGCATCGGGATTTTTTGTCTACAAACAACTTTATAAATTCTTTTTATAAATTATTAACTGAAATTATACTTGGTCAAAGACGTTAAATACTTTAAGGAGCAATGGATTATTTGAATGACAGACATGAAAGCTATACGAATTGGATTGAAATTAGGTTCCATGCCCTTTCTGTATGAAGAATTGTCATTCCTATGAGTAACCTGTGCAATTCGGAACCTTTCGTTAAATCTATCTGACAGCTAGTAAATAAAGATCTCTGTTTTAGTGGTGGAAGTTCAAAATCTGTTGGCGTTTCGCAGGAAGCAATTCAGATTTTAATGGGTCCATATTACTGCTTCTTCCTAAGTTCAGATTTCGCCTACCTCATCATCTTGTAAGACTTCTTGTACTGATGTAAGTTAAATTTGTTTGTGTTGTTGATGAGCTGCTCTTAGTCAGCTTAGTTGGCCCTAAGATTTTTTTATATATTTTTTTTTAAATAATTAAATTACATTAAAATATAAGAATAAGAAATTTACAATTCAAATTTTAATTTATATGAAATAACTAAATTTACTTACATAACCTTGACCCATAGTTTCAGGGTCCGAGTTCGATACTACAGCCAATATTAGATTATCAAAATGTTCATTTGTTGAAAAACACAACAGAGATCCACAGATGAGATACTTAAGCTCATCGGTGAGTTTTGAAAATGCCATATCATCGACGGTGTTCTTAGCACTTGCATATACATCAACAAGAAGCATATCTGATTTTGGTACTGACAAGTTCTCATTAGTGACAATTTGTACATTTTCAAATATTTTAACATCTTGTACTTCGTCGGGGTGTCGAGCACTCTTCAATGATAAAACAGCATTCCTCAGGGGAGATATAAAATCTTCCCGCAGTAAGTTCTTCTGTATGCTAAGGTATTCCTCAACCGAAGCATATTTACCTGGAAAAAAAGTATTCATATCATAGAAATCATGATTTTTTTTACAAAATTGTTTTTCTTTTAATCTACATCAAATAATATATTCAGAATTTAAATATTTTATAACCATTAACATATTAAGTTTATTAATATTTAAAACAGATATTAGGGGCGCACTTTTGTTCCCTAAACTCGTTCTGAGGTATTTTTGGTAGTAGTGTTATGCTATAGTTTATATGCACTGTGTTCTATTTGTGGTCGGAATATAAAGTTTTTAAGTTTTTTTTCTCAGAGCGGTTGAGTTGTGAAATGTAAAATCGAAACCAAGGTTGATATGCAATCTTTGGACAGCTGAATGACATTTCACATCGATGACTATACCGAACATTTTATTATCTCTTTGCAGATGGATAATCTCTTTCCAGTTTAAGTTTATCAAAAGTCAGTTTCTTTTAAATTGCGATAAATCTTTACTAACTTAGGTAGTTAGGTAGAAATAAATGGTGGCTACGAGCAGTCTTGCTCAATGAAGTGCGCCGTTTTGATACCATACACTCATTTTACCTATGGATTTAACGGGGTATGATGAAGGATTTATAAGCTCCGCTCTACGGGAAGGTCGCTAGCTTGCTGTCTTAAGATTGAGGAGTAGTCATTACAGAAGTCGTTGAGTGTGGCCTCAGTTCGTTACGGTCGTCGAAGAATTTGGAATTTAGTTGTGAATTTGGAAAAGTAAAAAAATATGATTTTTAACAATGGAGGAGGCAGAAACTGTTTGAACGAAAAATGGTACTACGATGGTGAGATAATTGAAATTGTTAAGGAATTTAAATACCTCGTAATATACTTACACAATGAACTTAAGTATGGAGAAGCATTCAAAGGAGAAGCTGACTAAGTTGAAAAGTGCAATAAGTGCATCGTGGAATATATCGCGGTAACCCTCGGAGCGGAATTCTTTCCGATTTCCTACGAATCGGAGACATTTTGCTTCAAGGTATTACTCCGATCAGCTTATCGGAAATTCTGCCCGACGAAATTCAAAGCATGCCATTTGTGTGCGATAAAGCCCTTCTAATGGTCTTATTTTTGACACATACAAACAAAATTTTCTCCGAAATCCTCCGACAAGTTCTTGTTGCGGAAAGTGTTTTCTTTTTAGAGAAATAGTTAATTAAAATGTAAGTAATAAAGAAATTAACTTTATTTGCATTAACTTGTGTTTTCTATTTATAATAGAATTTTTGTTCTTAGGCAGATTTTTTCTTTTTGTATATGTAACAATATATTTACCTATGCAATTTGTTTTGGTGGATAACTTAATTTTCAAAGTATACCAATTATAATTATGTTTTGTTAATTTGATTAATAAATATCATATATTATCGAATATCTTTTTAATATTTGGTAACCATAATGAGGCTGATTATCTACAGCTTTAGTTAATTATTTCCAAGGTAATTGTCTGGGTTATATCCATTTTCGTCCATTCGTTCTTCATTCGCTGTACGTTGTACGTTGTTCGTTCTCCTCTCAGCAACGAACAACAAAGAAGCATTTACATTAATTCGGTTATGTTTTTGAGTTCGTTTTTAACAATAAAATGGATAACAACACATTTTTGGCAGTGGCGGCACTATTAATAGTTGAAAAAAAGAAGATACTGTTGGGTGAATTGTTCGTTGCTGAAAAGAAACCATTCAACACAAACAAATCTTGTTTCATTTTCTAAACTAGTGCTAGAAATGATCATAATATATCCTGCTATTTGCGTATTTCTTTGATTATTATATCTAAAGTATTATTATTTGTACTAGAAAGATAAAACCCATTGACAAAATATTTTATTTATTTATCGTTAGGTACTCCTTATAATATAATGAAGCCTTCTGATGCCCCATTCACTAATACAAAAATCTTCAAAAATGTCCCTACGAGTTGCACGGCGCTTCAAAACAATGTTCATTTAAACAGTTTTCGTATTTAAACACACGTTGTTCGGGAAACAATGAACAACGAACACCGACATTTCCGAGCTCTTTTGAATTTGCACATTATTAATTCGTTCTTAGTTCGTTTTTATCATTTACATTCTCGTTGTTCCGCGTACGACCAACAACGAACAACGTAAACAAAGTTAGATGCCTTCTTTTGATCATTTAACAACATGTTTTTCTGCATAACAATTTTTTCTTTAAGTTTATAACTTACACGTTACAATGTTCTATATTAGGTGCGTTTTATTATCAACATATCTATAATGGTCTGGATCTGCATTATTTTTTTAAATGTATTTAAAAAAAGAGGCTGGGTGCGACCCACACTGATAACTTCCCATTTGTAGTCTTGAAAACTTGTAATAATTACGAAGGTTGGTAGGTACATATTATATACTGAATTATAGATTTCCGTGTTTTTTAATATTATATTATAGAAATTACTTTATTATTTCGGTTCCAAACATTTTAATTGAAAAAAAATTAAAAACGAAATATTCAAATATAAAAGATATGGTTTGGTTATTGATGGAAGTGCACTTACAAAATATATCCGCTCTAAAACTAGATTTATGTCAAATATAAACCATTTGTTAGAAATTGTATTATGTATAAAATTAAATAATTGCAAAGTCAATATCATTGCTCGTTCTCAAGATATTCTAGTCGAAAAACAAATACTACCCCTTTTTAGTAGATTTTTTTTATATTTTTGTTAAAACTGTCTATTCGATACTTGTCAAAATTTAACCATATGTTAATAATTGTATTATGTCGATACCTTCCCGTAAGAATGTACTAAGCGACACTTTTTCCGAAAATGACTTTTTGATGAGGAAATATAATATATGTTAAGGGCCACGTTTTGGCCTGGGTTTCGCCAACGAACTTTCTTCGTTTTTTTCGTTTCCTGAAAAATTTTAGAAATGTCGCTTAGTATACATTCTTACGGGAAGGTATCGATGTATAAAACAACATACTTTAGAAGGCACTGTCGGAGTTTATTCCCAAGAAATTCGACTTGAAATACAATTTTAACTAGTTTTCACTAGAATTTTTAATAGTTTTTTTTATTTAAAATAAAAAACTATTAATTCAATATTTGTCAACATTTTACCAATTGTACAAAATTATACTATGTATAAAATAAACTAAATTAGAAGTCAATATCACTACTAGTTCTCGAGAAACTTGAGTCGAAAAACAATTTTTACCAATTTTCAATAGAATTTTATAGTTTTTTATTTTTTGTAAAAAAACTGTAAACTGATTTTTTTTTAAATTTTCACCAGTTGTCAAACACATTATTTTTCGTAAAATAAAATTAATTTGAGCTTAAAATTGTTTTCCGTTCTTAGAATATCTGGATTATGAAATTTTTTTTTCAGTTTTTTTTATTTAAAAAAATAACGGTATGTTCATTTTTTTCCAAATTCATACCAAATCTGTATGATCTTATAATGAGTACATTAAATTTTATTTGAAATCAATAGCATTATTTTTTCGTGAGATATTTGAAACTAACCAAAATTTTTACTTTTTTTTAAACCGTTATAGTGAAAAAACTACTCACTGCATTTTAATAAACGCCCTTTCAGCCTCTTTCGAAGTTATTATCTATTAAACAAAATTTATTTGAAGTCGATATCTTTACTCGTTCTTGAGATATCGACGACGAAAAATGGTACGAGAACGTACGGACGTACGAACGTACGAACGTACGAACGTACGAACGTACGTACACACACACACACAGACATCTCTCTAAAAATGATTGATATAGCCTCTAGTGACCTTGAAACGTCGAGAAATGTCAAAAATTCCAATTTGACAAATCGGACCGATTACAATAACTCCCTATGGGAAGTTAAAAATATTTGGAACCCTGCTCTCTATCTGAATCTATTTCAAAAGATCGAAAGATTAGTTCTTCCTTAGGCGCGTAGATGGGTTTTAATATTAAGATAGTGTAAACTTAGTGCAAAGAAAAAGACAAAAAATAAATGAAAATCAACATAAGAAAAAAAAGATGGGCATGCAACACTGCTGTCACTATGATCCGTACCGTTTTATTTTCAAGGGGATTTCATCAAGGAATTGTTAGAGTATAATAATGAAATTAGATTCTTAGAAGATCGCAACCATACTAACGTTGCTGTTCTCTCTGCACCGATGCAAATATTATGTTGCCAACCGGAAATCATAATTCGGACATTTAAAAAAAAAACTAAATATTTAATTTTTCTTGGAATTAACCATCATCCACGGGCAACTTTTTCTTTTTTTCTGAACTGAGATCTTTTTCATGTTTAAAGTTATGACCATAGGATTATTATTACACAACTAATTTCGGACTTCTCTCAAAGGGCCTTCAACTATGATTGAACTAAATGTGATAATAAATGAAGGGTATGACATTATCTATCTATAGTATTGTACAACTTTCAGTATGTAATTTCTAAAAGGAATGCTTATTGTTTTGCAGCTTTTCATATTCGTTTCTAGATTCACGTCTTTTCGGATGAGGATTTAGAACAGCAGAGTATACAAAGCTAATTAAGTTCCGATCTATATTCAAATGGGGAACCATAAGAATTTAATTCTTTAAAAACTCAATGCTGTCTTCTGTCGGTAAAGTGCAAAACACCCCACATACCGTTATCTAGGAGCGGCACTTGCACTGAGGAAACCGAAATGCTCCCAGTTCTCGGTATAAGCATCACGGACCACCTTGTGTGAAATGACCACATATTCGACGTCACCAAAATAGCTGCTAACTGATTAGGTTTTCTTCGACTATAAAGCCTATATTCGTCAAAATCTCGAATACAATTCTCATATTTGGGTAGATGCTCCAATAACCTATTTGAGTCTCTTGGATAGAATCCAAAAAAGAGTTTTAAGAATGATAGATTATAGAACTACATATAACAGAAACACTTGAGTCTTTCGATAATCCCGCTTCTTGTATATTTTTTAAAATGTACAAGACGAAATTAAAAATAATATACTACTTCTAAATAATCTGTTATTTCTGAACTTTTTGAAGCTCAAGTTTGTCACTTTGTTTTTATATTAAATTATTTGTTGTTCCAAATCAACAGCGTTTAACAAAAGTCCGCTCTACTATAATGTTTAAATAGAATTGGGTCATTTAAACGTGCGTTTAATGACGAATGGTGAGTATTAACGTAAGTTAAGTGCTGTCACCTATTCTTCTTACCCATTTACCTTATGATCGAACTGTTCAATGTTTCAAACATACAAAAATTAGAACTCAATGGGTCAGAAAATATTGTTTCCCGAATATTCTGTTCAACCTTTGTATAGTCTAAGAATATTGAAAGTAAAGTAACTTTGCCTCACCCATGGTAAGTCGTGATAGTTTTAGTTATAACAACAACCAAGTTAAGCATATGATCAAAGGATGGCGCATAAGGTACATATATTGTTAGTTATTAGTTATTACGGTCGGAATGTTTTTTTTTTTTTTGTTATCTCTGTAACAAACCAAGTTGCATAAGGTGGGTTCTTCAAATATGTTGAAAACTGAGGGTTGATTTCTAGCTTCGGTTCTAGGTTCAAGTAAGAAAGAGAAATGAAAATATTGCACCCAATGTATGCGCTTTAGTAACAGTATGTCGAATGTACAAATAATTGTTAACGGAGAACATACTCTTAGTAAATATGTAGTTCTTAACATTTGGCTGTGGCGAACTCTTTCTCTAATACTCTCTCCTAGTGAAACTGTTATAACTCAAGTTCTAGATTTGTTGTTATTGTTATGCATTTGTTATAATAAGCGCGCACTCGACAGCTCGAGCAGTTAGGAAATGAGGTTTTAAATGATTGTACATCACAATGAGAGGAAAAAATTGAGTGGGGTAAAGTATTCCACATACTTTTTGCATAGCCACAACGGCTAAAGAAAGAATCATCAGGGTAAACTGATGAGCATTCTTAGCAAGTAGAATATTACGCAGAAATTGTTTTAAGGGAGGAATGCAGCTGGCTATATCATTGGACACTGTTTATAGAAGAAGCGAAAAAGCAAAGTAAGATGAGAGACATTGGGCCTTACCAACAATCAAATTAAGAGACGACTTTAATATTTGAGCGAAATGAAGCATTATTTAATGGACTCTATATATCTGACCGTAAATGCTGCATTTTATTTTTTAGGTTCCGTACAATAAATGGTTCATAATTTAGAGTTCACATAAATATAAAGTTCATAACATGTATGGTTAACTTTATAGAGCTCTTTAAATAATGGTCTATTTTGCTCAAATATTAAAGTCGTCTCTTAATTTGATTGTTGGTACGGCCCATTACCTCGGTGTTCGAGAGAAACAAAAGTTTCTGTAATAGAATTGTCTCCAATTAGTTTAAGAGCTCTGTTTTGGATTCTGTCTAAGAGGTGCAGGTGAGTTTAAGAAGCACCTACCCAGATATGGGAGTTATACTCAAGCTTAGGCCGAATGTATGCCTTATGAATTGTAGCCAGGCCAGAAAGGGAACACAAAACTGCTCACATCTTCTGAGGAAACCTAAGCATTTCGCCTATCATCTTGATCAGTCATACACATACCAAGGACGGAAAGGTTTTTCGTTTCCTCGATGCAATGCTATCCATGGATTATGGCAGGGCTGGAATATTACGCTTGACGGGCAGAAGACAGCTTCGGGTATTCGAAGCATTAAATTTCATGCGATTTTTAACACCCCATTCTATAATGCTGTCAAGATCGGAATTTAATGATGACCTTATTATACGCTGCCATTGCAGAGCCACTTCCGAAGAAGAAGGATGAGGATTTGGAAAGGAATATGAAAAGCTGAGGATACTCTCGTCAGCAAAACAATATAGTGGATTAGAAGATACAGACAAGAGATCACTGATGAAGATGAGGAAGACAAAACGGAGCCTTGGGAGACATCAGCATTTCTTTAGTGATTATCAAAGTTAAAACCCTCTAAAACAACACGAATTGAAGTAATTTCTAATCCAACGTAGAATAGATTCATCGATGCCAAATACATGCATTTTTGATAATAGAGGTTCATGCCAAACTCTATCAAATGCTTTAGAAATATCAAGTTCAATAACCTTGGTTTCACCAAATCGGTGCAAGGATTTGTTCCACTTTTCTATAAGATTTAGATTAGATTTAAGAAGCTTCGTTCTTGAAGATATTTCTTAAGCTGATCATTAATCAGCGTTTCCATCACCTTGGAAAGAAGGGGCGTAAGTGCAATTGGTCGTTAACTGGATGGGGAGGATTCGTCTTTTTTTAGAGATTAGCTGGCCAAATGATGTCTTCCATCCACTCTTAGAGTCCAGTTTTACTTAACATTAGTGGACATTAACTTAAACATAATATACATCGATTATAAGAATAAAAAAGAATCGTACATTAATTTGACCAACATACCATTGACAATGTTTGGTTTCAACACAGCGACCTTATCTGTGTGCAAATCGTCTAAGGTGGGAAATATCTGTAATGTAAAATTGTTTGATTCTGTTCACATATTCATAGCTTCATACCTACTTCTGAGTCTTCAGTTTTTCTCATCGCAAGAGGTTGTTTAAATTGCTTCTGTAAGTCTAGAAGCTTAACCTTAAAATCAGCAACATTTTCAACTTGTTTAGCCGAGGCCAAAACAGCCAGTACGTGCTCGATCAGTTTTTTAAGTTTATCATTCTGTAGGCCGAACTCAAAAGCTCGTTCGAAAATCGAGATTAAATCATTAATAACCTCATTGATGTCAATTTTGCTTTCAATCCAAATTTTGGAGTGGGATGGGCCAAATAGTTTCTTGGCCAAGTTGCTTACGTTGCGATTGAGACACTCGTCTTCGACAAAAACATGCATGCAATCCGAGACGAAGTCGGGCAACTGTAAATGCAGACGTGCAAGATTGCCAAAGATCTTTACAATTAGAATAATCGAATCAATCTTGGTGTTGACGTTGAAACTACGTAGGAATTCGCTGGTGCCGACTTCGAGGAATGCGTCCAGGGGTTCCATGGTCGCCATGAGGTTTAACTTTTTGAAGGATAGCGATGATACATTGGAACTGGAAAAGTCATCTAGATTTTGTATGAAAGGATATAGAAATATTTTTGATGAGTTTTTCTATTTTTTTTTTATTATTAATTTATTATTTTTTTTTTACACATGGGCTCGTAATTCGTGGCGCATTCGATGAATTCCACTGGTGGTTTTCCATCTTCCTTCTTTTTGATACTTTTGACAATTTCGTCTTCATCTTTGTCGAACCAATCTTCCTCCGAATCAGACATTTTATTTAAATTAAACTAAAAAAAATATCATTAACATAAAACACTAATTAGTAAAAAAAATAAACTGTTAATCCTAAACCAATGAGAATTTGCACAACCGGTACCGCCTGAACAGCGATTCGCGGTATATTTACTCTTGACGTAAGCAATTTCCCAATGTTTTTGACAGAACTATATAAAAGCCTTTCATATCGGGAATTAAAAGTTTCTAATAGGACTGTTTGAAAATGACTCTAGATAATACAGTCCCATTGGACGAGTTCTGATAAACACCCATCAAAAGCTGCGAATGTTTGTGATGCGAATATCTGGGTCTTTAAAATAGACCCAGATAGAGAACAGGATTCCAAATTGTTTTTGTTACTACGTTTACATGAGGTATTGAAGCGTGCTTGAAGCGAGCTGCGACCCTTTGTAAACGGGTATTGAGTTGAAATGAGCTTCGTTCGACTCGATCTCACTCGCTCAGCGGTGTCGAGTCGAAATATGAGACGAAAAACCTGGGTCGAGGAGTTGGCTTAACAAAATGTTTCAGAATAGCTCAACACCATTTCAACTCAACTCCAAATCGAGCTCTCAACTCAAATGACGAAAAACCTGGGTCGAAAATCCGACCCTAATCCAACTCGATCTTTCGATACTGCATATAAACGTAGTATGTAATACATGTTAAAAATTAATAAAGATCCGTAGATAATAAAACGCACCTTTTGTGTTACATATAATTATATGCACATGCGCGAACAGTTGTCTAAAAGTGTGGGGATGAGTGCTTGGTTCGAGCAACTGAAAAGTTTGTGTTTTGACACAAACTAAACGATTGCCTAAAATGACTTCGCTATTTTGTGTAACATATAATTATATGCACCTGCGCAGACAGTCAACCAAATAGTTCATCTGTTTTCTATAAGCAACCAAACAGTTGTGCAACTAAAAATTGAATGTGTGGTTCTCCAACGTTGCATGAATATCCTTATTATAATTTATTTATTTTTTTTTACCATTATGAGTTTAAAAAATACAATTACATACTATCAACATTTATGCTGGTATAATATAATAATTTTCTAAGAATTTTTTGTAGGTGGACGCAATATTTACGAATTGAAAGCTCCATCCGGAGAATTAGAAGCAACCAAGCAACTATTTATAATGCAAAAACGCTATGTCCCCTATTACACGTTGCCTCATGAGACATGTCTCATTTTTGACTTTCCTTTTAAATTTGTATCCCGTGAGGCAAAAGCTATTACACGTTGACTCATGTCTCATGAGACTCATTTCTCAAATTTGACTGTTGTTCGTATTTTTAAATGCACAGCACAACATAAAACGAATATGAGAAAAAGAAACGTCAAAATGAGACTACTAAAAATCAGCCCGGTACTCACCGGGAATATTTTTTCGCATCTTATTTCCTCATATATGCTTTCTTTTTCGCACTTACGTGAGCCTCGTCTCGTGTGACATCGTGTATTAGGGGACTATTTGATGCTAATTTTCAATTTTAAAGCCTAGTACGCAGATCGGGAAAAATTTTGTCTCCCATACATTTTTTTTCCTGGGACAAATTTTGTCTCGGATATTTTTCCGAGCAGTACGCAGTTCGCGCGCAAAATTCATACTATTGTGAATTGCTCTTCAAAATGTCTCCACTAAATTTTGCCAGGAAAAAGAATGATACAAGCATTATTTTGCGGGACAAATTTTGACAGCCAAAAGTGATTTTTGTCAAAACTGGTTTTATGTAAAAGGTGCTGATGCTTCTCTTGAAAGCATCGAGAGGAGATTCCAAAAAGGTATGAACGATTTTTGTAAGACAACCCGTTCCAGAGATATACAACAAAACACATTAAATTATTTTTTAATTCTCCAACTTCAAACTTTTGCGCGAGATTTGGAAAAGTTTTGTAGAGATTAAAATTGTAGAGATAAAATTTGTCTTGTCTCGATCTGCGTACTGGGCTATACACTACAAAACACAATAAATTATGTTATAATTCTCCAACATCAAATTTTTGCGCGAGATTTGGAAAAGTTTTGTAGAGATTAAAATTGTAGAGATAAAATTTGTCTTGTCTCGATCTGCGTACTAGGCTTAACATTTCAAAAAGTTAAACAGAGCCTTAGAAAAAGTAGATAAGAAAACAGAATCAAACAGTACATTTGCATCTAATGTCACTTCTGCCTGCCTTTCTGACTGCATTTTTCGTTTGGCGATTTGTGTTGGTTGCATAGGAATTAAAAGTTTTGTTTTCCACATAATTTCGCCTGAGGATCTACTGATCTAATTTAAAGTAAGAATTTCTTATCAAATAATTATTAATCTATTGCTTACTGTCAATAATTTTGTGATAAATATTGTGTCGCCTCGCGCTTAGCAAAAGAAAGTGAGGTGCATGTAGATATATTAATAAATTAATGAACATTGGTGTCTTGTGTGTTTCAAGTTTCCACCAGCCACCACTCAAATCCAACCCAACTAATCAGTTCAAACTGATCGGTAAGCCGAAGTTGACGTATCCAACCAGTTGTTCAAATTTATAAAATATAAATCAACGTAGTTAATCTTCTTAAACAAATAAACATTTACCACAATAACAATGGCAGGTGAGATTCACAATAAAGTAAATAACGAACATTGCATAATCATGAACTTGAACTTTAATTCCTCCAAATAAGGAGCAAACCCATACGCTCACTTCCAGAAGTCATTCGAATACGAAGGAACGGACTTTAAGTATTTTGACCTGGCTTCCCTTGACCCCAAATATGGTGAGTACATATCGAGCTTTGTTATTGCAATTCTAGTAAAATAACTTTCACTTACAATAAACCAAATTATATATTAAAATTAGCTGATTATGAAGCTGGAGATTGCTTATATACGAAAAGCAAACTCAGGTTATTTCAACGAAACACTCATGCCTTCTAGAGGTATTCGCGTTCGGTCTTTTTGATAATCCCCTATCGCTTGAGATTGAATCGGTGAGGCGTCGCGCATTGCCATCGCTTATCAAAAACCGCAATTTTAAATGAAATTAACCATTGCCAAAAGATTGGACTTTTAACTTTGATACTAGCGATACCCTAATAATAAATATATGTTAATAAAATCTGCTTTTTAATTTAATGTTTTATTAGCATACGTACATAATGTATACCGATTTAAGGGGCTTACCATCGGTTCGAATGTAGAAATGCATAATTATAATTCAATTGAAGGAAAATGCAAAATTGTCTTGTGTCTCTTGTCTGCATTTGGAATATTTATGCAGCAAATAATCCAAAACAATCTTCCACTTACCGTTATAATTTATTTTGATTCAATTATGGCACAAGTTGGAAGACTGGTTTGCAGTTGTTTGTTGTTTGTTGTTGGGTTGTTGATTATTGTTTTGGGATGAGAAGTTGTTTTATTTGTTTGTTTATTTTTTGAGATAATTGAATTTAATTAGAAAAAAGAACAGATTTTTTAATTTAATTATTTTTAATTATAGATTTGAGTTTATAGTTCAAGAGGTCGGAATGAATTTTTGGAGAGAAAGAAAACTGATATATTTTAGTGTACGAGTAAGTCTGGTGAAGTTGATAAAAAATAATTCGCTTGCCAGCACATAGTGGTAATGTTACCCAGAAAGAATGATTCAAAAGTATTATTTTTTTTCTAAAAAAAAAAAAAATAATGAGAGTAACCACTCCACGTCCAGAATCCAAGTGTTGGAATGTAATTTTTTTGAAATTGGCAACACCTTCACAAGAACTACTTCTTACAATAACATGGTTCTGTTTCCTTTCAGGCCAACAATCTTCTGCAAGATCTTGGTCTATTAGGAATGCAAATTCCCAAATTTAACAAAACATAAAATCATTTAATCATTTGGGGATTGCTTTTAGCCTCAACTTCATGTTCCTATTTCGTACACCGAATGATTATAGTAAGTTATTATGAGACCTTTATAATGTTGAACATTAACATATGCCACGAGCGATCAGGAATTCAGGGGTTAAGAAACTGTCGATGAAAATTGGTCTTGATTGTTTGCAAATTGAAATAAAAATGACAAGAGAAAACCGTGCCGGGTGGATTATTCTACAACTGTTGTGAACTAAAAAAGGAATCTCTGCATTTGACGATACGTCCAAAGTTAGTTTTCAAGAGATGGGAATTATTCCATGATAGTTCTGTTCCTATCAGTTTTAACCCTCTGTTCTAGATTCTATCCAATAAATGAAGAAAAGTTTTGGTTGCCCAAAGATGTGAGTCAAACTTCGAATTTAGGACGTATAATCTCCGCAGCCAGATCGGAAGGGGTGAAAAATTTCATACGCGTATAGAAAAATCTTAAGCATTTAGCAGCGCTATCTAGAGAAAGTTATGATTGCAACGAATATCGTTGTTGACACACATACCGAGTATTGAGAACTTTTCGGCTTCTTCGACGCCAATTTCATTCAAGGACGATGACATAAGCGGCACATTTTGCTTCAACGACAATAGACAGCATTGAGGCTACTTTTTTTTTATAAACCATTTAACATGCTGTAAATATCGGAGTTTAATAAGTTTATCATACGCTACCGTTGAAATTCTACTTCCGAACGAGATGAACGTGAATTTGAGAACGAGTATGACGGTGGAATTATCGGAAAAAATATTGAAGTAGATTAAAAGTTTCAGATCATTTATAAAAATGAAATGAATGAATGAGTTTATGCTTTTTCCGATTTTCCCCAGTTAGGTTGAATAAAACTACACGTTTTATAGAACCAATAAGCTGGGGCCAAGTTTTTGTCACTGAGAGTCATGTGGTGGATTGGCAACCCCGTGAATGAAGATACAAACAAAAACATCGAATCCGCAACTACACCCTTAAAAAAAGACTCATTTAGCAAAGCTGGTCGGAAAAATTTTTAAGCACCAATTAATAAACAAAGTGATCTAGGCTGATATACATATAAAAACCTTGTTTTGAAATTATCTCAAGCAAGTTAATTTCAAGCCTCAGCCATTGGTTCTACAAAAATCATATTTAATCATTCGACTAAAATACATATACTTTGTTACTAACTGAACAATTTAGCCAACCGAAAACGTTTTTCTGATTGTGAATAAAAATGTTTAAACTTGAAAAGTTGAATAAAATAACCACTGTGCGAAAGGCTTCATATTTAAGACTTGTTACTCGCAATTGCATTCCGATTGGTTGATAACAATAACAAATCAACAAACACATGCTACATAATTTTAATTTTACTCTGCTCTGCTTTTCTTTCATATGGCGGTTTATTTTAGTTGTAGTTTTTGGTTAAGTTAATCTTATTATGTGTGGCTAGGTAATACTTTGTGAGAAAATTGCGATAAGATCTTATCAAGAGAATAAAAAATAACAGAAACGAACAACGTTCAGTGATTCATGCGATGTGATGCCATCTTCTCAAAATAAATAATTCTATTATTAATCTTACGAATGTTTTTATATTTCAAATAAATCCAATTGTTTGCGAAGATGATAGTTCGACCGGTTTGGCGTAAAAAAAAAAATTGTTTTTCGTCATCAACTGAATAATCTCACTAATAAATTGGGTCGTATTATTTATTTTAAAAGGTTGATCAATGTTTGAAAAAAGAGTAAGTATTAAGTCTTTTGGATTTGTTGCCCTACTCTAGGCTGGAACCCACATTTTTTAGTTAGTCAAACACTACCATACACTATATCATTTACAATCGGGAGGACGCTTTTTTTACATAAAGAATTTTGATTTTTCAATTTGTTTTATAAACAATTTGACTTAAAACTAACTTAAAATCATGTTGGCTTGACAATAAGGGTCCAACGTTCTTCTTTTGGCTTTAAATTATGTTAATGTTTTTTTTTTATCTAATTCATGATTTTTTAATATTAACAGTATAATAATTTTGTATAAGTGGGCGTTTTGTTCCCTGTAGCACTGATTGTTATTCTTCTCGATTTTGGATGATTTCTTCAAATTGATCGTCAGTGATGGCTGGGGTGTATAGATACCTGTTACTAGGCTTTAGTTCATGCTGGAGGTGTTGTTACACTTCTGGGTTGGGATAATCTTCCAGGTTAATAACAGAGTTTCTGGAACCATCTCAGCTTACGCCAAGAGTACCTATCTCTGCATTGCAGGAGATTAGGCTCTGATGTGTGCTCTAGATTCTAAAATACTCAATATATAAGGTCAGAAAAACCTTTACAATAAAACATCTATATATTATTAATCACTATTTTTTATATACAAAATAAGTTTATTTTTAAAAACATTTATACTTAGCTCATTCTTCAATTCACTTGGAAGTCTATTAAAAGAATTTATTCCCATATACATAACTGAGTCCTGGGTGCTACTTCTGTTACACCTATTGGGCCTCAAATTTTCACTGTTGCGTAAATTATAAGGTTGTAATTCTCCAACGTTGATGATATTAACTTTTAAGTATTCAGGAACCATATTGTTTTTCATGATGATTTTTCCAGAGGGCTGCAGCAAATACTTTTCCAGTGGTATTAACTTTGCTTCTTAGTTGGTATTGGTATATATTTATTCGTCAGTGGATTACGGTGTAGTCCAGTGCAAATGCGGAGCATCATGGATGAACCAAGTGCAGAGAATAGTTGGCTCTCTTCAACATCAAATCTGCATGCTTTTTGAATTTGAGTTTGTTGGAAAAGTTGATTCCCAAGTACTTAGTTGATGATTTGACTGTTACTACAATTTTGTCTGGTAACTTTCGTTAACGTTCGGAAGCAGATGAGTTCGGTCTTTTCGCTGTTTATCTTCAGTCCCCATTTGACACAGTATACACATAGGTTTTTAATTTGCACTTTGTAATGCTTAAAACCTCATATACCAAGCTATGAGGAATGTTTTAAGGCTTTCCTAAGCCTAAGCTTCATCAAATGGCCAACTGCCGATCTGAGTTGAAAACAAGAAAATTAAGCGAGGCAGATGCTAAGTACGCTCATTCAATTCGTGTTCAAAAAGTGATTTTATTTTCCAAAAACTTAGCCTATTTATACAAAAAAATATCTTTCGTACTAAGAACTTAAATATACACATATTTTATCCAATACACTTATACTCTTAATATTAATATCCAATATACCTAACGCAAATGAACAAATCTGATTTAGCTGAGTAAGTAATTAAATGTACAATGCCTAAGTCCCATGTCCCTTTGACGACACACGAATATACTCGATCGTATTTCGAGCATAAGCAATGCACATCGCGGAGGACAGTGAACTTAGACGAATGTACTTGACTATGTAAATCTTAGACCTCAAGTGGCATTGACCGTATTAATGAATAGAGTGGACATAGATGAAAACTGAGTATTTATAATACTGCAGCTTGTAGGCTATTGCAGTATGAGGATGCCAATGACCTGTGATAAAAATAGAATGTCATATTGCTGTGCTTATGCACTACAACCTGCACTCTCCAAGCACCAATTTATGGTGCAAAAGCGGTGGCGTAGGTGATGGAGTCGTCTGCATAAAGCTTCGCCTTTGTTGGCTGGTTGATCAGCAATGTAAATGTTGAATAGCAATGGTCAAAGTAAAAATGATTGCCAAAATCCCAAGAAAAATTAATTCCTAAAGTGTTTAGATAGTTTTCAGAATTTCACACTCTCTAATTATCCAAAGTCCATCGAAATTCCCGCAGGCAAGTGCAGGGGAGTGGGGAAATTTATTTATTTAGCAAACTGAATTATTTATTCCTGTATAATCTAACCATACAATTCTTATAAAGAGTATAACCCTAAATTCACGATCAAAACGGTTAGGCACGGAGGTTCAAACATAATGGTATGGGGTTGTTTTTGCTGCTATGGAATTGGGCTTATACATCGGATTAAAAACATCATGGATCTGGATATTCGGTCAATGTCATAGAGTTGGGCTGATGTCAAAAAAACTGTTTCTATACCAGCAATTAAACACTAGGCTGCAGTGAAAGACTCCTGGGGGACGAAATTTCAATGAAGAGGTATCAAGGCTTGATAGATTCTATGCCAACAAAGGATATGTGTAAAAATATTATTTTTAGTGCAGTGTCTACTTATTAATTAGAGTTATTAAAGAAATCTTTATTTTTGCCTAGTTTTAATTCCACAATAAAATTGTAGTGCTTTTTTTTCACCGCTTATTCTTTAACTTATTGTGACAAATCATCAATATTTTTCAAATTAATAAATAAATTTTGCAATTCTTTTTCTTAATACCTCTTTTGGAGTTAATTCTGTATTTTAAAAATTGCTGGAACGGACTTAATTTAAGTATGATGGTACAATTTTGTTTACCGCAGCTGTTTGTGATGGGTTGGGTTAGTTTAGCGTGGCAGACAGCATGATGAATGCTCGAGAAACTTAGAACATAAGTTGGTCCATTGTGATACCACATGAATCAAGTAGATATTGCTCTCTACTCATTGAAACACTTAGAGCACCTTACGAAGCGTGCAAGACAACTAATGTCTATATTTGCCAGGTCGCTAGGATCATTATTAAACAAATCACCTAGATGGTACCTACGGTTTTGAGATAGAGCATGGCATGTGCACAGAATATGGAGAATCGATTCTTCTCTTCCTCGTCCATACCTATTAGACAGTTTCCGGTTATGATACTAATAACGGAACCGATGTGTTTTCTGCTTAGAGATAACAAATACTTAGAGCGCTTCAGATCCAGCTGTTGCCAGATTTAATTTTTCATCCATTAAGGTTTATTTTTTAAATAGCATCTTGTTTCAGCATAAATTTGCATGTAGCGAGTAGGGAGTACCTATGTTTGCTTTATATGGCAAAATAGGTAGAGTAGTTCCACTTTTGCTGAGTTCACCAACTTTACACATTCTTGGAATGTCTGTGGATCGGCACCCAACATAGGTGAATGTTGAATTGCTGTGCCATCTTCTTGAGAGATGATCGATAGTTAAAGGCTGCTGTAGAGTTTGTAGAGACAGAGTCCAGTGATTTCTGGTTTGCTTGAAAATATGCGGATATTTCTATTTGATATCATGTTTTGTTTGAACCAAGACAGGACTTCTTTTATCGCCAAAAGTTCCTCGAAAGGAATATTTAGGCCTATTCTGCAACATCTGTTATTCTGCTATGGATTTTCTGTTATGAATCGTAAAAGATTTCCATCTTAAAAGATCTTTTATAATTGGTATTCAGGGGCTCGAACTTTTATAAAAGTCTGTTATGCAACTTCGAAAACGAAATCTGTTATGAAACTGAACTAAATCTGCTATCATAATCAGCTGTGATTAAATAAAATAATTCATCTGACAAAATTAAAATGGATGACGAACAAAAAAGTAATCTCTTCTCTTACACATTATTCGTGTCCTCTACTCTACTTACATATACATATGTTTATATAATACTCTTATGTGTGTAAATATATTTTCTTTCATTTGTCTCATTTTAAAAAGATTTCGTTGAGGAAATAAAAAATATATCGTCGTCGTTCTATGAAACGTCCATTCTTAACAAAAATGTAATTTAATTCTTATTTAATTCATTCCGGATCAGCCATATTTGCAAAATATTGTACTGCACAATGGTATATCAATTTTTCATTGACATACTCGTATCTGTGTATGTATTGAAATCTTTTATGATAAAAGTCACAAAAGTTTGTCTTTTATTCTTTTATGATTTTTAACAGATTTCATAACAGATTTTGGCATGCTGAATACCAAAAATGCTATTCGTAAAAGATTTTTTCTATGTTCGAACGTTTGACAGTTCATAAAAGTTTTCTTAGCAGATTTTATAACAGATTTTAGCGTGCTGAATACCAAAATTAAAATTCATAAACGATTTGTTGACAGCTCAAACATTTGTATGGAAATTCATAGCAGAATAACAGAAAAGAAGAATAAAAGATCTCGCCGAATAGGCCTAATTGTTTCCCCGAAAATTTAATCTCCGCCTATAAAATAACAGACAAATTGTCCAAATCAAATTTATTCTCGATAAGGATATGTTCTAAAAGAATCTTTCGAGCATGATTAACCCAATTTTCTAGGAAGGAAGAGCGGTAGCAAATATCGACATTAGCAAATTTAAGAAAAAAATTGAACTTAGGCTTAAGTGGGTTTTCCATATTCTTCAAGCCCTGTTTCCTCTAACATGAATAATTTTCAACGCTTTCGTATGTCACATTTTTTAAAATCTTGTCATTTATACTGGTACAGTTCTTAAAACTATAAACCTGCATCGCATCGGCAATGTCGCCTTTAACTGCTATTAATAATATGTATTTTTAATACCGGATGTACATAAAGTCTTCATAGTTAAATAAATACATAAATTTGGTGGTGCAACAGCTCGGAGTGAACCAGGACTTAGTGACTTTACAACTCTCAACCATTCCTTTGTGCGTGTTACCAGGGAACGGAGGGGACCTACAATTGTCTGCCGATTCTGAACGGCTAATGAGCAGCACTTTCCATGACAAGAGATACTCTTGGAGAATTTGCCAATTCCTCGCAAGAGGCAGTACACCCCTGAAAAAAACTTTCTAGCAGCGGCTGAGAATCGAACTCGAGACCTTCCGCATGACAGTCCAACGCACTAACCATTATGCCAAGGGGTACTAGTCTTCATAGTTAGGTTTTCATTATTACAAGTTGATCCTTTCACCCTTACTGTACTGTACAAAAATGCCAACAAAATTATTTGAATTAATCGATAACACAAAATTCCAGATCAATTACCCTACTCTGTACGTGTTCTATTGGAATCTGCTGTTCGTAACTGTGATAATTTTCACATCTTAGAAAAGGATGTTCAAAGTATTTTGGGATGGTCTCCAAGCTCCAAGCAAGGAGATAACGATGTTGAAGTATCATTCAAGCCAGCCAGAGTTATCTTACAAGTAAGTTTGTTTTTAATAAAAAAAAAATATATATATATAAATAACAAAACTCATTAAAGGATTTCACTGGTGTACCAGCCGTTGTTGATTTTGCTGCTATGCGTGATGCTGTTCTAAGTTTGAATGGAAACCCAGAAAAAATTAATCCCATTTGCCCAGCTGATCTTGTTATCGATCATTCTGTTCAGGTTGATTTTGCTAGAACGTAAGCATTTTTATAAAAAAAACACGAATAGAAGTATGATATTTAATATTTTCTATTTTATAGAACCGATGCTTTGAGCAAAAATCAAAATCTTGAATTTGAACGCAACAAGGAGAGATTTACATTCTTGAAGGTAGAAGACACCTAATCGAAATGAATTGCATGCTTATTTTTAAATTTTTGGTTGAATTTAGTGGGGAGCTCGTGCTTTTAACAATATGTTAATTGTTCCACCTGGTTCTGGTATTGTTCATCAAGTCAATTTGGAATATTTGGCTCGTGTTGTTTTCGAAGATGATTCAGAAGGCGGAAAGATTCTTTATCCCGATAGTGTTGTTGGAACTGATTCTCATACCACCATGATAAACGGTCTTGGAGTTCTTGGATGGGGTGTTGGAGGTATTTTATTTTGTTTCAATAACTTCGAGAAGACAATGTTTGTTTTAATAAAAGCTTAAAGTGAAGACGTACTGATACAACAAAAAGCTCTAAAATTTTATTCAAATCTTAAAGAGTTTTTCATAAAAAAATTATTCAATGATTAAAAAATACTCTGCATACGTATTCTAGGCATCGAAGCAGAAGCTGTAATGCTGGGACAATCAATTTCAATGCTGTTGCCGGAAGTTATTGGCTACAAATTGATTGGCAAACTGAATCCACTGGTAACATCAACTGATCTGGTGCTGACAATCACTAAGAACTTGCGCCAATTAGGTGTTGTTGGTAAATTTGTTGAGTTTTATGGCCCAGGTGTAGCTGAGTTGAGTATAGCTGATCGTGCCACAATTAGTAACATGTGCCCTGAATACGGTGCAACTGTCGGTTATTTCCCAATTGATTTGAATACTTTGGCTTACATGCGACAAACAAGTAAGTTACGCACTTCCTCAACCGCAAACCACCTCTTTAAGATTTTTTGTCTTTTAAATAGATCGCTCTGAAAAGAAAATTCAAATTATTCAGCAATACTTGGAGAGATCCCATCAGTTGCGTGACTTCTCGGATGAGTCTCAAGATCCAAATTACACAGAGGTAACAAATCTACATTTTCCAAAAAGCCAAAATTAAATAAAAATTAAATCTACAATTCCCTTGCAGACCATCACTTTAGATCTTGGCAATGTGGTAACATCAGTTTCTGGTCCAAAACGTCCACACGATCGAGTTTCTGTTACCGACATGAAGGCAGATTTTGAATCTTGTTTGACCAGTAAGGTAATTAAAAGCACGATGAATTTGTATCTATTATGAGATAAACAAAAGCCCAGTGATGAGTAGCACTTCGAAATTTACACCACCTAGACTTGGTTTATCCCATAATCTAAGACTGACTTAAAAATCACACTCAAATTATGTATTTCCAACGGCTGCAGGTATCCTAGAAATTGATTGTAGTGCACAAAAGAGCTATCTAAAGGAAACAGCAACTGTGATGTGTAAATGAAGTTTTAATCACGGCTACTATTTCCTTAGATAACTCATTATAAGTAAATTTGTAGTTGTTGCAGCTTGCCGACGAATGGATTAAAAAATAATATAAGCCTGTTCCATCAACGAATTGCATTGATGTTCTAGCTTTATGATTGCTTAAGACCATGACCATCATAAACTAGTACACCAAAGCAACTAATTGCAGAAACTCAACACTATTTCTTTTTTCTTACAAAATACACTACACAAAATTGAATTGAACACGCGAATATGTTAACAGGGCGCACGAGCGATTAAAACTGTTGACTAACATACCAGATTGAGGTGTTTTTATAAAGCTATAAACTGATCGATTTTTGTTTTAGTATATTACTGTAGTGAGAACAGGAAAATTTTGTAACCTAAATATTTATGGTTTTGCTCGTGGTGAGTAAGCGATTTTTGACGAAAGGAAGAGGAGAAGAGAAATAAAAGTTAAAGGTGGTGCACACTCTTATGAATGTCAAAATGCAACTGATACAAAAACTGTTTCGTTTGTAACCTACTTTCTGTTTGTTTACAATAAGTAAAGCCAGTATAGAGTATCCTCAGGGCTACAAAAGTGTTTTTAGAACTCAAATGTTATCTAAGAGAAAGAATGATTTCATTTTATTTTGTCAACAGTCTTATGTTTACTCCAAATGCAAAGGGATCTTATTTCATAATAAAACGGTTATTAATGCATTTATTTTTAAAAATCGAACTAGAAGTCTGCGCAAATAATTGTGTTGAACCAATTTTCGAGATTGCATTTTATTTCAACCACGTCATTGTGGTTAACGAATGTTAAAATTGTCGGAGTAATAATGGTTTTGAATGGATATAACTAAGATGATTTCAGATGGAGTCTACGCCTTTGAAATAGAGGAGGACATACAAAGGAAACCGTTTGTTCTTCGTTCATATAATTGTTTAATTGTTTAAATATACTCCAAACGTACTTGTCTGTTTGAAAGTACTTTGACAGCTTCAGATTCAGCCAGATGGCCAGATTTGTTTTGTCACCAAGCAAGTGGCAATTTTGTTCCACCTTAGGAGTGTGTTCTCTTTAGCTTAGCTGCTCGCTTTAGCAGAAGTTTACCTGTAGCGATAAGTATTGCTTGCCTATATTTACATTATCTGGTGAAAATGTCAGTGTTGACCCACTTTTCGCGAGTTCGTCAGCCTAACAATTACTTGGTGCTTATGGCTTGGCACCCAAACAAAGCTCAATATTCTCTGCCATCTCCATGAGAGAAGATCGACAGTTTAGAGCTCGGTTAAGAGTTCGCCTTATGTACAGACAAGCTGAACGTTATGAAGATTAATCGCTTTGGCCTGAGCGTTTCACCACACTGCTACACTTTTCGGTAGCATCGCTCCAACTTCAGTAGTATATATACAATTGTAAAAAGTCCCCTTTCCTGAAAATAAGCTTTGCACTATAAATTTGTACCGAAATAAATCGCAAATATTTTGCTTATTCCGTGAATAACTGAAAATTTAAAAACTAATTTAAAGAAAAATAATATATATAAATATAGTTCCACAAGGATCCATTCTTGTCTCATTATTTTATTTTTGCTTTACGTCAATGATATTCCCTCCGACATTGATAACTTCTCTTTATAGACCGAGCCCACAGCAATTTTTGGGTGTGATTTATAGCAAAAATAATTAGTATAATTAGATAGTCCTTAAGTAGTTATTTACAAATATGAACTTCTTGCATGCTCTAGTGGGAGCAATAGTAATAGCATAATAGTGCATCAAATATGCAGTTCTTTCCTAAGTCTAAATAATTGTTATAACCACTTTGCCATAACTTCAAAATTTAGAGCTAAGTGCCCTGACTGCAAATATCGAGGCCCAAAACGTTTTGCAGGCGGCTGACGTAAAGCAAAAAAAAAATAATGGTCAAGAATGGATCCTTGTGGAACTCCACTAGTGGTAGGGAGAAAATTGGATAAATTGTTACCTATTCCAACTGCTTGCATTCTATTGGATAAGATATAAGTTTAACAGCATGAGGCGAGAATTTATAAACCTGGCGAAGTTTATCTGCAAGTTTTCCGTGTACAACTGTATCGATTGAAGGAAAACTACGAAATTTACTTTATCTTCATCCAGTGCTTGACGAAGGTCCTCAATTACATTTAGCAAAGCGGTGACACAGCTGTGTTTTTCTCGAAAACTTTTTGAACGGAAAGCTAAGATTGAACTCGGCCTAAATTCATTACATTTAGGATTTTTGGGATTGGGTATGACATTCTCTGATTTCCAATCGAAAGGAGAACAATTAAAAGTATTATCATTTCGTACTTTCATCGAGACCGATATCATATGACCTTACTGAAAGTATACTTTCAACGACTTCAACATTGCTGACCCAGTTTGCTAGAGAACAATCGAGTCTTAGCTGAACGAATTTCAATCACAACTTTATTGTGAAGTGAATTATACATTTGTCTAAGTTCGGGAAGACGATAACCATAATGCGTGTTTTATTTTGAACCTACTCGTAACTTCAATGGCGATTTATAGCCATAAATCAATGGAAGGATCAAATTAACTTCTATAATACTATGTTCCCCACACCAAAACGAAATAAAAACTTTTGCCTTAAAATGTATGTTATTTCAAATTGATGGAACAAGATTTCATGAAGACTTTAATTTAAATGAAAACTCTGGATTTCAACAAAATCCCAAATAAATCTTTCTACACTTATTTGAAATCTCAACATTTGGTTTGGTACAATCTTACAGTAATACTGCCAATATTTGGCAATCATTCTTCTTGTTAGTCAATTTACAAAAAAAAAAATCCCAAATTCTATTCTATTTTAAATTCTCAGTTTCATTCATTAAATACCACATTCCAACAAAAATTAGTTTGAACGTAAAATATCTTACTCTTATAAGTTGTATATACATTCCTTCTTCATTTACACATAACTAACGAAAATGTTATTACGTCAAGAATTTGACTCATCAATCTTTTATAAAGCTTATCTTTCAGCGAATCCAATTTAATAACGAATGATCGTATTACATCAACTGACCTAGTGTAATTAAAAGTATGTCACTGTACGTTCCTTAAAAAAAGAAAAACACAAAACAAAAAACACCTTGCATTAATAAATAACTTACAAATAAATGCAGCGTCAACATTAAGTCGAGCCTCCAACTGAATTTTATTGAAAAGCGGTTGCGATCAAAGTTCATTAATTGGTTAAGAATTGTGTATATTTACAAATTTATGGTTCGCTTAAGTGTACCTTTTATATCGTTCCTCGAAACTTGCAATTTTAACAGCGCTATAAAAAAGGATTAATTTTTGCAATCAGTTTAACAATTTTGTCTAGATTAAAAAATTGCGAACCACCACTGGTTCACTGCTATTGACAATAGCTTTTATTTGAAAACTATCTAAGGTAATGCTTTTATGATGTTTCTTTTTTCAAGGTTGGCTTTAAAGGATTCGAAATTGCTCCAGAAGCTCTCTCCGCTTCTGGGACATTCCAGTGGGACGATGGTAAAACCTACAAAATCACACATGGATCGGTGGTCATTGCAGCCATTACCTCGTGTACAAACACAAGTAATCCTTCGGTGATGCTAGGGGCTGGTATGCTAGCAAAGAATGCCATTGAAAAGGGTCTTTCCATTGCTCCATACATCAAGACATCCCTTTCTCCTGGATCGGGAGTTGTCACTTATTATTTGAGAGAATCGGGGGTGATTCCGTATTTGGAGCAATTAGGTTTTGATGTCGTCGGCTATGGATGCATGACTTGCATTGGTAATTCTGGGCCACTGGACGATAATGTTGTCAACACAATCGAAAAGAATGGATTGGTTTGTTGTGGTGTTCTGTCTGGCAACAGAAACTTCGAGGGACGCATTCATCCGAATACAAGGGCTAACTATTTGGCGAGTCCATTGTTAGTTATAGCATATGCAATTGCTGGACGCGTTGATATTGACTTCGAAACTGAACCTATTGGAGTGAATGCTAAGGGAGAAAAGGTGTTCCTACGTGAAATTTGGCCAACAAGGAATGAAATCCAAAAGGTCGAGAATACACATGTTATCCCAGCTATGTTCCAAGAAGTCTACAGTAAGGTTTATGATAATGATAAATGTGTGTCTGTGTATTTTATGTATGTTTTTTTATTATTATTAGGCAAAATAGAATTGGGCTCTGATGATTGGCAGAAACTACAAGTATCAGATGGTCAACTGTATCCTTGGAGCGAAGAATCAACCTACATCAAGAGACCACCCTTTTTCGATGGAATGACACGTCAATTGCCAGAAATGAAGTCTTTGAAAAATGCGCGTTGCTTGTTGTTCTTGGGAGATTCTGTTACAACTGATCACATATCTCCGGCAGGTTCGATTGCCAGAAACAGTCCTGCTGCTAGGTATCTATCCGAACGTGGTCTAACTCCAAGAGATTTCAATTCTTATGGATCACGTCGTGGAAATGATGCAATTATGGCACGTGGAACGTTCGCAAATATTCGACTGGTAAACAAATTGGTTTCGAAGACAGGTCCCAGAACTCTACACATCCCAAGCCACGAAGAAATGGACGTTTTTGATTGTGCTGAAAGGTTATTATTGTTATTCTATATTTTGTAACTGATTTTATTTTTAACTCTTGACAAGGTACAAAGAAGAAGGCACTCCATTGATTGCTGTTGTTGGAAAAGAATACGGAAGTGGATCTAGTAGGGATTGGGCTGCAAAGGGTCCATTCCTTTTGGGTATTAAAGCTGTTATTGCTGAATCATTCGAACGCATTCATCGATCAAACTTGGTTGGAATGGGAATTATACCCTTGCAATTTTTACCCGAACAAAATGCAGAAAGCTTGAGTTTGAACGGACGAGAGGTGTATAATATTAGTCTCCCGGAAAATATCAAACCCTTACAAAAAATTGAAGTTGAGGTAAGAACTTATGATTTTAATATATGTCAATCAATTCCACCGATTCTAAAAAAAATTTAAGAAATAGTGTCATTCGCGATATAAAAAACCGATAAGGCGAACAGAGCACAGAAAATAACGTATTGGGTATTTTGTTTATTTGCATTAAATCAAGTCAAATGCTTGGGGCATCCTTGGATTCAGTCGCGTAACGACATTTCAAATTCAAGAACAAGCTTTGGTTGAAAGGAAAAATGATAACGAGAAATATTTGATGGTAAGAAGATCGGTAGAAATGACGAACACTGGCAGTATAGCACTGTGGCGCAATTAGCAATGAAGTGTGCCATGTTGATACCTGTAGATGAAATTGATATGGAGAGTTGTGGACATTCTCACGAAGTCATTCAGTTTGTATTGAATTAAAAAAAGAAAGGATATAGTAGGTTTTGATGTGTCTTATTGTGTGTTTGATTATGTACAATCATCCGAAATCACACACTCAGATAAGAGTGGCACTGAAGTTAATATTCAGGCTAGCAAGTTCATTCCGGTATTGCTGGACCAATTTGAAAGATGATGTGCTTTTATAAATAACTAGCAAAGTCATGTAGCCTAAAACACTTAGATATATTCAAATTCTCAGAAAAAAAATCCTAAACCAAAATATATAATAGTATTGCAAGTTTAACGTTTTCATAAGTTGGGGATCTAGGACCTTACTTGATTGAAGTCGACACAATCGAGCATAGGCCCTTCCTAATTTGGTATAATCGAATAAAAAAAATTGACAAGGCAAAATTAAAAACTGCCTATGTTCGATCTTATCGACTCAACGCGATTTCTACATGCTTAACACCTTGATTTTCCCCCAGAACCGTCCGTCGTCGATGTCTTTGTATGTTCGTTAAAATGAATGTCTAGCTTAAGCCTAAACAAATGCACCGATTTGCTTCAAATTTAGTATCGAGTATTTGAATGTGATTCCCTTCAGGAGAAATTCGGATTTGCTTAAATTTTGTGTATCCAAAATCGAAAGCAATCACAAATCCTCTGCTTATAGAAAGTCAAGGCTGAAATTCGTGTTAAATAAAAAACTCTAAACGTACTTTTTTTTGAATCGAAGGTCATAATAGGTCCATATGTCTTTAAACAAGCAAATGAAATTTGTCAATTTTATAATTGTTTACCCAAATAAGATAATAGTTTCAAAAATTTAGTAAATTTTATATACCTATCTGTAATCCATCGAAACAAACTGTACTGATGCTAATTCACTTGTACTTTCTTCTTTAATTATAATACAACTAGCGTACCCTCGCCCGCTTCGCTGGTTGTTAAATAAAAACATCAATATTCTCATTATTCGAATAGCATGTCTGTTGGTATAATCGGGATACGGGATACGTGAATTTCACATTTAAAATAGTGGCTTCAATAACGTTGATAATTAACTTCTTAACCTCAAGTTTTGTGCAATTGCACAATTTTAGTTGGTTGATATTACGAAGCATGATAATTGTGCTCTATCTTTCAATTGCAATTATATGCGGTGGTAGGCCTGGTAAATCCAAAAATTCTGTGAGATAATTGACCACCCTATTTTCATTCATAACGGTATCGACTGACTTGAATGTGAACACTTCTCCAGGTATCTCTTTTAAAATTTCCTCATTAATTTCTCTAATGTATATGTTTTTGCCGCCAATATAGTTCTTTCGCTCAGCCAATCATTAGTCTTGAATTGTTCTACAATTTTTGGAAAACTTTTCGAATCAATTTTTTCTTTTGATTGAAGTACATTACAAAAATTGGTTGGTAACGTTATTAAGCCAGTTTCATTGTCTATCGGCATTTTTCCATCATTTTGTAAATCAAAATTCAAAAATTAGCTAAATGTTCTTGTTTTTTGCATATTTTTGAATGACTCATTTTTTTTTTTAAAAAGGGCATATGGCCGTCTCATTGTTTTTCTGAATATTCTAAAATAAAATGCAAGTTAATTGGTTAAAAATTACGTGAGTTACACGTATACACACAAAATATTAAAATCCGTAGAACTTTGATTTAAATTATTCTCTTCCATTGTTAATACATAGGTTTGTTTGATTTTATTCAATTGCCACGAATTCAATCATAATCGGAAAATTTTACGAGTCCTATCACCAAATTCGTTCATAATTGTGATTTGTATGAGCTTTTCCTTAAAGATGTATTGTGATAATTTTCTTTCGATATTCGTAACAGATTCCTGATTGCTATGGAATTCGTGATAGGACTGATTGTCATAAAAATTCGCAATATAAATATCTTCTCATTTGAAACGAAACAGTAACCAGCAGCTGATTCAGATTTTTGGCTCTAGTACCTAAAACGATTGTCGTTAAAATTCAGTCGTTATTGCTAAAATACACAAAGCTTTAGTTTATCCAACATACAAGTATCTGAAGTTTGTTTCGTTTGGCAAAATCTTTCTCATTTTAAATAAAGACTCTTTGTGGTTGCTTTCTTTCACTTGCTGTTCGTTTCTTATTACGTAATGGATCCCCTGATTTCTTTCCAATACAAATGTGGACGTGAGTGTGCATTCAGTGCGCCAACCAGACACGGCGCAAATACATTAGAGCGAAGAACAGGCTTCTTAAAACATCTCAGATCAAGTTTAGGGGACAGTATTGCGGTCTAGTGCCGACATCGAACAAACCTTTGTAGTCAATAATAATTTACCAACAAAAAGATGTCTTTGTTACACTGTACTTTTCCTAAAATTAAAGTATATAAGAACCAACACATTTGGTTCTACATCTATCGTGCCATCTCATACTATCGTATGATCGTCTCGAATAGCAGTTGTTCTGCTTCATGTTAGTTATACATACAGCTTTCGTTAACTGTTTTGCAACTTTGACATGGTCACTTCTCAATAAACTGTCTTATCGAAAACATCGTGTTTTAAATTTTAATGTTAAAGTGTTTCTGGTTTTGAACTACACCTTATTATCTTTGTTTGCTTAACTATAAATGTTTGAAAATAATATTTTTTTAGGCCGATGGAAGAATCTTCGAAGCCATTGTTCGCTTTGACACAGAGGTTGACATCACTTACTTCAAAAACGGTGGTATCCTCAATTATATGATCAGAAAAATGTTGGATTAAGTGCTGCTTGAAATCACATCAGGACTACGTATTTTAAAAGAGCATTTTTTGTATTAAAGTTAAAAACAAAATGGTATGGGTATTGTTAAAAAAATCACAAGAATAAAATATTTTCATGTTGTAGTTTCTTTTCTTTTTTTTATTTTATAATAAAGAACATATAAGTGGTAACTACTTTATTATTGTTTTATTTTTTTCTCGTTCTTCCATTTATCTATTATTCTACTTATACATACATACATGCATTACTTTCTACAATTCTTTTTTTATAATTTAAATTTAAAAACTTTATAAACTCAACAAAAGTTATGGATTCTCTATTCTTTCTTTATTTTGTAACAATAAATAACAATGAGGTCTGGAGAATAACTGGTAACTTAATAAATTATAAATGAAATTAAATATTTACAGTGGCGTCATTAAACAAAAATTCTTTTTTTTTTGTAAAAAATCATATAAAAAAGTATTTTTTTTTAACAGGAGGATTTAGTAAATTATTTAATAAGCTTTATGACAAAAAGTCTGTTAAAATAAACTAAGAATATTATTGTTCCATGAAAAATTATTTTTTTTGAATTATGATTGTACAGTAACATTTTAGTTTGTAATGTTCATCAGAACTGGAGAATATGATAAACAAACTTAGTTAGTAAAGGTAACGAAAGTTTCATTGGACAAATACAAAAGAAGCATTATCAGCAAACTTATGTGTGTGAACTTAAATTTATTAATTTTCATTTAAACTGTACAATCTTGATATTTTTGTTGGTCAAATTGATTGAACTAGTTTTATAGAATGGAATGCAAATAATATAAATTGTTTTCTTTGACAAACAAAAAGCTTAAAGCGTAATTCAAAATTTTTTTTTGCTTAGTTTTGTTCTTCCCATATATTTATTAATTAAATTTCTATTTTTTGTATAAAATAAATTAATTAAATAATATTTATTCACTTTAATATATTTGTTCATACTATTCTCCGGTGGATGAAGTTAATTAGGCGATGATCGTTCAAATCTCTTTGGCCATTCAAAGATTTTTCGTAGAATAGTTTCTTTTTAATTCTCAATGGTGGCGATTTCTGTATTGATTTGATTTGTTTATTGTTCTTTGTCATAAATGCAAAATAAATATTATTATATTACATATTATGTAGATGTATACCTATAGATATTTTTTTGTGCTCAAAATGTTGAAGTAGGTGAATCATCGATTTATTATTGTGAATCAGACAGATAGTATGGGAGATTTTACCAACGTATTAGATGTTTGTACTGTTCGTCTATGGCTATTCGTTTGATAGTTTCATAACCTAGGATTATACTAAATGAGAAAGCTGCCGATTGTACTAGACGGGCAGATAGTCCTTTGAAGAATACATTCATCCTTTCTTCGGCCCATAGGTCTTGGAAGGCGACTTTCATTGAATCTAAACGCTGCACCTGTAATGGATAAATTGTATTTAAAGTATTTAAAGTTTACATTTTTTTCTTATAATTTGCTTTGTGGATCATTTGTTAACGAATAACTTAAAGAAAAACAGCTCTAACTGCAATGTTCGAAACATAAAACGATTTTTTTTTTTTAAATCGAATAGCGTTTGTTGTTTTTACATCATTTGCCCCTTAATAGCAAACAGATACATATTCGTATATCGATTGTTTATACATCAACAAATAAATCATTAATGCATCGAGTCGCGATATATTAGTGTTTTCTAAAACTGGTAAGTAATGTACATGGCTATTATTTTGATATACATGTGTATCTTACATAACTATTGATACTGAAACAAATCAAATTCAGTAAGGGATTTGCAGAAGTTCCCGTTATAGGCGGAGAATTCGAGATATTCACCCCTATTACCTTAAACGATTTAGTTTTGCATACTGCAAGATGAAAGGAAAGGACGACTATGAAAAAACGTTCAAAAATTAACACACGACACAGAAATGGAAGGTTCTCGTTAAATAATTTTTTTTAGAATTTATAAAAAAAGAACACATTTGAAATTATCAAATGGAAACCAGTTCCACACGCTCGTAGATCTGATTCAGAGGAACGAGCAGTTGGCTAGGGTTTTTTTTTCACTTCAGTATTTTGAAGCAATCGCTTTAAATATGGAAGATAGTTTCGTCAAAATTGAGGGTGACGTTCTGTAGCAACAACAACATGAAACGGAAGAGCCTGCAGGAAAGAAACAACGGCACGCTTCTGCTTTTATAGAGGAAACGTGAACACGTTTTCACGATTTGAGTTCCTTTTTTGGGACTGTAAAGCAGCTGAATAGGCAACGAAAACGATTCTTCCGCATTTGTTCTTCAATTGAGCATCGAGCAATAATTTTGGACTTAAGAGTTTCCTTTAATTTTTACAGATGGTTGTTACTTTTTCATTGTTTAAGAATCTGTTATGACACGACAGAGAAAACGAGAGCCGTCGAAAGAACGAAACGACATAGGTAATAGGAGATTAATTAATTATATTAATGTTACGAGTAGTATGTAGGTGATACGAAATATGTTCGACAGTCCTCTAACGAAACTAAAATCATACAAAGTATAACTCTTCCGCCCTCGACTGGCTTATATTGTGACTGCAGTCGTTTGAGTGGCTCCAAAATCACCGCCCGACTGCATTGAAAACGCTCAGATAGGAATTTGAAATTTTTCGCAAATGAAAGACCTCAAAAGAAGTTTAAGTGGTCCCAAACTTCATACAAGCACGATTTAAATCACCTTATTTTTATATTTGTTTTATTTAACATATGAAGCCCATCCAAATATAGCAATCGAAATCTCTCGACTAATGGATTTATAAATATATAACAAGATGACATTTTGAGTTCCACCACCTGATGGAAAACTGCGGTGGAATCAGCTAAGGTGGTTTGTGATAGTTCACAGTCAAAGTAACAATCACATTTTTGGGACTTTTTCTTGTGACATCTATTTTGTTGTCATTTTCGCTTGAAATTCACATTTGTGTTTTAAAATTCTGTGGTTGCAATTTAAATCAACACGTTTGTCCCTAAAAATTTATGTTTACACTTGAAAATGAAAACTATAATTATAATTGTCCGACTTTGGAAATAAACACATATGTACATACTTATACACACATTCAGTTCTTTTTATTTATAAAAAGTTAACGATTACAAATTTAATTCAATACAAAACACAACAGTTCTCAGACAATAATGCCGATTTCCTTTACACATGAGAAATCAATTTCTGTGTGAAGATTTCGATCTCGAAAGATTTTACGTTCCAATTAAAAGCTCAAGTGATCTCAACTCCAAGGTGCGTTTCGCCCAGGTACGACAGTGGGCTTATCAACTGATCAACTGATGAGCCCACTGTCGTACCTGGGCGAAACGCACCTTGGAGTTGAGGTCACTTGAGCTTTTAATTGAATTTAATTCAATCACTCCACTTAAACAGAAATTACTTTCTATCTTCATTGATTTTACCTTCCTTCACACCAAAAAATTTGATTTTTTTTGTACAGAGATCAAAATCTTCGAATCCTTATTTGAAGAGGGATTTACATGCATATGAAATACGCACACCAAAAGAAAAAAATTGATCCGGGATCTGAATCCCTAGCGTGTAAAGGAAATCTTTCAAAGGACAACTCTCAAAATGCTGCCAAATTTTCAATAATTTTTGGTACGTTTCACAGAGAGCAAATCAATAACTCATGGTCTTCCAGGGACGACTGCGTCATCTTTAGAAGTTTATGGCCCAAAATTAATGAAAAGGAAACTCGATATATTTTATCGCTGATTAAAAAGAACATTAGAATCCTGATAGGTGTACTAACGGGTCACTGCGACATTGGCAGAATGGCTACTAAAATGGGTGCATTTGTACCCGATTTCTGTAGGAGCTGTCAAGATGTTAAGGAGATTGAAACCATTAAACATCTGCTCTGTGACTGTCCGTAGCTCCAAACAAATCGCCTCCGTTACTTCGGAAACGGGTTTGTTGGAGAACTGGACGATTTAACGCAGGTCTAATTGGCAAATATGAAAAAATTCATAGTGAGCACAGGCTGGTTCGCAAATGAACCAGTCTACATAAGACATTAGTTTAGGATCACAATGGACCAATAGGCCCCCGTGTACGCAACAGCCTCTGTGCTGTGCACGCTCCTGCTAACCTAACCTACCTTTCACAGACGTAAAATTTAATTTCATCACATTTGATTTTCAAATTCCACCTCTGGAAAATTCATTACCAAAATGATGATAATATTATTCGAAAATTTATAACTCAATGTGCTAACGGATTTATTCTCATTAAACATGCAAAATTCACAATTACGAAAGTTTGGAGACAAAATTTTCTGGATTATATTTAAATACGCGTATATATGTTTGTTTTTGTTTCATAATAAATAATGCCAAAAAATATTGTGATACATTTTTTTATAAAAAATTATTGGGTGATATACACAAAAATCCATAGTACCTAATGTAAAGAAAATCAAAATCTATATCGAAATCTTGTTTCCGCCGAAAATTTGTAAGCTATCATGAACCTCCTCCGAAATAGATCTATACTCAAAAGCAATACATTTCGGGGGACCTTTCAAGCATAATTCACGTTTCCAATATTTAAAAGACAGGCATTTCATTTCCGATAATCGTAATGGATTTTATGCCAACGGATACCATTAAACAATCGCAAATGTCTTAAACAACCAAAGTGGTTTTGACATTTTATTATTCGCAATCTTAAACATTGTACAAGTTAGTGAACACAAACTTGAATTGATAAGGAATTTGAGTGTCTTCAAATGATTTAAGATTATGATAAAAAATTTCTTTAAACACGAAGTCAAAATCCATGTTAATTAGGCTACCGACATGAAGTACTTATTGCATAATACAAAAATGATATCATTTAGACTGGCACTTTGAATATAAATGCATAAATACCAAATAGATAAGAAATAAGCGAGGAAAGCTAATATATATAAATTATTTTTGTTAAAACCTCGACAAGAATACAAATATCTCTTCTTTTCTGTGTTTAAACTAGAGGCCAACGGTTCATAGAGAATCCTAAACCTAGTGATTTACAACCGTCAGCAAACCTCTACCGACTTCGAGTGGTTAAGGTGAGAAACACTGGTGCTTATTTTGACATTCTCTTTCGTTCGAAAGTGAGTCGAATTCGTTGAAACTTAATTTTGAGACTCGGCGATTAGAATGTTAATCGAACAAAAAGAAAGTTCACCCAATCCATAGAAAGTTCATTCATTTGCGAAAGCTAATTTAATTTTGACATTCGAAAGAATAGAATTAAATGTCATTTTTGTGTCGTTTGAATTTTTCTGTCGAGTAAAAAAAACAACAAAACATGTAAGTTTTTAATTATTTCATGGAAAATAAACTACTTTTATTAATTTTTTTGTTGTTTTATGTTTTATTTATTACTTTATGTTTTTATCAAAGAAATTTAAATTATTAAACAATAAACAAAACAATTACAAATAAACAAAGATTTCACTTTTTGGTTTTGACATTTCACAAACACTTCTCTTTTGTTTTTGATATTTTAGTGTGAACAAGTGTATACGAAAAAAATTAAAAATTTAGAACGCGTCATGAACAACTTATTTTTTTAAGAATAGTTTCAAAACAGCTGAGTTGACACACAAAATGTAATGAATATGTAGTTCTTTATGGTTAAACTTGACTTTATAATGAAAAAGTGTATTATTTATTTTGTTTCTTGATTCTTTATCCAACACCTATAAAATGTTTAGAAACAAAAAAATGTAAAACGGTCATACTAATTCAAATAGAAATATAGTAAATGTCACACAGATGATAATGAAAATGAATCTTTTTTTGAAGTTCATTTTATGCTATCTTTCGCAAATGAATGTTATTCGTTCGAATCTCAAAATTAAGAAAGTTCATTCGAAGGAATAGAATCATTCTAACGAATAGACTATTCATGAGAATGTCAAAATAAGCATGACTTACTCAGAGATATTCTTCGAGGATTTGTCATTTTCTCGGAAAAGCAAGTACCCCTTAAAAGCATTTTGTTTCCACGTTGTTTATGCTGAATAATGCGGCTTCTTTAAGACTGCTGATACAAAGGTTAAGTATTTTACCCGAAATTCCTTTAAATCCAGACGAATTGACGATAAACTTTTGTCCTTCCAATATGTTCACTTTAAAACCTAAGATAATTCTTCTTTCATATGCCTCATTTTATTTCCAAGCTAAGCCGCACTACACGAATGCGGAATGCTTTACCCGACACAATATTTCCTTTTCATTATGATATTCAGACATTCAAAACCTATGTGCATCGGTATCTCCTTTTAAATCCTCTCCAACTTTCTTAACTGCTCGCATTGTGCGCAAACATTTTAAGGTAGTCATAATCTCTTTAGTGCGCGAAAAATTATTTAAAAAAAATTTACTAGAAACTATTCACTGTATCAGTCAAAACTAGAATATTGTTACTCCTTCAAACAAGAATTCTTGCTCGACATAACGATATCAGTTTTTTTATAAATTTATATATGAAAATTCTTTACTTACTTGTAATCGCGCCCGGATGATATCCAACGGATTTGTTATAATAGTTGTAGTAAAACCTCCTAAGCTACCGGCCACACATTGAATTAAAAGATGCGATACATACGGTGGGCAAACTCGACATAATTCCTCTGTTATGGAAAAGGCAATTTTTAATAGAAAAAAATTGCATCAAAAGATTTACTCGGCTTACCCTGGTACATGTGATAGAACACCCACCATAAGGCTGAATTGGGCACATAAGCCATTAAACTGGCTGTGTAGCCTCGATAGAAACCTTTGAACCCATCTCTCCGGACAATTTCTTTGGCAATGTCTAGTGAAATATTAAGTCTACTCCTGTCTGGACCAGTATTGATACCTAAGGGATTCATATGGGACTTGCCCATGCCCAGCACCATTGCATGTTGGGATATCACATCGAATGGGACTATGATGGTCTGGCCGACCAAAGAGGCGCAGCCGCCTCCTATAAGAGACTTCATTCGGTGTCCAGCACCGAAGTCATTAAGGATGTGTCTAACGCCTTCGTATGTACTTATGTAGAAAACCCCTGAAACAATCTGCACTGAGGATATCCAAAAACCCCGGTACAAACCTGGAACACCTTCGGATTTGTATATTTTGAAAGCACAGTCGATCATGCCTTTGTACAGGTCGCTTCTGTGCTGCACTTGAAGTTGCGTCTTTATCACTGTCAGAGGGAAGAGACAGCAACGCACTGAAAACGAGCTCAACATGGACAATGGGAAGAACTTTTTCTTGTCCATCATGTCCCACTCGATGGTTTTAATGTAAGTATTGCTGTTCATTTTCGTTTGTTTTTCTTGAAGAATGCTGAGTTTTTTCTTTCGTTTGTTTTTTGTTTTAATCTCTTATTTTTAGGCGCTTCTTAGCACATCAAGTTATGAAGTTTTTGTTTTGTGTTAAAACAAAGTTATGAAGTGTCTCTAGGTCATCCTCGATTAGTGGTACGTTGAAACTTCGATAGTTTCCTCATTTGCTTAGTTCCCCATAAAAAAGTAAACGTCCTTGGTGTCTGCATTACTTAGACCTGCGAATTAAGAATTGTTTTGTTAGTTACTGATTCTGTGGCAAGATCATTGTCATGGTGAATCATTCCAAGGTTTTATCAAATAATATTGAACTTCAAAACATTCATTTCATGCTAATTCATTCTTTTTGTATGCACCTGATACATCTCCTTTTTCTCTATTTTTATTTTTCGACCTACTTATATAATTCGTTTATGCGTAAATAAAATAATTTCGCGATCTTAAAATAATTTGCGGAACTGACAACTTTGTTTTTTGTGAAATAATTTAACCATTTTATTTGGTTTACTTTTTCTCACCATTTAATAGAAAATTGATTAAAATTTAGTTTGATAAAATGATTTTTTCTCAGCTTTTAGCTTAGATTTACTTAAAATTCTGCGAAATGATGCAAATTGCAAATTCTTCACACTGACATTTTGATGGTTTTGACGTTTGAGTTTGTGACGTTTTCATTGAACATGACCTTTGGATTTTGTATTGTTTTGAAGTGCTCGAAGTTCCTTATATTTGTAATATGGAGAGTGTTGGGAATTATTTCAAATTCGAAATATGGAGAATAAAAAGTTTCACTTCGAAAAATTGTGTACAGATGTTTTTAAATAAAATGTTAAGGTAGAACATTAGCCGATTTATATTAAGCGTTTTCATGCAATGTCGGAAAACTATTGTAAACGTAGGGTAGGGAAGTTTACGACTTTGTAAGCGAACCGTTAAAATTTTTATGGAATATATTTTTCCAGGAAAATTGTGTTATATTATGAGTTGAGGAATGAGGATTGGTGGCTGTCTAAGTGGAAACGCTTGGGAATCGTGTGTGATGAAATTGTCTCGACTGATACAAGAAGTCCAAATTTGGTTAAAGATCAACTATATCGTGTTATCCAGAAGTATGAAAATCTTGTTCGAGAGGAGTTTATAGTGAGAGTTCGGGAATCGGAGAGTAGAATTATTTACTCACAGCAAAATACCAACTTACTGGATTAAAACTACTTTCATGACATATATAATTAGAGAGAATTATCTCTAATTTTTAAAGCAAGATGCCAACTCCTCCGTCTAAATGGAAGCCCACACAACGGAAGTTTCAACCAGTTCACTATTACCCCTAACACACAGCACGAACTACTTCATCGAAGCATATTGTCGGTACGAAGAGACACCTGACCACATACTGGGGAAATGTGATCAAAGACATAGGTATCTGGGCAAGCACCACATAAACGCGAGTGAATTATCATCCCTTAAAATACTCCAAATACTTCGATTCCTCAAAGGAACGAAGATGCGGACACAATAGGTCTTTAGGTCGCAGTGTTTTTATACCCCAATTTATTCATTCATATTGTCGATAAGGTTTTTGGGTCGTGTGAAATGAATATGTGTCGACATAGCAGAGCGAACTCTGGGAATCGATGTAGTATGCCGACATGGCGTGTAAAAAGGACCGAACAAGTTCGTCGACACAGTTTTTTATGATTATTCGGTTTTAGTTGTTAAAATTTACAAATCGTCTGATAAAGCAAGAATAAAATTCAATCTCCTCTCAATCCTACGGTACCCCTCATACACCCGTAATGCAAAATCTTATTTATCTCAAAAACGTCTCTAACCACTTTGATAAAAAAATATTAGGTGTGATATTATAGACAAAGACTACATTTTTGTCAAAAAAAAATTTAGAGACAAAATGTTATTAAGGGTATCTGTCATGGAACCGTTTTTTTTATTTTCGACTTTCTCATTAACGGCTCTAATGATCTAAACCAAAAATTTTCAGCAGGTTTAAAATAATATTGTATACAAATATTGTAAACATTTTTTTGGGTTTTTTGAAAAAAATTTCAAGTTTTTTTTTTTTGAAAAATCAATGGCGCAAAATTTTAATTGAATAAGTACGATGCTAAAGCTGTTTTAGTATGATACTAGGTTAAAACAACGAAATTGCAAATTTTAATCGAATATAGCATCATACTTTCTCTACCCTTTTATTAAAGTTAAAATCATCGAATATCTACTTTATTTTTTTAGTATCGTGCTAGCTTCATATGACTCTTTGACGTTTACAAACATCATAAAAGGTTCGTGTACTTACTTTTTTACACGAAATGTCATTGATTTAGGTGTGTTCAGAAGCAATTTATTAAGAAAATTGGCTTAGTACGATACTAGTTAGAAAATGTTTAAAATTAAGAATGAGTTAGTAGACTACTATAAAGTTAGCAAATTGTTAAGTAGTATCATCACAAATAATCATATACAGATGTCTCATCTCCATACAAAAAAATGTCCTAAGAAATTTTTTTCAGCAGACAAACTTCAGCAGACAAAGATACAAAAATCAAGAGCGACAAGAGAACTACAATGACCACAATGTAGGAGAGCGAAAAATGTATCTTTTCATTGGGTAAGCGACTAGGCGACAAGCGTTCTCTTGTTCTCATCAAAATTTATAGCACCAGACACAGCGCATCCCTTTCCCACCGGGGTTATATTGTTTCTGTTCTACTTTTTCTTATTATATTTTGTCATTCGTAGAATTTCTGTGTGTATGGATGTTGTTTTTGTTTTTATATTTGCCTTTTCCTGTGTTCCTTTATTGGTTTTGGTGGCTGGTGTATGCCGCGGCGACTCCTTGGCTGGTGTTTTTGTTTTTTTTTTTTTATTTTGATTTCTTGTGAGGGTACATATTGCACTTTTTGGTAGGAATTTTCTTGTTTGGATTTTGGCAATATCTTTTCGTTTTCAAGTGTATCTGCTTTGGGTAGGTATAGAAAAATGGAAATGGATTTTGTATGTTATGTAAGTAGGTTATGTTGATTTGCTTATAACTTGAGGATTATTGATTAGATCTTTAAGGTCAAGCACTTGAAATAAAGGTAAAATTTCTAGTTTTATTATAAAAAAATGCTAAAAATGAAATCTGAGATTTAGATTAAGCTTTTTTTTTACATGCCAGCGGATGTTTAGCTACTTTCTTTCAAACAATCGAAATCTGTGCAAAATTATTCCCTCTTTCAAATCAAAATGCATTCGCGTGACTTTGTATTCTCCAGGAAGTAGGTACTCGTAGGTACATATTTATGTTTCAGTTTCTGTTTTGTTTATTTTTTTTGGAGATATTATGTAGACAGAATCGAAAGTGAAAATTATTTCCTCGTCTCAAGAAAGAAGAACGGCATTAACAGGAAGGTTAGATTTTAGTTTTTAAGTTTATTTACTTCTTTTTTTAGCTTAGTACATGTATAGATCTGTGGTCACAAGGAAAAGTCGCTAAAGTATTTTTTACTAATTTTTCAGGAGAGCAGTTTAAAGTTTTTAACAAACGCGTGAAATTACAAATGACTATATTGGGCAATTGGAAACTCCGTTCAGGTTGAAACAAAAATTTAAATAAAGATAATTTTACTCTTTCTAATTGAAAATTGAATTAAATTATCTGCAGTTTAGTTGTTTTTCCATTTTAAAGAAATTTTTTGTTCTGGTCTAAAGACTACTTAAACTGATATTCCTTGTCTATTCTGTTAGATTATCCAGTTCTTGTGTCAACTTTAGTTCTTATTCCTAACTTAATAAAGAAAAATATATTGCTTTTAGCAGAGAATGAGAACCAACTTTGAACGTTCAGATAGAATGAATGAAAATACAAAAAAAAAACAACAAACTTTTAATCATGCATTGTAAATTAATAAAAAAACAAATCAAAAATTGAAAACCAATATTAAAAAAGTGTTTTTTATCTTCATCGTCACTTCTTTAATCTGATTAAATGTTGATTTCGTTAGAACTTGTTTTGAGATTTTTATAAAAATAACTAAAATCTGGACTTATGTATTGTAATAAACCCAAAAGATCTTTTTCTTATCTGGGCCTGCTGGGCTACTTTTATCTTAGATTTAAATCCATAGCAAGTTGCGCATGTGTCTAGTTTGGAAACTTTTAATTTTAAATTCAGTGTTCCGAATATTTTTGAATATTTGGTAAGGCTCACAGGATTAAAAACTTCATTTCTATACATGGAGTGATTTAAACTGCCATGAATATATTTTGTTTGATGTACCCCGACAAATCTCAAGTGGTTCGGTTGGACATAAAACTTTTACGGCTATTGCGTTTTTAATGAAACTTTCCGTTTCAGATAAAAACATATTGTAAGATATGATCTTCAAATTTGTATATGCATGCCACCATATTCCAAAGTGTACTTCACTCAGGTTTCACCACGTCGCTTTCTTTGCGTTGCGTTAGACAGAGTATTTCATTTGTTATTTCCTATAGTGAGAAGATTTTCTATGTATACAATTTTCTGGTCATAGGTTCCCAAAACCAAAACTGGATAAATAGTTGTTTTATTTGCTCGAAAGAAATTTTCTCTTGGCAGTTGCTTCAACACAATCCAAAGGGTTTTGTAGATCTTGCATGCTTCACTTTTCCAGAAAGTGTCTTATATGACTTTTCAATGTTCCTTAATATCTGACGATGTTGAATCGTAGTTTTTGAACAGAATATCCAAATTTTGCTCTTTTCACTTCTATGTGGTCATTAGTAGATATATTAACTTTTTTGTAATACATATTTCCGGGAATTCAGGAAACGTTAACAAACTTGATTCAATGTTTTCTGTGCATTTAAAACATTAAAAAAAATGTTAAATATATATCGTTTAACCAATATCTTTATTGTGTTCTGGTGTAAAAGATCTGGGTGTCAGTGCGATCGACGTGACACCACCAAACATCTAAAATGTAGGAGTTTTTCAGTTTTGTAGATTCCGATTTAAGAGAAGCTTAATTGCTTTCAAATAAAATCAAGTCAGTGCATAATATCAAATCTTATAAAAACAGACTCCTTCCAAAGGACATTCGGGCTACTCGTAAATTAAAATAAAATCGCTCTTATCGTCAGCTCTTAATTTTTTTTAAGTGTTCGAGCCAATACCAAAAGTCTTTGCGATAGATAAACTAATTAAGTTACACTTACTAACTAAAAGTATTCATCTTTTATTCTATTTCGATAACTAATTGCTATTTTGCAGAATTTTAACATTTTCGATACATCTATTTCGTTAAGAAGATCCATGGTTTCGTTTTCTGTTAAGAAGTCAGTACTCCAGTTTTATGTCTTCTAGTTTCCCTTAGAACGGGAACGGGACACCTCAAATAAAATGAAAAACATCCCCATGTTCTGTGAGATTACACATCACACAAAGTTGCATCAATAAAGAAAACGTTGATCATAGATCATAGCTTTTTAGTTCAAGAAGAGAACTTACAACTAGAGCTATTTAAATCTAATTGGAATGATGGTTATTGTTGGGTTGACAAAGAAATTTAATTCAACACATTTAACATAACAGAAATAATTACTAATAAAACTTAAAGAATATGACACCTCTAATGAAAAACCTCTACTTTTATGGCCCTCTGAAACGTAATTTCAAACATTCGTTCGCAATATTTAAACATAACAAAGATTTATTTCCCAGTTTGGTTTGATAATACAAATGAATGTCATATGTAATGCACAAACTTGAAACCGTGATTGTGAAATGTCAAAATCATTAGTTGCGTTCAACCAGAAAGAGGCCAGTGTAGAGTAGTGTAGTGCAGTGCAAGTTAAATAAAACTGTCAGAGCAAACTAAAGCAAAAACGTCATACGTCAGATCTTAAAAACATGCCTTTTTCTAAATTTAAATTCGAAAACACAACGCGCGGGCAAAATTTAAATTAATTCAAATAATGACATCAGCTGATTTTGACAGTTTTCACCAACCTGCACTATCTCAAAAGGTAGGGCAAGATATTCTGAACTAATGTACACTAGTTCAGCTCATTGAACGCTAATCAGTGCAAGTCAGTGAAGAAATTTTTCCAATGAACACCAAAAAGCTACACTTGTCTGCCCAGAGTAGTCCAGTGCAGCTGGTTGAACAAAACTATTATCAACTAACTTTGAATCCGAAGTGCTTACACTACGTTGGACGGGAATTTTCAACTCATTTTATAGTTATATTTACCCACTCATAGTTAGTTAGCTACGTAGTCACATAATTTGAATATTGAGTTATCAAAAATAAAAATGTGCACTTTTTTTTTTAAATTAAAATAAGGTTTTTTTTAAATGTTGTTCTCACCATGAGAAATAAGAAAAAAAATTAAAAAAAAAAAAAACAAATATAAAAAATAAAATTCTACTAGAGCACTCAGAATAAAAAATAGTTATTTTTATAACTATTGCAATAGTCATTTAATAATTTTCCATGAAATTTATGAAATGATTATTTTTCATCAAAAATAATTCAAAAATAGTTAAAAAATAGTTAAACATAGTTAGAATTAACCTATGAAATAATTAAAAATATAAATGACTACTTATACAATATGCTTTGCTTTGTAATAAACGACTAATAAGAATAGTTGAATGCGACTATGGAGAATTCTGATTACTTAATAGTAAGTTTTAACTTTGCAATAATCAAAATAAGAAAATCTTAATTTTAAATAGAATAAAAAAATATCATAAACCAATACCTACTTAAAATAGTTCAATATGACTCTGAAATAGTAGATAAATAAGTACTCAATTCTTTAACATTTAATAACATATATTAACATTTTAATAGTCAAGAAGATAATAAATTAGTTTTAAATAGGTAGGATACTCGTAAATTGTTTTCACAAACGACTTCTTAAAATAGTTGAATACGACTATGGTGTAGTAGATATTAGTACGTAATTTAAAAAAAAAAAATATATGGTAACCCTTTGTCTGATAAAAGTTATAAATAAAATAATTTAAATATGCATCATTTTGAAGGCGCTTTGTTTTTTTCGACGTAAAATGTTGGAATTACATTACATTACATATTCCACTACTCCGTAGATAAATCTACGAAGTAGAGACACTGAAAGCACTGGTAACTCAGACCATCGGCTTATACAATACAACAGAGAGAGACAGACAGAAAGAAAGAACAACAGAAAACACATGTCAACAGCTCACGGTTGGTATTTGAACGGTCCTCCATCCAAGTACTAACCGCGCGCAACGATGCTTGATTTCGCTGATCGATGGGAAGCGATGCTTTCATCAGAGCCAAGGCCGTTGACATGTTGGAATCAGTAGATAGAATTTCAACCGCACTTATATTTCGGTTCCCATAAGTGCAGAATAATAAATATAATACATCGCTATTATAATATAATAATTTATCGACTTACAAAATAAATACTTTCACAAACATGAAGTTGTTGACTTAGCACATATGTATGTAAGTATATACTCAAACCTAAAAGTATTTTGTTTCTTTCTTTATTCAGTTTACAAATACTCTGTCCTCTTTTTACCTACCTCTAGAGGTAACTATATTTATACATATAGTCATTTAACAACAACTCGCAACAACAATGTGCGTATAATAGTCAAGTTTAACTATATGTATAGTTATAGATAACTATTCGATATAATCAAAATAAACTATGTCAATAGTCAAGTTTAATTGGGATTATAGTTATTACCAAAATAACTATTTGTAAAAGTCGTATGTAACTTCTTTATAGTTAATATTAACTAGAAAAAAAGTAAAAAATTTAATAACAAATAAAAATAGTCATAAATAACTATTTTGTAACTATTTTGCATAGCTGTAGCTATTCGGACTATGGAAATAGTCAAAAAATAGTCATAAATGACTTTTTATTTCTCTGAGTGAGGTAACAAAAATAACTATTTAAAATAAAATACAAGAAAGCATCATTTTCCTAATTTAATTATTAGAATTATTTTTACAAAATTGTAAAAGTCGTTTTTGAGAAATATATTATTTTTCTTTTTGGCCAAATGTGTGGCATGTACGCCTGAATAGCAAGGACAGACAGATGAAATTGCGAGACACACTTTCTTTTTCTTCGTCTTCTCTACCATCCTATTAACAAAATTGATCAAAATCTCGAGCTAATTTTTTTCATAACCTGCCATATGTACATATATTACAAGTACCTGCATCGTAAGTTAAAACCGGATCGGCGGAGGGTCTATATCGTCCTAGTAGGTGCCTACAAATTTTCTTGTAGGTACATATTACATAGACATAATAGTTACAGGAAGGAATTATGTTAATAAGAACCTAGGAACATTTGTATACTCTGATCTATTTATTAATGTCCAGCTTTTTACATTATCAAACAAAAAAAAAGTTATTAATTATTTTTGTTTAATAATAGGTTTGTTCGTTGAACTTTACCCAGGGTTGACCCAGGTTTTCTTGACAACCCTCAGAGTTGTCAACAAAAACTGGGGTTTTCGGTTTTCAAAAAACACCCAAGGGCTGTCAACTGTTTTCTTGACAACTAAAAGCAGGACAAAATAATTTTGTGATCTGATAAAACTTTAAATTTGTTATAAATTAGTTTTAAAAATGAACGAAAACAATTTTGCGTTGTTGCTGAATGTTTCATTTGATGAGTACAACAAACATTCAATTGCAAACACAAGCAATAACATGCAACATGCGAGTCGGTAAAGGACAACAAAAGAAATAAATATGAAATCTCATATGACTTTTGACAGTTTATTCTTTACCTGAACTCGCCCCAGCAAAATACCTAGGTCTACTTCATGGCGAGTTCAGGGCGACCCCAGGTCTCAAAAAACACAGAATTTGCAAACCAGGGTGACTTCGGGTTTTTCAAAAAACGATTTAGGGCGACCCCAGGGCGACTTCAGGGCTCAACGAACAAACCTAATAATTTAAGTAAAAATGTATCAAGGCAGGTCCTCATAGCCCTACTTAAGTATACAATTATTTAAAAGACCGTCTTATACAAAAAGTTCTTAATTGATAAATGATTGTATTCAAAATATTTAAATGCTTATCTTATCTTCCTACATACAAACATATTTATGTATATATATGTACATTATGTACTTTGCATAAGTAAAAAATTTACAAACTAATTTCGTTTCCTGCTAGGTATACCTACATACATATGTACTAAACAAGCTCTTGTCGAAAATCTTGAAATTTATAATAATAAACCCAAAAAAGACCTAGGTTTCTTCCTACCTACATTACTATAAAAATATAATATGTATATATGTATAATATTCCTGGACTCTTACAAAATAGAAAAGGCGAATGTAACTACATAATTATGCTTTTTATTAAAATCAACTTCAGACGAATGAAAAAAAAAATTAAATAAAGAAATTCCTTCCGTCATTTAAACTACTATGTACAAATACATACATAACTACCGAAGACACAGTTTATTGAAAAAATCTTTCTAATTATCAACCAACTTAAATATATCCATCGGTCAAACCCAAGAAGCACACATTTTATATATATCGCAAACCTCAGACAACCGAAACAAAAATCTTGAAAGTATAAAAAAAATCAACTGTCTGCGGCTTGATCGTTACAAAGGGGTGAACGAATATTACAAATATAAACAAAAATTGTAGGAAAGGGTAACCAAAAGAGAAGCAACACATAATTCAGAGAAGAGAAATCCTATCCTGCAAAATCCTGCGAGAAGAACTTTGATTCTCGTAGAAAAAATGCTTTTTAAAAAGCTTTATAGAATAAAGCTTTTTCAATTTTATAGGTCACTTTGCTCCATAGGCGTAAGACATCTGTATATGATTATTTGTGGTATCATACTAATACCTTAATAATAGGCTGTTTAAAGTTTTGTGCCATTGGAATCATCGAATATCTACTTTATTTTTTTAGTATCGTGCCATTGGCGCAAAATTTTAAACAGCCTATTATTAAGGTGTTAGTACGATACTACTTAAAAATTTGCTAACTTTATAGTAGTTTACTAACTCATTCTTAGTTTTAAACATTTTCTAACTAGTATCGTACTAAAAGAATTTTCTGAATAAATTGCTTCTGAACACATCTAAAACAATGACATTTCGTGTAAAAAAGTAAGTACACGAACCTTTTTTGATGTTTGCACATGTCAAAGAGTCATATGAACCTAGCACGATACTAAAATAATAAAGTAGGTATTCGATGATTTTAACTTTAATAAAAGGGTAGAGAAAGTATGATGCTATATTCGATTAATATTTGCAAATTCGTTGTTTTAACCTAGTATCATACTAAAACAACTTTAGTATCGTACTAATTCAATTAAAATTTTGCACCATTATCTTTAAAACGTGTGAACGATTATTTTTTGAAATTATTTCCTAAAATCTATACTACTAAATACTTAAAATTTGCATCCCAAATTTGGTTCTTGAAAAATTTTAAAGAAATTTGTTATATAAAATATTTTTTTAATAATAAAATGATTTTTAAACTTTGTTTGCATCAATTCATACTTTTGCGGAAATCAGACGGCATGCATTTGAACATTTTTTATCTCATTAAATCCATGTTTTATATTTATACATGCATAATTTTTAAATTCCAAAGTACTTTTACATAAGAGAAAGTTCGTGCGATCAAGTCGTGCATTTTATGTTTATTAAGATGTTTTCGTGTTCCTTATCTTTCTTTCAATGAGCACTTGTAAGCAGAATACCTACAAGTGTAAGGAAATTTTTGTTTTCTACAACTGTAGATAAGGTTTTTTTTTTGTGTTACAGAAGTAATCTACACTTGTAAGACTAACATAATCCTACAAGTGGCTGTTGACTTGTAGACTTGTAGCTTTGTGTTACAGGCCCCAGATATGATCCATACAGATCATAATAAAACATTACTATGGCAACTCGAATTCCTGCTCTTTGCAGGGTTACGTTTCATAATCCAAAAATTTGTTTATAATATAATGGGTAGATGGCTATTTAGCTTTGGAAAGAAGTGTATTAAAATAAGATAACAATTTCTTGAAAAATAAGCAAACACGCCGAAGTAAGTACTGTTATTGATTTGTATCATTTATTTTTTCTTATTATTCAGTTCTTTTCGATTCCATTCTGCGACATAGAAATCAAATTTCACTCGGAACTCTTACTGCGGCTTCGTATACTATTTCCGATGTTGTATGCTTTGGTTTACCCATTGCATGTACTAGTACCTGTTAGACTCGAAGTTCCTTCCTTCAATGCTATTTGCTTCCTGTTTAAGAATGCACTTGTTGAAGTAAATGAAGTAGTCCTTAGAACGATGGTCGTACATTTTTCAGGATAGTTTATTGACTTCCAAAAGATCTATTATTAATCTCCAGAAAACTCTGAGTTACGATATTCTCTAAGGCCTTTGAACTCATTCTTGCAATGTTATGTGTTGATCAAAATCAAAATCCATTATATCCAAAAACAAAAATGTCTTAGGTATGAGGTTTTGTTGGTATCATTAAAACACATACGCCTAAGTTTGAATCCCAAATCTCATATTTTGCCATAGAAATCAGACGACAAAATACGAGTACTTAGCCTCACCGCTCGATGGTGCCAGCGAGTATCGCAAAAGAGATTTACTACCGTCTATCTCTTAGTTTTGACCACGTGTGGAAGCCAGCTTGTCCGTGAATTTTAGAAAAATGGAAAAAGAGCAATATCGGTCAGTAATTCGATTCTTGTTTTTGGAAGGGAAATCGCACAGCAAAATCAAAGAACGCTTGGATGCTGTGTACGGTGACTTTTCTCCTTCGATGGCGACCGTGAAAAATTGCTATAACGAGTTTCGCACATCGGTTTTTGCGATGAGCCCCGCCCAGTTGCCCCAAAAATGGCTACCACGGAGGATAACGTATATCCTCCATGAAATTTTGGGCATGAGAAAGCTGTCGGCGCGATTGGTGCCGTTTGAATTGCACTACGAATCTACGAATCCATATCGTATTCTACAGATTTGGCCCCGTGTGACTTTGTTTTGTTTACAAACTTAAAAAAATAACTCGCCTGACAGAAATTTTAGTCGAATTAGGCCACGGAGGCCTGCTTTGCAGACCTCGAGAAATCCTATTTTTCGGATGAGTTAAGGAAGTTGGAGCATCGCTGTATCGAGCTAAAACAAGACCATGTTGAGAAATAAATCGCCACTTTTCCAAAATTTTTGATTTTCTTTTGTAGGCTAAGTACTTATCGGACCACCATATGTAGGTATGTAGTTAATTTCAAATCCATTTTATCCGCTTGAGTTTTTTTTTTCAAAATCCTTTTAAATTTGAAATTCAAAAACCCTTTTATCCATGGTATGAGGTTAGATGGGAATATCCGAATAATCCGAATAGTTGTAAGGAATATTGAAAAATTATTCCGAAATAGGCTGCGGGATCAGTTGAATATAGAAGTGGGAGTAGTACAACTTAAAGAGGAAAAGTTGAGAGATGTGTTTAATTTGCTAACCAAACACTATGGAGAAGATTGGAGGTCCATCGACGAACTTAAGTTCTATAAAAATATAGAAGAAGTTAATGGTTTAAAGCACATACTGGAGAATGACGATCCTTTATGTAAACCTCAACCAGTTTTCAATGAAATTCGAGTTTGAAAAATTTAATAATTTTGCATTCCAACTCACCTCATACCAGTTACCAGTATTGTGTTACTTTTAAATAAAAAAAAAAAGAATTTTTACCCTCTCAAAATTAACAGCCGTATATATAAGATTTTTTTAACTGCATCTTAGAGGTTATTTAGTTAAGCATACTTAAATATTTAATTTGCCTTTAAATGATGAATCTTCAATTTGTATCTATAATCGATTTTTCATTGCTTTAAGAAGCTAAGCGATGGTTGTGTCACGTAACGTAAAAGAATGCGAAAATCTAATACAAAAAAAGACAAAGGTTGCTTCATTTTATACAACACAGCTGTTTTTGTGACACCTTGAATCAGTAAAAATTTGGAAGACACATTTTTATACCTATAAAATTAAGAAAAATGCCATGGAACACTTACACCCCCGCCACCACAAGCAAAAGAAAAAGATCTGAAAATCGGGATGCTTCCGAAAAAGAAACGTCTTTATTTTAAAATATGCCATAATACATTTAAAAAAAGAATTATTTTATGCACAGATTCTCTTCCAAAAACGAGGACAAAAGTGTCGATACAAACACTTCAAAGACTAAGCAGAAACCGCTGTACACATATTTTAATCAATACAAAATATCACAACAGACAATACAAACTCACAATTTGAAACTTCAAAATTTCAAAGATGACAATTGATATGTCAAAATACATTTTAAAATGTCTTTAAGTTACGTTTTAACGCGGTGGATGGCGATTAAGTTAAGAGGCCTTTAAGTAACGTTACTTAAATGTGAAAATTAATTATAGATACCGATTTCATACTTAAGAGCTGTTTCGAGGTATTTTAAAGTCAAGCAACCTTTAAAATTTCTTTATAGATTCAACTGTAAGTTTTAATTTTCTACACTTTTTTCCAGAGGTAATTTTCAAAACTATTATCTACATACATACATATATTTCTTTTTGATACCACTCGAAAACTAAATCACTCAGATCACGATTTATAAACTTAAACTGTGGAGAATCCCAATTCGGACAGCCCTGAAACCCTGCAAAAATTTTTAGAAGAAAGTGGATAAAATGGTTTAGATTTTGATAAACACACAATATCTATGGCGTTTGGTACAGTTATGATAACTCCATAAAATAATTAGCATCCTTACGTTCACTTTACATCGAGCTAGAACCTAAACGGGTAAGCCAATTTTCTTATAATTTTCTGAAGAATATCTTAATAAATATTCTAAATTTGAAACAAAAAAAATCGGTCAATCCGTTTGAGACATAGCTTTATGTAAAGTGTTTACGTCCACCACAGGCATATTTAAATAATTATTTATTCCACATTCGTGTGGTGCAGCTAAAGAAATAAATTAACAGTAAGTGAATTTAAAAGTTTGTCTAACTAACTAATAAGAATAACCTGAAGCTATCCAATACTATCCAAGAAGCTTGAATGGATTATTGGAGCACTAAATATGAAAATTGTACTCAACACTTTGACGAATACTACCTTACAGAATGGGTAAAACATTTCTTGCATCGTCGAAAGTAACCTAAACACTTTTTAGACAACATCCAATATGTATGTACTCATTCCACACAAATTGTGTTAAATTATTCATTTGATTAACAATCTAACTTTGTTGAAAATTGCTTGTTATTTATGTAAGTATATTTAAATTAAGTATTCTGAACTTTGTTTATTTACAGAGAAAATTTGTATGTTGTTCATTCCTATTGAAGCGAAAAACACATTAAACATTTATATTGTTTAAAAGAAAAGCCTTTTAATTTATAAGGAATTAACAGGTTATGGGCCCAGATGGACGTTTTCAAAAGTTGTGTTGCTAAACTGAATGAAAATAATTACCATACCTGGAAGTTCAAGGTCGAATTATTGTTGCGGAGGGATAATTCCTGGCAAGCTATCGACACAGAAAGGCATACAACAAATTCAGATGCTTGGAACAAGGCGGATAGCGATGCGAAAAGCATCATTGGATTATTGGTGGAAGACAGCCAATTAATTCACATTAGAAAAGCGAAATCTGCAAATAAAGAAGCATGGAAGAACCTGCAGAGCTACCAAGGAATTAACAGGTCGATATACTGAGGTCTACAGCTGTTCTGTTTCCTTAATTCAAGTGCAGCTCATGGATAGTGGCATGGGGAGTGGGTTCCGCTTTAATGACGGGAGTCAGCAATGAGTTTTTGAAGCATTAAATTCTACACGGTTTTTAGTTCCCCATTAACTCTTCAATTCCCAGTGTCACCTATGGGTACGGTGACCATTTTTTCAGGAGCAAAAAAAAGGACAGTAACGTAAAAAAGTTTAACAAATAATTATTTTTTATTCATACTTCAGTTCAATTTTTAAAACAAATAAATACAAATAATTAAAAAAAAAAAAACAAAAAACGAAATAATATATACTCGTACTTAAATATTTATATGACTATAGATATAAAAGTCTTTCAAAGAAACTATGTATGTGTTTAATGTTGGTATTTTTCTTCGCAGTGTATTTTTTATAAAATATCGTCCCGATTTCTTAAAAACGTGTTAAATTTTGCGCAATCGAAGTCATAATTGCACTTTGTTACCAAGCATTGCTGCTAGCGTATCAACTTTTAATTGGGACTTCTCAGGTGTCAAAATGTTATTGGAAATTGAAAATACCCTTTCAGTCGGGACAATTGAAGGAATCGATTTTACTTTCTAACTCTAGTTTTATAAGAAAATTTTTATCAGTGAATGTTTAAATAAACACTTCTGCCTACCTTTCTAGAAGTTTTATTTTAAAATCTTTTAAAACAAGAGAAACTTCTATCATTGACATGTTTTGTGATTCTAAATGGAGAATGCATTTTTGAAATATGGATGCTTGAATTTTGTTACCTGCTTATTGGTGCAACTATAACGAAGAGCCTTCTTATGTTTCTTACTTTCAAGGTAATTATTGATGCTCGCTGTTCCGCAGTTTGATGTTGAAAAATTTGGTAAAAATTTTCAACACCTTACATCACTTTCGCTTAGATTTTGTACAATTCAAAGTATAAAAAACAATAAATTAATCTTTCATTACCAATAATTATTCCAAATAAATGCTCACCGTTTTATATAAATTACAGCCAAAAGATACTCTTATCTTTTCCAAAAATAATCAAAAAGCAGAAAGAATGCCAACGAGAACGACACTAACTTGTGGATGGAGATGAAAATTTGAAAATCATTCACAATAGCAAAACATATATGACAGAATTCAATGACATAAAGCAGTGCTGCTAATGTTAGAATCGTGGTTTAAAAGAGGAAAAGAGGACCTTGAAAGGACAATTTAAAAAAGGGGGGACAAATTTCTGTTCTCTCCCAGAAATGCAAACAGAAAGGACACGAAACAAAAAGAAAGGACTGTCCTCTCAAAAAGAGGACGGATGGTCACCGTACCTATGGGTGACATGTACATATATTTTTTTTTCAACCATACCGCAACGGTTTTTTTTTATTCTTCCTCCACTTATGCAAAGCCAATAGGTCCTAGTAGGCCATATTATTTTTTCAAAATACTAGCTTTACGTCATTTCTTCATTTCAATTCATTGTTTCGTGTATAATTGTAGTGTCCTTACTTTTTGTGATTTAGTGGAATTTAAATTGAGATAAAAATGTCTAAACTGTAAGTATTGTTTTTTTTTCTAATTGAATGTGGTAAGAGAATATATAAAGTTGTTTATAAATGCATTTCAGGACAAAAATAAAAAAAGAGTGATTATTACAACGGTAAAAATGTTAAGCGTTACCTGTAGGTGACACTGGGCATTGTCTGTATTAGTAGTAGTAGTATTAGAGCAACTACTGAATCATTGATGGCGATGGGATTTTAGAGCTATTGTACGTCTTACAGATTGACTTTAGATAAGATTGTTGAGGATTTGCACGCTGGAGGATCCAGGTGATATTGGGGGCTATCGTGAATAAAATTCTCCTGGATAGAATTCAAATTTTCGAAAAATCGCGATCGTGAATGAGTTTTAAATATTCCCGCGTAATTTATGGCTATCGTGATTTTCTCCCATTTTTGAAGGATTTTAATGTTATTGGAAGCCCTAAAACTACACATACCTAATTCAAAGGTGTTTTTCGACAACAGATATGGTACTTTCTTTTTATCGGAGGGGAAAAGTTTCGATTCACGATTGACGAAAAAAGTTCCGTGGCCACAAAAAATTCCGAGAGAAACAAAATTTCCAGGGAGATTCCCGATAGGCCCCACTGTCTTATTTCTGCCGAAAATTTCCACTTAAAAATAAATATTCTTGTAAGAAACGTGGTTTTATTTCTACAAGCAAAAAGAGGAAAACAATACACGCAGTGCCCAGTGTCACCTGTAGGTGACCCCTCCTTTAAAAAAAAGGGTGAGGAAGGTGTTTTGTTTTTATATTTTTTTGGTCTATTTTAAATCCATTTATGCTATTAAGAAGAAGAAAACGTTTTTTTGTTCATAAACATAAGCATGGGAATTGAAGAGTTAATAATGATATCGAGATCAGAATTCAATTATCTTATGATGCACTGTTTTAGTTCCTTTTACGAAAAATAAGGCACCTGGAAGCGAATATGAGAAACTGATAGTACTGTCATCAGTAAAACAATTTAATGGATTAGAAGTTTTATTGGCTATCAGGAAATCATGGAAGGTACTCAAATAAGATCCAAACCAGAACCGGAATACGGCTATTATCATAGACACTTAAGCGGCTGAAAATCATCCTCCAAATTGGTCAAACAATGCCAGAATGAATTTTAATACCGAGGTATAGTATAAAAATGGCGCACTTCACCGCTAGACTACCAGTTGTCGCCATTTCTAGCTAGACGGAAGTTCATTGATGAATATGAGAAATACAGCCGGAGATAAAGGAGAACCCTGGGGCACACCAGCATATATTCAAATAATATTTTATATACGACTTGTATTAAGCGATCCGAAAGTTAATTTATAATCCAACGAAGAAGATAAATCACACTACAGTACTATCGAGGAAGTATGATGACTAGCTTAAGTTTCCAATAATTAAGACTATTCCAATTCGGTTTCTCGTGTGGAAAAACAGTTCCCCTAGGTAGTTTTTCTCTTACTGGGTTATTTCCAATGATTTTTATAATTCTGCTTTCTTACATTCAGATTTGTTCAAGAAATCAAATGGTATTTCGATTTTTCAATTCAAAATATTTTAAGGATTTGCTTAGCAATTCAAAACAATTCAAAAAACGAATAACGTTCTTCTTCATTTTATTTTCTAATAGCACAAATTAATATTTTATAAATAAACTCTTCAAAGTTCAACTAAAAAGGCGTCGGTGGTGGGTGTACCGAGTTTATACCATTTTTTTTTTTTTTTTTTTTTTTTTTTTTTTTTTTTTATAATCTACCCGCGCTCAAGGGATGTTTCAACACAGCGCGGGCGTGAAGTTAATGAAGAGAGAGAAGGATAGGAAAGATGTGTGGCACGATGTTCTGAGACTGTTGGTGGTTGTCTCAGATATTTTTATCTCCAGGGATGGCAGCTGAGCTAAAGCGGAGAAATGCCGTGTCTTATTTCTATGTCGCTTATAATTCACATTATTTTATTCGTGTTCATCCTTGTTGGGCATACTAGTTCAACTCAATTACATGTTGTTAGTGTTATGCCTTAACAACATGTAATGAGTAAACCAGCAACCCATTGATGACAATTTTTAAAAGGTTTTTAATGGAATTAAAACGACATAGACGATGGCAGGGTTCGAACCTGTGATGATGAGGTTGACAGGCGAGCACACAACCATCGTGCCACGGCCAAACCGTGTCACAAAAACGCTTTCCTTTTTCGCGGTTCTTTGTTTTCTTAAAAGATAGTCTACCTATCTTTAAAAGCCGGAAAGCCTATCGAAGTGTCCACATTTAAAACAAAACAAGAGTCCAGAAAATCGATTCTTTAGAGTGCCTTATTATAATCCTGTCATAATGTACTCGTACAAGTACATCTATCTTTTTAAAATTTTGAATTTAGGGAATAAGGTTAACCAACGATTTTCATTTCACTACCAAAAAAATGCAGGCATAGTAAGGATTTGTGGTCCCAACTACTCTCTCAGACTTATTTAAAATTAAATTCATCCTAACCTTTTTTCTTTGCAACAATAGCCAATTAAAGCCACTATTGCCAATAATTTATATAAAAACTTTGCATCATTCATTAATTCCAAAAAAACATCTACAAACACATAGAAGGTATACATATGTATACAATATTTTACATAAAGGTTTAATAAAAAAAAAATATAAAAAAAATAAATCAAAAAGCAATGGCGAATATTCGTCGAAAATCAACTATCATGGGTGGGTGGTAACATTCCTGCGCACATCGACGCCAATAAATCTTAACATAGCTCCGCCTATAAAAATCTTAATAAAGGACATTGGTTTAGTGTTCTTTTTTCATCAAGACACCTTATCAAAGCATCCCCCAGGATTTGATATTTCAGTTTATATCGTGCGCTCGTGAACAAAAGTTCAAAAAATTTCGCGGGTGAATCCACAAAGTTAAGACATTTTTGGTTTTCCTTCAAAAACATTAAGCGGACAATGGAAAATCTAAAGGATTATCAAAATCATCATCACAATCTTACACTAGATACATCTAAAATTGTAAGAATCACTTTTTTTTTAATTTTTGTTAGAAAATTTAATAAAATCACAAATTTCGTGAGGAGTTTAACACAAGTAAAAACAAATAGTCATTATGGAGCAATGAAACCTCTTAATTATCCATAACTCAGCGTGTAGCCCATGTTTTCCATTAGAGTTTCCTTGATTGCGGGCTGCAGGGCTCTTTGCATATATTTAGTTAGCAAACCTTTGACTCCCATCGAGAAGAGTTGTTCAAGTTCCTTTGTGAGGGCATTGTTAATGCTGTCGTCAGTGTTTGTGTTAACAGTGCTACCAAAATCAGCTACATTTAGCCACTTTGAAGGGCTACTCCTTTCCATATTGAGATTCTCGGTAAAGATATCGGCAAAAGCCCTTGCATCGGACTGGAGTTCGTTCAAGTCATCGTTAAAGTGGAATATATCATCTTCGAATTGAACCAAGTCCTCTAATTGTCCTTCGGATGGTGCCTGTCTCGTATAACGTCGCCTATAGAATGGCTGTTGATCCCGAGGATCATAAGGTGGTCGATTTGTGTTGTAAAATTTTCCCCATCGCCGTTGATTATTCGAATCGGGATACCTTTCGGATGCAGGGCCTTCATTGTCTCCGAAGCCAAACCGCCTCTTCGAATTTTGTCGCAGTTTTATTCCCGTTGGACCCTGGCAGCCGTGTGCAAAAACCGAAATGAATCCAGGTTCGGCGAAGTGTGAGTCCGTTCGAACTGAAGCTACAGGTCTACTATTCCGGGACTCATCCAAAGCAGCCATAGGAACTGTGCGGAATTCTATACCGGCGTGTCTTAATCTTAGAATCATGTTACACCTTCCCCCCGTCGGATATAAGACAACTTTTCCGCTGATAGTCAAGTCGGGGAAAATAAGCCTCGTATCCAAAGTTCGGTTTGCTGTACTAAATCTACACTTGTCCACCTCCACCCATCTTGCGGCTTTTTGTGGCAGACGAACTTTCAAATCCTCAACATCCACTCTTGAAACCGGTAAACTATGTGGCTGCCGATTGAATTTCGGATCAAAGTCAGCGTCAGAAAGCGAGTGTTTCCTCGTACGATCAAAGAGCTTACTTCGTGATGCATCTTCGTCATCATATTCAAAGCCGTCCTTGGTGCTACCGTAAATAGACTGATATACCGAATAGGGTGTTTCTTCAAAGGACCTTGCTTTTGGTTGGCTACTCCGACGTCGCATATGTTCCAGGGCGTTTTCAAGGCGTCCCGAGCACTGCTGTGCTTCCGAAAAAACTATGACAGAACTTCCGGTTATATTAAATAAAAATATTTATAAGCTTATTGCAACTCACCAACAAAATATAAAAGACAAGTGAATTTTATTATGATTTTGAATCGGAACAGTTTAGTCCTCGCTTGTACCAGAAGTTGCATCTTTTCAAGGCAGAGAGATTTTTTTTCGCACAAAACAAAACTAGCCTTGTATATTTTTTGTTTAATTTTTACTCGCACTGAAATTATTTAAACTCCAAAGGTAGATAATGATGCGCTCTGGTTAAGGTCACAAAATGAAATGATCAAAGAAGTAGTGGCTTTGTGGAGAAAGTGTTTTTTAATGCAGCTCCCATAACTGCTAGTATATGAGAATACATCAACCAAACCCAGGCTAAACCAACCAACCGAAATCATAAACGTAGAGTCTTTGAGACGCGAAGAGTCGAGCCCTATAACACAAGACATCAATTACGAAATGCTTGGCTGAGTGAGAAAATATACATAGGTATCTCTAAGATGTGAAAAGAAGAAAACACCAAGGAAAACGCTGAGCTTGGTTTCGAACTTTTATTATTGATAAAAATGTACATTGTACATACAGGTGTACTTCTTTCTTCAAACAATTGCAATTGTGTTAGTTGCATTTGGCTATAAAATAAAACTTTCCTATAATTTAATTAGGGAGATAGATTCGAGCAAAACCAAGACTTGCGGCGAATTCAATTTTCAAACAATTAAAAATTTGTCAACGACATAATTTTATGGTCTAGTAAATTGTATTTATTTATGTATATGGGTATGTATTGCCATCAAACTACGATGCAATAAATTTCACTACGAGTGGGTACGTATGAACTTATTAAATGGAAAACAATTTGTCAACATTTTGATCATGATTACCTTTAATAATCGAATGTAATACTTGTACAAACAAGAGCTACTAGCTTGTGTTTATGTCATGGTTAACTAAATTTAAGCAAACAAATCTATGTTACCAATCTTTAGTTGCTGCTTACTCAAGGTCATCAAACTTTGTTAAATGTACAAAATATGTGTGTTTAGCGATGTACTATACATAATTTGAATATGACATTAACCGAAGTAGAAATAGCGGTTTTTTACCCTTTCTTCTGAGCGATGAAAGTGAAAAAATAATGAAAGTGTAAGCGCATCCTTACATGACATTGTTGTTATCTGGATTTTTGCATGATTCGGTGCACCCAGAGAAAAAAGCACGTAAAATCAAAAAAAACAACTTTGAATCAAAGTAAAACCAATATGATTTGGCTCTAATGCCGAAAATATTTAAATCAAAGTTGTTTATCAATGAAAAGTGATTCCCTACTTCATTTCAAATCAAATTTGAAACCAATATGATTTAAAGTTGTAGCATTATAGTTTTAAATACGATCCGCATTTGATTCAAAAAAATATCAATTAATTTTAAACACGCTTTGCGTTTAAAGTAAATAGAAATCGGAATCAAATCAATTAGAAACATATTTACATTAATTACTACGTAACATTAAATTGAAAAGCGCCATTATAGTTTTAAATACGATTCGCATTTGATTCAAAAAAATATCAATTGATTTTAAACACGCTTTGCATTTAAAGTAAATAGATATCGGGAATAAATCAATTACAAACAATTTAATAATGTTTACTAGCATTCATTGATTTAAAGTCATTCTCACTATATTCAAATCGATTAAAACCAATTATTTTTGCAAAAGTATTTTCTTTTTATTGTAAATAAAATAACTTAATAACAAAACAACAAACAAAATTTACAAATATTTGTGTCTTACATAATGTATGTAAGTCTTGCCATTATTAATTTGATACAAGTGTAGTGGAGGGATTGTAAAGACTGGATCAATGATTTCCCTTTCGATGATGAGTTAAAAAGTTTTAAAATATCCTATAAAATATATTACATTATAATTTTTATATTGAGAAAAATGTATGAATGTATACTTACAATTTTAAGAAATGATTTTAAACTTGAGGTTGGTGTTGACGGGAATCAGAATTGTTGCAATTTTGGCACTGCCAATTTGCCACTTTAGAGATCTCTGAGAGGGTTTCGTCATCAATTCGAAACTTGAATAAAATTTATATAATAAGAAAAAAAAAGAGATAGTTTAATGTTACCTTCAAATTTCTGAATAATTATAGTTCCAGATCTTCATGCTGCTTTGCGGAATCGTCGCGGTTGTTGTCGTTAGCAGGATTAGAATAAATTAAACTTCGAAGCTGTCCGCTTTCGTCCACTACTTGAATTATTTTAGTTTATTTTATTACTTTTAGGTTATAACGTTCACAATAAGTACAGCTCACAAGCTCTAAAGAGAATGGCAGATACATTTTCCTCGACCCGCAACAACGACAGCCGCGAACACACATACATATGATTTCTTTCTTATACAAAATGTTTACTGTTATCGTTCACAAGTCAAAAGGATTACAACTTTGATTTGTTGTACTTTAACTTTGGTTCAAAGTGAATTATGTAAACGATTCAAAAAGGAAAAAAAATCAAATAAGTTACCACTTTGATGTATTAAGTTTCAAGTTTGATTCAAATAAATTAAATATCAAACGTCTTTAAATGAACAACGAAAATTACATTTCAAAATAGAAAAACATTAATTCAATGGTGTTTAACTATACTGTGATTAATTAAACATTTTTCTTATTTGAAACAAAGTTGATCGTATTTAAATTAAAGCGTATAAATCAAAAGTTATAGCAACGTAATTTTAAATACTTTTCTACTTAATTTTATGATGTTGTTTTTCTCTGGGTGTGGTTGCAAAAAAATACTTAGGTATGAAATTAATACCTTCACGCCAGTATCGTCACACTATGATATCAAACATTATGAAAGGTTTTTGGAAAGACTGAGTTTTGGGAGTTGTTGATATTTATCTTTGGTCTTGGTTGGGACCAATATATGATATGTATATGTATATGAATATGATATTGTAAAGGATGATCTAGATTCACTGTGCTAGAGTTATTTTGAACTTTTAAGAAACTTCGAATCTGTATTTACAAAATTTTCACATAGCCTCAAATTTATAAATTTACTGTTAAAAAACTGTTTTTGAGTGACTTCGAGCAATCAACGATTTTTTTAGGATTCAGTTTCAATGTTTTTTAAAAGGGTTTTCAATTGACGCAGGTAGATTTTGGCGGCTATGTTGTTTTGGTGACATCTGTCAAATCTGTTTTTTTTTATTATTCAATTACTGATGCCAAATCACCGTGACAAGCTCCAACTGACCTAGTAGGTCAAAGTTCATGAACATAGACAACGCTGACTGGACTTCGGAGCGTTTGGAAAATCATCTTTAGCGGCTAGGCGTGATGAATGACTATTTTAGGCCGTCGGCGTTATTTTTTCGAAAACGACGTTAGTGAGCCAGTCACCGTCAATGGCGAGCATTACAGAACGATAATAAACAATTTCTTATGGCCCAAATTGAACCATATACACGAAGGCTACAAGTGGTTTCAGCAAGGCCGCGCTACATGTAACACAGTGAGAACCACTATTGAAATTTTGCATGAACGGTAAGTTTATCTCTCGCATATTTAACGCGAATTAGCGACCATGGTCATGTGATTTAACGCTCTACAAATTTTTTTGTTGGGTTTCCGAAAGTTGCAGGTCTATGCGAATAAAGCATAATCGACTAATGCCCTTAGGCTAGGCGCGCACTAGCAACTGTGATCGAAATCAAATAGTTTAATCACCAGTTGAAAGAGAACCGCGCACTGGCAACTCTTTACTCACGCTCGCACTCTTTTCTCTCTTGCACTTATAAAAAACAGCTCAACTGTTGCGAGGCAATCGTTTAGTTTGTGTCAAAACACAAAATTTTTAGTTTCGAGAATCGAGTTGCTCTAAGTGCGCGGTGTCCCATATAAGCCCATATGTTTCATTTTAGCAACCAAACAGTTGCGAAACTAAAAATTGAATGTGTGCTCCTAGCCTTAAGGATAACATAGTAAACATAGGTAAACACAGGCGATCGGTCGAATTCCGCCGTATCTATGCGGAACAGTCATTGACAATTGGACCATTCGGATCCGTGCCACCGTAAATAGCCGAGGCGGGCTTTTGAACGGTGTCATATTCACATAATAGCATGCATGGCCTTTCAAATATAAAAAAAGAGCTTTGTTAATACCTCACACACAGCTTGTTTTATTCCATTTTAATATCTACCCGCCCTTTGCTTGCTCAGATTAAATTAAAAGTCATTGGACTTTTTTTGGCCACGAGGAGTTCCGTCCCGGTTATCAGTGTGAATTTTTGAAGAGGGGTAGCGGGGATAGCCTAACTCATGGTCAGTATATAGAAAGCAACGGCTTCTTCGTTGTCATTTGGGAATATGTTGGCATCTAGTATGTAGATTGCGCTGAGAGTTTCCTGGACTGGGGTAGTCGAAGTTATACTTCTTATAAGCTGGTTCGGATGGCTGCCGGGGTTTCCTGCTAGCTTCTTTGCTTTAAAAAACAGGTGCTTGTCCAGAGGTATTATACCAGCTCCTCAGTATAGAAGTTCCTTAAATTTTAGCTGTCGAATGGCTGTCTTAGAGAAAGAAAACCAAACGAGAAAGCTGTATCCGATGACTGGTCCCAAGAGTTGCTTAATTCGGTGCTTCTTTTCATCACTGAGTGAACGCGATAGAAGGCCTACCTGGATTTTCTTAGAACTTATCTTGCATGAGGATTGAACCTTAGTAGAATTGAAGTTTAGTGATGTCATGTTGGAACTTCAGGAGTGGATGGTGTGTTGAAAGCTTCTCCCGAAAACCAAAGGGCATGTCGGGAATTATGGAGTTTTTCCTGCAATACGTTTTGAGTCTAAGCATTACATAGCTGAAAAACATTTTACAGCGAATATAAATCAAACCCTTCTGCATGCCAGTCATTCGCACTAACTATTTTGCCAAAGGCTGCTACCATCGTTATAATGAAGTTTGATCAAAGCATCGAATTCGATTTTTAATACAAATGCATAACTTTGCCTAATACATTCGAAAATTTAAGATTTTTTATTCGAAAGGCGCGGCATCTACTCACTTTCTCAAAAATTCGTATAAATTATAAGAATTGGGAGCGTATCGGTAACCCAACAGAGCCCTATGTTTATACCAAGGACCCTTAGTTCTTCGCGACAGCAAGTTACAAGCTTCGATTTGCCGCTTGGCTATCAATGAAAAGGGTGATATCAGCTTGTGGTTACTGAATTATTGCGACTTTTCTACCAGCGTTAGTCACTGCCAGGCAGGGTTGCAAAAGCTTAAGTCACAAGCTAGTGGGTGACTTATGAATTAAGAAAAATTTAATTCAGCAGCTAGTTATTGACTTATGAATTAAGAAAATTTACTTCATAAGTCAGTTGGTGACTTGTGAATTAAAAAAATTTAAATCATAAGCTTCTTAGTGACTTATGAATTAAAAAAAATTAATTCATAAGCTAATGGATAAAGTCTAATTAAAAAATTATTAATTGGAAAATTTATAAGCTAGCACGATAATTTAATGACACGCAAAAGCTTGAAATCTTCTTTCGTTAATAATTAAATAATTATGTAGTCAAAACAAGCTTAATTTACCAACTAGCTTATGAATTACATTTTTTTTTAATTCATAAGTCACTTAGTAGCTTATGAATTTATTATAAGTCACTAACTAACTTATGAATTAGATTTTTTTTTAAATCACAAATCATTTAAAGACTTATGACTTATGGTTTTTTTAATTCAAAAATTCGCAACCCTGCTGCCAGGACCTTAGCTTGGAAGACATTGCTGTAGTCAGGAAGTCTGAATGAGCTAGCTAGTCCAAGTTTTTATGAAAAAACCCTGCACCAGCAAATGTATCTATCTTGGAACAGTTGATATATTTTGCTACTATATCGAATCTCAGGTTGATGGCTCGTTGATTTGCTAGTCCTCTCTTCTAGGAAAGGCGAACGATTTACATGCGATTTAATGTTCTTGTTTTTGCATAAATTCATATTTCTTTAAGAAATCACTTTCCGTTTTTCAGCTCCAACTACTAGAATTGTTGAGTTAGTCTTTTAAAAAATGAATGTTATGCTTCATAACATTTCTTTTTAATGACATCCATTGCTTACTCGAAGTAGCCAGTTGTATTCCCCCCTCCCCCCTTTATCAGTTCACCCGTGATACCCGTTTGGCTAGGAATGCTCATCAGTTCACCCTCGAACCTAATTTTGGTCGTAGCGTCAAATATACAGATTCGTTTTTTAGCCGCACAACACGATTATGAAATGTTTTATCCAGCACGTTTTTCGCTTGCCATTTCAATTTGCAAACATTCAAAACCAATGTTCATCGACATCTCCTTTCCTCCCCCCCCCCCCTGATATCCCCACCAACCGTGCTGTATTTAACATTATAAGGGTTTCTTAACATATACTTGAGAGCATGTGAATTATAAAAAAAAAAATTGGCTCTTAGAGGAAATATTTAAAATGTCGAGTGCAATATTTGTTTTGCTATTAAATAAATATGGCATTTGTTAAGTTGATATTTGTTTAAACTTGTATAGCTATTTATTCGAAATGCCTTAATTCACTCCCTCATTTATGTCCAATAGTTAATTCAATTATTTCTTAAATTTTCACTATTAAACAATAATTTGTTTAATATCTGTCATCAAATGATTTTTCAGTAATTTACTGTATTACGTTTTAATTTACCTCTTCATAGAATTGACCTAATGATGTAGGTAGGTTACATTTATTCTTATGCCACAATTACCAAGATTATTCCATTGTTTTGAAAGTGATATGTCCACAACAAAGGCACACTCTTACGCACTTCAATTGTCCATTCCAGACATCAATGAACAGAAAGAAAACCAACGACCATCAACACGACTTTCTTTTGTCGACAGAAACTAAAACACCATCATCAGTCCATCTTTTTTCTTCCACCTCTTGTACTTTTGATCTAATTGCATTTCAAACACATAAGTACACACAATTAGACGATTGTAACAGGTAACTTCATCACCTATTTGATGTTCGTGCACTAAGGAGTGTACACATATATTTCCTCATTAGGTAATTGGTTCTTACTCTCTAGCTCGGTGGCCTGCATTTGGCTTCAAACATTTACAAAAAAAAAAAAAAAACTTGATAAAGATTTACTTTAAGTATATCTCCTATTCATCGTTGTATGTACATTTGTATGTTAGTTTGTGGGCAACAATAATTATGACTTGTATCATAAAAAACAATAATGAGGCAATTGCTTTATTTTGGATGAACCTATATTCTGTCAAAAGGCATTTCTAGACTTCACAATCTCTCCAATAGAAAAACCAATCAAGTACAAATTTTTATCACTTGCTTATAGATAAGCAATTTAATTCAATCACTCCGCTTAAAATTGAAATAATTTTCTTATTTCATATAATCTGCGTTGATAAGCAATTTATTGTAATAAATACTGAGTTTGGAATATCTTCCAATAAGCCAATTCATTTCACGTAATTTATTTTCAAGTTTATCTCGTTTCTTTTTAACGTGAGTTTTCCATTTAAGCTTAGCGTCTAGTGTCATTCCTAGGTACTTTGCTTCATTAGCATATGGTATTTGCACAGAATTAATGTAAGTGGGCAGATTGGTAATTTTTTTGTAAGTAAAATAACATGTGTTGATTTGGACTCATTAAGAACAATTCGCCATTTCTTAGTCCATACCGAAATTTTATCCAGAGCTCGTTGGAGCTTCTCGGTTGCAGATTCAACTGAATCGGATATTGCAAGTATAGCCGTGTCGTCTGCAAAAGTACCTATTATGGTATCTTCTTCTTGAGGAATATCGCTAGTGTATAGTACGAACAGAATCGGACCTAGAACACTTCCCTGGGGAAAACCAGCATTGATTTCCTTAAAATCTGAATATTCCCTCCCTTGCTTAACTCAAAATAGCCTATTTTCAAGGTAGGGCTCAAGGATGTAATATATTTGATCCGAAAAGACCTGTTGCAGTTTAAACTTAAGGCCATCGAGCAAGACCTTGTCGAAGGCTTAAGAAACGTCAAGAAATGTGCTTGAACATACATTAGCATATTGGAGTTCATTCGAGAGGCGGTTAAAGATGGTTTTGTCCAGAGTTGCTCGGGATATATGCCATCTTTTCCGAACAGTTCTTTTTTTCGCGAAGCAGATCTTTTATTTCCGGTGGAATTGTATCTGTGCTTCTAATTGAATCTCTAAAGTTGTGTGGGGTGTTTTTCCATGCAGCGCAGCGTCTTGTATGACTTTAATAAATGTATTAACTTCATCTTCTAGCTCTAAAGGCGTTTTCAAAGATATATAAGGCGCAATATTCGCAATGTTATCTGTATTTATCCCAGTTAGTTCTGTTGTTATACAAAAATGGAGCCCTTTCCTTTTTGACTAGCTTTCCACTTACTGTCAACATGACTGGTGAATGATCGGTGGAAAGGTCAAAGTTTTCCTCGATCAGTTGGCCAGTACCTATGTATGTGGGTTTACCTGTCGAAAAAAATCAACACAAGATGCCATACAGGCTTTGAAAGGCTGACTACCTTTAGTTGAGATGCACCTTGATCCCCAGAAAGTGTGTTTCGAATTGAAGTCGCCACCAATGATAAATTTCGGCCCGAGAACTTCAAATAGATCTATAAAGTCGTTTTTCGCAATTTTACTTCTAGGAGGACAGTAGATTGACGCAACACTATAGTACGAATTTCTAAATTTAACAGTTACTGAATTATTTGCATTATATCGATTTCAATTATACTTCTAATTGAATGTTCGATAGTATCCTTAATACATAGAGAGGACCCGTCCCTTACTCTGTCAGATGGATGGAATGCATGATAAGCACAGAATCCTTTAATTTTCACATCGCACACTGAGAAAAATATCAAACATATTCATATTTAAATCAAACTCAAACACATACGATTTGGCATGGAATCGATATCTATTTAATTTGAATAGAAACGTATTTACCCATGTTTGACCCGATTTGAACACGATTTGGTTTAAATTTACCACGTTTTCTATTTGATTTAAACATGCTTATCTTCGTTTTTATTAACTTTATTTGATGTTGTTTCAAATAGAATCATATTAATTTTTTGTTACTTCAGATTTTTCAGAAATTCAGAAATAAAAAAAAACTCAACACAAATACAAATTAATAAGTACCTACATTATGTATGTATGTATTTATATTTTTATTTTATCTATTTACATTTTTCCAAAAAGTCATTAAATTGTTGTGGAGCGCTTTAATATCTCATCTTTGTCACATCTTGAGAACATCTTCAAATTCTGGTTCATAATTCGTCTTCTGGAATTTGCTTCTTTTGTTTACGTCTTTCGTCGTGCTCTAGTCGTCCTGTGGCAAGAATATAGAAGTCAAATGATAGTTAATTATAAAACATACTTATTAATCAGTATTTTTTTAAATAAAACTATATAAATAAACAGTTTTTGAAACAAATATTTTTTTTATACTTACAACAGAGAGCAGGGAACAATGGTATTAACTTCCAACCTCGAATAATCTTATGGTTTATATTTTTGCTTGAAACAGAACTTCAGTTATGTAACATTATAATGGTAATCAAATATTTCTTTATTATTTTATAAATTACTCACTTTAGTAAGATCAAAAACACACGCGGAACATAAACACACTCCATGACTTTCGATGCCAAAAAGAAGAAAAGTTGTATTTACGAGTAGCTATTTCATTTTTATTCAATTCAAACTCGTTTGTGATTAAATTTAACATTTATGTTTAATCTCTTACTCATGTAAATATTTTAACTTCGTTTATATTTCAAACAAACTCGTTCATGTTCATTGTATGTTACAATTTTTAAGTTAGTAAAACAATTAAACCTGCATTTTAAAAATCAAACTAAAACTAATTTCAATACATATAAAAAATGAAGTGCAGATCTTAATGAAATTCTTAAACATGAATGAGTTTGATTTAAACATATTTTACTGTAAAATAATAGTATTTTCGAATCTAAACAGATTCGAGTTTAGTTATAAACGAATTATATTTGTCCTTATTTAAACATTCAGTTAAACATGTTTCTATTTAAATAACTCATAGTACAGTTTTCTCAGTGCAGTCTTTTTTTAAATCAGTTTCGGTAGTCAAGCATATGTCAATATTTTCATTTTGTAGAAGTATTTCTAGTTCATCAATTTTTGATAATAATCCATTTGCATTCCGTGTAAAAATTTTAAACAGCTCGTCCATTTTCATAATTTATTCTGAGATATAATGAGTCTTAGGCTCAAGCCTTAACGTACACTTTTTCTTTTAAATATCCCCAAAGAAAGAAGTCCACCGGTGTCAAATCTCATGATCGTGGCGGTCAATTAACATCGCCACGATGTGAGATAACACGGCCATTGAATTTCTCGCGCAAAAGAGCCATTGTTTTGTTGGCTGTGTGGCAAGTGGCACCATCCTGTTGGAAGCACGTATCGTCCAGGTCCATATCCTCAATTTCTGGTCTCAAGAAGTCTGTTATCATCTCGTGATAGCGAACACCATTCACGGTAACTGCTTGGCCGACCTCATTTTCGAAGAAATACCGCCCGATGACGCCGCCAGCCCATAAACCGCACCAAACAGTCACTCTTGGTGGATGCATCGGCTTTTCAACAATCACCCAAATGCGGCAATTCTGCTTGTTAACGAATCTACTGAGGTGAAAGTGTTCCTCGTCGCTGAAGATGATTTTCTTTGTAAAGTCACCATTCACTTCTGTCTGTTCAACCAACCATTCGGCGTATTGACGACGCTGAAATGGTCAGTAGGCTTCAGCTCTTGAGTCAATTGAACCTTGTAAGCATGTAAATTCAAATCTTAAGGTACGGTCTAGAATGCCAAAAAAATGCACGATTTTGGGGAATTTTTTTCTCGGAAACCTTATTAGGTAATTGCATATACATATAGTCCCATGGCGGACAGTTAATCTCCGGATCTACTACACCGATTTTCAAAAAACTTGTTGCAACTTGATTGTTTTTATGTTTTCTAGAACAATTTACCACAATTTGACCAAAAAATTATGAACAAAAAAAATGGCGAACCAAAAATGACCAAAAAAATTTCCAAACAAAATTTTTTTCAAAGCTCGATATTTTTTTTGTTTTGACTTTTTAAACAAATTGTGGTAAATTGTCTCGTAAGATACCTTCCTTTAAATAACCCATTTTGTTTTTTTTTGTTTCAGTTCAGCCAATTCTGAGATTAACTGTCCGCCATGGGACCATGTATTTTTTGATGAGTCGACGTTTGCGCCCTCTATAATTTGGCCAAAATTCGAAAATTGAAAAAAATAATTTTTTTTTGTACTCTTGACGCATGTATTCATTATTTAAAAAAAAAAATATGTAATTACCTAATAGGGTTTTCGAGAAAAAAATTTCCAAAAATCATGCGTTTTTTTTGGCGGTCTAGACCGTGCTAGTACCTTAATTCAAAATTCGCATCAGTGATGTTCGTGAGATGTTAAATTGTTGGGCACGACGACGAGTCGAGGTTGACGGCTCTTCTGCCACACTATCGCGAACAAGAGCAATGTTTTCCGCAGAACGAACTGGGCGAGCATGCACATGTGTTTTCACATTTCCTACAGACCCGATTTGCTGAAATTTGCGCACAATTCTGCCGATTATGGACACATTTGGTCGATTATCACGAAGTGTATGAAATGCATTTTGATTTGAACGCCCATTTTCGTAAAAGACTTCAACAATCTTAACGCGCTGCTCAATTGTGTACCTCTTCATGGTTGAATTCGTCAAACACTGAAACAAAGAAAAAGAAATGTCAAATTACGCTGGGCAAAAAACTTGACATTAACGTGTGACTCACAATTAAAATCGTGCATTATAGTTGGACCACCCTTTATTATATTGATTTCGGTTTAAACTATATTGAGACTTCTTAGAACATCGAATTTCCTTTTTGTCTTTTGTTCGACGATTCGCCATTTATAAAAATCTGAAATCTTTAGAAATGTCTTCATATACATTTTGTATTGTTTTTCAGTTCTGAGTCAACTGAGAGTTAAACCAATTTGGCTTAACCGTTGACATGAATTTGTTATTATATTTCAATTCTTTAGTTAACTCCGAATTACTTCAAGATTCAAAATATGCAAAAATCATGCTCAATTTGATTTAAGCCCCAGAACTTGGACGATCCGCACTGAAATAATGACAAATTGTGGGCGTTCCAATTTTTCTTTATATGTACATAAGTAACATATGTATGTCCTATATAAAAGTTTTATTTTTGTACTTTTATGTTCTGTCTAAAAGTTACATAAAGCAAATTTAAATATTTCTTCTTATGTCACCTGGTATAGTGTGCGTGCCCACACCGAATATCACAAATCTCATTTATTTTAAATTATATTGGGGTTAATCTTTTGGTTTACCTGCCAATTTCGAATGTTTATTGCCTCATCGTCATCATTGCAAATAAATTTAACAGCCATTTCCTGCTCAGGATTGTTTCATATCCGACCAAGAATCCTTCGAAAATTGTTTCGCGAAACTCACTTAGCGCATTGCAAGATTTGAAATGTAATCTATTTGCTTTTCTCATGTCAAGATGATGATAAGGATGGTGCTGCTTCGATTTTTTTTCTTAGAGAATTAAAGTAACTTATATTTATTCTGTTTTGATTGACTTTGATTTTCTTAAAGAATATTTTTTTTGCTATTCGAAACAGCAGGGATACACAACAAGTAGTGGTGACATCCATCAGGTTACAATTCCCAGCTCCGACCACCTGCTGACAAGTGAAGAATCCTTACATCCCTCACCCACAGTGACAATTATTACAAGTTCTCTGAGTAAAAAGGAAAATTCTCTAGTGAGCCCAGCCGAGGCACTTACTCCTGCTCAATTACTACAAACAACCCCAAAAGTGTCATGTTGTAGTTTAGTTGCGACGACCTCGACGACATCATCCTCAACATGTTCTGGTATGTAACTAATCTTAATTTTTATTTACGTAAGTATACAAATATTTTATAAAAAAATTTCAAAAAGTTTATTGGTTAAAAGTAGAAATGTAGATTTTTGGAAAATCGTGCGATACTCGAAAATACAACCCTTATACATACACATACTCTAGAAAGTCTCCGTACAACAGTAATTTTCCTGATTATTCTGTGATAAACTACTGAATTTGAACAAAAATAACTAAAAACGACTATAGGAATTAAACAAATGATAAAAACTCAAAAAATTTCAGTAAAAAAAAAACAACACTTTATTGAAAATATTCTATTCCATTCTTTGAGGACGATTGTTTTCAGTTCTGTTTTGCTGTGAATCGTGTGATCCCGAATTGGGTTGAGGTCTGGGGATTAAGCGGGATGTATAACCTGTGTTTTAACGTTGTATAACAAGCATTCCTTGAACAGCATCAAAATGTGTTTGGGGTCGTTGTCTTGTTGGAAACAAAATTGTTGGCGATATCCAGTTTTTCAGCACTTAAATGGAGATTTTCTTGAAGTATTTTCAAGTATCCATATTTAACCAGGTTTTCAACGCCCGCAGAAGTCATACATGCCCACATCATTACATTACCGCAGCTATACTTTATAGTAGAGATAACATTGTTGGACTCCAGAGCAGTGCCTGGCTTTCTCCAGAACAAACGACGACCATCTGAGCCAAAGATGTTAAGTTAACTTTCGTCTGTAAATATACCCTGATCCTGATCCCAGAATGAATTGTCTTTACCCAAGTGTTCCATAGCGTAATCCAGTCTAGCTTATTTCTTATTCGCTTTTCGAATGTATGGCTTCTTCCGGCTCACTCGACAATGAACAACATTTCTGGTCTACAGGTTTCGTATTGTCTTGGAACAAACATCAATTCTGTCGATGTTTTTAAATTTACCTAAAAACGGGGGCCCTTTGCTTCGGATCCTCTGCAACACTTCTAAGTATAAGTAAGTATTCTCTTTTACATACGACGATAAATTTTTTTGGCCGTCCAGACCTTTTTTGTTTGTAATTGTTTTTGTTTTATTAAATTGTTGTAACACCTTCTGAATTGATGAACGGGGTTTTTACAAAATTTTCTCGATTTCACCGATATACTTCCTTCATTCCTCAAGTCAATAGTAATTTTCCTGCAAGCCAAGGGAATTTGCTTATTTTTAGTTGACATTTTTATTTCCTTGGGACAAAAGAATGTTTTCAACTAAAATACTATTAAAAACACTTAAACTTACCAAAACACAAAGCAATTCCTATTCACACACTTTACATTTGCCAACTATTGTAAGAGTGGTCTGTACGGAAACTTTTTTGTCTCCATTTGTAAGACTCGCCCGATCATTACTTTATTACTATTTTTCTTACAAAATATAAAAAAACTAGTCTATTGTACTGAGACTTTTTGGAGTATGTGTATGTTATCATAAAAATAGTTTTGTAAAACTTTCGAAAAAAGAACTGGCCAGTTCAAAATCTGTCATAAAGCATATTCACCCCTGTTCTGATTTTCGTTCCGAATTGAATTCGTTACCGAAATTGATTTTCGTATGGATTTGAAAACGACGTTCTTAATTTCGTACAAATTTGCCTTGCAGTGTTATCAACTTTCAGACAGGTTTTCTGTTACACATGTGTCTTTCCCTTCATAAAAGACAAAAAAAAAATAGTTTTTAAAGATATATTTTTAAAAATACTCGTACTTACATACATTTTAAGATTTACGAATTCAAATTCTCCAGACAAAATCGAAACGAAATGAAAACGAAAGTATTACTTTCGTAAACGAAAATCAGAACAGGGGTGATTGTTTATTTTTATAATTTTGTGTGCACTATTGGGATTATAACTAAACTTAAAATATTTGAGCACAATGCGAGCATTTAGGACAGTTGTAGAGGATTTAAAAAGAGATACCGAGGCACATACTCGTAGGTTTTAAATTTCTTAAATGTCTAAGGAATTCCACATTCGGATAGTGCGGTTAAAGAAAGAAACTCTGAATTTAACAGCACATCCGAAGTTGGGCTCAAGAGTAAACGATTATTACGGTTAAATTGTTTAAGGGGAGGTAGAGTATGACAGTTGGAAAAGCGATGCTTTTGCCACCGTTAAAGATTACCTCTACAGAATAATGATAGGGATACTATACGGGACAGCGGATTTGTGTATATCGAGATCTTTCAGTACTCTTGCAACTGAACGATTGGGAAAGAAGATTTGTCTCATAAAATCTATTACGCTCTCAAGTACAGTAGGACCAAGGAAACTTTCTGGCAGCGTAGAATTAAAAATAAACAGTGCTGCAAGCAAATTCACTATTTCTTGTGAGCTGATATAAAGATTATCATCAAAGACGAGCGTTGCAACCGAAGACGAAATAGTATTTCGTACATTTTTTTACAAAATTTGTACTACCTTTGGAACATTGTAGTATTGTTGGTCTTTCGGTTTTATAAATATTCCCTATTTGTGATAAAATTTCTTATTCCGAAAAGAATTAAATTTGTAATCATATTTGCACTGGAGTCCACGTCACCTCCACGTCGAGGAAGCATAGCGATCAGTTTATGTTACTGTTGAATGTGTTGAAATCCGTTTTGAATTAGTATATTCACCAAAAGCATCTAGATCAGTCGCTCCTTTTTAGAGAGACATATTGAAAAATGCATGATATTTTATATACACATTAATGAGACTGGACATGTCTGTGGGAAAGAATCAAAGAATCTTAAACTGATTTACCGTGTAAGTACGCCTATAAGATACGAATGTTCGCATATGCAGAAGTGCAGTGCAATACTATGATGAAACGAACGTGTTTCGAATTCGAACTCGAATTCACTAAATAAGTGGAATCAATTTAAGGTGACTTAGAATAATTTTTAGTTGTTCGCATATATTTTTTTTTTATTTCATAGCCTGGACAGAGCCGAGCGTAGTGAAAATCTTAGGAATCAATGGTTTGTTGAGTAATTTTGACTGTGGGGGACAGAAGGTTATCAGTGAATGATGTCGTGGTGGTGGATGTAGGGGTAATAAAAGTGGGAAGTAAAGTTACTAATTCTTTTTAAATTTCGAGGCAGTCCGTTCCATAACCGTGTCGCAAAAATAAAGAACTGACGTTCAGAGGTTAAGCAAGTAAATCGACATTGTAAAATTTGCTGCGATCTAGATGATGACGACATAATATGTAATCTGCTATAGAGATGACAAGGTTGATGAGATTGCATTATCCTAAATAGCAAAATTAATGTCCTGTATCGAACGAGATTATCAAATGTGAGATTATATATAGCTTTTGAAAATGACGATATTCTGTCATATCTTTTTAAACCGAAGATATATCTGGCAATGTTATTATATGCGGCAACAAAAAATAAACAAACTGAATGAATTTAAAAAAAAAAAACTAATTTTTAAATACAATATTAATTCAAATGAATTAAAACTTTTTTGAGCTATTGTGGTTAAGAAAAGGACAAATAGATAAAGTTAATTAGTAAGACCGTTAACTAATGTAAACAGTAAAGATTTGTATTATGATTTTTTGAAGGTTGTAAATGTCTTTCTCGCGTGATCTAGTGTCCGCGTCGTGTTCTTTCACTTGTTACTCCATTTTGGATTTGTAATTCTAGTTGTAGTTTTTTTTTTTAAATTATTTGTGAAAAATGGATTACACTAATCAAGAATATCTGGACGTTGAACCGCAACAGTTTTCATCCGTATAATTACATGAAGGTGTAACACCTACATCCTGGTGACCAAGAACTGCGTCTGGATTTTTAATTAATTTGAATTAATTTTGTATTTAAAAATTATTTTTTTTTTAAATTCACTCAGTTTGTTTATTTTTTGTTAATTACATTTAGTATTTTTTTTAAGGAAAAAAAATTATTTTATTTTTAAGAAAATAAACTGGACTTTATAAAATAATATCAAATTGAAAAAAAAAAAACAACTTAAAAAACGAAAAAAATGGGTTTGATGCAAAATTGCGGAGAAAAAAAAGTTTTGCGACAAACTAAAACTGTAATAAATTCTTGACTGGTTATAAAAAAAATCTTACGAATCGGACGTAGTTTGGCAAAGATAAAGCCAGTTAAGGGATAAGAGAGCAAAAATCATAAATACCGTTATAACTCGAAAACGGGACGAAAAGGAGAAAATTAGCTCTTAAGTTTTTCAACTTAAAATATTTATAATAGCTATTATAAATGAAATACAATTTTACAATTTATATTTTATTTATTGATATTATGTATGGAATATGATTTCGGTCAAGTGGGCGTCTCTGGCCCTGGCTTAAAGGCGAGCACATTTTGCCCACAAATTTCGCAGACTTCTGCTGTAATTCTGGTTTGTTTTTCTATAGTATAGATGTTGTGGTTGCTTTGTTTATAAACACCTTTTCCGTCAAGTATCTTCATAAGACAAAATCGTAAAGGGTCAAATCGGGGAATTGTGTGAGCCCGGGACATTATTAACACTAACTAATTCAGGTAATTTTCTACGCTTACTTACAATTGAACAACAGTTCAAATAAAATGTTGTGGCAGCGTTAGATACGACCATTCTCATATTATAGGACTGCTAAATGCCAACGGGCACATTTCGTTCAGACAGAAATTGCATAAAAATAAATTCGACCTGGAACATAAAACGCGCCCTGTAAGGCTGAAAACACACCGGATAAAGCAAAACGTGTTTTTATTTTGTTTCGTGAAACAAGAGAACATTGTTTCTTATATGAGACTACACACACCAAAGAAAACGAAACAAAACACACGTTTTTGTTTTGAAGTGTTTTGGTGGTGGTTGTCGAAAATACATGCCATTGTATAGGAGCAACACACATCGAATGCAACAAAACTGTTTTGAACCACCGTCGTTGACGATAATTGCCTACTTTTTTGTGGGGCAAAACACACCAAATGAAACGAAACATAAAAACAAAAGGAAAACAGAAAAACATGTTTCGTTCCCGACAACTGACCTATTTTTGCAAAACAAAATTTTGATTGTGTGCTTTTTATTTTCTTCTTTCGTTGCATTTCACATCTTTTCTCTTTTCTTATAAATAAACACATAGAGTAAAGTCGGATAATATGGACCACCAATCATATTTTTGTTAATAAAACACAAACGGTGTAAGTTTTTTTTAAAGATATTTAAAAAAAAATACATCGGTTAATTTTGATTAAAAAAGTAGCAACAAAAAAATAAATTCACTTAATAAAAAAATAACAAAAAACAAAAAGTTAAGTAACTCTGAAACGTAACAAAAAAAAAGTGGAGGGTAATATGGACCACCTGGTCTTCAATCCCTTGACGTCTATTTATCCAGTTTGGACTCTGACATAAGCTTTGCCAAGCAATTCACATATATAAAAATCATCAACGGTCGATCATTCATCCTCATCCAGACCCGAAACTTCCTATATTGAAATAGCGGGTAATGTGGACCACTAGTCCATATACTCCTTTTCTACGGTGGTCCATATTACACGCAACATAATTTTTGAAAAAAAAAAAGCAATTTTACAACAAAATGACTCTTTACAATAGTTTTAAAAATAAAAAACTTAAAATAAATATTCACTTCTTATATTTAAAAAGTAAAAGGAGAACAAACTATATTTTTAACTATAGAAAAAAGGAGAAACACCTACGAAAAAAAAAATAATCAATGCCTTGGATTTTCTTTTAATCCGAATAACTTCGTAACGCGCTACTCCTGACTACTCAAACTATACGGAGTTAAGTTTAAGCAGGTCCCGCACAATCGCAACCAATCGTCTCCTCGATTGCATTTGTGTAAGGCGAGAAAAGCTGGTGGTCCATATTAGCCGAGTGGTCCACATTACCCGACTTTACTCTACACCCATATTAATAAAGATGGTTTAGTGGAGGTTTATCGTTAAGTCCTGGACTAAGTGCGAAATTTCATTAATAAAACAAATTTTCTGTTAAGTGACGTTTACTAATAAATTATGATTAAGTTAAACCACCGAAGAAGGTGGTTTAGCAAAGGAATAAGAAATAGAAATGTCCACAGTCAGACACAAGCAATTGACAATCAATTTAGGTAGCCACAGAATATAAAAAAGAGATTACTTACTTTTGTAGAAGATTTTCTTAAAAGGATTTTTGATAAACGTCATTTTACTATTCCGGGAACATTTTGTTTTTATTAATGTATATATTTAAGCCATGGCTTAACTCCTATTCCATGGTTTAGCAAAACCATGGAATATAGGTGGAATAAGCGTTTTCTATTAATACGGCTGATAATGTCTATTTTGTAGACACAAAATTGTTATTTGTATTTACTTGCCCTAGAGTTATAATCTTTCAGCCGGAGTTAAGCTTTTACGATAGTTCGTATTTTGTTTCATTTCAACGCACACCAAACGAAACAAAAAAAAACAAAACGTTTTTCTTGTTGCATTCTGTTTCGCTAGGTGTGTGTTCAAATAAAAAATGTTTTTTTGACTATCGAATCAAAAACGTTTTTTTTGATCCGGTGTGTTTTCAGCCTAAATGTGTGTTTTTGTATGTTTTGCGAATAAATAAACATTTCTTTTAGTTTGGGACATATGCAGCGGTTGCTCTTTTTTTTTAATCTTCTTTTAAGTGCATCTTCCCAAAATCTATAAAGATAGCCGTGATTGTAGAATCAAGGGCATGCATAGCGCGTTAGAAAACCGTGTGAACTTCATCATTTTGCCGAAAGTCTTTGCCAACGATGGCCTGAAAGATCGCTGGTCTTGATTTCAATACGTTTTAAATACTTTATATCTGATCGTCAATTTTTCCCTAATGTGATAAGACTATGGAATTCTCTCCCTCGTGCCATTAGAATCATTAATTGCACAACCCGGTTAAAAAAATACTCAGGCGCTACTATGAGGCACTTTGATGATGATTATTTATTTAATTTTCTTTTCAACTTTTCGATAAATTAAATTTGAATTAATTTTGTCGTTTATAGTTTTTTTTTATTATAATTTATGAAAATATTTTCTTTTCATATTTCCTAATCAATCACAATTTTGATCTGTTTAGTAATCATATAAAATTGCAAAGCTTTCATAAACTTAAAAGATATACATATAAATAAATAAATACAAAATACATAAATGAAATTTCATTTAAATCAAGATCATATTATAAAGCACCATAAATAATTATTTTGTTTAAACAAATTTCTTACAGATTTGCAACGTGATAGTTGGTTCCATACGCATCATCACCATTCACATCCCCACCATCATCACCACCATCACCATCATCCGCAGCTAGAAGATCTCGTTTATCCAGGACAAGCTCACCATCATCCCTGCAAATTTGGATTAGAAAGTTCCGAAGGCTATTTAAACTCAAGGTATAATGGTAAGCGTGTGTATTAATAAAGCGTTAAGGTTTGTTCTTCTATCTATATACTTTGTACACAATAGATAACTCCTATAAATGTAGACTTTGTTAAACTAATTAAGAAGTGTGTCTAAACAAAAGCTTATCGAAACTACCCCACCGACTATGCGAAGCAATACGACGGATTGACTCCCATCATTTCAAAATAATGCATATTGGTTTCTTGTAGTTGTTTGTATTAGTTTTGGGAAAAACTTATGAACTCAGAAATATTTGTAGCCGTGGGATATTTGCAGTAAAAATATTTTAGAGATAAATTAATTTTGACTTTTGATTTTGATTGAGGATATACTCGTATGTATAGTAGTTGAGGGATAAAAGATACCTACACCATTTTTGCCATGTGATTTTTATTTCCGCCATACTTGCTTTGACTGTATTCCAGCATTTTTGGTGAATCCAATAAACAACAAATAAGTAAATATAAATTCAGAAATTAATATATTTATCGTTTGTTTATGAAATTCGAATTTGAAAATTTCAAGCGCCATTGGCATTTTAGAATGTAGGTTGTCCAATATTTAATTAAAATGTTTGTTTTTGAAGCAATATTCTTCATATTAAATGCATTGGTGCAAATTTTTAAACAGCCTGGCGCAAAATTTTAGTTGAATTAGTACGATGTTAAAGCTGTTTTAGTATAAAACAAGGTTAAAACAACGAGTTTGTCAAATTTTAATCGAATTTAGCATCATACTTTCTCTACCCTTTTATTAAAGTTAAAATCATCGAATACCTATTTCATTTTTTCAGTTAAAAATGTTGTTAGAAAGAATCAAATCGACTCGGCATACCAGGATATCGAAAGCATTTGTATTTCGGCTTTTTTTTTGCATTTTCAGTAGTGAGTATGTACATATTTATGTAGCTTAAAGAAACGCAGGCGTAGGAGGGATTTAGATAAAGAGGAGTTGATAATATCATTCAAAAAATGAATTTGGAATATTGCGAAAAATTTAATACTTCAAAAACGCAATGCTGTCTCCTGTCACTAGAGCGGAACCCACCGCTTATGTCTCTACCCATGAGCTCCAATTAAATTGAAAAAGAAGAAAATTGAAAAAACCGAACAATTTTCAGTTCTCGGTAGTGCATCACAGACCACCTTCTGTGAAATGATCACATATTCGATGTCGCCAAAAGCCCTGGCTAAGTGGTTAGGTATCCTTCAATGATGGAAGAAATTATGTACATAGGTACCTCTTCTGATCTGGCTATAATATATAAGGCTTCATCCAAAGCTTATGAGTTATGAGTATCATATCATAGACAGGTGCTCTGTTCCACTTCAGTCTCTAGGAATCTAGGATATAATCTTATGTTTAAAAGACTAAGGGGATATTCCAACGGCGCCCGCGCCTGCCGTGATGGTGAGACATTTGCGAAATAATTTCTTTGTTTTCTTCTCAAGTCTTACACTAATTATTGTATAAAATCTATACATAATAAATAATAAATTTGGTGGTGCAACAGCTCGGAGTGAACCAGGACCTAGTGACTTGCAATTCTCAACCATTCCTGTATTTGTGTTACCAGGAACAGAGGGGACCTACAATTTTCTGCCGATTCCGAACGGCTAATGAGCAGCACTTTCCATGACAAGAGATACTCTTGGAGAATTTGTTAATTCCTCGCAAGAGGCAGTACACCCAAGAAAAAAAAACTTTCTTGCAGCGGCTGAGAATCAAACTCGAGACCTTCCGCATGACAGTCCAACGCACTAACCATTATGCCAAGGGGTACTACATAAAATCTACATAGACGTCCTTAAAACTTCAGGAGTTTTAAATCTAATAAATTTTTACTGAAATAGAAAAAAACCTCAAACAGGGTTTCAGATCCTCCGGTTTCTTACACAATTTCCTAACTTCTTAAACAAGTTGCAATACAAAATGATGAACTCAACACAATTGTTGATGTCACGGGTGAACAGCGTTTTTTACGTCACGAGTGAATTTATTTGCAAGAAAAGACTTTTCTAAGTTAAAATTTTTATATTTTACGATTTTTAGGATTTACAAGAAGATAAGCCAGGTATAATATTCCACATTAATGTAGTGCAATTGAAAAAAAATTTCTGAATTTAACAGTAGGTAAGTGCGAAATTTGGTTATAGGGTAAATTGACGAGCGTTCCCTTTGTTTAAGGGGCGCAATGCAACTGACTATTTCATTTATGAAAATAACGGTTAAAATAAATAAAAATAAAAACACATTGCGGCGCACAGTGGGGCAGAATAGGTCGATTAGTGATATTAACTACTTCTACTAATAATAATAAGCTTTTTTATCACTTTTTTTAGTTTGACAGTTAAAGTAAACAGTATTCTTCAATTTTATCAATTTTTTTCCAAAACAAAATTTATTTTTCTGGAAGAAATGAAGATAGGACACCAAACATTGATCGATTTGAAGTATATTTTTGAACTATTTTTTTTTTTGTTTAAAAAGTGAAATATATTTTGGAAAATAGTTCTCGAGTTTAATATTAGAAAAAAATATTATGGAAAGGCGGATCTATCACCCCTCGTTCCGTTGGGGGGCGGGGGGTCAATTTTCTGAAAATCTAACCTTAAATAAAAACAAATTACAAAAAATCAATAGAAAGAGTTACGAGTAGTGTGCTATAGCTTTTTTGAAAGCTTATTTTGCATTCTTTCACGTGTTTTTCGGATTAAGTTGTTTTAGCTAATAGTTTTTGTGAAATAAAATTTTTAAGTCAAAGCTTCGAATACAAATTGTTAATTTTGATGTTAAAGTTATATTTTTTTCAAAAAACTGCGCTGTGAGATGGGTTTATTTTGTCAAAACCTAATGCTCTTTGCAAGTTTTAGTGAAAAAATGAAAAAGAGATGACAAAAATATTTCTTTGCTATACATGCTAAAAAAATGTGAAATCGAAAAAAAGTTAAAATTTATAAAAATCTTTTAAGCATTAGATAAAACTTATAAATCTTATTTATATAGCATGCAAATTATTAAATAAAACAAAGCGTTAAAAATTATACCAAATTTTTACTATGTGCATATGTACATATTTTATAGATTTTTTTACATTGATTCAATCTGAATCATAACAATCACTTTCAAATTCAAACATTTGAATTGCATCATGATGAACATTTGTTTTGTTAACATTTACATATCTATTGCGTAAATAAGACACTTAAGGATCAGAAGAAACCATAACTCGATTAAGAACATCTGTTAATGTGTCTTTCCTAGAAGATTTCCGGCTAAATTGTTCCCTGAAAACCTTGAAATCCCTGTTTCTTGATTCTAGTGCCTCTTCACTTAGCTGTCCAATTGGAAGTAAACAGTTTGTGGCAATTAGCTGCCCATGAATCAATATTTTATGAACAGCAGTGCTCATGTAATACCACGGATACAGCGACACAAAAAACATCAGTAAAACATTGAAATTTTGTTGGATTGATATTGAAACCACTTGACAAACATTGCATGATGATATGGAACTTTTCAATTAAAACTTTATCGATTCCTGTTATTTAAGCATATAAACTATTATTTTCCAAAAATTTTCTTGGCACATTGCCCGTGTTGGGTTTCCCGCAGACAGGCTTAGGTTTATTGACAATCAATCCAGTTTTTTCCTTGAATTCTTTTTGAATGCGTATTTTTTGTTTTCTATTACAATTACTTCCGTTGCCTTATTTGATCTGCATTCATTTACAGGAAGTTTATATGCAACGTGAAGGAGACATTTAAATAAGCGAATCCACCCATGCAATGTAGAAATTCTAAAAGATAAATAGTTTTCGGCGACCGGAAGTTGAATTATTTTGTCAATGTCGTTAAAGTCCTTACTATTGGCATGGCATAAATAGCACCTCAGTGAAGACTTTGTATCAGTTAAGCTGTTGCAAAGTTTCCCATCGATCATAGATAAGATTGTCTCATGCTTCACTTTGTAATTAATGTTTTGCAGTTTTATTTCTGAGCATACTAAATTTTGAATTTGAAAATCTGTTATATTTTTTCTCTTCCAACAAGCTCGTCAGACTCCTTTTCAAAAATAATTTTCAAAGGGCGACATTAACAATAAATATTGATAGGGAAGATTACTTATATTAACTAATTTATTTATTTATAAATTTATTTATTTAGTTACTGTTTTTTATGAAAAAAAAAAGGCCAAAAAAAACACAAACTTTCTATTACAAATCACACTGTTTCACCAAACTTCTTAAGACAAAATAAAACAAAGACATCTATTAAAAAAAAAAAAACATTTTTATAGTATATCATTGCATGATTGTTGAAAAAGAGAGATAATGTTACTTATTTTAATAAAAACAACCAAGGACTTTTTTCTAAAAAAATCAATTTTTGTAGTTCAAAAATTCATAACAAATATTTGAGGCAAATATTTAGCACTTCTGCTTTAAGTTTCATATTCTTGACGTATTTGTTTAATATGTCCCATTTACAGACCTGCTAAATATTTGCCTCAACATAATTTATAAGCAAAAATTTAAGGCGACCATAAAAAAAAGTGGTAATTTTGTTCACCTTATATTTTTTTACTTATTTATTTTTTTTCAAATTTTTCTTTTAGGAACTTAAAATACACACCTTCACCCATCTGAATAATATCACTTTAAATAGTATTAATTAAATTCTCACACAGTAAATTAAGATTTAAAAACTTTAATTTTCACCCACGTTTTTTTCGTGCTTTCAATCGGCAACTTCTTCGACTTTGAATGCGTGGTGAACTTAGCCTAGGTGTCCAAAAAAAAAAATACTTACATTTCCTAATCCAAAAAACAGTTAGCTTTAAGAAAAACAAAACATATTTCCGCGGCGCGGCGGTGCTAGAGAGATGCAAATGTTTCTGTTATACTTCTATCACGTATAATTTTAAAGCTCTTTTTTAGATTATGTGGAAGAGACTCAAGTGCGAATTGTACTCGAACTTTTAACTTATAGATCACAACCAAATTAGAATGGGTGAAAAATGTCTTGTATACTCGTAGTACTTAGCAGTGTTTTTGGCGACGTCGAATATGTGGTAATTCCACACAAGATGGTCTGTGATGCACATACCAAGAAATAAAAGCTGTTCTGTATCCTCAAGTGCTGGTCATGGATATCGGCATAGGGCAGAGTTCCGCTTTAACGACAGGCGAAAGCAATGAGTTTTTGAAGCATTAAATTCGTATCCCTTTGACAATACTATCGAGAACAAAATTTAATGAGTTTATCATATACTGCGGTTCTAAATCCACATCCGAAGAATAAGAACGTTCATCTGGAAACGAATATGAGAAGCTGAGAGTACTGTCGTCAGCAAAACAAAGTAATGCAATCAAAGATTCCTTTGCCACATCAGTATTTATTTTATGAATGTTAGACTTAAAATTGTCCAACACCACTTGTATTTAGTGGTTCGAAAAGTAGTTTCTAATCCAACGAAGTAAAAGATTTCCCAATACCAAATTCACGCATTTTCGATATGAGAGCTTGCTGCCAAACCATATTAAATGGTTTTGAAATATCAATGGCAATAATCTTACTTTCTCCAAAACTACTAAAAGATTTGTGCCACTGTTCGGTGAGATATTCATCAGATTACCAGTGGACCTTTTGCTTCGAACATTTTTTCAGCTTATAATTTTATCAGCGTTTCCATGACCTGGTAAAGAAGCACCGTAGTACAATTAGGCGATAGTAAGATGATTAAAGAGATTCGCCTATTAAGGGACGGACAAATGCTGTTTTCCATCCACTAGGAAAGAGACCAATAGAGTAGAACACATGGAAAAGTATTTGCAATGGATTTTCCAGCGTTGAGAACACATCTTTAGAACAATGGCGGATATAGTACCCTGACCAGTGGATTTGTGTGTATCGAGATCCTACAGTACTCTTACAAATATACGAGTGCTAAAGAAGATTTGTCCCATAAAATAAAGTAAAAACTAAATAAAAACTGTCAATAGAAAAAACTAGAACACAGTTAGTTTTAGTTTTCTATATAAAGGGCTCATTTTATTCATCGTTGCAATTATGTATACAATTCGCAAATTTACTTAACCAAAATAACAAATCCGCCGTTCCTGGTAACACGCACACAGGAATGGTTGAGAGTTGTAAGTCACTAGGTCCTGGTTCACTCCGAGCTGTTGCACCACCAAATTTATTTTTTTATTTTTTAAAATAACAAATCAATTAAAAAATCTAGTCCATTCCATATCCGTCCGTTCTTATGCATAACAATATCTCAGACCATGCCCACGTATCATAACACAACTATTTTCAGACTTTTTTCAAAGTGCATACATGTGTGATTCTTCTAACTGTGATAACTATTCGAACTGTGATAACCTGAACTGTGATAATCTTGACAAAAATGATCAATTATTTGGTCATTTGAAATCATATTCTCACTTGACTGATATGAATTTTCATATAACTATTGACGATATTATGAAATTTATAGCGTCTGGTACTGGTTCTGATGGGGTACCAGCTTTAGTTCTGAAAAAATGTGTCCATCATTTGTCGATGCCACTTTCTGTTCTTTTTAAATGTTCATTGTCTACTTGTAAGTTTCCTCATGTATGGAAACAATCTTTCATAATTCCTCTACGTAAAAAAGGTAAAAAGGATCAAATTATTAATTACCGTCCAATAGCTAAACTGTCGGCTATTCCAAAAACTTTTTGAAGCAATTGTTTACAAAACATCAAGCATTTACACGAAATCGTTTATTGTTCATAAATCATAACATACATGGTTTCTCAAAGGGCAACGCTCGACTGTCACCCTACAGTTCTTACAGATTTTAGTAAGGCATTTGACAAACTGTCGCATTTTGCTGTCGAGTTTTGCTTAATAAAATGAGTAGGCTGGGGTTCAGCGTAAAATTCCATGCTTGGCTAAAATCTTATTTACTTGACAGATCCTATTCAGTGAATTTTAACGGCTACCATTCAAATAGTTTAGTCGTAAATTCTGGTGTTCCCCAGGGTAGCCATTTGGGTCCAGTTCTTTTTATACTGTTTGTAAATTATCTTCCCTCAGTTTTAAAATACTCTAATTTGTCTTATGTATGCAGACGATGTTAACATATTTAAAACCATCTCTAGTAATCTTGACTGTAAAAGCTTCAAAGTGATCTAAATGCTTTCTACAATTGGTGTGCACGTAATTATTTGTTGTTAAGTGTAAGATTATAAATTTTACAAGAAAATTGTCCGTTTTATCTTTTGACTATAGTTTAAATGGCGTGAATCTGTTAAATGTAAATTATGTATCTATCATTGGTGTATTGTTTGATAAAAAACTCGAATTCACACAGCATATCAATATGACATGTCAATATTGGGTTGGATTAAAAGGGAATCACGTCAGTTTTCTGATCTTTATGTTATCAAACAACTATTTACCACATTTGTTAGACCCATTATAGAGTATGCTTGCCAGGTATGGACTCCCTACTACAAAATTTCCCACAAAATAAGAATTGGATAAATTCAAAAAAGGTTCCTAAAATTTGCTCTTAGGCTTAGGCTGGCAGAATCCATTGAATCTTCCTTCATATAGTAGCCGTCTAAAACTCATAGATTTACCCTGTCTGGAGCGCAGACGTTCTTATTTATGTTTTGTTTTTATTGTTAATCTTATTGATGGTAATATCGATGCTTCGAACCTTTTGTCTCGCGTTAATTTTAATGTCCCAAATCGTAATCTAAGACGTTTTCGTGACCCAATTTACATAAAACACTATCGTACTAACTATGAGCAGAATTCACCATTGAATAACATGTTTATTTTTTTATAACGTTAATCATAATTTATTAATAAATTTTTCTGATGTATCAAATACTGGTTTTAAAAAAAATATTCTATAATATTGTATAATTTATAAATTCTTAATTCTAAGAAATATTTTTGTACGCTAGATATTAATTAGCTTGATTCAAATAAATTAAATTAAACTTAAAAAGCAAAAATATTTAACTCAAAACGAAATAAATATAATCCAAACGCAAATAGCTTTAACAGGAATAAAAATCGAGTTAAACTATTAGCAAATTTAAAGTGTTATAGTCAATAGTTTAAATCCATTTGTGTTTGGGTTAAATCTATTTGCGTTTGGGTTAAATTGATTTGCTGTCTAGTTAGATAAATTGCCAAATGGTGTATTAGGTTCTGAAATAAAAAAAAAAACGAAATACTACGCAAATTGCACCTTTGATACTTAACTGAATGAGCAGGTAGCAAAGTAGGTAAAACAAATTGTTATGGCTTATCTAGGTAACATTTAAATTCATAGATTTCAAAAATATTTTTTGACAATAGAACGACATTATGTTGCAATACTACCTGCGAACTCCATAACTAAACAACAATAAAAATCAATTTTCCCCCATCAAAATCCATAATACCCTTATGTACGTCTGCTATTGAGTTGCAATTTGCAAAGTATTCATCACGCTATTAACATATCCCCAAGCAAAGCACGTGTTACTTTTTTTTAAGTTAACTCATATATCTTCTTGTTTTTTTTTCTATTTATTTATTTTCTATTAAAAAAAACATCACTGCAACATCAGCTAACGTCAAAGGAGTTCGTAATGAAAGAACATCATCTTTTTTCGACATACCTGCTGTGACGCATCCCTATTGCTACAGGTAAGCCATAATAAGATTTCCCGAAGATTTTACGCACAGCTTCGGCTTTTTGTGTCTGTTAAATGCTTTTTTTTTATTGAGATCAAAAAGTAGTGCGCGGTTTGTAGACCATAATAACATTTTTTTCTTTCGAATTTTGACAGATTCCCGTCAACAACTCCTACAGGGATGCTAAAGAAGACCGATGATGGTAAGATTGATTTTGATATCAAATTGGATTTTAAGAGCATCTACGTTTTGATTAAGAAAACCATGTTTTCCATATAATTTAACCGTAGGCTGAAAATTTGCATAAATACCTTATTGATGAGGAGAGAAGAAAGTGTTCTTAGCTTTCCTTGCACGTACTCGAGCGATGTCATGAGATATCTACAAATAAAAATCAATCAGATTAATATAAAAATAATGTATTCAAATAATCCCTAATGAACTTTCTCGTGTTTGGTTTTCGGCGGAAAAGCGACTTTCGTTGTCGAAACCACTAATCCACTCACGAAAGATGATCCCACGATGCAAGTTCCTATATTATACGTATTAATCAAAGAGTAATGTAATTTTTTCAATACTCACATTTTTCAATTTTGTAAAAAATTTCATATTCAATTTGTACTTCCTACTTATGAATACAAACAATAATTTTTTTAACAACAAGAATGAGTCTTAGCGGGTACTCAGCATCCGCAGTAGTTATCATGATATGAAGAACACTCCGCATCATTTGATTTGACAATATTTTTTTGCTCGAATTTTCTTAACTTTGATTCTGACTACAGTACAGCTTAAATCAAAGGCAGACGGATAGAACTAGTGACGTTCATGTCTGATGTCGTATGTGTATGAGTCTATGTACTCATGTATATGTACCTTACCTACATACTACTATTACCATTATAACCCAGTTTTTACACAATCCTTCAAGTTTGGTGATTTTCGTAAAGTAAATGTTTAATATTTATTTATTTGAATATCAATTTTAGTTTAGTTTAGTTTATTTTATCAATCAGATTACCATATTTATAGACTAGATACTAAATAATATAATTGTTGGGGGCTATATACTTATATAATTTAATAAATTAAATAGATATTACTATGATTAATATTTTTATTTATAATTCTTACAATTAATAAATACGAATTTATGAAATTTATTAGGAAGTTACAGTCTGAATATTATTTAACAAATATTTTTTAAATGTATTTCTCGAAACATCAAGATTAAAATCAATTCTATTGCAAATTAAATTCACTTCTTCTTGTGCAACGCGTGACGGATTCTTTACGGCCATAATTTGCTCATAAAAATGACTATATAAAACCAAGCATTGTTTATAATAAAATCGTAATGTGGTAAAAAAGAAAGGTTTGTATCTAGTATTGCTCTTAGATCTGTTTTTCTAGTTACGCGTTCTAAATTTATGTGATTGATATTACATATAATCAAAACACTACAAAACTTGACATTCCGAAGCATTTAACAGAAGGTGATTTTGCTTGCATTAGTTATCATATCAAGCTTCGAAAGATCTTCAAAAAGAAGAAAACAGTTAGTTTGACAAGAAATCTTACGGTAAAGTTTGAGGTCATCCGCAAACAGAAGGCAGTTTGAATTTTGAAAAACATCAGGTATATCGTTTACAAATAACAAGAACAATAATGGACCCAAATGGCTTCATAAAACTTCATCAAACCAAATGCAACATCAAACGTTGATTTTCAATTTTAACAAACAAGTTCCCCTTAAAACTCAACTCATAAAATCACGTAGTTGTTTCTGACCTTCATTCTGTTTGGGAATATTGATTTAGAGGATTTGAATCGAAAGTTCTCTACTCTCTTAAGTCTTAACCCAATTCACCACTGGGCATTCTGGCACTGCAGACTGAGCCAGCCTCAGCCAAACTTGCGCCCTGTGCAAGATTTGTAGAAAGCGCCCCTTTTTTTATATTTGCACACATACATACATAAACTAATACACATACTTAATACATACATACCCAGTAGGAAATTTGCTCCTCAAGGAAAAATAAAGTTGAATTCCTCGTAGAAATCACGTGGCACTTTCATTGAATAGAAGGTCTGCATTGGTTTCATTCATCGAAAGTCATGCAATGAGTCAGTAGTTTGCAATCCCAGTTGCATCTTGTGCTTTGTTCTCGAAAGAAGGTAAAGAAAACATGAAACAAAGCAATATCCTTCTTACACATCCTTAATGTTAATGAATACAATGCTGAACACGTTATAATTTTTCCTGCATCTTTTCAGTGGTTATTGTAATCCACAATTGAGTGTTTAATGCCTGCGATGTGAAAGAGAAAACAACCCTTTCTTTTGGAAATTGGAAATCAGTAAACAACCTTTCAATAGAGCAAAACTATGGTGATCAGGTGATATCGCTAGGGAAAAGGAATGTATTTTTTCATGAACTTCGTTTACTGGGCAAAATAATCTGCGAGCTGAGAGGAAAAAGAGAGAGAGATTTTGACCTGCAATAAACAATCACGGTTGCCAGTTTGGTCATTTATGACCAAATCTGGTCATTATTTTTTCACTTGGTCACATGGTCATTTTTTATTCCATTTGGTCATTTTTTCAACAAATTGAAAAAAAAAACTTTTTTTTTTACTTTTTATGTTCTTAAAAATGAAATGTAGGTATACCAAAAATGTGTTTAATTGAACAACAATACCCCAGCGCGATCACTGAATGCAGAAAACCTGAATGCGTTCATTTCCATCACTTGCGAATTTAATGATAGATAGCTGGAAAACTTAAAATTGTGCGTTAATTTTGCGCAATGTTGCTTCTTCGCTGGGTAAAAATAAAATATACTATTTGAAAATTTGATTGGTCTTTCAACTGATGAGGCTAGTTTTATGGTTAGCGAGGTTAATGACCATCAAGCCCATATTATTGCAAAAAGTTCCTAGTGAAGTTCAAAAAAGTGTCGCAACATAATACATAAATTTTTGCTTATAGTGCCAACCGCATCAACAAATTTAAAGAATTTCTAAAAATATTGCGCAGTCCCAACGCACAAAATATTGGGTATTTTGCGAGCGAAAATTTTGGGAATTAAGTTTAATAAAAACATTGGACTCAACTTTGAAACCATTAATATTAAAATGCTAGCCAAAGAGTCTGAAGATCAAAAAATTAGTAATGGTTATTGGTCTGCAAAAAATTTGTTTTAAAATAGCGTTTGTGAAAACATAATAATTATTTTTATAGGTATTAAGTGGCAATAATTGGTCTTCATACATAAACATATCGCGCAAAATTTTAAACAGCTTAGTAATAAGGTATTATGATGATACTACTTAACAATTTACTATCTTTTAAGTAGATTACTAACTCTTTCTTAATTTTAAACATTTTCTAACCAGTATAGTGCTAAGGCTATTTTTTAATAAATTACTACTAAACAGTAAAATAATGGCAGTTCATGCAAAAAACTAAACAAACAAACATGTTTTGATGAAGTTAGCACGATACTAAAAAAATAAAATAGTTATTTAATAAAAGGGTAGAGAAAGTATGATGCTAAATTTGATTGAAATTTGCAAAATCGTCGGTTTTACCTAGATTCATACTTAAACAGCCATAACATCGTACTAATTCAACTAAAATTTTGCGCAATCGTGATCTTTTATTGTTTTTGTTTTTTTCAATAATTTAAAAATAACGTGTAAGCTGTATAATATACATAAGAACATGCTCCAACAAATATGATGAATTAATTGTTCTGTTTTTTGTTTGTTTGTGTTTCTTTTTTTATTTTGGTCATTTTTAACTACATTTGGTCATTTTTATTTTCAACTTTGGACACAATTTTTTTATTCAAGTGGCAACCGTGTAAACAATCCTTTTTTTTTTTGGGTTTTTCCCGCGATTGGTCGCGACGCTCAATAGGTCTTTTTTTTGTCATGAGTTATTTCTTTTGTTTTGGAATGATTTAGTGTCAATTTTGTGATCAAAGAAAACGGTTGTGCGGGGTTTTCTGTGTTTTCAATCAATTTACTAAAGATTAAATAACAACCATGGAGAAGGAAAGCAATTCACCAACGGTAAATTCCCTAAATTCTTTTGAATGATTTGCAAAAAGTAAATTTTCCTCTTTTTCTTAGATCTCAAATGAACAGGAGAATGAAGCTGCTCCCCAAATTCTACCAAGTGTCAAAGGAGAGTTTTTCGACCAACTGTTTGTGTTAGGTCTTACAACAAGACAAGACAATGTAAGGCATATATATAACTTCTTTAAAATGTACTATAATAGTTAATAAAATAAATACGTACATAACACAAATTTAATTTGTTTTTTTTTTGTCATTCAAGCGATAAATTTGCCTATATATTTCAGGCGCTTCTTCTATTGATGAAATAAGAAAAGAAATGGATAATGATTTCATTCATATTCCTTTTCTCTTAATAAAACATCGCCTAAATGCATTCCTTTTTTCAAAACTGAAAAAACGAGCTTCAAATATGTACACAATTCTGTAGTGAATAATTAGTATTTTCAATGATTCTTTCCCTGAGGCAATTGATTAAATGTTGACTCACTTTTCATTAATTTATTTCCATTGAGGAAAGCATCACATCAATAGAACCAGTTTTTTCAGACACAAAAATTACCCATGAAATCGAAGATGCCGTGAGCATAGTGATTTCACAACAAAATATGCATCGAGAAAGTGTGTACCTCCTTCCAATGACAAGCCTGTGTTAAATTCCTCATAGGATTCCGTAGGAAATTCATGGGTGCAGCTCCTTTTCCATGATGAAACACCTACTTCTTCATTAGTGAATTTTTGGAAATTTCCTACTGGGATAACCAAAAAAAACAACAAACATACAATAATATTGGGCAAATACCTAGTATGTCAAAAAAAATTGAGCAATCAAGTTTATGCTATGATACTTAATCGTGTGAAGATGAAGTTGCACCAGTTCACCCATAGATTTTTCCAAAATGCACACTAAATATCTAATATCATACAATATATTGCGACACCTTTTAATATCAAAAGCCTTCATTGAAAAATTTTGTTGTACGTCTATATAAAAAACATGCACACTCTAACCCATATGATTCCGTATGGAAAAATTTGTTTAGTCATATTTCCCCATGTTAATTTTTGGACTCAGTGTGTTTGAAATAAAACTTGCACAGATGAGTTGGCGTGAAACTTTTTATGTTGAGATTTTTTAAATTTTGCTTTCTTTTTTGACCAAGAGGGTGGAATATTTTGAGATTAGGTAGGTCAGATTGAACTTGCATAGATTTAGTGGGATCTTTAATGTTACGATATTTTGAATTAAATTCGCCTTGAATGTAACAACGAAAGTGATGTTAGTTAGTGTGCGAGAAATAACTTAGCACAGTTGTTATTTTGAGATTATTTGAACAAGTTTTGTAGTTAAAATGCAAATAACAGTATTTGTTTGCGCAAGATCAAATTAGATTTTCTTGCTCCTAATGATACGCCCCAAAATTTTGTGCCCTGTGCATTTGCACATCTTGCACAAATGGTTTGTCCGGTCCTGACTGCAGATAACGATAGAGTAGCTATTTTTTCTGTATGTCCAGTAGATGATATGAAAGAAATATTTTCTATCAAATTTAAATCGACAACATTCATACATTCATCACATTATCCACATTCTCAACACCATAATAATGAATTCAACCTATATCCCAGTTCCTGGAAAAAATCAAAAGTAATCCCTTTCCCTAAACGACGAAAAATAGATTACAGACCCATAGCTACCTATATACCTTTAAATTTTTATCTAACGCCTTTGAAACTATTATAAGCAACCAGATATGTACATAATAATATCAAAGACCCACGCGTACTTATACAATCAAGATTTAGATCTGGACACAGCTTCATCTCAGCCATCTTAAATGTCTCTAAAGATATTAGACGGGATTAACATTTGATTGCGTTAACTCTAATCCTCACTTTGATAACCTGACGGTTTATTTTAATTTCTCTGACACGACTAAAAATCTTATTTATGTATACTATTTATGTATATACATATAATGTTATGTATGTATATACTTGACAAAACGGTAAAAAGTCCTTGTTCCTTCCTGTTAACTCTTTATAGACTTGTTTTTCACCTCTGATCATGATAAATACACTATAAGTGTATTATCGCCTCTAGGCACTTTAACTACGAGTATCGTGTCATATCAGCAAATTTCTCGTGTTAACAAAACCCAGTTAGAGAAAAAATTCCTATAAAAGAACTGTTTGGTAATAGGAAAAAGCCAACTGGAACAGTCTCAATGATTTATTCAGGTAAAATGAAAAAAATCTATCCAGAATAAAGGTAAGTCTATCGTACCGAAAGAGAATTCATGGTTTGATTTGTGCTGTAAAGAGGTTCAGAGAGGTAAGTTTCCGATGTTAGGCGAATCTTTCTCATATTCTAACTATCGTCCAATCATTCCAAGGTCATGGAAACTCTGATAAATTATCAGCTAAAGAAATATCTTGAAGAACGAAAGCTTCTCGATGACCGGCAGAACCGCTTTTGAAGCAATATGTCCCCTGGTGATCTGATGATATATCTCATCGAACAGGGGCACAAAGCTTTACAACGTTTAGGAGAAAGTAAGATCATTGCACTTGATATTTTGAAAGCATTTAATAGAGTCTGGCATCAAGCTCTCTTATCGAAAATGTGTGTTTTTGGTATTGATGAATCTCTTCTTTGTTGGATTAGAAACTACCCTTCGAACCGCTCAATACAAGTTGTGTTAGACGGTTTTGAGTCTGATATTCATAAAATAAATACTAATGTGCCACAGGGTTCCGTTTTATTTCCTTCACCATTAAACTTCTTATCCATTAAATTGTTTTGCCGATGACAGTGCTCTCACCTTCTCATATTCGTTTTCAGATGCAGGTCCTTGTTCTTCGCGTAGAATCTAATGCTTCAAAAACTCAATGCTGTCTCCTGTCTGACCTCTCGGCTTTTGTTCAGCGCCTCAGGATTTTCGGATTCTCATCTTTTTTCACTTTTTGTTGTGTATACGCTGCCATCATCAATAATCATACTATGGTTTCTTTCCCTGTGGTCACTGGGCCGCCTAAAGTGGCCGGCTCCCTTTGTGATGCGATACCGATACGCACATGGATCACAGATTATTGACATCAATAGTAGGTAAATAGGTTAATGCACACCACTCAGGTGTCCTCTGTAGATACTGGCAACTCGATGTGTTCTAAGGCGTTCACCCGAGAGAACTAGTTTGGACCTTACCCTAGAGCCTAAAAGTTATACAACTTGAGCATAGGTTGCCCAAATCTCGACTAAAGTGACATTTGATTTGATTGATATCTCATAAACTCCTTGCCATAATAGTCACGGTAACGGTTGCTACTTGAAAAAAAAAATTTGTCCAAAGTTCAAAATAAAAATGACAAAATGTAGTTAAAAATGACCAAAATAAAAAAAAGAAGTACAAACAAATAAAACACAGAACAATTACTTCACCACATTTGTTGGAGCATATTATGTTGTTATGTATATTATACAGCTTACACGTTATTTTTAAATTATTAAAAAAACAAAAACATAAAAAATCAGGTACAAAAATTCACAAAACACCTTATATACAAAACATGAATATTAACTTCTCACAGCTATTTGAAATAAGATTACGATTGCGCAAAATGTTAAGGCTGTATTAGTAGATAGTGTAGATTATAAAAAAAAAATAAAAAAAAAGTATGAATCTAGGTAAAACCAACGATTTTGCAAATTTCAGTCGAATTTTGGATCATGCTTTCTCTACCCTTTTATTAAATACCTATTTAATTTTTTTAGTATCGTGCTAACTTCATCAAAACAAGTCTGTTTGTTTAGGTTTTTTGCATGAACTGCCATTACTTTAGTGTTTAGTAGCAATTTATTAAAAAATAACCTTAGCACTATACTGGACAGAAAATGTTTAAAATTAAGAAAGAGTTAGCAAATTGTTAAGTAGTATCTTCATAATACCTTATTACTAATCTGTTTAAAATTTTGCGCGATATGTTTATGTATGAAGATCAATTATTGCCACTTAATTACTATAACAATAAATATATGTTTTCACAAACGCTATTCTAAAACAAATTTTTTGCAGACCAATAACCATTACTAATTTTTTGATCTTCAGGCTCTTTGGTTAGCATTATATTATTAATAGTTTCAAAATTGAGTCCATTTCTAAATTTAGTTTTGATTAAACTTAATTCGCAAAATTTAGTTATTAACCTCACTAACCATAACACTAGCCTCGTCAGTTGAAAAACCAATTAAATTTTCAAATAGTATATTTTATTTTTATCCAGCGAAGAAGCAACATTGCGCAAAATTAACGCACAATTTTAAGCTTTCCAGCTATCTATCATTAAATTCGCAAGTGATGGAAATGAACGCATTCAGTTTTTTTGCATTCAGTGATCGTGCTGGGGTATTGTTGTTCAATTAAACACATTAATGCACTGTTTAAATCATACGCTAATAAAACTGCTTTTGGTATACATTTCATTTTTAATGAAATAAAAAGTAAAAAAAGTTTTTTTTTCAATTCGTTGAAAAAATGACCAAATGAAATAAAAAATGACCATGTGACCAAGTGAAAAAATAATGACCAGAATTTGTCATAAATGACCAAACTTTCAACCGTGGTTACGATCATGTACGGTTTTCGATTCTCAGCCGCTTTCCTCTTGCGAGGAATCGACAAATCCTCTAAGAATATGTATCTCTTGTCATGAAAAGTGTGACAAGTATCAACCCAAAATTTCCGAAAATGGTTAAAAAAAAGTCAAACACAATTAAGTGATATGGAGTGTACACTGTACACTTATTCAAGGACAACATTTAACCGTCCTTAAAAGTATCAAAAATTCTCGGCAAGGGTGTTTCATCAGCATCTATATATAGGTTGGGGGAAGTTAAAAGAACAACATCATAGGTATGAATACCATATCCAGCCAAAAACAGCAACAACATAAAAACAGGTAGCAGAAGCAGACATTCCCTTATTGCGATACCATAAGCTAGAGCTATTAGATTATGCAAGCAACAATCCTTTTTGAATTATTAACGTCTTGTTATGATGATGGATTGTATGTTTGAGTGAGCCTTCACAAAGGGGGGTTGTCAGTGATCTTTTAATAATGCAACATTGCTAAATACCTCGACCTATTAAACAAAAGTTCTTGGGCATTAGTTCGTCATGTTTCATTGACTACCCAAGATTAAATCAAAGCAATATAAAATCGCTGCATAAAAGTGTTGTTGGGAACTCATTCAGTTGTAATGAAAAGGCTAATTGACGTGGGTCATGAACCGAATCCCTGAGCTTCTATTCTCCAGAGACACTTTCTTGCAGGAGGTGTTGTTGTTTTTGTTTTTTGTTTCATTTTTGATTATGTTTTCATATTATACTTAAAGCTTGTAGGTATGAGAAGTAAAACAAATAAATTCTAAATTCTTTAAACTATTGAAACTTTATTTATCGAAAGAGTTATATAGTTAAACATCGATGAATATCCTTTTTTTTTATAAATATGCCTACTTTATTCTTTTAAATTTAATTCTCTTACTTTAGCCACGCATCATATAAAGTTAAATTATGCTTTAAAAAATCTTTCAGGTACCAATTTGGATGTGTCCTTTGGAAGCAACTCCCCTTCACTTTCAATGCCCCATCATTTTCATCACCATACAAAAATTGAACATCCTGATTCAACTACAGCGACGACAACGGCGGCGACGTCAGTGAACAACAATTTGAACTCCTTACATCCTTCTGCCCACCTGACAACCGCGAAGTCATCTGAAAATAGTTACTCTTCCTACAATAGCGGATATAATATTCAACGAGTCGGTGAATCCTCCACAGTCAGTTCGTCTGAAAGCGAAATTAAATATGAAAACGCCTACAACCCTTCCGCGTATACATTGCGACCAGTCGAGTCTTCCCTCGTCAGTTCCACGGAGTCCGAGATAAAGTTTGAAAATCTTTATACCAGCTGTAATCCAATATCGGGTAATACAATCAACCAACGGCGTGGTTCCTTGCAATTGTGGCAGTTCCTAGTTGCATTATTGGATGAACCTTCAACCAGGTATGTAGATGAGTATATTTATTTTCCAAGGGAAGAAATTTTTTATCAAATATTTTTTTGTTTTATTCACAAGTTCCAGTTGCATTGCATGGACTGGACGTGGAATGGAATTCAAGCTAATTGAACCGGAAGAGGTAGCTCGTCGATGGGGAATACAGAAGAACCGACCAGCCATGAATTATGACAAGTTGTCCAGAAGTCTACGATACTACTACGAGAAGGGCATAATGCAAAAAGTCAACGGCGAGCGATATGTATATAGGTTTGTCTGTGATCCTGAGGCATTGTTTAACATGGCATATGGTCATCTTAATGCGAAAGGACAATGCGAGAGTCATTTTATGGCAGCCGCTGGTGTGAAAGGATCCGTCAATTCTCTGGACCACATGAATTTGGGAAGGGACATCGAGCATTCGGATGTTAAATCAGTGGACTCCCTTTATTATGGGGAAGCTTTGCAAAATAAGTATTAAATTCAGAATTATCTACTGTGAAAAAGAAATTTTTTTTTTTATAAAAAAGACAGTTGAAAATAAATGTTAGTGTTAAATTTAATTATTGTTTATGCATGACATTGTGGACATGTAAGTTAATAGGAAACCTGAGGACACGAAAGACATCAATTTACTTGAAAAATGCAGTCTGAAGTTGGCGTTGAACAAATTGTCTGCATTTAATCAATAAATATGATTCGCTCTGGATTTAATTTGTATTCTAAATTTCATGCATTTCTAGTTAGTCCATTTATTGCTGTTCAGGGAAAGTGGGATCACATGCCCCTGCGGCACAGTGGTGGCATATTGGGCGACGAGAAATTTAAAACTATTAAGATATACCTACCTGTTCATTTTTTCATCATTACATGTAATATAGGGCAAGTTCTGCATTTAGAAAAAAAGTCGAACTCGAGATTTTGATCATAGTTGACATTACGATTATAGAGAATACAAAGAAAGTGGGTCTGGCAATTTCGTCTGTCTGTCTGACTGGATCTATTTTCTATAAACTTGGTACTTAAGTGTCTTTGGGGATTTCCTAGAAGAGAAATTGAAAATTGTCATACCGCCGTTATGCAAAATCTTATTTATCTCGAAAACGGCTTTAATGATTTTAGTAAAACAAATTAGGTGGGCTATAATGAGCATAGACTACATTTTTGGTGTCAACAAAAATTTTGGTAAAAAATGTTATTAGCGGTACCTGTTTTAGAACTGGTTTTTTGATTTTCGACTTTGTCATTAACAGCTCTAAGGATTTTGAAAAAATTCAAAATATTTTTTTTGAAAAATCAATATCTTCAAAAACCATGATTATTTTTTGAAATTATTTCCTTAAATCTTACTAAATACTTGAAATTGGCAACCCAAATTTTTTTTTTTTTTTTAAATTTAAAGAAATTTGTTGTGTAAGAAATTTATTTATTAATAAAACGATTTTTAATCTAATTTATACAATTCTATGCATTACAAAATTTGTATCTTATTAAATTTATGTTTTATATTTATTTATAAAACAATTTTAAATTCCAAAGTACTTTACATAAGAGCAAGTACGAGCGATCCAGTCTTGCATTTTATTTATTAATCCATTAGATCCATTTTTCTTTCAAAAAATACAACACAAAACTTTGTGGTGAAAATGCTTCAAAGACATGGTCAATAATCGGACTTTCGTTGTGTTAAACGTTGCTGAACAAAAATACCACATAAAATGCTACTGTACAAACATGTGCATACAAATACAAGCTTGCTAATGTTAAATGTCAAAAAAAAAGTATTGAAAAGGAATTCAAACTTTATTTTCCAGAAAATAGAATTAATAAAGAAATATTTATTTATGGTCTACAATTAACTCACACAAATCCAGGTTTATTGGCTATAGAGCAAGCCATCGATATATCGAAACTATAAGTCAAAAATTTGCTTTGATAAAAATTAGAAGAGGTAAGATTTTAAGAAATTCCCTTCTATGTGAATAAAATAAAAACAAATTAATTAAATACTTGTAAGTTACTACAAAGATATCTTAACTTAAAAATACATATTTGCTTTAACTTAAAAAATCTTTCTATAAAACGTTTTAATTTCTCCCGAATAGCACCGAAACACATTAAAAATTCTTATAAATGCAACAGAATAAATTTTTTAGCTCTCGAAGATTAAATTCCCGTTAAAGTTCCTTTATTTCTGGCGATTATAGGTACTATAAGGCAAGTTTTGCATTTGGAAAAAAATCATACTCCATATTTTAATCAAACTTGACATAACGTAACGATGATAGCGAAGACGAAAAAGACTAAGTCAGCTGTGTGTATGTACCTTGATCTGCAATCTAAACCGCTGAAGCTCGTCTTACTTTAACAGCAGCAAATAGCTAGTTTATCTTTTAAAAGTATACTTTATCCATATTGACAATGGTCATTTCATACCAAAGCAAATCCAAGAAAAAAATTTTACCGATATTTTATTCGATTTTTTAAAGATGTTTTTTGTAAATAGACTGAATCACCAAATATTATAAATTCGAAACAATCGTACGAAAGTGCTCTACGATTAACAAATCTGTACATAAAATGTACAGCTAGTAGACGAGTATAGCTAAATGAATCTGCACCTTGCAACAACAAATTGAGTTTTTATGAGGTAAATTTGCGATTTATACTTCATTTCCATCTAAAATAATGTAAATAACTTATAAACAATCAAAATCTGTACCAAGGTAATATATAAAATGTACTTTTTCGGGCGAAAAATTATTTGGTTTGAAGTTATCTGTTCTTTTTACTTTTTTTTTTATGTTTTTGTAGTTGTGTGAGTTATGTATCTGTCAAATTAAGGGTTGTTCAACGCAAATTCGCGTAGGTTCTCTTGTAAAAACCAAATTAGTTAGAAGAGTTGTCTAACGCCATTAAAATTATGAAAAAGTTAGACAAAGTCTCCAAGCTAAAGGACTGCGTTAAGTAGAGCCGGTTTTATTTTATGCGCCAATAGCTTTTAACCATTTTAAAAATTGGCCAAGTATACGAGTAACTGTGTTTATCTTCATAAAATTGGATTGGTAGTTCATTAAAAACAGTTTGATGTATTTAATTAATTTTATATTTTAACAAAGGCACTTTATAATTTATTCAATCTCCTTTTAATTTAGAGTCGCGATTAGAAAGTGAAAAAATGTAATTTTTAAATTTCTTAAATATATGAAATTCTATAAATCACCCTCTTTTAATGAAGAGACAATAAATTTGTTATTTAAAAAAAATGTTAACTGATTATTATATTTATTATTATAACTTAAGAATCCCTTCTCTTTTTCTTGGCAACCTCTTCCTCACTATCAGACCCAGAATCACTGCCACTGCTCGATGTTGCTGCCGACTTCCGTTTTGTTGCCTTGGATTTGTTCAACTTTTCTACATAACTCTTAACTTTGTCTGGCTGTGGACTGTAAGCCCAGTGGATCATTTCCAAATGAATTTCTGTTGGCTCTCCAGATTCATTGAAAAGCTTTGCGTCTCCTTCCTTAAGCTTTTCACTCAATCTCTTTAAGTTTTTATTTCTAATAATATCCCACGATGTGGAATCATCGTCTTTGGGGTACATTGTTCGCAGGTGCTTGTAATTACCTTTAGCCTTTGAGCCACCATATGCGCTTAAGAATTCAGTCACTAAATTATCCTTGGGAGCTGGTATGTTTTCAATTACAGAAAAGGCCAGATATGCTTTATTTTCGCGCATCATGTTTTCCGTGTCGAATTTTTCAAGAAAATCTTCGAGAATTTGTACGCCTTCCTGAATGCATTTGACTTTTTCTTCATTTTTCGTACCGGAAAGGACACGTTTTGAACTACCTATTAATCCTCTGATAGCCAATTTTTGATAGTCTGGATCTCGTCCTTCTAGAATTCTGTAAAAAGAAAAAAAAAGAAGAATTATTGAAAAGGGAATGAGGAACATCCAAGTTTTTTTCTAAACAAAAAAGATTAAAGCAATATCCTACTACTGTTATATTTTCCATAAATGAAAACCCATTAAGTAGGTGTTTTGGTATAGATATTACCCCTCAAAGCTTGGTTCAAACATGTTTTGTGGATTTATCGACTAAAAACTTAACACATCTTATATACATTATATCAAATTCAATATATGGTTCCCATGAATATAATTAACTAATTTATGGGTAAAATAAATAATAATACGAGTATCACACAAACATGAATCTTCAATTCTTTATGGAAAAGATCACAGCAAGGCCGCCAGGGAATTATATTGGTTATATTTGCACCTTTTTTTTCTTTGTTTGAAAAGACTGCAAAATTCTTATGTGAAAGCGGTTTTTTCTATTAATATCATTTTATCTTAAGTTGCTAAAAATTCAAGCAACAGTGCACGAAAAATGGCAATCAAATTAAGAAGAAATAAAATGCACAACTGGGTCACACGAACTTGCTCTTAAATAAAAAACTAAAAATTTAAAAAATAAATGTTATCTTGAGAAAAACGTTCATAACCATAAAATTTTTAAATCACTAAAACGAATCCTTTATTAGTTAGAGGTAAAAACAGGATGCCATATGATTCCTCAAACAAATATTAGTTTATGTAAGAACAAAAATTATAAATCGTAGCGGTTTTAAAAAAAATATTTGTAAGGGGAGGGGAGGGATTAAATTAAAAAGGCGTAGTTTTTAAGTTTAAAAAATATAGTTTTTAATTCACTAATTAAAAATAATAATAAAGAGTGTTTCTCTTTTTTTTTAAATGAATTTAAAGTTTAAATTAAAAAAATAATGATTCAAAGGAAATATGTAGGTAACTTGACTTTCACTTGACTTTGACTTTAACTTGACTTTTCTTTTCTTTTCTTGACTTTACTTAGCGCAATTCTATAACTGAATAAAATAAAAAGGTTATATAACATTAGCTTCAAATTGTTTAAGTTCGAATATGGAATGATTTGGAAAAATGATATTAAAGTTAATAAGGTATATTCTGAAATGTTGGGCTTTATTTTAGGATGTAAAATGTAGGCATCCTACACTCGGCCATCCTGCTTGTCGGCTGTCTCAGACGTCATCTTCGCTTTATTACATCTCTAGATATCCTTATATATTAGTGGCATCATCTTCATCTTCGCTTTCATTTTCATCGCTTTCAATCTCATCGCATTCACTACCATCTTCGTTGGGCCATGGCTTCATAAAGTCGGCTGATGACGATGTAGAATTCGGTCCGTCGTGATTTCCCACTTTACGAACATCGTATCGGTCGTTTCGTTTGACTTTGACGATTTCATAGGGGCCTAAGTACAATGGATACAACTTAGTTCCCGGTGCAAACTGAGTTTTCTTTATTGCAACAAGATCACCCAATTTGTACTTCGTAGCAGCTTTCCTCTTACGGTTGTAAGATTTTCGGTTTTCTTCTTGAACCTTAGCAATTTGTTCGTTGGCTTGACTTCGCAGATTATTTCTCTGGTCTTCGAACTCCTCGATTAGTAGCTCCTCCATCAGTTGCTTCAGTTCAAAGTTCTCAACAGATCTCATTCGGACTCCAAACATTAACTCAAACGGCGTTTTATTCGTACTTCTATTTATCGTTGAATTAATAATACTTTGCAGCCTTGGTACATGCTTGAACCACTTGTCCGGAGCGTCGACAGACATCTTCGTCAGCATTTCAATAATAGTTCTATTGATCCTCTCCACTTGTCCGTTTCCACGAGGAACACCCGTAGTCACCAGAGAATGAGTTATCCTTCTTGCCTCGCAGTACTCTTTGAATACGTTGGATGTAAAAGCAGCACCTCTATCAGTGATAACTCTTACTGGATCACCGAAAGTTTCACTCTGGAGCAATAGTTTCTTCAATACTTCATCCGCACCCGTGGACTTAACAGGAAAAATCCAAGTAAATTTAGAGAAAGCATCGACGATAACCAACATATGCTTGTAACTCTTCGCTGTCGAATTCATCGGACCAAGATGATCAAGGTGATAAGTATTTAGAGGGGTATCAAACTTCTCGATTGGATTGAGAAAACATTCCTGCTTTCCACTTTTCCTAGCTCCAAGTATGCATGGAATACAGTTTGCGATAACTTGTTTGATTTTCATTGATAAACTTGGTATCCAAAAATCTTTCCTAGCCAAAACTTCGACTTTTCGTGCACTCATATGACCTTGCTCATGAATACCTCGTAGCACTTCTCTTTGCAGCTTTTTTGGAACAACTAGTGCATAATCTCCTTCCACAAACTTGTAGAGAACACCGTTACGCATAAAGAAATCTTGATGCTCTTCATGTTTTAAAATATTTGCTATAAGCGAGCAAAATTCATCGGTTCCTTGCGCTTTTCTCACTCGATACAGAACACCATCCTCAACTCTTAATATTGCCGGAAAACGACTAAGTGCATCTACGTGCCTCATCGATGTACCAGCTCTATGAAGGACTTCGCAGTTAAAATCTTGTAAGAATATTGCCCACCTGGCAACTCTCGTACATAACTCCTTCTTTCTCATTGTCGCTGTGAACGCTTTGCAATCTGTGTAAATCTTAAATGGAATACTCAAAAGGTATACTCTTAACTTTTGCAGACACTTCACAATTGCTAAAACCTCCTGTTCATAACTTGTAAGGTTACTTTCACTTTTTGATGACTTGTAGCTTATGTAAAACACAGGATGCATTTCGTTGTCATTGTGCTTTTGAAGTAAAACACCTCCATATCCAACCTTACTAGCATCAGTATGGAGTTCCGTTTCCAGCTCTGGATTGTACAACTTCAAAACCGGGTCTTTGCACAATGCGTCCTTCAGGGTTTGAAAAGCTTCAGCTTGATTCAGACCAAAGCAAAATGTCGTATCTTTACGTAACAGGTCTGATAAAGGCTTTGCAATGACGGCGTATCCTGCAATAAAACGCCTGAAAAACCCTGTTAGTCCAAGAAAGGACTGAATCTTCTTCACAGTATCCGGTTTTGGGAAATTTTGAACTGCCAATATTTTTTCTTTCGACGGCTTAAGAGATCCTTTCTCTACAACGTGCCCCAAAAACTCTATCCTTTCAGTTATGAATTCACATTTTTTCCAGTTGATAGTTAGACCATTTTTAGCAGCAACTTCGAAAACTAATCTTAGCTTTTCTAAGCATTCTTCCGGGCTTTTTGCTTGTATGACCAGATCATCAACAAAAATTCGTAACCATTCTGTACGTAAAAGCTTTTCAAAGACAGCATTTATAAACCTTTGAAAGACTGAAGGTGAATTACAAAGACCAAAGGGTGCCTTAAGGAATTCGTAATGCCCGTTCGGTGTTACAAATGCTGTGAACTTTTGGCTTTCCTTTTCAATTGGCACGTGAAAAAACCCATTCTTAAAGTCCAAAACAACAAAAAACATTCCTTCAACAAGATCTTCTAAAATTTCCTCAATCAATGGAAGTGGATGGCGATCTTTGATGATTTTGGCATTGAGTAATCTGTAATCAATACAAATTCTGTTCGACCCATCCTTCTTCTTGACTAACACTATAGGACTTGAGTAATCCGAATAGCTATGTCGTATTATCCCCTCTGAAAGCCACATGTCTATCTGTTTCTTAACGTCTTCCTTCTCTTTTGGTGCTAATCTTCTCGGTTTTTGATAAACTGGACGATCATCGGATAGTACAATACGCATTTCAACTTTGCATTTTGCTGATTTCTTTGGCTCGTATGAACAAACCAAATCTCTTATTTCATTTCGAATCATATGATCATTTATATGATTTAGTTTGAGGTCTATGATTGAACTCAAATCATTCTTCTCGACCAAATTTACTACGTCGATTTGTAAAACATCGTTTTCTTCTAAATTAACGGTTTTTGGAATTTTTTTAACTTGGATATTGCCATTTTCAATGCAAACTTTTGCAACGCTCAAAAAATTCTTTCCCAAGATCATGCTATCTGCCATCCATTCATCTGGGACAATATGAAAACGAATGGAATAAAGGTCTTCCTCAATCAGAACATCGATTTTACATGAACCATGCGTTCGCTTCGCATCACCATCACCAAATCCCATCAAACATTCTCCTAGCTCATCAACAACAGCACCAATCTTCCTCCAAACGCTCATTTGAATCAAAGATACATCCGCCCCTGTATCCACTAACGCATCATATCCTTCTCCAGCAACAACAACTTTCACACAATAGTCTAGTCTATTAATCCTCTTTACATTTTGGTTGGAATTCCTGACATCTTTCTTGGGACAATTTGGGGAAATGTGACCAAACTCACTGCATGAAAAACATCTTGCGCCTTTACTTTTATTCGGACAATCATTTTGATTGTGTGAAAAAGAACCGCAGTTTGTACATCTTTTCTGACTTCCAGCATTTTTAGATGTGTTCGAAAAACTTGGCTTAACATTTTGAGAAGAGTTTTGACTTCGATAATTGCTGGTACTAGGCATCTGACTTTTTATTCTTTCATAAACAAGAAATTTCTTTTTCAGTTCATCTAAACTCGTTGCTTCATAAAGAACTGTCTTATTCAACGGACTATCTGGAATACCTTGGACAATGTACATTATTAAAGACTCATCATCAAAATTCCCTTTCATGGCTATTTGTTTCATTGAATAAAAATATTCTAAGAACGATTCATCACTCTTTTTCTTTTTAGTTTCAAGTTGCTTATGAAGGCTAATGCAAGATGGCGAATCATTAAACTCTTTTATTAAAAACGTTTTTAACTCATCCCAACTGGTTATCCCGCTTGTCGATTCCACTGCCAGTTTTGCAGCACCTTTCAGTAAACGCCTACCGTAAAGGTATTTTTGTATCGAATTCCATTGACACACTGTAGCTATGTCTTCGAAGTCTTTCAACCAAAGAATCACATTTTTCCCACCTTCACCAGAAAATCTATCTAACGATTCTTCGACATCTTTGAAAACAAAATTATTCGTTTCGGGCATCTTTTCGAAAGCTTTCAGATTTTCAACAGCAACAACAGCAATATCTTCCTTTCGACGTTCACTAACTTCACTCTCATCACCTGAATCAGTAACTTCTTGTTGTATTTCCTTTGCAATGAACTCTGCAACAAATTTCGTAGCTGATATCTTTTCTTTCAAAAAAAAATTATTCAACCTTTCAACTAATTCTGATTTTAAATTATATCTATATGATAAATTTTCCTCTTTTAAAATTGTTTGCAATTGTCTTGTGGTTAACTTTCTTAACTCATCCATTCAGAATTTTAAATCTTCCTCCCCATCACTTGCACGATCATAGCAAAAACAAAAAAAAATATTGGCTTAAAGCTTTCGTTTCTAATGGTTTGTTTTTATATTTTTATTTAATAGAAAATAAATGTAAACATGAATTTGCATGCGATTTAAAAGCTCCTTTCCTAATCAGTCTCTCAACATTGCATTACTTTCATGCTATAAAAGCTTTTAGTACTATGTTCTAATGCTTGACTCGTCAAAGAAATTTAGAAAAGAACTTGTCTCTACTGAGTGCTTTTTGTGCAGATTGTTATCTCTTAAATTAAGTTTCAAATGTAAGACGGAACAACATGAAACGATCTCACCAATTTATGTATGATGTGTGTGTGTAATTTTGTACATAAAATGATAGCACTCTCTTAAATTTCACTCTCGTTTTTTTAATTTTTTTACTGAGTCACTCTTGTCACATGACAAGCTTTCAATGCAAGAATTTTATATTCAGATTTTTTGATTTTTTTTTTAGATTTTAAATATTAGTTTAAGATATGGATGTAATTCAAAGCTTTTTATGTTTTATCTTTTCACTTTAACACTTTGTCATAACTTTTCGCACGTATTTAAAAATGCAGAGGTTTTTGTTTTTTTTTTTTTTTAATTCTTTTTTTTTTGTACGTATTTTTTTCTTCTGACACCAATTGTAAGGGGAGGGATTAAATTAAAAAGGCGTAGTTTTTAAGTTTAAAAAATATAGTTTTTAATTCACTAATTAAAAATAATAATAAAGAGTGTTTCTCTTTTTTTTTAAATGAATTTAAAGTTTAAATTAAAAAAATAATGATTCAAAGGAAATATGTAGGTAACTTGACTTTCACTTGACTTTGACTTTAACTTGACTTTTCTTTTCTTTTCTTGACTTTACTTAGCGCAATTCTATAACTGAATAAAATAAAAAGGTTATATAACATTAGCTTCAAATTGTTTAAGTTCGAATATGGAATGATTTGGAAAAATGATATTAAAGTTAATAAGGTATATTCTGAAATGTTGGGCTTTATTTTAGGATGTAAAATGTAGGCATCCTACATATACAAAATTTGTAAAGAAATTTGGAATGCCAACTTTAAATTTTTATTATTGTAAGAATAAAAATTAAATTTCAAAACAATATTGACCCGTTTTTAAGATATCGATTTTTCAAGAAAAAAATAATTTTTTTTCTTCAAAAATTAATTTTTTTTGAGTTTTTGAAATGCAATATTTTTTTTCTTCTCTTTAAAAAAAAATGCACTAAATTCCGTTATGCCGATGATGAAAAATTCGAAAAACGGTTCTATGATAGGTAGTCAGTAATATTTTAATTTCGCAGTTTTTTATTGAATAAAAGATTAATCGAAAGGAAACAATTTTTATCAAAACTCTACGTACAATTTTCGAAAAAATACGATTTTCGAAAACCGTTATTTTTAGATAAAATACATTTTTTTTCTAAAATTTTGTAGACTGTATTAAAAAACTTTTAATTTTCAGGTTTTAACAAAATCAAGCATGGGGCTTACGAAATATTGAGTTTTTGGAAATGTTTTATACACAAATACTTACTATCCTAACTTTTGGGGAGCTTTAATATAGGTAATAGAAATTATCAAATTTGCTTGTACCGTTTTTGAGATAATCAAAAAATGTTCTAAGGGCGGCTTCGATTAATAACCATTTTTTTCAGGCATTGCCTAGCTTTCACTAAATGAAATTTTGTGAAGCATTTTTTTCAAGTACCACGCATTATGTTATCTTCCAAGTTTAAAGAAAATAGGCCGAGCCGTTAAGCCTGTATTCGAACAGATAGACAGAATTTCCAAACCCACTTTCATCTTAATGTCAAGTCTGATCAAAGTCTCGAGTTCGATTACTTGCCATATATGTACATACCTATCGCATTTAAAAAAGGCGCAAGAGAATTTATTCACAGCTCAAACCAAGTTACACGTTTTGTTTTTCCTACGTTTTGATCTATTGTTGTTTGGTCAGATTTGTTAAGGGCATGCCGAAGTGAAAATTAACGTAGTAAAGAAATAAGGGTGCCATGCTATTTGCACACAGACCTTTAAAACCCCGACTCAAATCACTTTAATTTATAAAATTTTTTTTGTAACAATTCAAAACGCTCAAGAGAAAAACAAAATAAATTTAATATCTTTCTTTAACTACGGCCTTGGCACAGCAAGAAAATACACAAACAATGAATACCAACAAAATACAGAAACTTTCAAAGACTACGTCATATACCAAAACAAAATACTTCTAAGAGTTTTTGTTTGGTTTCAAAATATCAAACTATTGACCGGGGAATGACTTAATCGCTGCCGCTGCCGCCACCACTGCCAGCGTTGCCGCGACCCACGAGCTTTCCCCCAATAAGCAAATAGAATGCCGAATAAATTATAAATGGGTATTCGTATGCGGATAAGATAGAACAGCAATCGCACAATAATCAAATACCAGGCAAATCAATTTATTTATATAAATGGTGGTGAATTCCAGAGATGCATGAAGTAAATTAGTGATCATAGATTTGTTGTGAGGATAAATGCATATAGATCTGTACTTACTTCAAAGTCTTTTCCGCAGCTTCCTTGTCTTTGAATCCTAGACCTGGAACGGTTTCCACCTTATCGGAATTATCGGTCTTAGCATTCTTATTAGCCGCGCCTCCACCGTTCACCTCCAGCCATTTGTCAAATACTGCGATGGCTTCATTTATATTTTTAACTTTTTCTTCAGCTTTTGTCACTGCGGAACAAAATAAATTAGTGTCATCATCGCATCACACACATGTTAGATATTGTTTTTCTTTTTAAATATAGGTATACATGAATAAAATAGATTAAACCGAACGTACTTGAGAGAACTCGTTTGGCTCTGCCAAGAAGTCCACGCACTGTCAACTTTCGGTACTGCATTTCATGGTCCTCGAGTAATTTAAGTGTCTCCTCTGCCTTCTCCTTATCTTTGAAGCCAAATTTTGATTCACCATTTGATTCGGACATGTTGGATTATATTGTATTTAATTTCTTATAAGTTCAAATTTGAATAACCTAACTTCAGCACTTTTAACGATCTGATCTGACCTGCTTCTGAGATGAAACTAAAATAAAATTTTCGGCAGACAAATCGACAACTGACTGCTTCGAAAATATCTAACTTTCATGCTTCGCAAAGCTTCTTGCATCTATTGGATAGGAATATTTAAGTTTATTTCGACTTTTGAATTTTGATAGACAAAAGTGCTGAACGAGGAGTGGTATATGCGGATAAAGCTTTTTGTTTGTAGTTGACTATGAGGGTTAGGAAGTTAAGTAAACTCTGTAAAATATAAATATGATGTCATTGATAAGGTTAGCTACGTGAAATATTTATAATGCCGCTACCAAAACCAAAACAATAGATTTATAAGAACTGCTACGTGCCGGCTGAGCTTTGTTAAGAAAAGAATAAATGACTCTTGAAAAAGAAAATCTTTTAGTATTTATTTATAAAAAAATGGTTCTAAAAAACATTTGATAAACTAGCTATTCTGTTTGCCTTCAACTATTTCTGCAACTACACCTTCAGTCTAAACTTAAGCTGCTGAGGTTGGTTGGTGTCTTCTGGCGAAATCTGGAAAAAGCATGGTCTACATATGTATGTATGTTGATAGGTATATTTGTGCAAATGGGGTTAAAGCACCTTCAACTCCAAGTTGGCGTATAATCCGCAATTGACGCACAAATTTGGGCTAGAAAATAGCTAAATGTTCAATATTTCATAATCTGACTATCTACCCACAACCAACCCAACCAACAGAAATAAGAAAAGATTTTTAAGGTCGAAACAATTCAGAATCTTTGTTTTTTATTAATAATTAACAATATCACGAAAATAGGTTTCATTTTAAAATCAAACACACAACTGAAATAATTATTTGCGCTTGGAAATATTCACAATGTGTCTCTTTCTATTCGCTTCCAATGGAAAACAATAACACCCAAATTAATAAACGAGGTTAAGTTGCAGTTTATTTTTTTAAGTCCTGGATTAAGTGCAAAGTTTCGTTAATAAACCAAAATTTCAGTTAAGTGACGTTTACTAACTTCGATTTAGCTAAACCACCAAGAAAGGTGGCTAAGCCCAGGTCCTTTTTACTTTGTTATCCCATATTGTTTATTATTTTCTATTTTTTACAAACCACAAATTAGAAAAAAAACATTATTAAACTAGTCAAAAATTCTTTAATTTTAAAGCTGGACAAATCACCTACGAACCAGGCTTGTTTTCTAAACAAAGAAGTTTAAAGAGTATACGTTACTGCAAATCCTCGAATTCTGAAATAACTATGGAAAAGAAATATCTATTGCAGACTGACTTAAAAAAAAGTGAGCACATACATACCTATGTACATACTTACATGCAACCGCACATTAATTCACGTGAATTTTTGATTTTGACATCCAGAACTGATATACTCTTGGCCCTTGGGTAAATAACCAATTACCAGTTTGAGGTCTGATAATTGAAGCTTCGCACGAATACTATGGAAATGTTATAAGAATTGTTATATACATATGTACATCATATAGATACTGCATGCTCGATTAGAAAATATTCTCAAAACCTTGACCTAACAACTTAAATTACCAATAACATTGAAATTTAAGCTAGTATGAATTGTTTCATGTTTGATATCAGAGAATCTTAATACTTAATGAAACGTATTTCAACAATTGCGACAAAAATACATATACATACTAGGGTGGGTCAAAAAAATCAAGTATTGTTTTTTTTGGATCCGACACATGAAAACTAGTTCCTAGGTACCTGTAGAAATTACTTACCAAATATTAGCTCTTAATATTAACGGGAAGAATATGCTCATCATAGTTTTCCATTTTCAATTTAGTATCATATAAAAATGGTCATATCTTATCAACTATAGATCGTTTAACCAATCGCATAGTCAATATTTGTAGGAAATTGAACGCTCTACAAAATTGGTCTTAAATACTTTTTTCATTAATCCAAGCATTTAAAAGATATTCAACGTCAAAGATTGAAGTATTTTAAGGAAAGTAACTTTTTCGTATTAAATTTTGTAACTTAATAAAAAATAATTATTGTCAAATGAGTTTCAATTATTTCTATAGGAAATTGAACGCTCTACAAAAAAGATCTCCGGAGTTAGTCGATTACTCTAACCATTCAAAAGATATTCGCAGTAGAATTCCAATGCCTACTGATTTTAGTAGTTTTTCAATAAATATTCCCAATTTATCCAGTTAATTTTTGAATTTTAAGATAGTTCATGTTCTATTTCAGGAAAAGAAGGTTTTTATTTAAGAAATATAATTTAACATGTCAGGAGAAAAAAAATTCTATTTCACCATATGAAATTTTATAATTTAATACAGTATTGATACAAAATGATTCTAATTTGATTCAAATATAAGTTTTTAATTCGGTCATCGAGCACTTTTAAAGACTTCTGATCAACAATATAATTCGCATAAAGAAAAAAATGATATCGAATAACATTTTGAGTTCATTCTGAAATGTTGCTTCTTTCTTTTTTTTGTGCTGGCGGTTTTTACGCGTGCAGTTTTTTTTTATCTTAACCATTTGTTATGACATCGAAGAATTCTTTTCACTACATTATCATTACTAGAAGTCGGAATATCATTTTTTCTCCATACTCTATAACCTGATCTGCTACATTTTTAGCACTTTGTTTCACAGAATATTTAAGGATATTAAGTTGATGAAAAAATACGCACATAACCTCTTTCACTGTTGGTAATTTCAGTTCAAGAATTTTCGACATCGGTATGCCAATTAAAAGGATTTCTTTATTCATATTAGATGATTAGCATCCGAATTGCAATAATCAATAATATATTAAAACTCAGCTGTTAGTTAATTGGTTTTAGTTATACACAAGAAGACAACTCAGAGCTCCAAAAACTATGTATGCAATGTAGAAATATAAGGGGAAACATAGAAATGACCTGAAACCACAGATGTACTGAGTAACAGAACTACCAACATTCGAAATTAAATTTTCAAATTCTCCAAACAAAAAATATTCAATTATTAATTTTGTGGAAAAAAAGGAATTTAAATGACATTTTAAATAAACCCGTTGAAAAATATTAAATAACAATCCTAAACTGTAATAAAAGTTATAAAAAGAAAATATCGTTAAAAAATTGATTCAAAAAAAATATATTCTAAAACAAAAGATAAAATATAGCTTGCAAACCGTCATTCTATCGAAATAAACTCAGATTCTCATGAATATTGTCAAAATTCATAAACTAACTGGATAAATTGGGAATATTTATTGAAAAACTACTAAAATCAGTAGGCATTGGAATTCTACTGCGAATATCTTTTGAATGGTTAGAGTAATCGACTAACTCCAGAGATCTTTTTTGTAGAGCGTTCAATTTCCTATAGAAATAATTGAAACTCATTTGACAATAATTATTTTTTATTAAGTTACAAAATTAAAAACGAAAAAGTTACTTTCCTTAAAATACTTCAATCTTTGACGTTGAATATCTTTTAAATGCTTGGATTAATGAAAAAAGTATATAAGACCATTTTTGTAGAGCGTTCAATTTCCTACAAATATTGACTATGCGATTGGTTAAACGATCTATAGTTGATAAGATATGACTATTTTTATATGATACTAAATTGAAAATGGAAAACTATGATGAGCATATTCTTCCCGTTAATATTAAGAGCTAATATTTGGTAAGTACTTTCTACAGGTACCTAGGAACTAGTTTTCATGTGTCGGATCCAAAAAAAACAATACTTGATTTTTTTGACCCACCCTAATACATACATACATATGTACATATTAAGGTAATTTAAATTAATTCTATTTAATAAAAGCTTTCATACGCATCTATTCATTATTTTTTTTAATTTCTTTTGTCAGATCTATTTTTAAATTTTATTTGAAAACTTTCGTTACAAAAATAAATCTGACAAGTTTATACCCTGAGTCATGTCTCGCTCGAAACAATTTATGGTAATTATTGAATGAACATCAAATAATGTTTTCCACACGGAATTAGATTTTTGTTTAGTTAGAATTGAAATGTTTCACTTCTTGATTTTACTATGAACATGAAACAAATCAAACTTAATGGCGCAAAATTTCAAACAGCCTAGTATTTAGGTATTAGCATGATACTTCTTATCAATTTGCTACATTTTAAGTAGATTACTAACTTCTTCTTAATTTTAAAAATATTCTAACTAGTATCGTACTAAGGCAATTTTCTTAATAAATTGCTTCACACACCAAAAACAATGACAGTACGTCCAAAAAGCTAAGTAAAAAGACATTATTTATGACGTTTGTAAATGGCAAAGAGCCATATGAACTTAGCAAGATACTAAAAAATAAAATAAATAAAATTGGTATTCGATGATTTTAACTTTAATAAAAGGATAGAGAAAGTATGATTCGATTAAAATTTATAAAACCATTGTTTTAACCTAGATTCATACTAAAACAGGGGCCAAATTACCGCATCAGATTTCGAGTAATATGAGACTTAATTATGTAAGTTTGGCGTTACCGCTTACGTCATCAAGCAATCGATGTTTTAACCTAGATTCATACTAAAACAGGGGCCAAATTACCGCATCAGTTTTCGAGTAATACGAGACTGAATTATGTAAGTTTGGCGTTACCGCTTACGTCATCGAGCAATCGATTACCCTAATCATACATTTTTATTCGATCACTTATGGCACTCACGCATACGGTCACTGAACCGGTAATTTGGCCCCAGCTTAAGCATCATACTAATTCAACTAAAATTTTGCGCGAATGAACTAAGCAAAAATAAATGTGACTTAAAAGAAAAAAACCGTGAATGAATATACTTGCTCTCATAAACGATGATACTGAAACTAAAGAATACACCTATTTATCTAATTTTGAAATAAATAAAGAAGTTATAGGATTCTGCTTTATTTCATTTTATTTCAATTTAATAGTTGTAGTATTGTGTTCAACATCCACATACCACATTACATGCATACATCTGAAAGTTTAAACTGTAAAATTGTTTAAAATCAACGTAAATTAATAATGATGTGGAAAAGTTGTTCCTTTGAATTTTTGTATGTTCTGACTTATTTAAGAAACCGCAAGTTTACTGGGGTTAAAAGATAAATATGGTATCCAATTTCTTATATTACTTATGTTTTAAAAGTTAACATATATTTAGATGATAGACTTTTGATAATAATTTTAAGCTTATATATTTGTAAAAATTCACATTTCACATTTTTTTAGATATTTACAGGGTGAAATGGGTTAGCAAAAAATAGATGGGACTAGATTTAAAAAACAATCTCTTAATTTGAAGGTTTTATTTAGAGGATGAACTTGAGACCTTCGATATTTTCCTTTAAATTGAGCTATTTGTAAGATAAACCAAAATATGGTGGTGCAACAGAACTAAGTGATATAGTACAATAATTATTTTTTGTTCGAAATATTATAACAAGAGAAAGGCTTTAAAGATAAGTAAAACTCAAAACTAGTACCAAGCCTTAAACTTAAAATGCAAGTATTTGAGCTGACCTCCATATTGGACAATTATGCTTGGAAATGACTGACTTTTATACTGAATTCAGTACTATGCCTTTACTGAGCGCGCAAGAACTTAACACGAATAGAGCATGTAGTGCCTGCAAAATTTTGTATAATGTTTATATGGGAATTTGGGAACAGATTTATTGAGAAAAATTAAATGCAGGTACACTTGGGCAATTATTTTAATTTTTTTGTTGCTTATTATGAAAGACTTATAAAAATTTTATTTATTGTAGTTTTTAGTTTTGTTTAGGAGGTTTTGCAAACAAAGATAATATTTAATAGAATGCATACTTATAATGCACAATTTTGATTCAGCACAAATGCAATTAAAACTCACTGTTTTTTTTTTTTTATAATTAGCACACACTCAAAGGTTTTTTGTATACCCTTAATATGTCAGAGACACAGCGTGAGCATTAGGAAAAAAGGGAGGGGTTAGAAAGGAGGTGTCGGTGTACATTGGTTTTGAATTCTTGAACATTGCAATGACTGGGATAGACAGAGCGTGGTAAGGAATTCCGCATTCGCGTAGTACTGCTAAAAAATGAATCTCTGTACTTCACAGTACGACCGAAGTTGGGCTCGAGGGTAAATTGATGGGCATTCCTAGAAGTGCGAGTATTACGGTTGAATTGTTTTGAGGGGAGGAATGCAACTGGCTATTTCACTAGAGCAAAGTCCGTTAAAATAACGGTAAAAAAGGGTGAGGCAAGAAACATTACGACGATGTTGGAGTGACGTAAATGAGCCAATTATGTTGTTGTCACCAATCATTTTAAAAGCTCTTCTTTGAATACTGTCCAAGAGACTTAAGTAAGTTACTGGAGCACCAGCCCATAGATGGGAGTTATATTCAAGTTTTGGACGTATGTAGGTTTTATAGATTGTAGCCAGATAAGAAGGAGAGAAGAATTTCTTGCACCGTCTCAGAAAACCCAAACATCTTGCGGCATTCTTGGCAACATCGCGTATTGGATCGTTCAACAAGAGGTGGTTCGTGATGCACATACCGAGAATATCGAGATGTTCAGTTTCGTTGATGAAAGTGCCACTCATAGATAGTGGTAAGGGGGGTATATCACGCTTTAACGATACAAGACAGCATTGAGTTTTCGAAGCATTAAATTCGACGCGGTTTCTTATTCCCCATTGTACAATGCTGTTTAGGTCGTGATTTAATGAGCTTATCATATTTTGTCGTTGCAGTTCCACATCCGAAGAGGAGGGATGTGAGTCTGAAAACGAATATGAAAAGCTAAGAGTACTATCGTCAGCGAAACAGTTAATTGGATTAGAAGTTACAGACAGGAGATCATTAATAAAAATGAGGAAGAGGGTTGGGGAAAAAACGGAGCCCTGGGGCACACCAGCATTTATATTGTGGGTTTCAGACTTGAATCCGTCAAGTACAACTTGTATTGAACGGTTCGAAAGAAAATTTCTAATCCAAAGAAGTAGGGATTCGTCGATGCCGAAAGCACGCATTTTCGATAAAAGAGCAAGATGCCAGACTTTATCAAATGCCTTTGAAATATCGAGTGCAATAATCTTACTTTTTCCGAAACAATGTAAAGATTTGTTCCACTTTTCGGTTAGATAAACCATCAAATCACCAGTGGACCTATTGCTACGAAAGCCATACTGCCGGTCATTAAGAAGCTTTCGTTCTTCAAGATATTTCTTGAGCTGATAATTAATCAGCGTTTCCATGACCTTGGAAAGAAGGGACGTTAGTGCGATCGGTCGATAATTTGAGGGAGAAGAAGAGTCGCCTTTTTTGGAATCGGCTGAACAAATGCTGTTTTCCAACTACTCGGAACTAGCCCAGAAGAATAGGATAGATAGAAAAGCTTACACAGGGGTTTTGCTAACGTGGAAGAACACCTCTTCAGAATAATAGCGGGGATACCATCCGGACCAGCGGATTTATGAATGTTGAGATCTTTCAGGACTCTTGCCACGGTACGAGTGTGAAAAAGAGTTGTCCCATAGAATCACTAACGCGCTCAAGAATTGGGGGAGTCATGACACTTTCCGGCAAGGTGGAATTTGCGGCTGCGAACTGCCTTACAAACAAGTTATCTTTATCAATGGAGCTAACGAAAGGAGTGTCATTGAAAACAAGCGTAGGAACCGAGGAAGAGGAAGAATTCCTCATATTTTTTACAAATGACCAAAAATTCTTACTGCCTTTGGGACATTGCAGTATTTTTTGCCTTGATTTTTGATCATGTAAAAATTTGGTCCTTCGAATATGGGCGTTGCAGGCCTTCCTGACTTGTTTGAACTTTTTCCGGTTTTCCTCAGTTGGGTTGGCTCTAAAATACCGGAAGCTTACCTCTTTTTCCTTGATAACCTCTTTACAGCTCAAATCAAACCATGATTTATCCTTGGGTCTGATACTTTTAACCCTATTCGGGATAAAATTTCTCATTCCCAAAAGAATTATGTTAGTTATCATATCTGCGCTGGAATCTACGTCACTATCGAGGAAGCATAGTGACCAGTTAAAGATCCTGAAAAAGTTATTCAAACGGTTCCAGTTGGCTTTCTCGTACTGCCATACGGTTCTTCTAGGAGCTCTTTCTCTAACTGGATTTGTTTGACACGAGAAATTTGCAGATATAACACTATGGTCAGATGTGCCTAGAGGCACATTTGCTGATTGTGTACAATTTTATATGTGTTTTTTGTATAAGATTTTAAAAAGTCACAATCAAATTTTCATTACTTAATTTTTTTTATTTTCAGTAGTTTCGTTATAAGTAGAAAAATGACACATTTTGAATTGAATAAAAAACGCCTTTTTATTATCTTTTGATCCTAAGTTCTTAATAGTTTAAAACTTTTAAAGCAGACAACTCGTTTTTGAAGTAAAGCTAAATTGAAATTTTGTTGACCCTTTAACGATACTACGTCTAGCACATTAACTTCAACTCCCCTTAAACAATTCAACCGTTATACTCGCACTTCTAGAAATGGCCATCTTCGGTCATACTGTGAAGCACAGAATTTCGTTCTTTAGCCATACTACGCCAATTTGAAATTTCTTACTCTGTCATTGCAATGTTCAAGAATTCAAAACCAATGTACACCGACACCTCCTTTCTAACACCTTCCTTTTTTCTTAATTCTCATACTGTTAATCGGGCATATTAAGGGTATACAAAAAAACCTTTGAGTGTGCACTAATTATAAAAAAAAATTAAGATTTCTCGAAGAAGAAAAAATATCCGAAAGATCTAACCGGAATTTAAAAGGAGAACATACATAAGTTATTTCCGAAACGGTTTCAAATTAAGTTGAAAAACATTAACTCAAATAATACATAATCTCGGAAGCCCCGGGCTTTTTTTAAATTTTCTAACAGGAATAGGTATCTCAAAAAATCATAGAATATTTCTGACTCCAGATTCGAGTTCAGCACGTTAAAAACCTCCAGAAAAGTATATTTTAAACTCTGCACTAACAAAAAAAATTTTATTTTATTGACTTGTAGAGAGCCTAAGCACAATTGACGCAAAACATTTAAAACCTATAATTTAAAGTAAAAGAGCTCGTCTAACTCTACAGTAGCAAATAGCTACTTTGTCTTTTAAAAGAATACTTTGTCCTGATTGACAATGGTCATTCATACCAAAGCAAAGCACCTTGCAACAAATACAATGGTGTACAATTCTTAATTTTATTTGGCAACTCACCAAATGTCATTTTGTACAATTATATATAACCAATATTAAATTGTGTGCGAAAGTTCAAATTTTCAAAATTTTGAATTTAAATATTCAAATAAGAAAAACTTAAACATTCATTTTGTATAAAATTAAAATTCAAATAAATAAAAAAGCAAAAAATAAAGATATAAAAAGAATTTTGAAAGGTCTTTTTCAAAACTTTTTAAAAAACACAAACAAATGAGAAATATTCTTATTTATAGCTGTAATCACACTCGAAATGCCACAACTTAAAAAATAAAAAAATCAATAATTGACCTTGAGCCTAATTTAGGACAAACCTCAATTTTATAAATAAAATAAGGTTTTAGCTGAAAGCCTGGTGGCTAGGGCTATATAATTTAAGTTAATATGTAATTTATTATATATTAAATAAAAATAAAGATTTAAATCCACCCAGTATGTTTCAGCAAATTCCATCCCGAACGGGTTTTTCCAGTGATATCGCTCGGCAAGGAAAACACTTTGTCAGAATGTCACTGAAAATAAATAAAAACTTTATACAATACAAATATTTCACCGTTTCAATTTGTTTGACTGGCAGTTCCTTGTCATTAAAATTCAAAAAATTCACCTTATTGAGTATTAAATTTGTACCTTAAAGATGGCACTCCAAACAGTTAAGAGAACTAAGATGACAAGTACAACAACAAAAACCCATTTATTGTCAATCAGCCAAATAAATCTTTATTTAGCGCCGTGGTAGTTTTTCTAATTTAATAAATTAATTTTCTCCAATTTCCCTTTTGATTTCCTAATAAAATTATTTAAATTTTAATTATTCAATAATAAAAAATGTGAAAATATCAAAACCAGTTTCCAATTCACACAGGAAACTTGCAAAAAAACGATTTTCTTGGGCGTGCTCCGCGAGACGCGACAAATAAATAAAAAAAAATAGTTTCAGCAGCCATGAAAATGTAAACATTTGTTGGACTCTCTCTCTATTTCATGTGTCCTCCTACTAACTCCCAACAACTTATTAAAGGCTTACTCAAAAAAGTCGAAGGGATTAAAATCCTGATGCTAATTTAAGCATATTTCAGACAGAAAAAAATGTCTTTATTTAGCCAATCTTTGATCACAGACAGACACCCGTAAATTTTTTTAAGACTATCGAACTGGTCTAAAGTGCAGCAGTCGGTGTGACAAAAAAGGAAAGAAAACATGGAAATGTGTGCAAATGTTGGACCCGGGGGTGGTGGTGTCGGAAGTGGGAAAGGCAAAGTTACCACTCAACCTAAATGCATGGTCATAAGCAATCTGAACAGTGGCGACCACAATCAAGAGATTTTCAAGAACTTCAAAGATCACGGTTACATCTTCGGGAGCACATCGCCTCGTGGAATGTCTACCTCAGATTACATTGGTGGCGGGGGTGTAGCCGCAGACAGCAGAGGTTTTCTTCAAAAGGACAACAATGAAAGCGACAACAATATCAGCTCTTGTTCAACTTTAGACATTGTCAATAAGGTAAGGAAAGAAAGAAAATTGCTCCTCTCCCTTCTACCAATCCAATACAATTAAACTATGCATACTCCTGTTTCCTGTACTTCTCTTGCTGATGGTGAATTAATATTTACTTTTTTATGAACCATATCGAAAGTTTCATTATCTTCGAGCGAGATATCATAACATATAGAAAAGCTAAAAAGCGGTGAATTAATCATACCCTATAATGGGAAAGGATGAGCACATTAATTTTTTTTATTATTAAGATAGGCATTTTATATTTGCGTGGGCCTTGGGCCTACGAATGCAAGCGAATACAAAGAAATCTCGTCAAGGAAATCGCACGAAAGTGGAGTGAAAATGAAATTAAAAGAAATTGGAATACAAGAAGGTACATTTTAAATTGTTTAATAGAGCAGCCCTCTTTAGGAATTTCTTCCAGATTTACGAATTTTTTAATCGTTGAGTGGAAATTTCATAGTATAAAAATTTAAATACCTTTAATTTTCTTCGTTTAATAAAAATATGTATATACGAGCATTAAAATCCCATTTAACACTCTCAAATTGTACATCAAAATTCAAATTGTACCTACAAAATTCCTAACAATAATTGCACATTATGCTCGTTGTATTCTTGCCATTCTTAACCGCGCCCTTACCAAAATTGAAAAAAAAAATTATGAAACTGTTAGAAGCGAAATTGAACGGACGTTTTTTATATTTTTAAAAAAGTTTGGGCTTAATTTAGATTTTCAAGTGTAAATTTAATTACATTAATTTAGATTTTACTATTTGCGTAGGTACATATCTACATATATTTATATAATAATTTATAATAATACCAATACAAATCCTTTTCAAAATAAAAGTTGCTCTCAGTAAAATTAAAAATAAACAACAGAGGGATATATTACTATTTGGTACCTAAAAACCCATTTTTTGTTTATATTTTTGTGTTTATCTCTTTAAATACTACCACTTTATCAATCTCAAGTGATTGTAAAAACTTATTTTAAAATTTAACCTCAACATTTGTGAATAAACTTGAGTTTTTATTTAAAAGTTTTATTTGAAAACGCATTTACGAGTTGCAGGTAACACAAAAATACAAGTTTATAAAAAGAATCTCTTTTTTCAAATGTCGAAATCTGTCTGAGATGGATTGTTTTTTGAGCTTCTGACTGTTATAGTTCTACCTTTACGAGCTTTTTTTTTTGGGAGGTCCAATACCGGGCTTGATTCTCAGCCAAAACGTTTTTCAGAGGTGCTGCTACTTACAAGAAAGCCACATTATTTCCAAGAGTATCTCTTGTCATGAAAAAAAAACTTGTCATCATGGTCGTTTAGGCCCGGCAGAGCCACTCCATTCCTGCAATTTTCTATGTGCTGTTGAGCTCTAATAAGCACATATAATAATTGTTTTCTATACAGCGAAACTGTCATTCTAAAAATCTGGTGCAAAAAGTTCTATATGTTAAAATAGCCCATTGAAACAAGTCCAAAAAATATTGACCTAAATATGATAAAAATTTAATTTAATTTAATATTTCGATGAAAAAACAGCAAGAGCATTTTTAAAAAAATAATTTTGTATAACTATGTAGGTATGTAAATTTTTTTTTATATTTTCAAAAAATACAAATTATAAAAATTTTAAATATTAAATAAACTTAAACACCTAAAATATTTTTTTTTCAAAATCAAAACGTTTTTGAAATGCAATATTATTTCAAAAAGAGCTTTCTTTTAAAATTTTTGTAATCAAATTCTCAAAATCCAGTCCCTACTCTTCAAACTTGAAGGAAATTGCTTTAGCCGCTTAGTTTGAAGGTCGAGGTACAGACGAGTTTGCGGGACATACCTTTTTCACGTTGGTAATGTTAGGCCTGATTAAAATCTTGAATTTTTAAGAATTTGTTAATAAAAACCAACCAATTAATTTAACAACTCTTTATTCTTCAAAATAAAATCATCTACTCGACTTAATAGTTCAAAGCGAAGTGAAGTCGAAGTGTTCTGGCTTCTGTTTAGTAATTCTATTTATTGAAAAACGTAGCCTACTACGAATAATTGAATAATTGTTAATTAATTATCATCGTCTGCCCGAATTGTTACAACTTCGATTTTGTTTATGAATCCTAAAATTGGGCCCGATAATGTAATCATATTTCCTCTACCAAAAATTCGTGTTATGAAAACTGTCCAGGCGTTTGTTTTTAAATAATTCGGTTGAATCGTTTAAAACGCATTAGATGGAAAAATAAGCATACATTAAACAGATTTCATATGGGTTTGGGAAGACCTTGTCGACTGCAATTGATGAATTTTAGACAAAGCTGCAACAAAATGATTCATTTTCGCATGAATAACTTTTACTTAAGAATAATAAATATATAAATAAATTACAATCACCGACTAACTCTCAAACCGATAGCATAGTATTGCCTGCCAAAGGGCACAAACCGGTTTCCTCTCTAAAAAGTATTCTTTATAACAGATTTTTAGTTTAAATATAATTCCTTATACATGCAATCTTTCCCCGAATTACCTTAATATTCAAATAAAAAAAACTCGATTTATATCCGAAAAATAACAAAACCCCATACCTCTGTCATTTTCTTCTTAAAAAAACCATTGATATGATAAAATCAAAGATTATGGAAATATATTCCAACTCCGCGATGGAAAACTCCTTATGTCAAATCGTGAAAAACTCCAGAGCTTTTCCTAAAGGCCAAAGATCTCCCAGGTATCTGTCCAGTCACTGTTAATCACATAGTCTTAATCAATCTAAGGGTATAGCTAATGCCACTTTTTTAATAAATGTCTCAAAACCAGAAATCGTAAGCGAAATGTATTCACAAAGCGTAACGGAAGGGAGTTAATGGAAAATCAAATGGCGTCTGGCCTAATGATCAAACTGATCAAACTTGGCATTGATACATCCTTAACGACTGGGTTTACGGTTATTAATGGTGTGTAAATTGCTTGAATGGTGTTATTTGAATGACATATCTTTAAATATAAGTTAATGTAGGGTTATGTCATTTTCACGATTATCCTTTCCTTTTATTTATGGTTACAAAATTTCAAGCAATGAATTTGTGAGAGTTTGCAACCACAAGGATTTAGGAGTTATGTATATTTAATGTAAAATTAAATTTTAGACTGCACATAGATTACATTATATAGATTAATTAAATTTTTATGTATATATGCTTGGATTTTTAATAAGAAGTTCTAAGGATTTTAAATGTCCTTTCACGTTGAAGTGTCTTTTCGTTAGTTTCGTTCGACCAATTTTAGAATACTGTTGTGTTGTTTGGTCTCCATACTATAAAAATGCTTCAAGTAGAATAGAAAGGATTCAAATACGTTTCACGATGTTTTCGCTTCGACATCTAAATTGGATAGCGGTCCTATGTGTTTTGATTGACTTAAAAAGTCTTGAATCTAGGAGAGTTTACTTTTCGATCTCCCTTGCGCGTGATGTTGTAACTGGTCACATTGATTGTGCTCATTTAAAACTGCTGTTTAAACTATACACTACGGCGCGTTGTTTAAGACCAAGGGTTAAACATTGTTTTTCTATTCCACAACATTCAACTAATTCCGGTATCAATGAACCAATAACACAAGCCTGTAAACTTTTTAATAAATATGCAAATGCATTAGATTTCGAATGCTCTAAAATTGCTTTAAAGAATAAAATATTGAATGTGATTTTATTTGAATAACAATATTTTACATATATAACTATTAGTAAATAATTTATTTATATTATCTTGTATCTTTATCATATTATTTAATAGTTTTGATGTACCTATTTAGTCAAGCTGTTAGCATGTTTTTTTTGTAAGAAAGTTTTGTACTTATAGACAGTGTTTTGGAAAATCGTTTTTATTTTTATTACTTGCGACTTATAGGTATTATAAGGCAAGTTATGCATTCGTAAAAAAATCGAACTCGAGATTTTGATCAAAATTGATATTACGATGATAGCGAAGACTAAAAAAGTGGGTTTCGCAATTCTGTCTGTCTGTCGGTTCGACTACAGCCTAAACGGCTCGGCGGATTTTTTTTAAAGTTGGTACATATCATTTTTAATTTTTTTTAAGACCAAAAATAACGGTACCTGCTATACGATTTTTTTCGAAATTTTATAAATATTTCTTTTTCTCAAAAACTGTTCGACAGATTTAAAAAGCAAAAATACAAAAAAAAATCTTTTGGTTAAAGCTAGATAATGGCTGAAAAAAAAATTTCCGAAAAATGGTTATTGAGGGTCCCCCTTAAAGAACATTTTTTTTTTGTTTTTGATTTTCTCAAAAACGGTACAACCGATTTTGATCATATTTTTTTTGCTAAAGCTCCCCAAAAACTTGAATAGAATTGCGTATTCAAATTTTCAAACTTGATAAATGAAAGTTTCTCAATATAATCTACAAGATGTGAGAAAAAAATATTTATTTTACCTAAAACTAAAGGTACCCACCATACAAATGTTAAAAAATGGTTTTCAAAAATCGTATTTTTCTCGAAAACGGCGTTTAGAATTTTGATAAATTTTTTTTTCTTTCAATTAATTCTTACGATCTTTAATTTAATAAAAAAAAATTGAAATGAAGAGATTATAGCTTGTACCTACCATAGAACCATTTTTTCAAATTTTGAATTACTCATTATCGACATAACGGATTTTAATGAATTTTTTATATAGAGATGCTTCTAAAAAGTTTAAAAAACATTGCATTTCAAAACTTAAAAACAAATAGTTTTTGAATTTTTGAAAAAAAAATCATTTTTTTATTGGAAAATTCGACATTTCAAAAACGACTTAATATTTTTTGGAAGTTTAATTTTCATTCGTACAGTAATAACTGGTAGACGGCCTTAGGCCAAACCATTTAGACTTAAGAAAGCTATAGCCAACATTTAATCTTCTATATTTTATAAATAAAGTCAATACTACTAGAATACAGTAATAAAAACTTAAAGTTGGCTTACCAAATTGTTTTCTTAAAAATATTTTAAAAATGTTGAATATATATAAAAGCTATTTTTTTAAGAAACCACTACAAAGACTTATAATTTTTGTTCTTGTATAAATTTATATTTGCATAGCATTCTGTTTTTATCTCTTACTACTAAATGAATTTAAAAAAATTAATTTTATCCTTATGAACAGTTTTGTCTAATAACATTCGTTTTTAAAATTCCTAGTCTATTACATAGGAGCAAGTTCGTGCGACCCAGTTGTGCATTTTTTTTTAATTCAGAGAAAATGGAAATTTGTTGGACCTTTTTAAACTTTCCATAATAATGCTATATTTAAGTTTTCAAAGTTTGGCCCCAATATAAACATGAACTAAAATAAACGAAGGTACATATATATGAAATCAGAAAATAATTTCAATTTTTAAGTGGAGTGATTGAAATAAATTCAATTGAAAGTTTTAGCGACCTCAACTCCAAAGTGCGTTTCGCCCAGGTACGACAGTGGGCTCATCAGTTAGATGCTGTCGTACCCTTCTAAGACGCAATTATTATTTATTGGTAGATGTTAACCAACTCTTATAAATTTCACAGTAGTAACACAGTGTGAATTTTATTTATCTAGGGGAATTTGAACAAATTCAGACACCTAGAATGTTATTGTCCGTGGTCAGACTTGAACTAAAATTTTACTAACCGAAAATATTTAGAGACTTTTTTACCAATTTAAAGAATGAAATGTTATTTCTAATATCATCCAAAAAACTTCCATTGCTAGGATGTCTCTTTCTTTCCTGGGACTCTAAGTATTATATCTCTTCAGTTCGAACTACTTTGTACTTCTAAAAGTTATATTAATATATACCGATTTTTTTAAGAGAATTGTTATTTTTTACATTAACTGATTCACACTTAAGTGTCCTTATTAAAATATTTTAAATTTTTATAGAAATTGCTTGGAGTTTTCCGCAAGATCCAGTAAGTTAAATCTTTCAGTCAATGTGTGATGGCAACTCCACAGTGTTTTGTGTTTCTGAATAGTTGAGCTGGAGAACCACAGGGATCTATTCTTGTACCAACATTCTTCTCACTTCAAATAAATGAGCTACAATAAGTTGTTAAACATTGTGATTTATCTATTCGTTAAATGATGTGTCGTTGCTTTAAAGAATGAATGAACCCCAGAAAAATGGAAAAAAATGATCTTTATACGATTATCAAAACGTCTCTGTGTTTTTCAACGATTTAACGATTTTTATTGAACATTTATTTGTATATACAGTCGACTCGCTCTAAGTCGAACTCCCTCTAAGTCGAAGTTCCCTCTAACTCGAACTTTTTAGCCGTATTTTTGCATTCCCCTCAATTTTCCATCCTCTATAAGTCGAACTCTCTCTAAGTCGAAGTTCCCTCTAACTCGAACACATTCTCTTGATTATTGACCTATTTTCTTTCCCTCTAAGTCGAATTTTTTTCTTTTGCCGAAAAAAAAAAATCAAAAAAAATCTCTCAAATCGTAACTCGTTATTGTTTGTAATTCTTATGAAAAGCACGCACTCGAATTCTTTGATTCTCTATGTTGCATCGCCTGCGCCGTCACCTACATGTCAGTGTGCTGCGCTGCTATACCTGCAATTTACAATATTATCAAACACAAAAATCTCCTTTTAAAAAGATATTCATAAAAAAAATTGCAAGGCAATAAAAAAAAGCATTTGTTGGTTGGATCCATTCCATTCCAACTTCAAAACATTTTGTGCTTTGTTTGAAAGCAGTAAAACAATAGATCTCAGAGCTTAAGCTTCTGGTTATAGGGAAAAGCAAAAATCCTCGTTGTTTCAATAAAATTAAAAATTTGCCGGTGGACTATGTAGCAAACCATCGTTCTTGGATGACATCAGACCTTTTCACAAGTTGGCTTTTGAAACTTGATTCTAAATTTGGAAGATCAAAGCGCAAAGTATTATTCATTATCGATAACTGCCCAGCTCACCCAAAACAAGTTAAGGATTAATTAAAGTTTATAAAGCTTGAGTATTTCCCCCCGCCAATATGACCTTAATAGTTCAGCCAATGTACATGGGTATAATACAAAATTTGAAAGTACACTATAATCGCCGTCTTCTCACCAAGATCTTAAGGGTTTGGGAAACCAAAAAAGAGCAATATAAAATATCACTTCTCGATTGTGTGCGCGAAATCCTAAAGGCATGGGGACGTTACTCCATTGACAATTGAAAATTGTTTCAAAAAGGAATTTAAGTCTGAGATGTGGGATGACGAAGATGATATTCCGCTTAACTTACTTAGATGTAACAACGAAGACACCCAAGAAATCGAGATAATCTGGGAAAGGCTAACAGAAGCTCATTATAATGTTGAAGGCGTACATTGGAAGGACTATGTTGAAGTCGATGGCGGCATCGTAGCCACTGAAATACCTGATAACGAGTCAATTTCGGAAGCAGATGCTGATGATACTAATGACGGTATAAATGCAGCTGAAGAAGGAGATGAAGCTGAAATAATAGACTTTGAAATACCAAAGAAAAATTAAATTGAAAATGCAATTGGTACATTGCAATCTGCAATTGAAATGAAAGAAGAAATTCAAAATTGCTTATTTAAAATAGAATCTTTTTTTTAAAAAAGGCGATCACTGATGACACGGCGATGTCTAAAATTACAATTTTTTTTAAATAATTAGGTTGAAAAAATATTTTGTTATAATACATAATTATAGATTAATGAACGATAAAAGGAAGAAGCTTAGGTTTATTTATTTATTTTACTTGTTATTTAATTTAATAAATCATTAAAAAAAAACTCTCTCTAACTCGAATTTTTCTAAAACTCCCTCTAACTCGAACTAATTTTGATATCCCGTGAAAGTTCGACTTAGAGGGAGTCGACTGTAATTTGTGTTTACTTACAAGTTACAACTAAAAAAATGCATTTAAAAAATATAAATCTTATGGCACATAGAGGGCCTAACCTTATACATTGGGTAAATTTTAAAAGAATATAAATATATATCTTACATGTCAACTTAAAATTAAAAGTCGGTTGACTTTGATGTTCTAGGGGTGTTTCTTCTCGTTGGTCCAGTGGGGGTTTGGTTGTCATTTAGCCGCGGCGGTATTCTGACCCTGTGTCAGCGTAAACGAAACAGCTGTCCAGGGTTCCCATCACACCCTTCTGATTAGTGTGATTGACCGTGTACTGCACCTAAGATTTGGAGTTCCTTCATTGGTGGCTTTGAGATCGTAAACCAGACTGGTAAACAATAGCTGATAACTGGCCTCAGGAGCTGTTTGTCTGTTGGTTAAGTCCTGATCTTCTCCTCATCAAGGGGTGTAGTCGTTGGAATGCCCAGTTGGCTTCTTTGAGTACCTTAGCAACTGTGTTCTTTAAGTTGCCAGAAGTTGCACTTTTACCGCCGATCTTTTTATAAGAAAGTGAAGTTTGTAGTACCGATATCAAATTCAAATTCTTAGATTAATTTAAAACTTTGCATTTCGAAATTAATAAAAAAATTTATACATATGTATTTGAAAATTCTACTGTTTGCTCTCAAGATGAAAAATCCCCAACCATTCGATTTCTTGTGCACGGAATTTAAAATCTTATTGAACATCCATTTAACAAGTAGAGCAAACTATTTAATTGATATTAATTTGTAGTAAACGTCAATAATTTTATTTTATTTGAATCTACAGGTTTTATTTTTCTATGTTTTTGTTCCAATACTCAGTGATGAATCCCTTTTAACTTACTTAATCTACCCTACAAAGATAGCCATCATACACACATACCCATATTGATTCCCAACAAAATTATTTGCAAGGTTTTCCCTTACTGCGCAAGTATCCCGAACATATGACGTTGATGCATTCGACAGTACACAGAGCTCAGAGCAGTGATACACAGAAAATAAGGAAGAAAAAATATCCAAATAAGATTACATTTATTCATTAAATTCTAAAGAAAACCATGTCAGCACAAAATTTTATCATTAATTGTGTCCTGTGATTACTCCCCATCGAATAACATCACACGGGACATGGCTGAATTGTGCCTGCTATGGTTTTTTCTTAATTGAATAGTTCGGTACACTTAAGTTAGTGCACGTGTAATGTCGATTTCGCAATTACCCAAGAGTTTTAGTTGCTTGTGTTGTACAGAGTTTCAGAAGGAAAATAGTAGCAGCAATCGCTTGCAGAGGAGTGAATTACATAGAAGCTGGGAATACACCCTGATAACGCAACCACCTCAAATACGTCGCATTAATGTGCGTCTTTTTAGTGATGATGTTATTCTTTCCAAAAACAAATTAATATCCTATCGTTTTTTTTTGTATTTTTTCTTTTGTGTGTTCATAGGTTGAAAACTTATCAATTCTTGAGCTGGAAACACAACTTAAGGAATTGTCACAGAAACTGCAAAAATCAGAAAAGTGCCGTGATGATTATAAACGGAAATTGGACGAAGCCACCGAGGACAAGGAGCGATGCTATCGGCGACTGGAAGTGATAAGTGCCGCTCACGAAAGTCGCATAACTGAAATGCACTGTGTGATCGCAGAGCTAAGTAAAAAGCTAAGAGCAAAGCAGGAAAACACAATTATGGAAGAGAATGAGCCCGATGGCAGTGGTAAGTTCTAAGTTTAGACATTGATGAATATTTAAAGTGATTTTCATTGATTTGAGTTATTTTTTTTTCTTCTAGAACTACCAAACGTCCTTTATTATTTTGTAATTTTGTTTTGTTATGAACATAAAAATAGATAAATTGATGTGACGCTTCTGCACCATCCGTAAGCGCACTTAATTAATCATATCCTTTAATATAATTTTCCAGAGAAGTTAATTTTGCCTTCGCGTTTTTATTAACTACAAGAGACATTCCTAACTCTTCCATTTAATTTTACCCTCAGAGGATTACCACGCAAATTTAAATTCAGTTTAGGATCCCTCTTGTCACTAGTACTATTTTGAGACACAGTTACATGGTCTTGTTGCGAAACTGATTGAAACGTCGATAATTACGACGAGTCTGTCTCGAAGAGAGTGAATACAGATTGTAATGAAAAGTCTTTTGTCTGTAGTTCCACCTTCATTATTTCAAAAATTCAATCAGCCCTGTATATAAGTCATTCTTTCTTCTATTATGTATATTATAACGAGTATGGATTTTTGGCCATGCCGCTCTAGCAATTGCAAAATCTCCGGAACTGATTATTCTCACATCCATTGCCAATTCCTGAATAGACTTTTTTCATCTTTCGAACATGGTCAAGAAGTCAGAGTTAAGAGTCTTTTTTTCTGAGCAACTCAAGTCAATGATAATAGTTTGATTTCGTAGTTCTCGTTCTCTGTCCTAATTGTTTACTACCATTTACCTAAGGTATTTGAAGTATTTCACTGCTTTAAACCCACTTTTTTTTTATAATCTACCCGTGCTCAAGGGATTATGAGTACCCTTTAAATGTTTCAACACAGCGCGGGCGTGAAGTTAATGAAGAGAAAGAAGAATAGGAAAGATGTGTGGCACGATGTTCTGAGACTGTTGGTGGTCGTCTCAGATATTTTTATCTCCAGGGATGGCGGCTGAGCTAAAGCGGAGAAATGCTGTGTCTTATTTCTATGTCGCTTATAATTCACATTATTTTATTCGTGTTTATCCTTGTTGGGCAACTAGTTTAACTCAATTACATGTTGTTAGTGTTATGCCTGAACAACATGTAATGAATAAACGAGCAACCCATTGATGACAATTTTTAGAAGGTTTTTATTGGAATTTAAACGGCATAGACGATGGCAGGGATCGAACCTGTGATCTTGAGGTTGACAGGCCAGCACACAACCATCGTGCCACGGCCACTTGCCTAATTGTTTTCCCAACTATTATTCTAGCAGATTGAACTGGATGTCTAGACTGTTCATCCATGTACATATTATTTCTAGTAATTGTTCCATCGTGTACTTAAATTAAAGATCTTATCTATTGTTGATTTGTCTGGGATAAAGCCACATCGTTTTGTCTGATTGATACACAATTTTTTTTATCATACTTCGACGCATCTATTAACATTACATTCATTGGTGTTTGTTGTATTATTACTGTAAATAAACCTTTCTAAACGTTTCTATTTTTGTTTCACAGAAATAAGTTATCAAGAAGGTTCTGTATACAACTCTGAATTAAATCTCACTAACCCCGATGCTGAATGTCAAACGGATCCACTCGATGCTGAATACTCCATAGATGAGGATCAAAAAATACTAAACGACACAGTAGCAAAGACTCAACTAGAAGTATGTTCTCCATATTTTATAACTTTTAATGCATCTATTGATGATGGATTTCTATTCTTTTTGCAGGAACTTCAAGAAGAAGTTCTTCATTTTAAAGCCCAAATTGCACTGCTTCAATCACAAATCGCAAATCCTCCTCAAAATAGTACTCTAGTGCACGGAGAGCCGGAGCTTGATGACAACCAGGGCGGTTTTGTCGCCTACAACAATGAACATGACAATCCCGCAGAGGATAATTTCAAACGTCGAAGCATAAAGAAGTTGAATACAAGCATCTATGATAACGAGTTTTATAAGACTGAAGATGATGATAATGAGTACCACTCGAAGGAAATGCTTGCCGCCATCAATAATTTACACTCAAAAGAAATGTATATGGAATCGCTTGATGATCGAAATGTGTGCTTGGGAAAAGGAAGCGCTAATACAAAATATGTCCCGAGCAATAATGCCTTTGTGGAAAGAGGTATACTTATAATATTTCTTTTTGTCCAATATCCCATATAATGGGTTTGATTTCTTTCAGAAAAATACCAACGTCAGATAAAGAACACGAGCAGTGACGCTCCAATACCTAAAATGGCGGAACGTGTAAAGCTGCGCAAAACCACTGAAGATCATAATATAACAGCAACCGACTTTATTAAAACTGGCGTAAGTCTAACACGTTTGTCCTCTTCCTGGCTATATTCAATGAATACAATTATTTTTTATTGTTTTTACTCAGATAAACAATACTGAAATAGTTGAGCATTTAGTTTCCGATTTGATACAAAGCAACAACATGATGGACAGTTTCATCGAAGCCTCGCAACTTGACACAGAATTTCAGAGACTACAGAGGAGAATAGAACATTTGAAAGTTAGAAACTCCGTATTGGCATTGACCTTGGAAGAATGCAAGGAACACTGTGATCATCTATACCTACTTTGTGGAAAATATGAGTCCAATGCAATAGCATTACAGTCTGCTGTAAATTGTAGTGATCGTGCAATTGAAGCCTATGATGTGATGTTGGCGCTTCTTGAGAGCAAGTGAGTTAAAATTCATAATAATTTATTTGAACAAACGAATCACCAATATCCTGTTTTTTGTATTCATTTATACTATTCATTATCTTATAACTAACTTAAAGCTAGACAAAAATTCATAACTTACTGGTCCTATGCGACCGCTCTAAGTTATCTTAATTCTAATGCTTTTCGGGCTAAAAACTATGTTGACTCCGTTGTATAGAACCTGATTAAAATAACAGTGTTTGTAGTCCGACTCTGCTGTTCTGTGTAAACCAGGGCAACTGCTAAGAGACTGACTCAAGCACCCGAATCTTTTCCATTTGAGATAGGGCAACCACACCGGGCAGCCATAGGCAATCATAAGCCGGATAAGGGTCATGTAGCAAATTACCTTCAACCTGCCATTAAGCTGGCCGCTGCTGTAAAGCAACAGTTTCATCAGAGCCCTGGTCAGAGCAGCATATACAGTCTTGGCCAAATGTATTAGGCACCCCCAAAAAGATGCCATAATTTTAAAACCAAGTAAAATTAAAAAAAAACAAGTATGCAGAAATGTTGTAATTTTTTTTATCAAAGAAAATTTAATATTTTGTATGGCCACCCCTCGCTTTTATGACTGCTGCATAGAGCTTACGAGCTCACGGCATTCGTCAGAACTTATTTTGAGCCATTCTTGCTCAAGAACCTTTTTTAACATCTCTTTTGATGTTGTTGGGTATTGTCGGACTTTACGCTTTAAAATTCCCAAATTGCTAGAACAACACGCCCCGCATATTTGTATCACCAAAAATATGCCAGAAGGATGACATCAGCGTGTTTACCATCAAATTAATGTATTTTTTTGAGTCCATGCGACCCTCACAAATGAACATTTTGCCCACTCCGTCCGCAGCCATGCAACTAAAGATCATAACGCTTCCTCCTCCGTGTTTAACGGTTGGAACTACAAATTCTGGGTTGTATTCCTCACCAACGCCTCACAAAGGTTTCACCAGGTTTTCCAAACACCTGTAAAAATAAAAAAAAAAAACCTTTTTCAAAAGCTCAAAATAACTAAGTGGATGGCAATTTAAAACACTTTTTAAAGTTTCCGAGTTCGGGGCTTCATTATAATGCTTACTTCAAAGTTTAAATCATCTGACCACAAAACGTTACTCCAATCTTCTTCAGTAAAGTTTTGGTATTTTTTTGCAAATTCTAGCCGCAACTTTCTGTTTTTTTCTGAGAGCCATGGCTTTTTCCTCGACTTGCAACCTTTCAATCCAACTTCTCCGAGTCTCCTTCTAACGGTTCTAGCCGAAATCTGTTTCCCACAACGTTGTGTTATGTCAACAACTAGCTTATTTGATGTTTTTTTATGGTTTTTTTTATAGAGGTTCGTATTAAAAACCGATCTTCTCTTACCGTGGATACTTTTTTCCGGATTTTTTACGATTTAGATGGGATCCAGTTTTCCGAAACCGATCTAAGGCATTTTGCACGGCACAACGCGAACAATTCATTCTCCAAGAGAATAGAGCGTAAAATATAGGGTACCTAACACTTTTGGTCAAGACTGTATATATCTATCGAAATACAAATACTGATCTAACCAGATGCCAAGGCACTTTACCACACCTTTACTCGTCGGTGGCTGTCCATGTGGCCCTAAGACCATTAGCTTGCGCAAGTTCTTTTTCGTATCCCTTGAGGCGACGAACGGAGTGCTAACCATAATATTTTCTGATTTCTAAAAGTTGATTTTCAACTTCCAGTCAGTGACGCTCCAAAAGAATTCTTCCGACCTTGACTTTTGGAAATATTCTCTACGCAATTTGATCGTCAGAATACGCAATTGCCTGAGTTAGGCTACCTATCAGATCGCTGGTGTAGAATCGCCGAGTTTACTGCTACCATTGACCATGATATGAAGCATTTATAATAGTGGGTTACTTATCCCGAGTCTGGACAGCTTTAGTTAGAGACAATCTACGCATACGATGTCGAAATTCTTCTCCAAATCAACCAGACAAGCACCAATACTCTGCCTTTTAGTTTTGTTCCAGTGAATATTAGATTAGTTTAGACGCGGCATGAATTGTGTGATATCCCGCCTTAACAGAAAACTGAGTATCCTATGAATAATTTTTTCGAATATCTTAATGATACTCGGAAGAAGACTTATCATTTAATTATTTATTTATTAAGTCTAAAAGCGCATACTGCTTTCCTAGACATAGCTCAATATTATATGTGTAGAAGTAAATATTAATAATAATAGTATAATACAAATTAATTTAATCAATTACAATGGTATTCATAATTCTTTTTTTGAACAATTTTCTAGGACATTTAAGTACGATTCGATTGAAGGGGACAAAATTTAGTATCTAGTGCATTTATTCCGTAATTTGTCGAATGTTGTGCGATAAATAAAAATTGATTAGCCCTTGGCCTAAGACAACGAGTTGGTGTATGTCTTATAAGCAATTCTAATAAAGGAACACAGTTAATATGACCTGTTATTACATCTCTTGCAAAAGAAATCAGGAAATAAATTCTTCTAGTTTCTAGTCTAGAGGTTTTATATCAATTAACGCGCACCGTTCATTATATGTTGGTAAAAGCAAGGTCCACCCAATTTTACGAAGCAAATATTTTGTGAATCTTTTCTGGATTTTTTCAATTCTATTAGTTGCACTCTTGTAATAAGGACACTTAAATTCACTAGAATTTCTAAAATTTCCTCTAGACACGATATAATCAATATACATTCTTAAATCCAGTTAGGAATCAAGTATAACTCCCAAATTCTTATGACTTAAGACTCTTTGAAGAACGTTCTTAGAAATACAGTAGTCAACAGAAATCGGACTATAAGATCTTGTAAATGTCATGACACAACATTTTTTGATATTTATTTAAAGTCATTAAGCAAACACCATTTGGATAAGCAGTTTAAATCTTTTTGAAGTTGCATACAATCAGAAAGCGAAGTGACTGCTCGATATATTTTAAAATCATCTGCGAATTACAGACATCGTGAGACTACCTTGGGGAACGCCCGAGTAATTAAATATAAGTTCCGATTTCATTTGACCAATTTTCATTATTTGTTCTCTATTTTCTAGATAGCTCTGAATCCAGTTTAGCATTTGAGACTAAAAGCCTAAAGATTTAAGCTTAAACTTATGGACTTAAGTTTATGGTTCACTCTATCGAAAGCCTTTGAGAAGTGTACAGTCTACTTGGCTTCTTTTCTCAATCGCATTGATACAATTGTTATTAAATAACGTGAGGTTTGTTGCTGTGGATTTTCCACTGACAAAACCATGTTGATAGGGTGGGATATGTTGTTTAACAGCGCCATACAATTTAGTTTTAACCAAGGATTCAAAATTTTTGGGAATGAATTGAAGTTTTGCAATTGGTCTTTAGTTCTCAATTGATTGTATAGAACCTAATTTAAAAATTGGAAAAATATATGAACTTTTCCAAGAATCAAGAAAAACACCACTTCTGAGAGAAAGATTGAAAATTATTTGGAGCGTCTTATATAAGTTGGACTTGCAATTTTTGTTATCGACCGGAGATTCACCATATTAAAGTTGTCCTTTCCTTTTTTCGGGAGAGGATGTATCACAACTGTTTTCCATATGTTTTCCATAATATGCACTATTTAGTCCGTTGTAAAATAACGGGGTGTAAATGTCCACTGCCTCCGAAGGTAGATGCCGTAGCATAACGTTGAATATACCATCGACTCTTGCTGACTTTCTTTATTGAGTCGAAGATGAGCTAGAGGTAGACCTTCAAAGCTAATAGAGAACTGGGCCCGATTCGTTCGGCGATGATAACGTTTGCACGCGGTGAAACCGCGGTTCTCCGATCGCCAATGCGTCATTTCATCTCCAAAGTAAAGATGGTAAAGCAGGGCTCTGTTTTCGAGGTCATGCTTGGGGCGAATGCTAGCATTTACCTTGCACACCTCCTGAAAAGCTGCCCCCACCGTCTCTACTCTCTTTTGCGGATCTTCTACAATAAAGAGGTCATAGTCCAAGACGGCTACCTCCGGATCTAGAGCAATATCCTGAGAGAAAACTAATATAGGATCTTCACGTGATGCTTTAACTTTGTTCTATGTATCTAAGACCAGGGCAGGGTGCCTCAAGAGATTTTATTTAACACTCCAAGCTTATCTAGTAGTTACATAGATTGACAATTTTCGTTGGTGAATTTTACATTTGTTTATTTCACACTCCTCAAGTTTAAAGAATTATCGTATGAAGCTTTCCATTTGAGCTAGAAACATGAGTTGTTAATTAAATCGTGTGGTTTTCTTGTCGATCGAGCTACCATTTCAGTTTTAATAGAGGCTGAATTGGCTTCTCAGTTCTGAAGAATGTTGCTACAGATTTTGTGTGAGAAATACAGATATTGATCTCGTATTGTATTTGAACTTCGAATATTTTACTAGATAAAATGCTAAAACCTTGTATATACCTTATTTGATACTAATAAAACAAGAAAATCACCGCAGAATTGTCGTGGTGTAATATTTACATTAAAAATGTCGGATTTGGTGGTTGCAAATGTAGAGGAACCTTATATTTTTATAATTTAAGAAATGGCATTGTAGTACCCCTTGGCATAATGGTTAGTGCGTTGGGCTGTCATGCGGAAGGTCTCGAGTTCGATTCTCAGCCGCTGCAAAGTTTTTTTCAGGGGTGTACTGCCTCTTGCGAGAAATTGACAAATTCTCCAAGAGTATCTCTTGTCATGGAAAGTGCTGCTCATTAGCCGTTCGGAATCGGCAGAAAATTGTAGGTCCCCTCCGTTCCTGGTAACACGCACACAGGAAAGGTTGAGAGTTGTAAGTCACTAGGTCCTGGTTCACTCCGAGCTGTTGCACCACCAAATTTAATTTAATTTTTAAGAAATGGCATATAACCCTTTTCGACAAACATGTTAGCTGCAAAATCTTAAACCATTTATACTATTCGAGACTAGTTAAGTTTGGGACATTATGATCTGGCAGGACTGTCGAAGTTCCAGGTCTTGCAACCATTTTCTTTCAGATTTTAAATAATTGTAAAAATGTTTTAACTTCTTTTACAATTAATTTATGTAAATGTTAAATTTTATAAATCTAGGATGGCTCTTTTGAAAGAAAGTTCTTCAGCAGCAGAGGACAGCAGGAGATCTGTCGAAGCAGTTGCGAGACATTTACTGGACCGCCTTGAAAGTGAGAAAAACCTATCTGAAAACAGCTTGGGACCGTGGCAAAATACGTAAATTTACCTTCAATATTGTAAAACATTTTTATATCGTCGTCTATCTTTACATAAAGGTTTTGCATATCTGATAAACCCTTTGAGCCCTGGACACCAGATGACGATAACCGCCTTAGAAATCACGTTTCCAAATTGAAATGCCGTCGTTCGACGGTACAAAATACAATTGTCAACTTGGAATCGCCATTTAGTACATTCTATGAAAAATCGCGAATGGCTCTGGAAAGCAGCAAAGAAGTAAAACAAGAAAAAGGCACGCAGCTGGATCTGGAAATGGCCGTACTAATGCAAGAAATGCTTAACCTACGCGAAGAAAATATCGGATTGAAACAGAAACGTGATGAAGCAGATCGTGATCGACAAACAGCTCTGGAGAAAATATGTGTTTTGCAAGAAGCCTTTCAGCAGTTACAAACACAATTATCGGATTCCGATGCACTGTTTAATCTGCATGCAGCAGACAGGTCATCTTTCTCCGAGGCTGATCATGCAGCTTTAACCGAACGCCAACTGGTAGAAGCCCTTACCAGAGAGTCCGAACTCAAAATAAGAATTCAGTCACTGCTGGGTTCGGTGTCGGCAACACAAAAAACCTCCGATGAGAAGTACGAGCAAGTACAAAACAACATTAAGGAATTGCAAAAGATGAACTTGTAAGACTTCTATTTGTTTTGATAAAATTTATTTTATAATGGGTTTTCGTTTTAGAAATTTATCACACTCTTTGGAACAAACAAAAAGAAAATACCAACTGAAAATACGCAAACTCGAACAGAAAATCCTTGAAATGAGTATCGAATTGGGTCACAACCAGCGGATGATCACACACGATAATGTTCCTGAGACGACCTTGTAGGCGCTGCCTTAACCCATATCCAAAGAACTAAATATTCTTAATTGCTTTTTTGTGTGTGTGTGTTTTCTAAACAAAATAAAACAAAATACAAGTTACATGCATTTCTTACGTGTTAAGTTCACTAATATGGCCTATAAAAAATAATTTAAAATAATAATAATCAAGCGCATTGCAAATGAATGAGTAATTGAATAGAATACGCTTTTTCTATTTCAAATAGGAAATAAATAAATCACATCTTTAAAACAGCAAATAAATAATATTGTATTTAGTATATAGTAGTTATGTAATGAGATTTTTTCTTGGCGGTAAGCTTTAGAAATAAGAAATTAAGATTCGTATATATTATTATAAAAACAAAATTTATTACTATATATTATTATTATTAACTATTAATTGCTTGTTAATCAATGTACAAAACAAATATTAAACAATAAAGGTATTTATTATAGAAAGTTATTGTTTATATTATTTTTTAAAAGACAAACAAATCTGGCGGAGTTTAAAAAAGGTTTTTGACGTTCAAAATTTTTTTCCAAAGCAATCCGTGTCCCTGTTGTCGGTAGAAATGGAGGAGACCTACAAATTAGCGTCGAAACAAAACGGCTAAAATAAGAAGCACTTCTTCATGCCAAGACATCCTCTTAGAGGATTTTTCACTTCCTCGTAGCAAGACTGTCACGCCGAAGGTCATCTAATCCCAGTCGCTGACACCTAAAAACAAAAAAATGTGTTTTTCGGTGTTATTGCTAGTTCGAAGAAGTGACGAGCAGTCTAAAAGTATCACTTGGCACGAAAAATAGCTCTTCATCTAAGCCGTTCTGACGTGGCAGAAAATTCTAGTTCACCTTTATTTATTGCGTCAAACATGAGTGCTTCTCGAAAGATGCCAAACGGCAAAGTTCTGGGACAACACCCTTTTTACAGGAACAAACTCAGGCGGTTTTTGACCCCTCCCTATCTGCAGTACCAATGAAGTCAAAAACTTAAAATTCCAAATATTTGCCAAGGTAGCCTCACCAAATTTCTAGCATAAGTGGAGATATAAGGCCTCAAAAATCACAAAAACCGTAACTGACTGACTGATGGACTGACTAACAGATCATCAAAATTATGGAGCACTTCCCGATGTCGTAGAATCTTGTAATTTTGCACAACGGTAGGTCTTGTCATGCAAGTAGAGGAAAAAATCGAAAATTTGAGGTTTTCCATTCAGGGGGCGTGGTATCCGCCCACTTTCTCCTAATTGGTGTTGGTTGAATGGAGCACTTCCGAATGCTGTAAAACGATGAAATTTGGTAAAACGGTAGGATTTTTTATTATTTGAGTGAAATCTTGGAGTGATCGGAAGTGTTTATTTTAGCGGAAAGAAAAACATTAATTTTGGAGTGATTTGTAGCCAATTTAATAGTAGGAAAATTGTAAAAATTGAATTTAGCAATTTCAAATTGTAATAAACGAAAAAACAGTGAAAATCTGATAAAAACTAAAGAAATTTAATAATTTAAATAAAATTATTTTAAAATAACTGGTGAAGAAAACTGTAGTTTATAAAAAAAAAAAAAGAAAAGAGAAAAGAAAATGAGTGAAAATTGTGATAAATGTTCTAAAACACTCAAAAGGAACGAGATAGTAACATTATGCTCTGCTTTTTGTAAAAAGGCATTTTGCTCAAAATGCTCTGGTATAGGTGATTACGAATGTAATTTACTTAAGCTTAAGAATATAATGTTTGTTTGTGATGAGTGCAAAGAGTACATGCATAGCATAATGGAAAAAATGGACTCTGTGTTGAAAGTGGTAAATGAAAACCAACAGGTATTGAAGAAGCAAGAGGAAGAAATAAAAAAGCTTCTTACGGGAGTTAAAATGTTGTGCGAGAAAGAAACGACAAATAAAGTTGAAAAGAAGAAACTATATGAAGAGATAGCAGTTAAAAATATCCCACCTATTATAATTAAACCAAATTGTAAACAAGACAGTGAAAAAACAAAAAATGAAATTAAAGAAAAAATAAATCCGGTTGACCTATCCCTACAAGTGAATAATATTTCGAAAAGTGCAAATGGTTCTATTATAATAAAGTGTAGTGATGAAGAATCGGTTAAAAAAATACAAGAAGAAGTAGAAGATAAACTAAAAGGAAAATATAATGTAAACATAACGCAGCTAGTGAAACCAAAAATTCTAGTCGTTAATATAGATAAAGAAATTAAAGAAGAAAATCTTATTGAAGTGATAAAAAGTCAAAACAAAATGGATGGACAGTTGAAAATTATAAAATGTTATAACAAAACGAATTATAATAATAAATATAATGCTATAATAGAAACTGATAAAGACATTTTTAAAAACATAATGGAAATGGACAAATCTTGTTTGAACATCGGATGGAGTAAATGTCTGGTGTTTGATAAATTAAATGTAAAGAGGTGTTTTAAATGCTGGGGCTTCAACTACAACGCAATTAAATGCACAAATAAAACATGTTGTCCAAAGTGCGGTGAAGAGCATGATATAGAAGAGTGTAAAAGTGAAGTGGTAAAATGCAAAAACTGTGTTTATACAATTGATAATTAATAATTTGAACATTGACCCAAACCATGATGCTAGGGATGCCAACTGCCCAGTTTATTTAAGAAGATTGGCAAATGAAAAAGAAAAAGTGGCATACTAGCAACCAATTCTTTGGAATTGTATTTATTTAAATATTCAAGGATTGTTAAATAATATTAATGAATTAAAGAATATAGTTTATGAACAAAATTACGATATAATTATTCTTTCTGAAACCCATTTAAAAGCATCAATTGATGATAAAGAAGTAAATATTAATAAATATAAAATAATTAGATGTGATTCAACCTCTGCTTATACAGGCGGAGTTGTGATATATTTAAAAAAACAAATAAATGATTATAAAATTCTTAAATGTGTTCAAATAAACTTAAGTTTGTGGATATTAATAATTGAAATATATAATATAAAAGTGGTGGCACTTTATAAGTCGCCGAGCACACCGAAAAGCGAAATATGTGATCATTTAAATGAATATTTTCAAGAATATAATATAAAAAATAAAGTAATCATAGGTGATTTTAATATAGACTGGTTCAAGAATACTTTTTATAAACAAGAACTCGAGTGTATATTTGAAGAAAATTTGTGTAAACAGTTAGTAAACCAGGCTACGAGAATCACTCTAAGTTCAAGAACCTTATTAGATTATGTGGTATCAGACATTAAAAACATTGAGGTCAAAGTACAAAACGATTTGAAAATAAGTGATCATGAATCAATAATCTTTAAAGAAATGCTACGAGTAGTAAACAGCTTGGTAGTACAAAAATCTTTCAAAGAATCTGATCAGAAGTGGTTTAACAGCGATCTAAAAATACAAAAATTAAACAAAACCAGAATGCATATGAAATTTGTGTTGACAAGAAATGTTGCAGATTGGAATGTGTATAAACAAATTCGTAATGAATATAAAAGAAATATTAGAACTGCCGAAACTAATTATGTTAAAAATAAACTTGGGTGTGCAAGTAACCAAAAAGCAATGTGGAAATCACTAAAATCATTAGTATTAGGTGAATCAAAAAACGGAACAAATTGTGTTGACTTTAATGGTATAAAAATAACAAATGATAAAGAGATAGCAAATAAATTTAATGAATTCTTTATAAACAGTGTAAAAGAGATAAATCTAGAAATCCCCAGTGTCCAGTGGAAAAATATGGTGGCCAATAAAGACAGTGTTTTTAAATTTAAAACTATAGAATCAATTGAACATCTTTTGAAAGTGGTACAAATGATGCCAAATAAAAACGATTTTAATTTAATGAATAAAGAGATGTTAATAGACGGTTTTTCAATTATTGGTCCAGCTCTCTTAAACATCATAAACTTTTCATTAGTGACTGGAAAATTTCCAACTACATGGAAAACTTCGGTTATAACGCCAGTTCAAAAAATACAAAACACGATAAAATGTGAACATTTTCGACCGGTAAATATGCTCCCGTTGTATGAGAAAATTCTTGAAAAGGTGGTGCAAATTCAGTTCGAAGAATATATAGAGAACAATGAAATTCTATTAGAAGAACAATCCGGTTTTAGAAGAAAACATTCATGTGAATCAGCATTAAACAACATCATTGCAGACTGGAAAGAAAAAATTCATTCGAAGAAGAAAATTGCAGCGGTATTTATAGACTTAAAAAGAGCATTTGAAACTTTAGATAGAATTATATTATTAAAAAAACTGTATGGTTATGGTGTAAGAGGAACTGAGTTCAATTGGTTTAAAACGTATCTTATTGGAAGAGAACAAATAGTAAAGATAAATGGTATTTATTCTGATCCAATAAATTCAGATTTAGGAGTGCCACAAGGCTCAATTCTGGGAACATTATTGTTTATTCTTTACATAAATGATATAAAAAATGTTTTAAAATATTGTAAATTGAAGATGTTTGCGGATGATGGTCTTTTTTATGTAGAAGATAATGACTATAATGGATGTGTCAGAAAATTAATGGTAGATTTAAATAGTTTAAAAAATTACTTAAATATGAATAAGCTTAAACTAAACACAGAGAAAACTAAAATAATGTTATTACCTGAAAACAAAATTATTGCGAAAATAGATGAATTTGAATGTGTTCAAGAAACCAAATATCTGGGTGTTATTGTAGATAGCAATTTAAATTTTAAGAAACATTTTGAAATGGTTACAAAAAAGATTGCTAAAAAAAAATCGGTTTTTTTCGCAGAATTAGAAAAAAACTTTGTATGAATATGGCAATTAAAGTATATAATTCTATTATACAACCCCATTTTGAATATTGCCCGACAATATTACTATTGGGAACAAATATAATGATAAATAAATTACAATCTCTACAAAACAAAGGAATGAGAACAATATTATATTGCAGTAGATATACATCTAAAATACATATGTTAAATGCTTTAAAATGGCTATCAGTAAACCAAAAAATCATTTTTAATGTACTTACATTTATTTTTAAAATTAAGAACAATTTGTTACCAAATTACTTAAAAAGAAGACTTGTCACAAGAAATGAAAAACATAGATATAATTTAAGAAATAACAATGAATTTCATTTGCAATTGTTTAGAAATAATAAAACACAAAATATGCTTTTTTATAAAGGCTTACAAATCTATAATAAGCTTCCTAATAGTACAAAAACTGAAAATAATTTAAGAAATTTCAAAAACTCCATTGTATATTTTATAAAAACAAATTATTAATGTAAAATATTGTATTTTTGTTTTCAATGGCGAATTATTGCTAAATAAAATTTTCAAATTCAAATTCAAAATTTAATTTTATTATTTTTTTAATGATTACTGACTAAAATTTGATGGGCTTACTTGGCAAGTTTTTTTTGTATGCCTAATTCAAAATGTTTTAAAAACTTGACCAGTGAACCCATCAAATTTTAGTCAGCAATCATTAAATAATAAAATTTCTCTATTACATTTTAGCTGTTTCAATATTATTCTGCTTTAAATATTCGGTACTAAACCTTCATGAAGTAAGAACTTGGCCTACTTTTAGATCTCAGGACTTTTCACGGCTGACTTGTTACACAAAGGTTTTTGTATTGACAAATTTGGCTCTTTTTTAACATTCATGTTTTTGGTCTGATAAAAATTTGGTGGTGCAAACGCATGAAGAGAATTAGGTGACTTACAATTCTCAACCATTTCTGTGTGCGCGTACCCTAAAATTTTCTGCCGATTCCGAACGGCTAATTAGCAGCACTTTTCATACTCTCAGAGGATTCCTCAATTCCTCTCAAGAGTCAGTCAACGCCTGTAAAACTTTTTTGCAGCGGCTAAGAATCGAAACCAAGACCTTCTGCCTGACAGTCCAATGCACTAACCATTATACCAAAGGGTACTACAGCCTTCTAAAGAATTGAAATTGGTCAACGTTTGCCCTGAAGTTCTTTCGAGTTACAAACGGATCAAGGCGACAGAAACTTGCAGGCGGAAAATCTCACCTTGTGGGCTAAAAATTATTAACAATAATAACCAGGGAGAAAGGAGTCTGTCATTTCATATAAACAAATTTTGAAGTTTATAAACAATTCATTTTTGTACATTTATTTTAGTCGTCCTTTATTCTATTTTCTTGAAAATTAAGCTTAAACTATTCCCATTTCAGGCATCGCCATTTGTTACAACTTCGTCTCCATTTTCTATTGCCTCATCTTTCTCCTCTTCTTCTCTTAGTTTTGCCCTAATTTCTGCAATTTGTTTCTCCAGCTCCACACATTCCTGCTCGATCTCATAGTTCTTTGACACCAACATTACCCAATTGGCTTCAAGGGTCTTCAGTTTTTCACCAGCTTGTGTTTGCGCTTGCTTCCGTTGCCAATTGACGTCTTGAATTTCCTTTTTGATATCTTGCAGTTTATTTTGGGCTTTAGCTTGGAGGGCAACGAAAATCTCTAAATACGCTTTCCATGATTCGCAGCCATACTCGACCATTAGTTCGAGATTCATAGCCCGTGTCCACTGGTGTTCAAGCTGAGCCATAGAATTTTCAATGGATTCCTGCCATGCGGACAATTCGGAGAGTTTGCCCGTCGAAGGTGGGGGGAGTTCGTATCGTTTCATGCTCAACGTTTCCATGGGTTGTCGATTTTGTATTCTCTCAAACTCGTAGGCCATCATTTTGGTTTCGAATGCTGATGTGTTGAGCGGTGGAAGGTGGTCGAGATAGTTTTTTGTGGGACGATATCGACGACATTCTTCCTCGACCATTGCCAAAGCCTAGATAGACATGAAAAATTGAGAATGTTAGGTTTTCTAGGAGGAAATTTTTGTCTTACAGATTCTCTGACGCCTGGGTCATCATAGCCATGATCAATGTATGGAAGCGCATCAACTACAACTTCACCGGCCATATTGGTTAATTTATATTTAAGATTTAAAAATTCAATAAACAAATTCACACAAACAAATCAAAATCAGCGCTCTACTATCTTATCTACTCAGACCTAAAGCTGTCAACCTCAGATGTCATCTGTCATTTGTCAAAAAAGTTCTCTTATTTAGAAAGTAATAAGCAGGTAGCGCTAGAAGTAGTAAAATAAAATCAGCGCTTTTAAATGATGCAACTACTTGTTTCATTTTTGATAACGATCGCTTAAAGGAAAAACAAATCCTTTAAATTTAAGAAATAACAGTGATATTCGTTGATTAAATTTCGAGTTGGGATGTTAAGATATTATTTGAGTTATCCAAATACATAATATCATCAAAAAATTGCATTACAACAACAACGCTGCTATTTATTATCGGCATCGCTTTTCATGATCCAAAACTTAACCATCTATTCGTCAGAAAAAAAAACTAATAATTTTTGGATCATGAATGACAAACCCGGTGAAGGGATCTTGCGTTCTTGTTGTAATGAATGTTTCTACGATGTTTAGAATGGAAAGGGGCAAGAGAATTGCTGGGTCAGGCTGTCTGTTTTGAGTTGCTTCAAAGGTCACAATTTAAACATGATAAGACTCACCAGTCCGGACTAAGACTTCCCAATATAATGAGTGACTTTTGTGATCTCTATGGGTCAAATCCAATAATCAAAAACAGTGAAATTATTGTTCATCGCTTAGCCTTTTAGCCGGAATCACATTTATTTCGTTGTTTGTTGAAGATACATACAAGAAGACAATTCGTAATGTGGTGAACAAAGTTGAGTCGTTCGGTTAGAAGATATCACTCATAGGTACATATTTCGATTTGCAATGGTCAAAATACTGACTTTGAAAATGTTTGCATTTTATTTTTGTATGTATTTTATTTTGATACACTTCAAACTAAAATCTGTAGAAATTGGAAGATTTTAAACAGCTCACCGTAAGGTCAGGTGCACACATTCAATTTATAGGGGCTTATATTATGAGGGACTCCGCGTACATACAGCAACTTTATTCGAGCAACTAAAAAGTTCGTATTTTAACACAAACTAAACGATTGCCTAAAATAAGTTGACAATTTTGTGTAACACATAATCATTTATGCAACTAAATAGTTAAGTTGTTTTCTATAAGCCCAAGAGAGAAAAGTGTTACTGAAATGTTGCATAGGCGCGTTGTTCTATTAACTGGTAATTAAACTAATCGATTTCGATCACAGTTGGCAGTGCGCACAAGGTCTAAAGCTAGGCAAATGTTTGTTACACTCGTAAATAAAATTAATAGTACATAATTATTATTTATATTTACAGAAAATTGATGAAAAACAACTGATTTTAATTCATTTTATTTCACAAATAATATGAGCGCGACTGAATCTTGAACAATAATATTGCACTGACACAAAAATTTGGTAGCTCTTTTCAAAATTGAAAAGTAAAGCATAAACGTGCTAAGCATATGATAGTTGTGATCACTCTTTCCAAAAAAAACGTAAAAGGCTTTTAGCTGATTGCATTTGTATTACACACCACCATTTTTTTCCCTTGTACCATGTGTACCACACCTTGAACTCTGATTATATTCCCCTTATCATAGCTAGCGTCATCTATCAACTCAAACGACCATACATATTCGGCCATTTTGAACTTCCGGCAAAATGCTGTCTTTTTTAGTCCGTCATTCTTTAATACAGGACGTTTCTGCTACTGCAGACAATAAAATATTAAAAATTTGGGATATTTAGCCAAATAAAATGGTAAGAGTTATCAAAAGTAGATAGTGTCCAGTGTCAATAAAGCATTTCTCTAAAAAAAAATCCTGGAAACCTTCATATACGATAGAAAAAGTGTTGTTGAAAATATTGCACGTGTTATCGAAATGTGAATTGTGTGATTCGCGTATTTAACTTGGACATTCTCCATTTCAGAGTTTAGCCAACGCCAGACCTTTGGTCTCCGTTTTTACGGACAAAAATGAACAAATCAAGGAGAAGAACATCTGCCTCCCATGTGTGTTCAAAGCACCCATTCGTCCCGATGTTGTCAATGAAGTTCACCAATTGATGCGCCGCAACAAGCGTCAAGCTTATGCCGTAAGCGAACTTGCTGGTTAGTATCTCCGCATCACAAACCAGTCAGTGTTTATATTTACTAATAATTATTTCGTCTTTAAGGTCACCAAACCTCTGCTGAATCCTGGGGTACTGGTCGTGCCGTTGCTCGTATTCCTCGTGTCCGTGGTGGTGGTACCCATCGCTCCGGTCAAGGTGCTTTCGGTAACATGTGTCGTGGGGGTCGTATGTTCGCTCCAACCAAGACTTTCCGCAGGTGGCACCGCAAGATCAATGTAAACCAACGTCGTTACGCCGTTGTTTCAGCCATCGCCGCCTCCGGTGTACCAGCTTTGGTACAGTCCAAGGGACACATCATTGATGGTGTCTCCGAGTTCCCATTGGTTGTATCCGACGAGGTCCAGAAGTTGCAGAAGACTAAGCAAGCCGTTGTTTTCTTGAGACGCATGAAGATCTGGGCTGACATCCAAAAGGTAAGCAATCGAAAGTATATTTCTCATTCTGCAACGTTTGCATTTGTTTGTGGTGACATTATGACCCGTGTGTTTCTGCTGCATGCGTTGCTAGATTAAAGTGGACCAACAGGCGTTCCGTTTTCGAGTTTTTCGCGCTCAATCTCGGGGTAGCTTGGTCTTACATTCAATCTTGTTAATAAAATCTCCGAATTCCTGGACTAACTTTTTCTTGTCCTCCTCATTTTAGGTGTACAAATCCCAGCGTTTCCGTGCTGGACGTGGTACCATGCGCGACCGTCGTCGCATTGCTCGTCGTGGACCTTTGGTCGTCTACTCCAAGGACGAAGGTCTCCGCAAGGCCTTCCGCAACATCCCCGGCATTGAGACAATGAACGTTGACAAGATGAACCTCCTAAAATTGGCCCCTGGTGGTCATGTTGGACGGTTCGTCATCTGGACAGAGTCTGCATTCCAACGCCTCAACGAATTGTTCGGCACATGGAAGACCCCCTCCACCCTGAAGAAGGGATACAATCTGCCACAGCCAAAGATGGCCAACACAGATTTGGCTCGTCTGTTGAAATCGGAAGAGATCAGGAAGGTGTTGCGCGACCCCAAGAAGAGGGTATTCCGCCGTGTGCGTCGTCTCAATCCATTGACCAACACTCGCCAGCTGATCAAGTTGAACCCCTACGCTGAAGTTCTTAAGCGTCGTGCTCTCTTGGCTGCCGAGAAGAGGAAGATCAACCGGGTGCTGTTGAATGCCAAGCGTAACAACATTGAATTGCCCAAATCCCACTTCGCTAATATCGCCACTAAGGCCCAGATTAACCGCTCCAAGATGTTGGCCAAGGCCTTAGCCGAGAAGAAGAAGAAGCAGGCTGCCAAGAAGCCCGCTCCCAAGAAGTAATCATCTACTTCGTTTCTGAATTTTTATAATATAAACAAAAGTTATGGATAATTCATAATATAAAATTTAAAAATATATATTTAGTGATATTTTTTCTTAATTCATAAATTAATATGAGTTCTCTTATTTTCTTGGATTATGGATTTGCTGTGAGAACAATAATTATAATAGAAAAATGTTTTGAGATGAAGGTCATTGTTGTTGTGCAAAAATTTGAATCGGCATCTTTGAATGGCGGCGTGCATAAGAATGGACACCTTAAGAATTGGATTTCTTAGCAGTGTATCTAGTATCAATAAATTCTTGATGCTCTTGAATAAGTAAGTGTTTAAAGACCATCTACTCGGCTGTGGACACCTGCTCTGAGAACGTGTTTCTTAATATTCATAGCATTACTATGTGCATAGGACGAAATGTTAACGATGTTCATGTCTTAAATTTCACAATTGACTGAAATTCCCACCTGTTGTTGGGATGGAAGCTGACATTTAGGTGAAACATCACTAATAGAACCGGAACTTAATTTAAGTCGTTTATTTTGAAAGTTAGTGATTAGATTCTTTTACAAATTTTCTATGAAATGTGATCAATGGAGTTAGTCTTAATTAGTAAAAGTTAGGCTCGAGAGTATACTGATAAAAGCATTCCTAACGGAATGGGTATAGGGCTGAAATTGTTTAAAGAGATAAATGTAACTGGCTATTTCAACAGAGCAACGTTTGAAAAAGTAGCGATAAAAAAGTGATCACCAGGAGACATTTGGGTGGTGTTGTAAATGTAACAAATGTTTCCGTAATCGATCTGTTGATTATCAGTTTTAAAGCTCTATTCTAGATTCTATAGACAGAAGACAGACAGAATATGACAGTTATACTCTAGTTTTGGGCGTATGTATGTACGCTTTATGAATACATAGTTTCCAGATCAGAAGGTAAAAAAGTTCTTTCATCGTTTGAGAAAACGTAGATATTTCGAAGCATTTTTAGCAATATCTGATATATGTTCGTTCTACCAATATCCACAATATGTAACGCACATATAAAGAATCGAAAGATTTTCTGTTTACTCGATGCGATTCCATCGTAATCGGAAATTTGTAACGAATCCCGTAGTAAACTATCACAGAATCCATCGTAGCGGAAAATCTCATACAAATTGCTGTTACGAACGGATTTGATGTTAGTCTTTTTGTCGGGATTTCATTAAAGTTCCGATTACGATGGAATTTGTGATAGTGCACATAATAATAACTTATAAATACTTACTCTTGTGTACAAGTGTTTCCTTTTTCCGTGATCTTTTTTTATTATACATGTACATACATATACATGACATGAAGCCCACTTAAGTACATAATTATCTTATGTACAAGTACCTTCGAATTTCAAAATTGTGTAAGAAAAAATTAAATATAATTAGATGCATGAATGATAGCCAAAACAATTCTTAAAATGGCTTCAATTAAAAAAACAGAATCTTGTCCATTTTCTGGAACAAATATGAATGTATGCAAACAAAATTTGAAAAAGCGTTATAGCAGTTTTATTGATACATATGTACATACATAGTTTTTTTTTGTCTGTACAAAAAATTATTAAAACAAAAAATGGTATGTCAATTTCATGTATTTAATAATACACATTTAACGAGATAATTTTAAAAATATTTTTTGGAAAATTTACAAGAAGCTCTTGAATAAAAATTTTGATCAATATCAGTAGAACCCTTATTAACATGTTTTGTGATTATTTTGCTGAACAAAAATATAGATAATACCTGCATTAGTACAGACTTTTTTATTAAATTCGTTAGAGCCATTGTCGAGATAAATATGCTTTTTCATAAGAGTTATATAGCAGGTACAGCTATTTTTGGAGATAAACAAATTTTAATTTCCCCTCAGTTGAGTATCTTAGGGCTATTTGCTGAAACGAAACTTAAACATTTATGTTCAACCTAAGCGCTTATGTTCTACTTTTTCCTCTACGTAAACTGTCACATAAGAGTTTATGTGGAACATAAGTATTTATGTTCTGTATCAGCAAATGGGCCTTAAACCCTAGTTTCTAAGTTTTGAGAAAATCGGTTCAGTGGCTTAAGACGAAGGTCGATAGCCGGACGGAATTGTTAAACCTAATTGTTTCGTTGTACTCTATCATTAATTTAGACCAAAATTTCGAGTTCTTCTTTTTTCTAAATGCAAAACTAGTCCCTACATATGTACAGCTGCGAGCAAAAAAGCGATTCAACGGAAAATAAGTTTCTTTTTGATTAAAAAATAAAAAGAAGTTTGATCTTACGAAATGTTGTTCCTTAAACTTTTTATAATATATTAAAATGTTTTTATTATAAAAAACAAACTGTTATTTATTGATTATTGATATAAATTTATAACTGAAATAAAGAATTTATGTCTTCTCAGTTTAAAGATTGAAGAAATAATAAATAACATTTATTTTTTCATCAGATAAAATAAAAACAAATGATATGCTGATATACATAAATCTAATTTAATTCTAAGTATATAAATCAAAAGGTTTATTTTAACAATTATTTGTTTTACAATAATAAAAAACAAAATACGTTCGAAATTAAAGTTTGCAATTAATAGTAGTGCTTCTCCATTTTTGCATAATTTGATTAAAAAAAGTTAAAGTCAATGCGATTTCTCAGCTACTCCCCATAACTCTTTGTTGTTTTTTGGTTTTGCATTCCAGACTTCTTTTTTTAAGTCCACCTAAGGATTCTCAATAGTATTGGGGTCAGGAAACTGAGCAGGCCACTCCATAACATCAATCTTGTTGTGCTTTGGGTCATTATCTTACTGAAAGATACGTTTAAACGGCATTTCGAAGTCGACATATGGTTTAGCAAAATTTCTTCGTGAGAATGCTGGTTCTTTATACTTTTTATCCAATATATTGGACCAACCCCTTAGTATGAGAAACATGAAATAAACCGTTTTATGTACCTAAGGGTCGCATTATTGTAACCAATGTCGTTTGTTTTGCTTTTATGCCAATAAATTGTCCTTGGCTTAGAATGCAATCGCTTGATCTAATTTTATCTATGGGCCTATCTTCAATTTTTATATCATATATCGGGGATTTAAGAAAAAGCTTACTTATTCATTTTAAAAGTGATTGCGATGTTAGTACTAATGAAAGAAACTTCATTTAGTCCTTTATTTTTAGAAAAAAAAAAATACCAGCCTTTGTAATTACGTTTAAATAAATTTGATATCTGATCTCGGTCTTGAGATATGTAGATATGTTCCATTTTTCCTGCCCATCCTAATTTTTGGACTTTGGGCTCAATTTTCTCCAGAAAGTGCGTAATAGGCACAATGTTTTACTATTTTTTTAAATGAACGTTACAAAAATAAAAAAAAACTCAATGAAAAGTTTGCGGAAAAACTCGCATGTAATATTAAAATAAAGGTTTTTTTTTTTTGGAAACCTGTAGTAGGTAAAAAAGGGGTTTTCTGAATTTGGGCACGTTCACATTTATAACCACAGTTGACGATAAGAGTGCTTTTACAAGAATTTTGTTAATGTTTTTTTTAATAGCATAGTGGTTTTAAAACGACATGATCCAAAAAGGGTTAGATTTGGGGTATACGACTAAAGGCATATTTGGAAAATTTACCTAGCAAAAATGGTATAAAATATTAGAAAACGAAATTAATTCATCGGTTTAATTTTTAACGCCAAGGCAACAGTTGATTAGAAACGCTGTTTGAAATGTCTAAATTTACAAATCAAGCATATGCGGACAATATTTTTGTTTATGGGCTGTGCAAACGAACTTCAACTAGAACGGGACAAAGATACCAGGAACTTTATCCAAACGGACGATTTCCTAATTTACGAGTATTTGGAAATACATATTGAAGCCTTCTAGAAACTAAAATACACTACAAAACCTAATATGTGGCAGGCGTGATTAAAATCAAGTTAATCGGCCCCTTCAAACCACCCCCAGGTTGAATTCTACAAACTATATGGAGTTTTTGCGCAATGATTTACCAGAACTTTTGGAGGACATTCCACTTATGCAACTAGCTTCATCATATTTCCAACAGGAAGGCGCTCGAGTCTACAATGGTCGTAAAGTGTCGTAAAGTTAAGAATTGGTTATATGAAGAGTATCGTAATCGTTGGATAGGAAGAAATGACCTTAAAATTTGGGGAAGAATGAAAGAACTTGTTTATTCAACCGAAATAACAAATTAAGGCGAATTAGAAGATCGTATTCTCGAAGCGTCATAAAAGTGAAGCGGCAGCTATCATCAATAAATATTCATAGCGAAATAAAAAAACCGGTTCTAGCATGCGTACGAAACCAAGTAGGACACTTGGAAAACATGTTGTAACTGTTTCAGTTCATACATAAAATAAAATAAAATGCACGACTGGGTCGCACGAACTTGTTCCTATGTAATCGACTAGGAATTTTAAAAACGAATGTTATTAAAGAAAACTGTTCATAAGGATAAAATTAATTTTTAAATTCTTTTAGTAGATAGTAAGAGAAAAAAACCATAATGCTATCCAACTATGAATTTATGCAAGAACAAAAATTATAAGTCGTTGTAGTGGTTTCTTAGGTACGCCAATTTGAAGTTTTTTTTTTTTTTTTTTTTTTTTTTTTTTTTTTTTTTTTTATAATCTACCCGCGCTCAAGGGATTATGATTACCCTTTAAATGTTTCAACACAGCGCGGGCGTGAAGTTTTCGAGAAAAATACGATTTTTGAAAACGATTTTTTTTTAATTTTTTAGCATTTGTATGGTAGGTACCTTTATTTTTAGGTAAAATAAAATTTTTTTTCTCACATTTTGTAGATTATGTTGAGAAACTTTTATTTATCAAGTTTAAAAAAATCTAGCATGGGGTTTTCGAAATATTGAGTTTTGAAAAAAAATTTGGAAGTTTTTTTTAAAAATCCAAAAAAATTTTTTTTTAAATTTGAGTACACAATTCTATTTATGTTTTTGGGTAGCTTTAGCAAAAAAAAAATGATCAAAATCGGTTGAACTGTTTTTGAGAAAATCAAAAACAAAAAAAATGGTTCCATGGGGGGTACCCTCAATAACCATTTTTCGGAAAGTTTTTTCAACCAATACCTAGATTTAATTAAATAAATTTTTTCTGTATTTTTATTTTTAAAATCTGTCGATCAGTTTTTGAGAAAAAAAATGTTTATAAAATTTCGAAAAAAAATCGTATGGCAGGTACCGTTATTTTTGGTCTTAAAAAAAAAGAAGAAAAAAACGTGTGGGGGAAAAAAATTAAAAATGCTATCTACCAAGTTTAAAGAAAATCGGTCCGGCCGTTTGGCCTGTAGTCGAACAGACAGACAGACAGAATTGCGAGAGCCACTTTTTTAGTCTTCGCTATCATCGTAATGTCAACTTTGATCGAAATCTCAAGTTCGATTTTTTTACGAATGCATAACTTGCCTTATAGTACCTATAAGTCTCAAGTAAAAATCTAAGCCCACACAAAATCATTTTTTTATTCATAGCCTCTGATCTGGCTGTAATCTAGAAAGTCTATAATCGCACAAGACTTGAGTACTATTCCATATTTTGGCAGGTTCTCCAATAACCAACTTGAGTCTCTTGGATAGAATCCAAAAGAGAGTTTTGAAGGTGACAAAAGTATAGCAGAAATATTTGAATCTCTCGGCACCACCGCAATGTGTCTTGTCTTTCATTGTTCTACCGTTACTTTTGTTAACAGTTTTCTATTGAAATAACCGGTTGCATATTTCTTATTAAACAATTTAACCATTATACTCGTGCTTCGGACATTCAAATCCAATGTGTATCACACAAGAGTAGTCTCAATCCCTTCAGTGCGCGCAAAATTATAAATACAAAGTATGAGATTTTTGGGGTTTATCTGAGCAAATAAGGCAAACCAGAATTTTTCAAACAATTAATTTTGTTTTATTTTTGCTTTGAGATTCAAGTGATTATTTGGAACTCATCGGAGTTCTGATTTACTCTAATCTCGTTAGCATTTACAGTAGTTCCCTCCATCATATTGATATACCGGGTTGTATTCGGGCCACTTAATTGTAATTTAATGGGAAACTTTATTTAAGATTTTAACCTTAACAATCTAATTAAAAGTCAATAAACAGGGATGGAATCGGCTAAGGTGATAGTTGATTATCAATTTGATGAGTACAACGCATTTACTATTTATCGTCACCACTTAGATAACTCCAACACTGTAGGAGGTGGAATTCTTTTTGCGATAAAAAAAATTCTCTTATTTGCTACCTGATCGACAACTTTAGGTCTTCCGATATTGAAGTTTTATGCATGAAGATTAAACTGGAGTCCGGGAATCTATTTATTATCTCGGCTTACATTCCTCCGAGTTCTAATAACAACGTTTATGAAAAACACGAAAACACCAGTGCATGCTCGTACAGCTCGTACTGCAGAAAATATTGCTGCTTCACACGATAGTGTGGCTGAAGAGCCGTCCACCTCAACTCGTCGTTGTGCCCAATAATTGCATCTCTCACGCTCGTCGTTGATGAACAATATGCATAAAGACTTGCATTTACACGCTTACAAGGTGCAATTGACTCAAGAACTAAAGCCTCTTGACCATTTCAAGCGCCGTCAATGGTCAGAATGGTGGCAAGAAATGCCAACGGTGGTTGATCAATTTTCGAAGAAAATCATCTTCCGTGATGAGGCACATTTTCACTTCAGTAGATTCGTCAATAAGCAAAATTGCCGCATTTGAGCGAATGATAATCCAAGAGTAATTGTCGAAAACAAATGCACCCACAAAGTGTGACTGTTTGGTGCGGTTTATGGGCTGGCGGCATCATCGGGCCGTATTTTTTCCAAAATGAGGCCGGTCAGGCAGTTGCTGTGAATGGTGTTCGCTATCGTGAGATGATAATGAACTTTTAATGGCCCGAATTGGAAGATATGGATGTGGACGATATGTGGTTTCAACAGGACGGTGCCACTTGCTACACATCAGCTAACGAAAGAGCTCTTTTGCGCGACAAATTCAATGGCCGTGTTATCTCACGTGGTGGCGATGTCAATTGGCCGCCAAGATCATGTGATTTGACACCGTTGGACTTCTTTGTTTTCAAAAGCTAAAGGATGAGATAATTCGGCACATTAACGGCATAGAACCTCAATTATGCCTCAGCGTCATCGAAAATTTGGACCATCGGATGGAGGTGTGCCGCCGAGGACGCGGCGGCTATTTGGTCGATATTTTGTTCCATACATAATTGAACCATTCCAATATTATCATAATAAAAAGAAATGACAATAATTTCCCAAATAATTTGTGTTTTATTCAAAGTCAACATCGGCCCTTAAAATTTAAACACCCTTTAATAGGACAAGAGCTGATGAAGATTGTGAAACTTTTTTAATTCTAAAACAACTTTTTACTGATTATTCTAATTCTCTATATGAAAATTATATTTCTAAAATTGAATGTAATCTTAAATCGAATCCAGATAGCTTCTGGAAATTTGTAAATTGTAAAAGGAAAACTAGTTGCTACCCAAACTCTATGTCAAATTCATCGTCTAGTAATCATGAGCCTAAAGTTATCGCAAACAAGTTTGCAGACTTCTTCAAAGAGGCTTTCGAAGGTACAAACCAAGCCAACAGTTCTTACTTTTCTTCTTCTGGAGTAAATTTCTCTCACTTAAATTCAATTAATTTTGAATAAAAATGAAATAATGATCTACCGACCTACATATACCTAAATTATCTGTGATACCGAAACTGTTTGAGTCTATTGTATGTAATGTTCTTTCCGTTCACTGTATTTCAATTGTATGTGATAATCAGCATGGCTTCGTAAAAAAAAGATCTACCGTTACTAATTTATTCAATTTCACGTCCTTTTGCTAGGATATTTTTGAAAAACGCGGACAAGTCGACTGTATATTTACTGATTTTAGTAAAGTCTTCGACAAATATTGTGTCATAATACATTAATTTTAAAGCTAAGCAAACAAGGTTTTAACAACAATTTCTTAAATTGGATCTCATCCTATAAAATAGAATTAACAGTGTTGTATTTCGTAATGAGTATTCGAATGAATTTGTTGTCAACTCTGGTGTCCCTCAGGGTAGCCATTTAGGTCCAATTTTATTCATTTTATTTATAAATGACTTGGTTTCGTTCATAAAAAATTCGTCCGTCCTTATTTATGCTGATGATATTATGCTTTTCAAAAGTATTAAATCTACTTCTGACTGTTTAACTTTGCAAGAAGACCTGTTAATATGTAGGGAAAGGTGCAATAAAAATCGTCTTGTTTTTTATTATACGTTTTATGTATGTATATATCCTTTAAGTAAAATCTCCGTTTTTTCTGAGTTAGGAGTTATTCTTGATCCTAAGTTAACTTTTAATGATCATTTAAACTACATAGTTAAAAAAGCTTACAGGGTCCTAGCCTAGGATTCGTAAAGAGATTCGGCCGCGATTTCCGTGACCCTTATGTTCTTAAGCTTCTCTTTGTTTCATTTGTAAGACCCATACTTGAATAGAGTTGTGTAGTATGGTCACCTTACTACTCCATTCATATAGCAAGACTTGAAGCAATTCAGAGAAGATTTTCGCGTTTCTGCCTTCGTTATCTTCCGTGGTCACAAGCAAACACACTTCCTCCTTATTCTCAAAGACTCGCTTTAATAAGCTTTCCTTCACTCACTAATCATAGAAGGTATTTGCAATTTTGTTTTATTTATGGAATTATTAATGGGTCAATATCATCCCCATCAGTTCTAAGTCAGTTAAATTTCAGATTTAGTCGTACAAGTATAAGACCACTATTCTGAATTTATTCGGATCTTTCCCAAGTCACTCTGACTACATCACTCCCTCGTTAGTTTTCGACAAAAACTTCGAAGTCACCATTCCCTCAAGGTCAGCTTGGGAGGAAGGGGCTTTGATAGAAGAAAAATCTGTAAATTTTTATACAGATGGATCGAAAACTGAAACCGGAGTGGGTTGTGGAGTATACTCAGATGGACTAAACCTTAGTCTCTCCTTCCGCCTTCCAAACTATTGTAGCGTATTCCAAGCGGAAATTCTGCCGATAAAGGAAGTATTGTCTTGGCTTAAAGAAAACGTGGTATCTAGCACGGATATCCGTATCTTCTCAGATAGTCAGGCTGCTTTGAAATCCCTCGCATCAGTTTCTTCAAACTCCATTACAGCCCAAGACTGTCGTTCATCTCTGATGGAGATGGCCAAACAGTTTAATATTCACCTATTCTGGGTGCCGGGCCATAGGGACGTTCCGGGGAATTGCAGAGCCGACGAACTCGCCAGAATTGGAACGGAAATGCCTATCTTGCCCGACAGGGTAAATATAGGTATGCATATAGCTACAAGTAAACTTACGCTGAAGCGAATCGCTCTGGAACAATCAAACACAAGATGGCTTAACACTACCACTTGCTTGGCGACCAAACAAATCTAGCCAAACCTAGACGTGAAGCGGTCAAAGTGTTTATTGTCCATCGGTAGATCACAGATCAGCTCCGTAATAGGTGTCATAACTGGACACTGTTTCATTGGTAGACACGCCGCACGACTCGGTGTACTATCAAACGATTTTTGCAGGAGTTTCTTGGACGAGGAGGAAGAGGAAACAATCCCACATCTTCTTTGTACATGTCCTGCTCTCTCTTACAGACGCAAACTTCATCTAGAAAAATATTTCTTTAACCAACCAAGCGATCTCATAAACATAGACATCAAAAGTTTCCTTCGCTTCATCAGAAGCTCCAAATGGTTTTAACTAATAGGAGAACCTTTTTGTTCTCTATTAGATCGTGGTATCACAATGGACCTCTACTGGTCTAAGTGTGTCAGATGCTTTACTGACGGCCACTTTAACCTAACCTTAACCTAACCTAGTATAAGACTACAGCAACAATTATGCCATATATTTAGTAGATCAAATTATGGTGCAAATAGCCCCCTCAATCAATTGATTTCAATATTATAATAAATTAAGATTTTGTACATAGAATCTTCCAATGACGATCTGAAATGCATTAAACTAAAAACTTTGTTCTTTAATAGCTTAGAATAATTAAGTTAGTTAATAAGTATTAGTATAATTAAAAATATTGTTTACGTTAGTATTTAACGAATTGGAAATAAACTAAATCATAACCGCCCTTATATCAGACATAGGCATTGCACAATGTAATTATATAGGTACATATGTATGTATGTCAAGTATTTCTCAGTAAAATAGAACATGGTATATTGCTGTATTGCGGAATCATTTATTACGGTTAGTGAAATTATGAATATTATTTTAAAATATTCATGCATGTATTAAGGTACTGTTAAGACTGAATACAAAAAACCAAACCGGGAAAAATTAATGCCCAGATAATCTTATTTGTAGTAATTTATCTTTTATACAAAAGTGAATGGAGTTAAAAGGTTAAGAATTTTTTTAAAAGAGATCAAATTCATACGAGTATTAAGAAGAAATTTCGTTCGAATTATGAATTCTTAAATTGGTTAACTGATTGAGCTCTCGGGAATCTTCGTAAGTGTTGTTTTGGTTTCAGGTTTGTATTCCCCTTTATTCGATTAAGCGGCCATAAAATATAACCCATTTCGGATTCTGGAGTGCCTTTCGGTTCAAATTGAGTTTTTGTCATAATAATACAACTGAGTAAGCATAGCTTATAGTCTTGACATTTTGGGTGCACGAAGCTGAAGTAGTTTGATGGTCATTATTATGAGAGTAACATACAATTAAAATTCATTTTATTCATGTTTGCGTTCAAAGTCATATTTGTAGTGGCATTAATTGCATATAGGTACATACATATGTAGTTGCAACATGTATTACTTATGTCATTCTTTTATGTTTTCTTGAATGCTTAAGTTTTAACCGGTTTAACTACAAAATAGGGTTTCAAGTAAACTGAACCTGAACCTTCATTCATATCTTATAAGGACACTGGAATTTTGTTCCATCTCATTGTCCATTTCATGCTATTAAAGTCCACATACGGAATTCTATCGTCACCCTGTGCGATCAAAGTACAGTAAACGAATATAGTATGACAAAAGATACAAAGATAGATACGCCTCGTGCCGTACTTTGTCATCTGCACAATCTTCTATGTTTCGTTAAATTTAAATCACTTTGCATCGCTCACATTTGTTTTTGTAAATTTGCTGATTGATAATGAAAATGTTAAATTTTCGTTGATAGCGGTAATCGCGATAACAAGACATATGGAGGCGGTTTCACTAAAGGAGAGTAATCACTTCAATGAGCAAAATGGAAGAGAGTCGGTCAACGAAACAATGAAATCATAAACAATCATTTGGAAAATTTTAGAAGAGCCGATAATAGGGCTTATAAGGGCATTGGTGGTATTTTTCGATTTTTGTATTATAAATCGAATAGGAAGTACTTTTTTGAAAAAGTTTTAAAGGCTATGAGGGGTTAAATAATTGCACACATATTTTCTTTTGTCAAATAAACTTAAACTTTTCAGATTTGCTAGAGTTAAGATACATTATGTACGTAAGTGACCCGGTTCATTAAAATCTAGCTGAATATAGAAGTATACCCGATTCAAAAATCTAGCGGTATAGAACTATACGTATAATTAAGTTGATTTTGGTTTTTAACGAAGTCTTAACTTCTTATTTCATTTATTTCCTGATATAAGGAAAGTTTCGTTTAATTGCAACTTGGAAGACTATTTGGAATGAGAGCAAAATGGTGCGAATACTCTCAAGGGGTACTAACAAATAATACCCAAATATTTTCCTTCCTCCGAGAGGGTCCGAGGCGGAATAAGGCGATTAAAGAAGTCCCGTCTTAGCTCAAAGAAAACCTATTTATCAAATATTCGCATCTTCTCGAATATTCGATTGACTCTTAAATCTCTGGAGCTGGATCTCTATAATAACTACATTGCCTTGCATAAGTAGGTATAACCGCACCTGTAAAAATGCGTTTTTGTAGAAAATTAAAATGAGAATGACCCCTTACTATTTTTTTTATTGAATGAGAAGAAAAAAAAAGTTCCGTGTTTAAAAATTAAAAACAGAATCTTTTATTGCAAAAGTATAACTGCATTTTTATTTTTTCTTTATCTTAAGTAAATTTTTTAGGAAAAACTAGTAAGGGATCTTGCTGCCCCTATTTTCGACCAAGATAAAAATTCTTTTTGGCATACTGTTGACAAGGTTTTTTAATATGAAATCGTCTTTAGAGTTCCATTCTTCCACAATTGCCTCTCGCAGCTCAGCAACACTAACAAATTGCCTATTATGGGCATTCATTTTGCGGGTAAAAATTTGCCAAAGGTTTTCAATAGGGTTACAATCTGGAGAATGTGCCGGCCACTCCATCAAATTTAAGTTTGATTTGAAACACTCCAAACTTTGACGACTAACGTGAATTGAGGCATTATCTTGCTGGAAGACATGGCGAACTCGACGAAATCGTCTTAAGTAGGGTACCAAATTATCCTGAAGCACCTGGGTGTAAGCTGAACTGTTCATCCCTGTAGAGGTGAAGGCAAGTGCAACCTTACCACGGTCGCAGAAGGCCCCCAAACTAGACAACTGCCACCGCCGAAGTTCCTCTTGGAAAAAAACTTTTTTTCCTTTCTCAGACATGCCAAAATCCGTTAAAACCATCTGGCCCATCAAGATTAAACATTTTTTCGTCACTAAAAATAATCTAAAAAAAAAAACATTCATTGGATTATGCCATTTGGAATAACAAGATTTAAGTGTAAATTAATGGAATGTTACTTGCGGTTTTACAATTCTGGTTCATGTCTTTACGGGTCAATTTCAACCTTTTTTGTTTGTGGGCTGTTGTCAGATTTGGCCCCGAACAATCACTCCACTGCTTTTAAGGCACGAAAAACCGTTGAAACCGAAAATCCTAACCCCGATTCGTCACGAACTTCCGGCAAAGAATGCATGGAATTGGATGCAGCATTGATTAAACGCCTCTTATTTCGGCGTGCCAGCTTCTGCGGAAGCTTATTATTATATGCGGGTCTTATTTTTGTCCCATAAGATTATGGATCATGGAAAAAATTTCGGACGACAGGATCGGATCTTGAAATTTTTCTACCAATAGCCCTTAAGCTTAATCCACTTAACCGAAAAGCTAGAATTTTACCTTTTCCGTATCGCTTAAATGTGTACCAAGCGGCATTGTTGTTTGTCATTTCAAAGCACATAACTGAATGAAGCTTCAAAAAAGGTTTGCATTGTGCGGTTATACTTTTGCAATACATAAAAATCTGTTTTTAATTTTTAAACACCAGAAAAGAAAATAACGGAACTTTTTTTTCTTCTCAATTTACTTGATTAGTGATGCCATTCAATAAAAAAAATAGTAAGTGTCATTCCCATTTTAATTTTCTACAAAACTCATTTTTACAGGGTGCGGTTATACTTATGCAAGGCACTGTATATAGCAGAGGCCTTAACTTCCATTCGTTACTTTGAGGATAGCGCAGCAGTTCAATGTTAACTTTTGTTGGGTACCAGGACATTATAGGTAGTTGTCAAGCTGATGAGCTCGCCAAAAGTAGTACATCATTACCTATAATGCCTAATAGGTTAATATTTGAAAAACCACTTATGCTTAAATAAGATGGTGGGGAGAGGACAAACCTAAGACAGAATAATTCAACCACCTGTCTGATGTCAAAACAGATCTGGCCAATCCTTGATCTGAAACGCTCTAAGTGTTTGATATTAAGTAGATTGCTCATCAGCTCAGCTCCGTAATTGGTGTCATAATCGGACACTGTCTAATAGGTAAGCACACAACGAGGCCTGGCGTTTATTTTTTTTCACAGAAGCTGTATGGGCGAGGCAGAGGTAGAAGCAGTTCCTCATCTTCTATATAGGTACATATGTACAAGCCCTGCTCTATCCCATAGACGTGGGCTCTTCGAGCAACCTATGTGATATGGATATCTAACTACTCGTAATATAGACATTTACAGTCTGGTTTAACGAGTAGGAAAAAAATCTCTAGATTCATGTGGTAAAACAATGGTCTAAGTGTATCAGCTGCGACGCGGGCAGCCACTTCAAACTAACCAAACATATGAGAAATTTTATATTTCCTGGAGAAGATCTATCAAAGGGCACGGTAGTGCCCAGCCATAGCTGGGCATTAACTCGTTAATCCGTTAATAGTTAATTAACGAAGTTAACATTTTGATTAACGGATTAACTTTTAAGTTAACTTTTAAAAATGTTAACGGACACGTTAAATCCGTTAATCCACGTTAAGTCCGTTAATCGTTAATCCAATGCTTACTATTTACCGCGCGGCGCGAAAAACAGGTTCAGACAAGTATGAGACAAGTGCCGCGCGGCTCGTGCCGCGGGTGAAACGAAAACAGCTAGGTACGTATTATATTTTGACGGCGCGTGCGAGTGAGAAAACTGCGAAGAAATTCGTTTCGTGTGATCATTTCATTATGCCGGTCGTCCACTATGTGCGCGATAAGTTCAACCAACTTCGTTCAACTTTTTATTCAAAACTTTCGTTGGATAAACGATTTACAACCTCTTACACTAGTGCAGCAACTTACGTAATTCACGTTGAGCAACTAAAGTTGAACAAAATGCGTTTGGAACCCCGTAAAAATAATTGACCAACTTTCCCATATCTTGATTAACCCCGCACACCTAGTTGATTAACTCTTAAAACTTATTCCAGTGTTGAATAGCTCTGTACATCTAGTTGACCAACTTACTCAAATGTTGAATAACCTCGTACACTAGTTGATAAACTTGTTCGATTTTGACAGGAAAAAAAGTTTTTCGAGTTGATCAACTGCGTTTTCGATATTGTTGCTCAACCAGTTGATGAACGAGTTGATACCTTCGTACACTTAACCAAGGAACCAAGGATTACTCGTTGGGAAACGCGTTGAACCACGTTGCACCACGATAAACAAAAAACTCAAACGTCAAACCTGAAATAATTTTGACTTCAGTTCGGTACATACATTTATTGTCGACGCACGCCTTCGCTTTAAAATATTCTTAAATTTGTTCCGTATGAGTATGATTTCCTCTAAGAAAAAAAAAAGTGGCTGCCGCATTAATAATATTAGAAAATGAACGACAAAGGAAGAAAAAACAGACAAGACGATTGTAGGGGATTAGAAATAAAACACTCGATTACCAAATTTACTTCTTTATTCGTCTGCAACCAAAAAACTAATGAAATAAAGAGGGAAGTCAGCCATGTCATTTTAAGAAGTAAAAAGAGATAGTTATGTATTATTAAAGTGAGATGTAAATAGGACTGCGAACAAAGTCAAATCGCTGGTACGTCAGAGCTGGCGTCTGTACTTTATGATCTTAGACATCCTGCCCGGTCGAATCGTTCCGTTCGAATTCTGCTGCATCCAAGAGAACACATAATTTCTGCACTGCCCGGTTGCATAGACCAGAAGACGTCTTGAGGGTAACGTTTCGGACCAATCCATCACTGCCCGGATGCACTTCAACTACTCGTCCTAATCGCCAATGTGTTGGGGGAAGATTTTCTTGCCGAACAATTACAATATCACCAAGCTGAATATTGGGCAAACGCTTTCGCCACTTACTTCTTCTCTGTAATGTATTCAGGTACTCGTCGCTCCATCTTTTCCAAAAATGTTGATGAATTTGACGCAACCATTGCCAATGATGGAGACGATTCGACGAAATGCCATTAATATTCGGTTCAGGTACCGCAATCAGCGGGGCTCCTATGAGGAAATCGCCTGGTGTTAAGGCAAACTTTTCGCTTGGATCATCATAGAGAGGAGTAAGTGGGCGAGAGTTGAGACACGCTTCAATACGTGCAGCCAATGTCTGAAGCTGCTGTAAACAAAGTACTTGTGTGCCCACCAAGCGTACAAGATGGTGCTTGGCAGACTTAACTGCCGCCTCCCACAGTCCACCTTGATGAGGAGCTCTAGGTGTGATAAAATGCCACTTCGTTCCACTGGAAGCCAGAGACTGTTGGTTGTTTTCGCTATGCCACGCGGATAAATCTTCTTGAAGTACACGGTTAGCTCCCACAAACGCGGTACCATTGTCACTAAATAAGTCTAGGCATGGTCCTCGTCTGCAAACAAACCTCGTAAAGGCGTCCAAGAAACTTTGCGCTGAAAGATCTTCCACAACTTCCATATGTACAGCCTTTGTACTCATACAAACAAATATGGCGAGATATGTTTTCACTGTTGAGCGGGAACGTTTTGTGCCAAGCCTAAGCACAAATGGGCCACAATAGTCCACACCTGAGGCCAAAAACGGTCGGGCTGCAGTCACTCTCGTTTTAGGTAGTGATGCCATCTGTTGCACGAGAGTTGCCCGACGATGTCGTCTGCAAATAACGCACCGGTGGATGAAGCTCCGAACGGTCTGTCGTCCATTTAAGATCCAAAAGCGCTGTCGTAAAGTTTGCAACATGAGCTGAGTACCACCGTGCAAAGTTCTGTTGTGTGCATCTTGAACCAGTAAACCAACGAATGCACCATTCCTAGGAAGAATGGCTGGGAAGCGTTGATCATGCGAAATGGGAGCGTGACGAAGACGCCCACCGACTCTCAAGATACCCTTTTGGTCCAAGAAAGGGTCCAGAGGCAGCAATCGATTAGAAGTTGCCAAAGTGGAACTGCGTCGAAGGTCTCTTACTTCTTCTCCAAACGCGAGATTTTGCTCTAGCAAAATGAGGGCTGATAAAGCTGCATCCAACTCTTGTGGTTCAACAATAGTTCTCCAACGATTACCCTTTTTGGGAAAGCCCCGTAATATGTACGTCACAGTATGCAAAAGACGCTGCAGAGAGCTGAAACGTTCCGTGAGAGGAATGACCTGCCCATCGCGACGTCTGGTCGTAAGTGTGAATTGAACTACTCCCGTCATCGTCACCACCGATGTTTTCACTTCATCTTGCACATTAGCTAGCTCATCCAAGTCGAGTTTAGTGTCATGACCCATTGGAAAGGCACCACTAGAAAGCCATTGAGGACCCTTCCACCACAGGTTATGCTGCAAGAGCTCGTCACCACCTATGCCGCGGCTTGCACAATCTGCCGGATTTTGTATGGATCGGACATGAAACCACCTATTTGTTGCTGTGAGATCTTGAATTTGCCTGACTCGATTAGCCACATATGGCTTTAAGCCTGCTGGATGCTTGCGCAACCAACACAGCACGATTTTTGAGTCCGACCATAAATAATAGGGATGGTCCAATAAACCCATTGCTTCACGAACGTTATTAAAGAGAATTGCCAAAAGTTGCGCTGCACAGAGCTCAAGACGCGGAATTGTAGCGCCTCGAATAGGAGCCACCTTAGTTCGGGCTGTAACCAAAGAAACGTTAGACCTTCCATTGATGTCTTCTGTCCTGCTATAGATGACTGCAGCGTACGCACGCAAGCTGGCATCACAAAAGCCGTGCAGTGTAGTTCTTTTTTCTCGATGCATACCCAACCATCTGGGTACTCGGACTTGATTCAGTGCAACAAGGCCACTGCGAAACTTCGTCCAAATTTCAGTCAGGTCCTGAGGTAGAGGAGCATCCCAAGTAAGTGCAGCAGACCAGAGGGTCTGAATGAAAACTTTGCCAGTTATGACCACAGGTGCCAAGAGGCCAGTTGGGTCATAAAGTTGTGCTATTTCGCTCAATACCTTTCGCTTCGTGAGAGAATTACAAAACTGTTCGACCTTAACCTTGAATAAAAGCTCATCAGACATGGGATCCCAAACTAGACCAAGCACCGTGGAAGTAGGTGATTCTATGCTTAGCTCTGAAGAAGAAGAATCATTATCATTTATCTTATGAATTACCTCAGCACAGTTTGAATTCCATTTTCGCAATGGAAAGCAACCCTTTGAAAGGATAGTTTCAACATGTTCAGCCAGTTGTATTGCTTCTAAAGCGCTGTCGCAGCTTACCAAGAAGTCGTCCACATAAAATGAAGACAAAATAATATCTCGTGCCTTACGTCCTTTGTTTATATCTGCCAAACAGTCATGGTTATCTTGAGCGCACTGATGAAGTGTTCGCACAGCATTGAATGGACTCGAGGCCATCCCATAAGTCACGGTAGTCAACTGATAGACTTCAATTTTCTCATCAGGAGAATCTCGCCATAGGATTCGCTGAAAATGTCTGTGCTCAGGAGCCACCAATATCTGCCGAAACATCTTTTCAACATCCGCTGTCAACGCTACCACATAACGACGAAAACGAAAGATGATGTTAATTAAAGAATCCTGAATGGTTGGACCGGTCATCTGGATGTCATTGAGAGATAAACCATTACTACTACGAGCCGATGCGTTGAAGACTACTCGAAATTTGCTTTGCACAGCATGGTGAGGAATGTAATAAGCATTTCGATGATCGCCAGGTTGATCGACACGTTCCATATGATTAAGGGCGCGGTATTCACGCATGAAACTAATGTACTTTTCTCTTATTTCTTTGTTGCCAGCCAGGCGCCGTTCCAAGGCATGAAATTGGCGTAAAGCATTGGTGTAAGAGTTACCGAGCTCCGTAGCACCGTTGTGGATAGGAATATTCACCACATATCGGCCTTCGTTGTTTCGAAAATGCGTCGCGCAGAAAATTTGTTCACACTCATCCTGTTCACTGATCAGCGGTTGCACTTCTTCCAGATTCCAAAAACTACGAACCAAATCCTCTAAGCGAAGATCATCCTCGACCAAGTGAGCGCAAAATGCAGAAGGTGGTTGCACTGAATTTGAAGTTGCTGTTGCTGGGCCATATACAACCCATCCCAAACGAGTGCGCTGAGCACAAGGTTCATTTGGGGCTCCACTAATAATATTACCTTCTACAATTTGGCCCCACACATCTGCACCAACCAAAATATCGATTATTGCAGGTTTCGTAAACTGAGGGTCAGCGAGCTGAAGACCATTAAGATGCTTCCATTCTTCCCGATGAAGATGCACCGTAGGGGTTTCCGAAGCAATCGAAGGAAGAATGAACGCATTGATTTCCAACGAAAAATTAGAAATTGTTGACTTGAGTGTAAATTTAACCATTCCATTTGTACGCGCATGAGCCATTCCGCCAATGCCTTCCACAGCAACATCATATTTTGATCTACGGAGTTGTAACTGATTAGTTAAACGTTCTGTGATGAAGCTTATCTGCGACCCAGGGTCACAAAGAATTCGAGACAGGCGCTGTTCCAAAGTTCCAACGGCAAGGGCAAGCGCTGTTGCTAGCAGGACGGTATGCGATTCTAGTCATGACGATTGTGTCGTCGTTGTCGTTGCGGTGATATGTGCCTGCTGATGAGGCGATGAAGACTCCATTCCTGTCCAATCGGACTCTCGACAGAACATTGTATGATGTTTTCTACCACATTGTCGACATCCAGATGAAGAACACCGCTGCGAGGTGTGTCCACTTCTCAGACAATTAAAGCATAATCCAGACTCTTTCAACTCTGAGAAACGTTGTCCAGGAGCTTTGCTCAATAACTTTTGACAGCGGCTGATTCGATGCGGTCCTTGGCAATAAGGACATTTACCTTCGTTTGTTGTAACTACGTGTGATTTCATGGGCAACTGGGCGCGGACATTACGATTAATTGAAGCTTGGCTCCGGTGAGGTGGTCGGACAAACTCTGTAGCGAGACTTTGTGCTCGTTTTTCCACGAATTCTAGGAAATTGGCCAAGCTCGGAATCTCGGATGATGAACCCACCATACACCACTCCCTCTGCGTCACGAGGGGAAGTTTAGGCACTATAATTGGCACCACCAGAGCATCCCATTGATCTACTGGGAGTTTCATAACGCGGAGAGCTCGCAAAGATTCCTGAACAGTATCAACAATTCTCAGCAGTGCTTCTGACGTCTCTTCTTGGGCAATCTTTAGATTAAGGAGACGCGACACATGCGTTTCCGCCAAAAGCTTAGGGTTGTCAAATCGTGTTTTTAATGCCTGCCACACCTCTTGATACCCACCAGTGTACATTCCTCCAATTAATGGAACCTTCTCTGCATCAATTGCTTGTCGCAATTTTCCAAGTTTATAAGCTTCTGGAAGCTCTGAGTTGTGCACCAATGTTTCAAAGGTATCTCTGAATGCCAGCCAATTATGAAGAGCACCGTCAAAAGATGGAATTTTCACAGGATCTAGTCTCATGTCCAGGTTGTGCGTATTGGTCTTTCCAAGTTTTAATGAATCAGCGTTTGCGCTGCCGCCTTCCAACTGAGGGTTTTGCTCAGCCACTTGTGCCCTTTGAAGCTGCAACAATTTGCGATTGAGTGTTACACACGTTGCTTTGTACACTGTCTCCACTTGGTCCCAAAGAATGTCATGTGCGTCCAATTCAGTATCCAACGCTGCGCCCACAAGGGCTTCATGGTGTTGTACGAATCTGTCGTAATGCGCCGTTATAGCCCTAACCTCTTGTTCCAGTTGCGCGGTATCTGCACCACCAAGATCTGCTCCAGCCACACGATCGTGAGCACGACGAATTGCATTGGCAGCCGTCGTACGTAAATTTATTGATTGAGCCATATTTCTCATGAAATTATACAGAAGAAATTAAAATAAACCAAGTGTTTGCTTCTCGTAACTCAATCCTCACAGGAGGCACCAAAAAATGTAGGGGATTAGAAATAAAACACTCGATTACCAAATTTACTTCTTTATTCGTCTGCAACCAAAAAACTAATGAAATAAAGAGGGAAGTCAGCCATGTCATTTTAAGAAGTAAAAAGAGATAGTTATGTATTATTAAAGTGAGATGTAAATAGGACTGCGAACAAAGTCAAATCGCTGGTACGTCAGAGCTGGCGTCTGTACTTTATGATCTTAGACAACGATTCTGGGTAGATGATTTTTTCTTGAGTCGCGAAGAAAATTGTTTTTTCAATGAAATATATGAGAAATTAAAATCGATTGATCCCATCGCGCCCGTGAATTCGAATTCAAAGTTTAGACAGTTGCATTTTCAAGGAAATTTGAGACCAAGCCAATTCCCTGGCATCTCGATTTTTATAATGTCCCATATATTGGGCTTTTTCTCAATTGCTGAAATCATTTGCAAAATTAATTCCGTGGTCCACTCTGATTTGTTATCACCTTCCATGTCGAAAAACCAAAATAAACTACAGTTTGCAAGTTGAAACAACTGCAAGTTAATGGCAACGCAATAGTTCAACCTCGTAGACACATTTCACTGCAGCCAACGTAACACAACACAATATTAAGTCAAGAAATCCCAAAGAAAATTAAAAAGTTGATCAACGCGTTGAACAAATAATGTGCAACACATTATCTTGAAAATATTGCTCAACGTGTTGATCGAACATTTTCAAGGAGCAACACGAGCTCGTACACTACCCGTACACTTGGTGCGCAATTCGTTGAGCAACGGCCAACAACTAGATCCAACCCGTTGGTTGAACAGAATTGAAGGCACCGTACATTAAAGTTGAATGCGTTGAATTCGAAATTTGTGCGTTGATCGCCTAGTGGACGACCGGCATTACTTAGCGCCGGTGCTTAGAGAAAAAAATATAAAAAATGCAATTTTTATCACATGTTAACGGATTAACGATTAACGTTAACTTGCGTTAATTCTTCCGAAATTTAACGCTTTAACGTTTAACGAAGCTAACTTTTTTAGTAGCGGATTAACGATTAACGAAGTTAACTGTTTGATTAACGGTGCCCAGCTATGTGCCCAGCCAAGTTCTGGCTCAAAGGCCTCAAAAATCATAAAAACCGTAACTGACTGACTGACAGATCATCAAAATTCTAGAGCACTTCCCGACATCGTAGAATCTTGTAATTTTGCACAACGGTAGGTCTTATCATGCAAGCAGAGAGAAAATTTGAGGTTTTACATTCAGGGGGCGTGGTATCCGCCCACTTTCTCCGAATTGTTGTTGGTTGAATGGAGCAGTTCCGACTGCTGTAAAACGACGAAATTTGGTAAAGCGGTAGGGCTTAAAATGCATACAAAGAAAAAAATATAAAATTTGAGGTTTTCCATTTAAGGGCGTGGTATCCGCCCACTTCCTCAGAACTGATGTAAATTATATATGGCACACTTCCGACTGCAGTAGAACAATGAAATTTAGTAGAACGGTAGGGCTTAAATTGCATAATAAAGGAACTCAAATAAAATTGAGCTTTTCCATTCAGGGGATGTGGTATCCGCCCACTTTCTGAGAAAATGTTTAATTTATATGAAGCACTTCCGAGAGCTGTAGAATGATGAAATTTGGTAGAGCGGTATAGCTTAATGTACGTTCAAGCGAAAAATAGAAAATCTAAGATTTTTCATTCGAAGTGTCCATTTATTGTCATTTTGAAACTATACATGCATTTTGAAAATTCGTGATTTTTCTTAGAACTAGAGTGCTCGGTTTGGTACTCTATGTTATGTTAACATGAATGAGAGAAGAAAACATTTGCATACCTGAAAAAATTATGTGTTTACATAAAAAAAAACTCTTAACTGCGAAGTGAATTATAATCAAACCACTAATTAGGCTATTAATTGGTGGGCTACCTTCATTTAAAAAAAGGAGTTAAAATTGCAACAAAAACATCATCGCATCCTCAACAATTATTGCTTTTTTATGACCTTGAGCGGATGTAGGTACCAGTATTTATAATTAAGATAGGTATGTTAGTCTTAGGTATCTTGCCAGGACAAGAAGAAACAATTGAAGCGCAAATCAAAACAACCAATAACAAAAATAACTTTTATTTCCCTAGGTTGCGTGCTAGGGACACAGGGCTTCCGATAAGGTTCCCGAATCCGTTTCTTTCCTTTGATCTCCTCTTCAAGGCAGCTCATTGGACAGGTTCTCTTTATAGAGTTCCACCCGTTTATTTCCCTAGGTTGCGTGCTAGGGACAAGAGTTTTCTATAAGAATTCTCGACCGTTTATTTCCTTTGGGTTCCTCTTCAAGGAAGCTCACTGGACAGGTTCTCTCTTTAGAGTTCCACCCGTTTATTTCCCTAGGTTGCGTGCTAGGGACACAGGGCTTCCGATAAGGTTCCCGACCGTTTCTTTCCTCTGATCTCCTCTTCAAGGTAGCTCACTGGACAGGTTCTCTTTTTAGAGTTCCACCCGTTTATTTCCCTAGGTTGTGTGCTAGGGACACATTATATGAAATACTGTGTTATTTATTTAAGCTTATGAATACTGTAGTATATGAAGTACCGTGTTATTTATTTTAAGAAAAGAAATATTGTTAATAAAAGTATATGAAATACCGTGTTAGAAATACGAAGCCAAATAAAGTAATTGAAAGTTTTGGAGTATTAAAAACATTATTTCATTCGGAGCTTTAGACCCTCCAAACCCAAGTTTGTTGCTTCTTTGGGAAGAACCCTGGACACCGACGAGTTATACCTCAGCCACGAAGAAAAAGCATCACAAATTGGCGCCCGAGCAGGGACATTTTGAAGGATCAACCGCACTCCGACCGCCGACCGAACCGAAATTTTTCAAGGCAATACCGACCGCCGTTTTATTCTAATAAGCCATTGAAAAATTCATCCGTACTCCGATTTACCTGTGACCCTTCGAAGAGTTCCACCGTATGACTGATCCGCCGCCCAGACTCAGCTCCGCATCACCCAGCTCCCCAGTACCCAGCTTCAATATGACCGACTCAAACGAAGCAGAAACGAGCGAATATAATCCGTACAAAAATCTCGGATTCACATATTTCCTGAAGAAACCCGAACTAATTGAAGTATTATCAATGAGAAAGTTAGACACGAGTGGCAATATGCAGACCCTTCGCAAAAGGCTAAGCCAGCATCTTAAGGAGCTTCGAACGCATACATCGACCCAGAACCTCTGCGAGGAATTGGAAAACACCGTAGAAGCCAGGAATAACATAGATCCTGCTGACGAAGATGCGAATCCCATTAAGCCGCCATTGGCAAGCCACGAACAGACACTGCCGAAATTAGCCACCAAACCAATACCGCCGCCTAAACCAGAAATTCGCCCGCAGCCTTTAGCCTACCTAACTTTAAGTTACGAAGCCGAAGTGATGAACACAGTCCGTAAATGGGGCTTAAGGTATGATTCCAATGGTAATCCCTTAGAATTTCTAGAAAGGATAGAAGAACTAACCAGTTGCTACAACATACCCCCGAACGACATACTGAGATCGTTGCCGGAAATATTCCGAGGAACCGCACTGGAATGGTTACGTATTAAGAGAGAAAGCTTATCAACCTGGACAGAATTCCGCAGCTTGTTCCTACAACACTTTTTGCCAGCCCGGTACGTATACCGTCTCGAGGATAAAATTTTCAGGAAGCGCCAAGGCCCCCGAGAACGAGCAAAGGACTTTATTATGGCAGTACAGTATCTGATTCGCCAGCATCCTCGCATTACCGCCGCCGACTCCATCGATAGAATATACGAGAACCTACGACCAGAATATCGATACTACGTGCGACGAAGAGACTTCGAAACGCTAGAGGAGTTGATAATACTAGCAGAGGAATTCGAAGCGATCAGAAACGACGAACGAGGATATCGCCCTACACCTGCTCAGAATTATTCCGCTCCGATAAGTAGGGTACCCCAACCTAATGGCCAAGCGCCCAGAGCACTAGCAGTTACCACACCGCCGCCGTACGACCGATCCACACATTGTTGGAACTGCAAGCAACGAGGACACCGAAAACAAAATTGCCGCCGACCGTTCCATTTATTTTGCTCTTATTGTGGCCAAGATGGAATTTTATCAAAAGATTGTCATTGCCACCAAGCCCCCGTTGTCGTTGTGAATACTCCCCCAGCATTAGATCCCCGATTTTTCGTTCCAATTAAATTGAACGACCAGATGTACCAAGCCTTAGTCGATACCGGATCTACGAAGACGTTTGTAGGAGACGTTTTAAGATATAAATTCCGGCTATTGAAGACGCCTATGCGGAAGTACCAAAATACTATCCATATGGCTAATGGGAAACCAGTCCTCACATCAGAACACTATACAGTGACTTTCTATATAGGCGAGACACCCGTCACCGAGGAAGTGTCATACTTACCAGGGTTAAGTGAACATGTAATTTTGGGAATGGATACACTAGGCAAGGTAGGAATACAACTATTTGTTGAAGGAAAACGAATCACCGAAAGAAAAAATTTAAAAGAATGTCAAGCTGACCGCCAGATTACCAGTCCGCCGCCGCCGCCGACCTTCAACGTACACACATCATCACTTTTAACTGATTCGATCGCAGCAAGTAGTACACATAAAGCACCTACCTGTACTCTCAAAATACCCATGGAAATTAGGGAAGGATTTCCGGAACGTGAAAAGTCGCACCGCAAAATGTTTCGCCATAGCCTTCGGTCAGCCACGCAAAAAGAAGGAAGTAGCAAATCATCAGTTGGCACCAGCCAGCAACCATCCACCACTGACGACCAGTACAAGAGTAAACGTACAAGAAGCTACGCACCATGCAAACTTAATACGATCACGCCCTCAAAAGTGACACCCGCCGTCCGACCAGAATCGAAGCCTCCTCAATCCATTATGCCACAAATGGCTGAAGTAAGACGCCGCCGCCGCCGCCCCCGAAACTTCGAAACAAACCGAAGATATTTTCAGACGTCAGATTAACAGCCATGGAACTTACGCCAACCGCCGCATATGCCAACGCTTCCAACATGGCCACACCCTGTTTTAACGCCAAGAAGCTATTGTGCAGCTCGCAATTAAGTCGAAAACGTTACAAGACATTAAAGCAAACCGCTACCGTACTCGCCGATATGATGAAGACCACAGAAGCAGAAGAATTCATTATATTATAAGATTCCAGTTATATATTTTGTTTTTAGTTTGTATTGAATATATTTAAGTTCCGATTATTGAAAAAAAAAATAATTAAAAAAAAAAAAAAAAAAAAAAAAAAAATAAAAAAAAAAAAAAAAAAAAAAAAAATATATACATAAAAAAAAAAAAATATATACATAAAAAAAAATATATAAATATATTAAGTAGTTTAGCCGAGAGGGTTCTTGTCTAGTAAAGTAAGGGGGGACTGTAACGAAGCGTTACAATTTTTAAACAATTTAATCACATTACCGAGCAAAATGCTACGACACCAACGACCCCTAATCATATTACCGAGCAAAACGCTACGACACCTGCATACCGCATTATTAAATAATTATATTGCACATTCAGTGTGCACCCGGAGTCATGTGATTACCACTCATCGGAATCACATGCAATTTTGTCATTTATTTCGTGTGATTCACACTGAGTCTTAGCCGTAGATTTAATAAGTGGACGTTGGGAAAATGACAAAATCGTCTTTTATTCTCGTCCGGTGTTGGATACCAATCTAGAGTATAGAGAATCTAAGATCGGGCCGCAAACAAAAACCTTGTATAAGGCGTTTCGGTGACAGATAGGCAACACCGCATTGGTGAAGCTAATCTTAACTTTTTTTATAAAATAGTAGGGTTTTTATTAGCTAGAGTAGTCGAGTTTAAAGATTAATAGGAGCATTAGCTAGAGGGGGGGAATATTTATTATTATTATTATTATTATTATTATTATTATTATTATTATTATTATTATTATTATTATTATTATTATTATTATTATTATTATTATTATTATTATTATTATTATTATTATCATTATTATTATTATTATTATTATTATTATTATTATTATTATTATTAAGAGTATTATAAGTTACTAAACCAATCCGTTTCTTTCCTTTGATCTCCTCTTCAAGGCAGCTCATTGGACAGGTTCTCTTCATAGAGTTCCACCCGTTTATTTCCCTAGGTTGCGTGCTAGGGACAAGAGTTTTCTATAAGAATTCTCGACCGTTTATTTCCTTTGGGTTCCTCTTCAAGGAAGCTCACTGGACAGGTTCTCTCTTTAGAGTTCCACCCGTTTATTTCCCTAGGTTGCGTGCTAGGGACACAGGGCTTCCGATAAGGTTCCCGACCGTTTCTTTCCTCTGATCTCCTCTTCAAGGTAGCTCACTGGACAGGTTCTCTTTTTAGAGTTCCACCCGTTTATTTCCCTAGGTTGTGTGCTAGGGACACATTATATGAAATACTGTGTTATTTATTTAAGCTTATGAATACTGTAGTATATGAAGTACCGTGTTATTTATTTTAAGAAAAGAAATATTGTTAATAAAAGTATATGAAATACCGTGTTAGAAATACGAAGCCAAATAAAGTAATTGAAAGTTTTGGAGTATTAAAAACATTATTTCATTCGGAGCTTTAGACCCTCCAAACCCAAGTTTGTTGCTTCTATGGGAAGAACCCTGGACACCGACGAGTTATACCTCAGCCACGAAGAAAAAGCATCACACCATTACTTATTAACTCCGGCCCTTGGCGCAATATTCTTGATCTAGGTGTTATTTATATGTACAATGTACTTATGTATGTAAGTACTATTATAAATAGATACCTACACCAAATTCAATTCGTGGATTCATAAAACGCTGGTCAAAAGATTCGCAGATCACTACGACACTTACTTGTTTTATTGTTATCTTTGTTAGGCCTCTTCTTTAATATGCCTCCTAGGTCTGGTCTCCTTCCACCACGTCCATACGCAACGTATTGAGTGCGCTTGGCGTAAATTTATCCGATTGGCCTTGGCTAGTAGGACCTATACCATTTACCCTCCCACGAAAATCGACTTAAACTATACGTACAGACAAGACGTCGTGATAACGCTGACATAACATTCGTCAAACAATCTAGAAAGCAAATTCTTTGAAATGATTGATTCAAATTTATTTTCAAAAAAGAGCTAAAACTCAAGCTGAATTGATAAGCTAAGACAGACAAAACTAAAAACCATAGCTTCTTAAAATATCTGAGAAGAAAGAAGTTCCTAGATCGCTGAAATACCATTCGATAAAATTATGTTAATATGTCAGAAGGATGTTGGGTTTTTTTCGTTTATAGAGTTTTTGTTTGGTTATCCGGAAGCACCTTCCGGAACTCTCCGAAATGAAATGCCAAGCGAAGAAGTTGCAAAAATTTTTTTGAATCTGAAGTTTTTGTTTCGTTGTAAATATTTGTGAAAAGTCAAATGCAGATGGTAAATTGAAGTTGTTTTTATTTTGCATTATTTGTTTACATGGTGAAATAGCTTCCAGAAATTTTTACTTTGAGTAAACTAATTCCGTAAAAGTTTCACAATGAATCTATTATCATCACCTGAAGATGACGGTGGCAAGAAAGATGAAATGTTTGGGTTACAGTCGATGACGAATATAAGAAAATCTCATATAAGAAAAACTCGACTATACGACACTTTAATCTAACGCACCAAGCACATCTCCATAAGATTAAGTCTTAAGATATATTTTTTGTTATTTATGTCTTTGGTTTTGCATTAATAAAAATAAAGGATAAATTCTAAAAAGTGCAAATATCTCTTTGTGTGTGGCACAGTTCTTTTCTTTTTTTTATCTTTATCTTTTTTAATTTAAGTTTTTTTATGTTAAGTTTATTTAGTTTATAAGAAAGTTTATTTTTTTATCTATTCTTTTTATATAAATAAGCACGGTTATAAGAATGAAATTCCTTAGCTTTTTGAACTTTCTTATACCAGCCATGACTGTATTCATAACATGAAATTTTATATCAGGATTTTGACGTTGAGATGTGCGCTTGTAAGCGTGCTTCTGGTTTTGATTTTTTTTTAAATCCAGAATCTTCTTTTCAGAAGAAGAAATGTCATTTATTGCTAAATGAAAAATTTCAGAAGCATTCGGAATGCTTCCGGATACTTCAGGACGACCAAGCAGAAACACTATTAAACTATAGATTGATATTTTTCAAGATTCTGAAACCTTTGTGTTCCAATGACTCAGTTGTTTGTTGGATTAATTTGAGAAACCTGTATATTGTGCAAATAATATCGTTTATTGGAGGAGTATCACTTTTGGAATCTATTTTTTGTTCAGAGAAACAGTTGTGCATACAATTATTTAAAAAATAACACATGGTGGCACTCCTTTTTTTATTACTTTCACAAGTAATCTTATTTAGTAAAATCGAAAAGAAAAAAAAAAACACTCCCAAAACAATGGAAGGATTATGGAGTGTTGGGATTACAAGCAAAGTATGAGCTAGGATTGACCAAATGAAAACGGAAATAGTTTTCACTTATGCAGTTTTTTTTCACTTTAACGAACATTGAATATCTGAAAAATATTAAATTTTGGTGTTTTCCATTGGTCGTTCAGAACCATTGAAAATCTCTCAAAACGACAATTCTTCTTTTGAAAAGAGATGAAATGCTTCTGCATTTCATTCAAGAATCAAAACTAGAAAACTTGTGAACGACCAATGGAAAACGATATTGTTACGAGTTCGCTTGTGATAGAAATGTGGCTTTTTGATATGAAGATACTCGTACTTCGTGTTTTTAAATTGTTAATAAATCGTAATCAAAAAGATATACATAAATATAATCCTCCCGACAGACATCCTATTGCTTTAGGTCTACTTCTGTAATTTTTCAAAAAAAAAAGTTCAATTAATAAAAATAAAAAAAAAATGTTTTTAAGAATTTGTTCTTATTGGATTATTAAAAAAGAAGTTAATGTCTGCTTTACAAAGACTGCCACATCCACCCTAGAGCTGTGTAAATCGTTCATTTCAAATGATCGAATCGTTCAACAATCGATTACGAAAATGATCCGATCTTTTCAATCAATCGATCATTCGATCATTTTTCATTTCACTGAAATGATTCAATACTGTTCCTATTCGATATTAATTTCGATTTCGATGATAAGATTGACTTGTGGCTTTGATAGTGCTCACAAAATACTCTATGATGATGGCTACTTCATGGATTAAAAAGTGTCAAAAAATTCAAGAAAAAGAGATTTTATTTGTTGCTTCGGAAAAGAGCAATTTTAGGGCTTTCGGCTAACATTTGGTACGAAATATACTTTGTACGTTATAACTAAATTCGTCCTCTATTCGTCAAGTCATAAACTGTCAAATTCCATCAAAAGATGGCTACGATGTCAATGGATTAAAAAACGTCTAAAAATACCAAAAAAAAGAGATTTTATTTGTTGCTCCGGAAAAGTGCAATTTTAGGGCTTTGGGCTGACATTTTGTACGAAATATACTTTGTACGTCATAACTGAATTCGTCCTCTATTCGTCAAGTCATAAACTGTCAAATTCCATCAAAAGATGGCTTCGATGTCAATGGATTAAAAAACGTCTAAAAATACCAAAAAAAAAGATTTTATTCATTGCTCCGGAAAAGTGCAATTTTAGGGCTTTCGGCTGACATTTGGTACGAAATATACTTTGTACGTCATAACTGAATTCGTCCTCTATTCGTCAAGTCATAAACTGTCAAATTCCATCAAAGGATGGCTACGATGTCAATGGATTAAAAAACGTCTAAAAATACCAAAAAAAAAAGAGATTTTATTTGTTGCTCCGGAAAAGTGCAATTTTAGGGCTTTCGGCTGACATTTTGTACGAAATATACCTTGTACGTCATAACTGATTTCGTCCTCTATTCGTCAAGTCATAAATTGTCAAATTCCATCAAAGGATGGCTACGATGCCGATGGATTAAGAAACGTCCAAAAATCCACATTAAACATACCGGATCCTGATACATCAAATAACATCAGTTCAACCCAACAATTGTTTTTGCGGCCAACAACATCAACGACCAACCCGATCAATCATGTTTTTAAATGCCGAGTTCAACCCAAAAGTTCCAGTCCACCGTCCGTTTGGCGTTCATAATCCACGTTGATTGAATCGGAAGAAATGGAATCAAGTAAATCATGATTAATCGAGTCAACTGATATCGAAAATCGAGACTCATTGAAATGATTGAGATTGAAATAGAAAATCGAGAATCCAGAATCGAGAATCATGTAAATGATTGAGATTGAGATCGAGATCGATTAAAATGATTGATTTCGATCATCAATACTTTTCGATGATCGGATCAAAAAAATCGAATCGATCCCGATTGACACAGCTCTAATCCACCCTACAAACTTAGAACATAAATTAGCAAACAAAAGAAATGAAGGAGACAGAAGGCTTAAATAAACGCAAATATCAACAAAAGAGAAAAGAAGACACATACAAAAACATCCAGCAGTAAAGAAAGATAAATGCTGTTCTTGATCGATGTTGGTGCCTAGTGCTTGTGCTAGTGCCTACTTTTTACGAATTGCGGTTGCCCGAACCCCGAACGAACAAATTCATTTTATTGCAAGTGGTTGGATTGATCGGATCGGTTTAATTTTGATGATCGCCAGTTTTTAGCTAAAGCGATCATCAATCATACGACAATTGTTTTTTTTTTATTCATTTATTTGATTGTATTTTATTTTGTTGCAAGTGCTAGTTCCAACGTGGAAAAAGAAACAAAAATACGCCGTGTTTTGATTGCAATTGGAATTGTTGAGAAGAAAAACCACAAATTGCGAGTAAATTTGTTGCTCTTTCTCTTCTCGATTGTTGACCTTACTGACGGCACAGAAGAGAAGAATGTACTTGTTACTTAATTGCTACCGCAATAGTGAAATCCACAATTGAATTAAGATTTGAGTTGAAAATAATTTTTTTTTTAAATACAAATAGTGAAAAACTAAAATTTGTGAAAGAAAGCAAAGAGGACTTCTACTTGTGACAGTACACTGGGAAGACCTATTGAAACTGTGGCGAATGACATGAACATAAAATCCATAACATGGATTCGTTGAGTTACTTTTTGCAAAGCGCAGTGGGCTTTTCGGTCGGCTTCTCATTATTGGGGGCCGTTGAGGTTGCGTCGGTGGCCTTCATTGTGTACTATGTCTACACAAAGACAAGGTATGTAAATTTGATGATTTTTAAATTTATTAATTGACATCGACATGGAATAATTTGCGGTTATCGCAATTAAAGTCTTGGACTGACAGATACTAAGGAAAATTTCCTGTTTATAACCATTTACTTCGCATCTTGATTAGAATTTTTAGAAGTTTGGCAAGGCTTTATTTAGATGAGAAGTCTGAATGCTAATCACGGATAATATAGAGAACGAGTCGTCTCTGATCAGCTGAGCATTGTTTTCCGTTCGTAGAACCGACGACATGATAACCGAGTGATGTTTTCTTTTTTTTTTCCTCAATTTATTGCGAAGTATTTTTATTTTACTTGTTGATTATTGTTTCATTAAAAAAAAAAAAAGAAATCTTTGTTAGGTTCCGCGTATGAAATGCGTAGCTGCAAGTGTATAGTTTAATCATTTTGAAGTATATTTAAATATAGGTCTTTTGCTTTTCTCGCTTTTGTTGTGGGCATGATAATTTCTTTATTGATCATGAATGAATGAAATTTTTTTTTAACTTCACACACACTCACGCATCAAAAGAAAAGATAATAATGTGGGAATCAAAGAAGATACTAAAATAATTCTCTGGTATTTTTTTGGCAGAAGTGAAAACATTGTATTGTTATGGTTTTAATAGAGTTTATTTAATTTTATTTGATATTTGTTTATTTGTTTTTATGAGCTGTGTTGTTTTTTTAATTTAACCTAGAATACATTTCAGAGAAAATATTTATCTGATTAGAGTGTCAGGAACCAAAAACGAGAATTTAAAATATTCAATTATTAATAAAACATAAATCTTCAATATCTTCCAAAACAAATAAGTAACTGATATTTTAAGTCAACAGTAATAAGAGGTACTTATAGTAGTGGAATCAACTTGAATCGGGCGAAATTAGAACATTAAGACATTAATTTCTATTGCCTTCTTAATTCATTTCAACAAAAGGCCGTGATAGTGAAATAAATTAAGACAGTGCGGTATAATTCAATCTGTTTGTTTTGATCGCAGAAAATTATGGAAGATAGCGTTTGATTTTTGAAAGTTCATATTTCTATTTTATTAAAATGTTGCACAAACTATTTTTTCGGTTGACGGCATAAAATAACGGCTCTTTTTATTAATTTCTATCATGGTCTACATTCATATCGTCTAATGAATTAAGGTCGTGCGGTTTAATTTCACTTTTCTTATGAAATATGAATTTTTCAATTACAGTCTTAATACAGTCTTATTTCATTTTTCGATAGCGGTCTAGTTACACGTGCCTTCATTTGACTTACCCGTAAATAGTCTCTTTATGCACTAGCGGCGTACATTAACCATCTATTCATTTAATTGTTTTCAGTTCAAAACAATTATACTCGTAAAACGTACACTATCTATTCAATTAAATATAACGTGTATGCTTATAGTCTAAGAGCCGATAGCAAATTTAAGGTTTGGAGGTATAGCCAAAATATGATTATGAACGTTTATACTCATGATATCGAATACAAAAGACTGGCAGGTTTTTTGTCACCATTGGTGTGGGTGAGGGGTTAAAAAAGGCAATTTTTCCTATTTTTGTGTTAGGGGTATTATAACGACTTCAATACCTTTTTTAAAAACAAAAAAAGATGCTCCGACATTTTCCCTAAGCCTAAACACATTAATCTTGATGAATCGATTAACAGAACTCAAGAGCCTTCTCGGCTTTTCTCGGAGATTTTATAAAAACCCAAAAATCAACAAAAAATAGTGTCCAAAAATATCTAAAGATTATTCGAAGTCAAGAATAGTAAAATTCTGAGGAGATTTTACAATTTTCAATTTTTGGTTAGTATCTATTGTCATGAAAAGTGTCAAGATCAGCTTAGCCTTTCGGAGTTGACAGAAAATTGTAGATCTCTTTCGTCCCTGCTACGGATGCTACGGAACGCAATTCAAGTAATATACAATTCAAAAAAACTACATACCTAGGGTCGGAGCTGATCACGTGGGCTTTTGAAGACGCTTAGTCTAAGTTATATCTACAGTGACGGACTAAGTTTGATCATCGATTTGGATTATTGAATTATACAAATTTTGTTAGGTAACTAAAGTTGGTGATAAAGGGTTTTCAACAGGAACGCTACAAAAGTAGAGCGACAGGGACAGCAAGCGACGCCATATTTCTTGCCGCTCTTTTGACATTTCTTCAGTAAGGTTTGCCATTTCATGATGGAAAGATATACGAGGCAACAACGAGTCGAAATTATTAAAATTTATTACCGAAATTCGGAGTCAGTGGCCTCAACGTTAAGAGCGCTACATCCAATTTATGGTCGTAATAATCGTCCTAGCAGATCAACAGTTGGAGAACGTGTTATCTCACGAAATGGTCCAGTCGCTTGGCCGCCTCGGACGTGTGCGATTTGACGTCGTTAGACTATTTCCTGTGGGGCTACGTCAAGTCTATGGTCTATGCCAACAAGCCAGCGACGATTGATGAACTTCGTCGAATATCGAAAGTGAAATTGCAGCAGTATCGGCCGATTTATGCTTGAAAACCGTCGAAAATTGGGTTCAGCGTCTGGACTTCTGCAAGCGTGCCCGTGGCTATGCAAAAGAAATCGAGTTCCATACATAATGGCATCGAACGTACTTTCAGAGGAATAAAGAACTTCATTCATATCCAAAACCGTTTTTGTTTTATTTAAAAAAACTTTTGTAGCGCTCTTATTGAAAAACCCGATATTTACCTTAAGGATATGGTGGTACGAAAAGCGCTTTGCATGCTTATGTCCAAGCTTGCTAAGCGACAAAACACCATTCATAATTTTAAACTTAAAAATTGTCAAAATTTTATGTTATCATTGTTAAATGAAGAAGTAATTACCCCTTAGAGTTCCAAGTTTTTTTTTAATTTGTACATTTAACTTTTCTGTTTTCTAATAACCAACCTTATTTTTTGTTTTTATTTTTCTTAGATTTAATCTTTACGTGGGGGCAAATAGGTCTAAATAAATAAAATTATCAGTTAAGATTGAGAGATTTACAAACAAAATTAACTTGTTAAGATCTTTTCCTATAAAGATATAAAATCGTTGTCAACCGAAATATTTTGGTTGTTTTTTATCTTTATACACGCCCATATAATGCGATTGTAAATGAAAAGATTTTTGATAATGCCAATCAGGAAAATATTTAGCAGAAACGTATGTATAATTAATTTCAGCGCAAAGTCTTGCAACTAACGAATTGAAAATAAAATGATAAATTGAACGAAAGAAGATTTAAAAATAAAATAGCTATGTGAGGCAATTTTTTATATAATAACTTTAGATGGAAAACAAAATATTTAAAAACAACGCGCAAATAAAAAAAATACATAATATTGATTTTTTTTTCAAACAATGAGACTATCACCCCTATTATTATTGTCAACTATCAATTTGATAGTTGATAAATTTTTAATTCAATGTTTAAAAACCCAACTGATAAAAGTTTTGATAATTGAGAATGATTCAGACCATTGCGAAACACAAGCAAATTGAAAAATTTAAAAGAAAAATTGATTAGTTTTTTAATTGAGTTTTGTAACCCAATTTTCAAGGTTTATCAACTATCAATTTGATAATTGACAATCGTAATAGGGGTGTATGTGTATTAAATTAACTTTTTGTATTCATTACTTCTATCAATTTTTTTAAGTTTTTGAGAAAATTAACTCAAAAATTACCAAACCTATCATTTTTTTTTCGGTATTTAGGTGGCCTCACCTCAAAAAATAAATTATACAAATGGATTATCCAAGAAGACAACAATACCTTTGGTGCCACGTTTTAAGGCTTAAACTACATTTTTGGGTTATTTGCCCCGCTAACGCAATTCCGTTGTTCCGCTTAGGATATATTTAAACTGTTTTATAAAAAAAAACATTACGAAGTCTAAATTTATACAGTTCACGTTTTAGACATGAAAGTATAATACATTTTTGAAAATTCACATTACCGAGGTACTACTGTATAATATTCTTTAGCAGCAAATATATATAAAAAAAAACATAAATTAGAAGCCATTACGGCTCGTAGAGAGCCTTAATCTTGTGACTTATAACTCTGAACTATTCCTGTGTGCGTATGCGTATTAGTATAGGACGCTGATAATTTTCTGCCGTGTCCGAAATGTTAAGAAGATTAACAATTTTCAAAATAAGAGATACTCTTGGAGAATTTCTCACTCCTGAAAAACCTCTTCTGCCACTGTTGTTTAGAATTGGATAGTAAAAAAGGGATAAATACCTCTCTATAAGAATTTCCCCTGAAATTCATCTTATCCCTTTTGAGATAAAACGGCGTTCGTAATCGAACTCGAAATTTCAATAATCTGATTTCATCATACAGATAATACAAAACACACCCCAATTCTGTTTGTTTATACCTATCTAAAAATGATTATTGTGTTTTGCTCAATTATCATACCTTACTGAATCCATAAATCCCATATATGTATATTCATTTCGAAAGGCTGTAGCCATTGAACAATGTTAAGCCGGGACTGGAATCAAGAACATCAAAATAGATAATCTGGGTTTGGGACACAAAAAACTATTTTGTTGAGCTGCATCTGTACTTATTATTTCCTTGAGAAAGAAAAACAAAATAATTTTTTTTTTAAATTCTCTTATGCTCATTTTCATATTCAGCACAATCTAGTCTTAGTTATTCGCATAGATAATAATATTCACGAACATGTTTCCTAAATTCTCAAGATAAGCATTTTTGATTAGTAACTTAGCCCAATAAATTATTAGTTTTTTTTTTTTTAACTTTTTATTAGTGTTTTATTCATTTATCTGTAATAATTCTTGCTTGTTTTGCCAACAATAAATATATACGTTTAATAATATTCCTAATATTCACCTTTCATTATTATTATTATGAGAATGATCACATATTTTGTTTTGTTCAAAAGAAGTTAATCTATTATCCCCGAAAGGTGGATAATATTAGCCAAAAAATGGCTAATATTTTTTAAATGTCTAGCATAATGGTTGCTTTGTTAACCAAACTTTTATTTTATCAGGCAAAGTCCTAAAATTTTCTGGCTCAAAGTTCACAATGAAATATTATATGGGTACTTAAAAATATGAGACCTCATTCAATCAATCACAAAAACCTTGCACTTTGCTCCTTAAGTGAAATAACTTTAACACACGCTGACTCTTTAAAGCAGACCATTTTGGTGCTCAAATTCATGAACAACTTTTACTTGAGCTTTTAATTGAACTTTTACTTCCATTTGTATTTCCAATTTCGAAATCCAATTTTACAAAACGATTTCTTCCAGGGCGGCAAATTCAAATTACAAGGGAGCTGATAAACTGCTATAAACCTACAAGTATTTATATATAGAGAAATAAAAATTATTTAATTTATTTATTAAAGCTGTAAATTTTATTAGAGTCGGTAAACATCGACCAATATTTGCGTCTTAGAAGGGTACGACAGCATCTAACTGATGAGCCCACTGTCGTACCTGGGCGAAACGCACCTTGGAGTTGAGGTCACTTGAACTTTTTAATTGAATCTACAAGTATTTAGCTATAATTTATAATTAATTAAATATTATTATTAGTGGTTAACAACATGAGTTTGCAGGTAGATTCAAATTATACGAGGTAATGTTGATTCTAACAACAGTTAGGTTTATTTTATGAACACAAATAAGATCAGGGTGGCAAAAGTGTTCCGGAACTGACACAACAGTGGAGCTTTGTATTTTATGAGGTTAAGAGGCCTATATCCATTAATTATGAAATTTTAAATTAAATTTAAATTATCTGGAATTCAAACTTAAATATGATTAAATTGCTTGTCTTTGTTTGTAATTCGGAAATTTATAAAATCAACTTTTAACACATTTGATAAAATTAAAACCACGCATAACTATAATACTTTCCTAAGTAAAATATATACGCAGTATATAACAAAAATATCACCTTTTCAACTTCTCACAAAGTTTAAAATAAAATGTGAAAGCAGTCGCTATTAACTTCATAACATTATTTGATAGCAGCGTTTTCACAGGCCTTCACGAAATTGTTATATTGTAATACCCTACACATGATAGAAGTAAAACTCCTTAAAAAATAAAGAATATTAGAGATTTATTGTGAGAGAGGGACAGAGAGAAAGAGCATCTCAAATGAAATACAAGAAAACAAAATTTGCAAAAAAAAATAAATATTTCGAAAACCACATTAGTGGAAATTTTAGGTATGGGGTGCCTCCCTGATACATTCTGAATTCTGAATGAAATTAAGAATGCTTTTTATTGGCAAAAATGAGACGTCGTCCAGTTCCTCAAAAAAGTATTCTCCATTTTCTAGTTCTAGTTTTCTAGTTCTGACTAGGCTGGGGCATTCACAAGGGAAATGAGATGAGTCCTCTTTCAACTCTTCTTCCTGACAACTTCTGGTCATGTGGGGTCCCATTGTGTTATGACCCGATGCGATTCCAACCAAGCGAGACAATTGAAGTCTGCTGAGGTTCAGTAGACACTCTTTTTTTTTTTCCTTGATATACTCGTATCTGTCCAAAGATTCCTTGAAACCTGACAGGTGTGCAGTGGCGTAGCGTAGGGGGGCGGTGGGGGCGGTCCGCCCCGGGCGGCAGGCCTGGGGGGCGGCAAAATGTCGCCGGTGATGCGGGTAGAGTAGAAATCATATGTTTCATGACAAATCGTTTGAAAGGTCAACAAACAACAATAATGTAAATTTGAAATTTGCCACCATATCTGTGGTTCGTCGTTGACGCTCTCGGCTGATTTCTGTGAATTCCTAAACGGTGAGTAGGGCCATAAGAGTGCATTCCTTATTGTCGCGCGACTCGCGAAACTAAAACAACGTTCCGAAACTCTCGTAAAACTGAAAGGGAGCGTTCCGAAATATATGATATGCATATGCGAGATATGATAAGATAACTAGGATTCGACGGAAACGTTATTCTAGTCTCAGCCAGCTCAATGTTTTTGCTCCCTCCCGCATCACAGAAAGTTATTTTGATTGTGTTGTTTATAGTTTAAATACTGTTGAATCTTCTAAAACTAAACTTCACTAAACCTTTGAACTAGTTTTTGGAAATGAAAATAGTTAAAGGAAGCGGCGCGGAATACCACAAGAAAAAGGCTAAGAAAGAAGCAGATGCGAAGAAGTCTCCAGGTGTATGCTTTTGAGCTGCAGAGCTACCTGAAAAAGATGAAGTACAGATTTACCTGCAGCAAAGTGGACTGAGTGTGGATAAGTGTGCTCAGAAACTCTGCGCTTTCAAAGCTCTCTAAATGGAGAGCAGAGACCGTTTCGTCCAAGCTCAATCGACTTTTCTTAGACTCTCTGTGAAAAACTTGGAATCGAACTCAAAACGAGAAGAAATCGCAGGAAAAAACACATGCATGGCGATGAATCCGCAGATTCAGCTTTATCTCACGAGCCTCATTCGTAAGGCCCGTAGAATCCGTTTATGAAACCGCTGATCCTATTTTACCTTCAATTAAAGATACCTTATTGCCTGTGAAATGATGTCTCGAAATTTAATTTTAATTTAGTATTGAATGGGGGCGGCAAAATGGGTCTCCCGCCCCGGGCGCCGAGATGGCACGCTACGGCACTTATTCTCTTGTTAGAGCTAATTATTCTGAGCTTCATTTAACAAAATTATTTTGACAAAGGTCGATTATCTTTGTATGGTTACCTTTAATGGGCGGGCTTAAAATATTATGTCTATTTATAACACAAAAAAGATATAATTTATATACCTTCATATGAATTACAAATAACCAACTTATGGGATGTACGATTTTCTTTGGTTGGAAGAGCCTTAATGCAGTTTTCATTGACTTAAATCAATCTTTTGAATATTTTTACAAAATAATGGCATCAATAATTTGATTATTTACTCGTGTATGAAGTATGAAGATAAATACATATAAGGCGTTTATAAGTAATAAGTACATACATACATGTATACTGCTCTAAGGATTGTTTAGATTTGTATCTTCTAATCCATTTTATACCAACAATTTTCTCTAATTACCGTTCTAACAACCTAATTATTTATATGGCATAAATACTGTATAAATTAGCAATAGCAGAGAAATGATCATAATCTTTTAACAGTTCATAACGAAAATTTATAGGAAGGGCATATTTTAAGAAATTGGACGTTGAGCTTGCGATAACTGTTGAAATTTTAAAATGAACATGCCTACCATTAATTTTTGCAATATTATATCAACGTCAGTTAACAGATTGTAAAAACACAAAAGGTTTAATTTTATAAATGACAACTTGCCAAATAAAACGTAAGTATAATTTACGTATAGTCACGAAATTTTATAGAATCGATTGGTACTCTTTTGTTTTGTTTAGACATTACGCATTGTTTTTAAAAGAAACAAATTTAATCGTACGTTGGCTTGTTGGTTCCATAGTTCAGGTGTTCGTATTTACCCCTGATGGGGATATATATGAAATTTAAATATAACCATAATATAAGTGCATACCAAAACAATACAATTCTTAACCACTGTACCTCTGGAAAATATTACAGTGTCGCGTGGGCTATTGACCTTTGAGGCATAGAATCATAAATATATGTATATTGGCTTTGTTTGTTTATTTGGAAATTCATTTTCGATTAAACTTTTATGTTGAACTAGCGTACCCGTGCGGGAACTCCCGCAAGCAAATTTTTTTTTCAACTGAAGTTTTTCAAAATAAATCATGTGTCTAAATGCTTCTGTAGATTCGCTCAGTTTTTCTTGCATTGGAAATCTTGTGTAAATGGAAATCTTGTGTGAAGTACGAAATGTTGGTTTTGGGTGTTTATTTTACTTCTGTGTCTCATCGTTGAACAGCTCTATTTGAAAAAGACGACTTACCACTGAAATAATAAACACGTTTAGCTTAGCCAAGAACTGTCGCAACTGGTCTTCTGTTCAACATGAGAAGTTGAAAGCGTACGAATTATTTTTATTTAACGTATGCATGTACCTGGATTAAAACAAAACAGCAAATCAAGTCCTTTTCTTAAAGGTAATGGAGCTAAACGAAGGATATTTTGAAAAAAATAACAAACATTGAGCAAATCACATACGTACATATTGTAACTATCCTATAACAATGTATGTAGTTAAACCTGTAGGCACATAAAGTTTAACTTACCTTAAAATAGTTTAAATTCAAAGACACACAAATATTTGTCAAATTTTTTTTGTTTTCAATTCGGAGAATTTTATTTTTGTTTTATTTTTTTTTTAAACTTTTTTGAGTGTTTTTATCGTTACTGCTTAGGTAAATTAATCAAACAATGCCCTTCCTCTGGGCTCGCACCACCAAAGTATGGCATTTCAATGCAACTACTTATGTATATGTACTACATTTCAGTGCAATACGAAGATAGAAGTAGAGATAAATAATTTTGGGGTGTTTCGACCATCCAATGCCGCTCCCCTGATAATAAAAAAAAGTAGCCTATACGGTAAGCCAGACTATAACTTTTTTGTGTGTTAAATTTTATCAAGATCCATTCAGTTGTTCAAGCGTTATTGAGTAACAAACATCCATACATCGTAACATTCACATTTATAATATTAGTAGGATTATTCATTTAAGTGCACTGCTGCAGGTAAATGAATTTTTATGTTCACATATTGGTATGATGAACATTGATATTCTCGAAGGTATGCCCTGTTTCATTTAAATCGAGTTGCATACGTATATAAATGACAAAACAGAGTAAAAGATAGCATAAATCAATTTGGAAATAAACCTCTATTGATTCTGTCATACCAGATTTAGACGACTGTCATATAACGAGTATTTAAACTGTTTGCGAATAATTCTGGATTGAAAAGTTTGACAAAATGACATTCCTTTTGCCATATTTTTACCGTTTGTAACCATGAATGACCGGAATTTAAAGTAAAACAACTGGGGAAATAAAATATCAAATTTGTACATCATTCCACTATAATTCTTTATAATTTAATATTCCGGAAAATGTACTTAAAGATGCACATGCATATTTTCCCTAAATTAAAGTAACCAAGACACTTTGTTCAGTTGTTCAGTTTTCAATCTTTTCTGCAGTATTTTCACATTCATAACTTTTTGACACCGAAAAACTTTAATTTAAAACTTTTGGAAGTACAGTAGAATCCGGTTATAGTCACATACATCAGTTAAAATATTTATTAAGGGGGTTTTAAATCCGGTTTTGAAGAAAAACTAACAGATAGCGTAACGGATACAGTTATTGGCACCCCTAAGGACATTTTTATCTTAAAATGTAAATAACTATTTTGTACATCAAATTAAAATTTTAATTTCCTTTTCTTAAACTATAACTTCATTTTGAGTTCCCTTTTTTAAAAACTAAAATGTTTGAATTTTTTTAAGAACTTCAATTCTTAAGTGAATATAGTTTTATTCATGCAAACAAAAAAGTAACTATTGGGAGAAATTCAAGCTTACGTAATTATAAACATTTAATGTGATATTGTCGTTAACATTTCCATACATGCCACAATTTTGAGTGCCAATGGATTTGGCCATAAATTTTGTACAAAAAAAAGCATATATGCCCGCTGCAAATTTTGTTGTCCCCAATTTCTTCGTATATAATCATTTCGGTTTGAATTTTTTTGGATGACATGTTTCTGGGGGGAGCTTCTTGGGATTCCTGATGTGACTTCCAGTCTTTAGCCACGTTAAAAGCAGTAGTAATTTCGTTGGGTAATGCTTGTTTGTTTGTATTAGTAGATATTTGAAATGTCCAAATCATCTGTAGCGTACGAAAACTCGTCAACTATCAAATCAGATATTTTTGAGTTTGCAGGATCTGTTTGTACATCATTAGGTGCGTTTTATTATCCACAAATCTATCTGGATCCGGATCTGGATCATCCCTTGAAAATAAAACGATACGGATCTTACTGACAGCAGTGTTATAAGCCCGTCTCTTTTTATCCTTGGGTTTGGAAATTTTAAATTATGTCTTGTCTTTTTTCTTTACACTATAGCTTACACTACCTTACCATAAAAAGCTATCTACTCGCCAGTGTAATAACTAATTTTTGGATCTTTGAAATAGATCCCGATAGAAAACAGGATCCCAAATTGTTTTTGTAATACATGTTAAAACTTAATCCAGATCCGTATGTATTGTTTACATGCGATTTTTGTTCTTCAACTTGCTTGAATTTATTTACTTTAAAAAAGTGTATAGTTTTGTGTATCTGTATAAAATCCTCGTATTTTATCGCCATCTGAACTGTATGCTCTTAGTTGATCTACCTTGTCACTTTGATAAGCATCTGATTTCTCTTGTATATACAATTATGTCCATTTACGTTTCCGCAGCTAGATGGATTTCATTTTTGTTCTAGGGAAATAATACCTTCGCTTGCGCTCTATCAACTTCATAGATATTCCTAGAACCCTTTGCAGCAAGAACAGACTTAGCTTTGGGACACATCAAAAAGTTCTCGTCTCCGTTAAACACACGACTAGGGACTTCGAGAATTAAAAAAAGAAATTGTTTTTAATAAGGTAGTCCTGGATAAAGTTAAACCACCGAATATAAACGTCTTAGCTTACATAAGCACTTGCTGCTGATACAAGATCAACTATCCTAAAGGTCACAGAGCGATGACGTTTTAAAAATGATTTGAACTAACCTTTTCCAGGCATTTCATCGCTTCCAAATAAGGTTTGTCTTTCATTCTCTGTTTCAAAAAATTTTGCACTTCACAAAGGAAATCTTCTTTTCGTTTAGGGAATCCTTTTTCTTGAGAATGTTTTATCCATTCAACGATAGATTTATTTGGAACAAAGTCGACAAATATGTATTATTTATTTCATTCATTCATCTATCGAGTTTTCTCTTACAGATTGCTTAGCTTAACCTATGTATATGTATATTTACATTTTCAATCAATAATAATTTAAATACATTTCTTTCAAGACTTATATCTAAATTTAATTTTAATTCATTGAACAATCTCATACATCTTGAGAATGGTTCATTTGAACCATAATTACACCTGTGTAAAGGAATATAAAACAACTGTTTGCTACGAATATTTCTTCTTGGAACATAAATATTTAAGAGATTTAGTAAATCGGGACATATAATATGGTAAGACAATATATCATAAACAAACATAACACTATTTACAAGCCGACGATTTTGTAGAGAACTCAGACCAATTAAAGCACATCTTGTGGAGTAACGCGGTATTTCGGATAGATTCCAATTTAATTGTTTGATTAAAAACCTAGTAAAAGACTTTTGAACTTTTTCGATACGATTTTTAGAAACCATATACTGTGGATCCCATACTACTGAAGCATATTCCAAATGCGGACGTACAAGTGAAGTATAGACTGCTTTAATTGCATAAGGATTGGAAAATTCTGAACAATTTCTTTTAAGAAAACCCAACATTGAGTTTGCTTTTGCAACAATAAAATCGATATGGAGAGAAAAATTTAACTTTTCATCAAACAATATCCCAAGATCTTTTACTTCCGATAGTCTTTCTAAGGTTGTGTTTGAAATACTATATTGATGTAGAATAACAGCTTGAGATCGATGAAAAGAGAAAATATTACATTTCTTTATGTTAAGTGAAAGAAAATTATGTTTACACCAATCAACTATTAAATTAATATCATTCTGTATCTTAAGACAATCATTAATGCTTTTAACTATTGAAAATATTTTAAAATCATCAGCAAATAATAGACCACTTGTATTTTTCAGTATTAGTGGTAGTTCATTTATATATATTAAAAACAGTAATGGGCCAAGATGGCTTCCTTGTGGTACACCAGATGACACAAATATTACTTTTGAAGACTTACAGTTAAAAATTTTTACAACTTGTCTTCTATTCACCAAATAACTGGACATCCACTTTAGAAGAGTTGAATGAATTCCAAAATTATTTAGTTTCTTAACAAGCAATTTTATACAAATACTATCAAAAGCTTTTTGAAAATCAGTATAAATTACATCCACCTGATGACCTGATTCTAATGCATTAGACACCTGTTTTGTAAAAAAGGTTAAATTTGTTGTCGTGGACCTACCACTTACAAAACCATGTTGACATGGGGAAATATATTCCTTTATATAAAAATATACTTTCTGTTTAACTATGAGCTCTAAAAGTTTTGGTATAGCAGAAAGTTTAGAAATTGCACGATAATTTTCAATTTTATGTTTCTGACCAGCTTTAAAAATTGGAGTTATAAAAGAAAATTTCCATTCTTCTAAGAAAATTCCTGTTGAAAGTGACAAATTAAAAATTATTTGAAGGGGTTCAACTAATGAGAAACATTGTTTAATTAAAAAAGATGGAATGCCATCTGGGCCAGCTATTAAACTTGAATTAAGATTTGAAATTCCTTTAATTAAATCTTCAGTAGATATAAAAAGGTGTCCTAAATTTATATTTGGAGCAAAATATGGGTAATTATCATTTACTGGAATTACTGCAGTAGAATGATCCACGTATACACTCTCAAAAAATGTTGCAAATAAATCACAAGTCGTTTCTAAATCCTTAGATACTTGATGATTATATTCCATATTGTTAAAAATTCCAGAGTTTTGTTTCTTAGAATTTATAAAAGCCCAAAAGGATTTTGGATCTCTTGAAATTTGTGACTGAATATTCATGATATATTGTCTGTGCAAAAATTTATTTAAGAATTCATACTCACGACGCAATTGACAATAACGAGTTTTGTGTATTTCAGATTTAGTTTTTTTAAAAATTTTGAAGGCTTTATTTTTAACATTTTTGATATTTTTTAGTCTTTGATTTGCCCAAGGTAATTTTGAATCAAATCTTTTAACAGTTTTTGGAATAAATTTTGAGAAACCGTAAAATAAACGATCCAAAAAGTTTTTATAAATGATTTCAAAATTTGTTCCAGAAAGAAGTACCGACCAGTTTAAAGACAAAAAGTAATCATTTAATTTAACATAATTTCCTTTCGAAAAATTAAAATTTATATTTTTGATTTGCTTAATTGTACTAGAGACACAATTTTTATAAATTCGTAAATTAAAACAAACAGCTTTATGATGAACTGTGTTTCTAACAATTGGAAAGATTGATTCCATAACATCATAAGCTAAACAATTATAAGAAAATATTAAATCAAGATATCTTTGCATGAAATTACATATTGTATTAATTTGAATAAGATTAAATGAAAGCAATGAATCAACAAATAATATTTCAAAATCCTTTTTAACATTATATGGAATCATACATTTCTCATCATCTGAATAGTTCCAATGAACATCACATAAATTAAAATCACCCAATATACAAGGCAACTGATAATCAAAAAGATTTTCTATTAAGAATTCAATATTACTAACATGCATTTCATAAATAAATGTAGGGCTCTTGGGTGGTATATAACTTACTACAAAAACAATTTCATTATACAATCCAAGTCCTTTACATAAACTTACATTAACACACAGCTGTTCTATTTGTTTATCATTAATTCGAAGTTCACCTAACTGACTTGAAAATTTTGAATGAACAGCAATAAGTACTCCACCTCCACGCTGAGTTGAAAGTTGACATCGATCAGAACGGTAAAATTATGACGAGATATTCAATAACTTAATATGGAAATATGATTCTAAGTGATCAAAAATAGGTATATAAATGACAAAATTATAAAATCTTACACAAATTTGTCATTGTCATTAAAAGGGGTTAATTTTGTTTTAGTTCAATAGGAAAAACAACAGACACAATATTGATATAAACAGGAATTCGCTCTTCAGAGCTTAGATTTTAAGCGTATTTTACAGTAGCACAACCAAACTAAACACATCAAATTGCAAAGCGCAATAATTATTATAACAAATTATTGTTATGTGAAAACCTAGTTCGACTGTACTTCATAAATCATGTTTCTTAGATTTTATTATAAGGCCAACATTTTAGTTTTGAAAGGTTATGTTTATAAATTTCCTTGACAGAGACTCCCATTTATAGTTCGATAGTCGGTATTCGCTACGTTATAAGCAGGTATTGCTAGATAAATATTATCGTTGTACCCGAACGTAGCATTATGACTTTGATATTAATATTTTAAGGTCACATCCCTTTTCAACATGTAAAATAGTTTTAAACTAAGTTTTGCGGAAGTGTGCTATCCATATTAATGAAATAAAAATTGTGATTGTTCAATTTTATATACTGTGCTACTTTTGAAAATCAAGAATTTGGTCAATGCAAATAAAATTTTAATCTTTCAAAATTAAAATAATACAATTTTAAACGAAAAACTTCGAAAATTACAGGCTAGAAGCTAATGATTGATATTAATGGAAGAACTTTACAGTATTTAAATTATAATGTTCTTGATATACAGGGTCATCCATTTTGTGGTAAATTTAAATAAAACACTTTGGCATATAGATTTCGATCAAACTGTTATTTCAATACAATCCTACCCAATGAACGGTAGTATGGTTTCCGTAGCAATAGGTCCACTTGTGATCTGATGGTATATCACACCGAAGAGTGGAACAAATCTTTACATCGTTTTGGAAAAAGTAATATTATTGCACTTGATATTTCAAAAGCATTTGATAGAGTTTGGCATCAAGCTCTCTTATCGAAAATGCGTGCATTTGGTATTGATGAATATCTTCTTCGTTGGATTAGAAATTACCTTTTGGACCGTTCACTACAAGTAGTTTTGTACGGTTTCAAATCTGATATACACAAAATAAATGCTGGTGTACCCCAGGGCTCCGTTTTGTCTCCGACACTCTTCCTTAGATAGGTATGTTAATAAATGATCTTTTGTCTGAAACTTCTAATCCACTTAAATGTTTTGCTGACGAAGAAACCCTCAGCTTTTCGTATTCGTTTTTAGATTCACATCACATCACATTGTCCTTCGGATGTGGACTTTCAACGGCAGCGTATGATAAGCTCATTAAATTCTGATCTTGACAACATTGTCTAATGTGGAATCAAAAACCGTGTAGAATTTAATTCTTCGAAAACTCAATGCCGTTTACTGTCGCTAAAGCGTAATCCTCCCCCAATGCCACTTTCTATGAGTGATACTTGCATCGAGGAGACTGAACAGCTTTCAGTTCTAGGCATGTGCATCACAGATCCCATCTGAAGCCTTTATTCTTCCGAAGCTCGAGTACAATTCCCATATCTGGGTAGGTGCTCCAAAAATCCACTTGAGTCTCTTGGACAAAATTCAGAAGAAAGCTATACAAATGATAGTTTCATGTCTATCAATATTTTACCGCTATTTTCATAAATAGTGCTCTAGTGAAATAGCCAGTTGTATTCCTCCTCTGAAACAATTCAACCATAGTACAAGTACTTCTAGGAATGCTCATCAGTTTAACCTTGAGCTACTACTATCTAGTGTAATTCCTAGATATTTTAAATCCCTCTTCGTTTCAATTTCTTCACCAGCTTACTGGATAGGTTTTATAAGTGGCAGAAGTCTTTTCCTGGTAAATGGTATGATTGTCGTCTTGGAGGGCTTTATTGATAGTCCTACAGATAGATACCATTTTCTTGTAATTGTTAATCTTCTTTGGATAATATCGCAAAGAGTTTCTTTCAAATTTACCTTCTGCAACGATAGCGATATTATCAGCAAAACCAATGCAACATATACATTGGGAGGTAAGATTTTCAAACAATTCATCTACTACAAGACTCCACAACAAGGGTCATAATACACCACCCTGAGGACAGCCTCTTATTGTGATTACTTTTTTCACATTTTTACCTGCTTATGCCTCTGCATTTCTAGTGCCTAACATTTCTTTTATCCATCTGGTTATAGTGATAGGTACGCATTTCCTTACAGCTTATGCTGCTTCCTTTACATCTAAGGCTTTTGTATCTTATTTGTTAATTCAAACAGGGCTGTCTCTGTTGATTTTCCCGCCCTATATCCGTGTTTTCGCTGATTGAGAGGCCTACTTATTAACGCTTCTGATTTTATGAAGTTGTCAATTACTTTTTCCAAAGTTTTCAGTACCAAGAATGTTAAGCTTACTGGCCTGAAAGACTTTGGGCGGTTTGTATCTTTTTCCAATATTATGGGAATGAAGATTATTTTAGCTGTTCTCCAAAGACATGGTACATACCCAAGGGTAATGATACTCCGAAGATTATTAATGAGATAGGGCATAAGGTCTTTTTTTCCCTTCTGCAAGAGAGCCGGGAAGAAGGGGTTTTTAAAATACTCTCACAGAAATTTGTAAAGCTATTCCTTTTGGCTTTTATTATGTTGTTCCTTGGTTCTTTTGGCTTCAATAAAGAGCTTTCTGCCTACTTATTGGTCAAAGAATTCATATGCCTCTTGTACAGCTATACTAAACTCATTAACAAAAGTTCTAGTTCAAGGTGGCTTTTTATCGTACCTGCTGGATCTAATTGTTCCAGGTTTGTTTTAAGAACATTTTTGTATAGGTTCCAGTTTGTTTTCTTAGTGATCAGACATTGATGGTTCATTGGATACTCTCCAATCCTTTACTAGACAAGCTACGTTCGACAATTTTATCTTTGCAAGTTTCCAACGAGTAAAAAATGATTTCCACCCTTATAATTTGTATCTAATAATCCTCACTTTTGTATTTAATATTTTATCAATTTTCAGTCGAATGCTTAAATGTATGCATTTAAAATTTTTACAAAATCGAAAATTAATAAAACTATTATATTATTATAACAAGTTGCCACCAGCGATCATCCTAATGAAACTTTTACGGTGTTAATATCAATGAAAAGTCTTATGTTCAGTATCAACCTACCTACTATTTTTCAATTTATCTGCAAGTTTTTTAATTTTTTATTTTCATTTTATACCCACATTATTGTTTGAAGAATATGTAAGTATGAAAATATGTATTTCCTTGCTGTTAAATATGGTTTCAAACCTAATCAAAAATAAAACCAATTTTATCTGCACAAAATCGAATGGTATTTGCCCGAAATATTATGCAATGGAAAAGTAAATCTCGTTATATTATAATTTGTGTAATTAATAGTATTTTTTTTATTCTTTACAGAGCACCAACAATAATCGCTGGACTTTTCCCACACCTCAATATCAATATAAATTCATCATTTGATACATTTAACAAAATGGGATATTTGTCGTCTTTTCTCCCAACCAATAATCAGGTGAGCCATTACTTAGGGTCTTTTTTTGTAATTATTAAATTGAGTCTACTTCATTTCTTGAAGTGATGATAATAATATGGTCTGACTTAATTTTCTTATCGCTGATCTTGCTTTTGGTTATCTCTCACAAACAAAAAACGCAAAAAATTAATCGTATCTCATGCGAACAGTTAGTGATTGAATAGGAATTTCTATTGGAAGTCATTTTAATCAGTTAAATTTAAAATAATATTCATACTCGTATGTTTAGATTTTATAACTTTTATATAAAATATACATATGTATATATATCTAATGGCTTTAAGATATTGGAAATTTGTATCCTGAAGGCCAATAGAATCCAAAAGCACATTCTGAATTTGAAATTTCTTTATCACACTAATTTTATTGAAGGTTATTCCCTTATCACTGGGAAAGTTTTTCTTTATTTCAATAGATCGTAGGGTCGTTAGACTCAATTCTCTGATGATGGAAAAAAAGAATGAAAGATCTTTTAAAATGTCTATATACATACATATATGAAAGATGAATTAACAATAATTATACAAAAAATATTCAGAGGCAAATATGTATCATCAAAACAGAAAAACAAAACGATGCACTTGGATAAAAACGCCCACAACTTTTTTCTCTAACGTTTTCAATTTACTTCATAAGGAGACAAAACCCAGAGTCTGGAAAAGAGTTATTACCTGTTTTATACATAAGCTCAGATTTTTTGTTGGAAATTACAGTTCCAAATGGAAAAGCATCTCGGAAGTTTTTAATATGACGAGTCCAACAGCGGTTTAATAGTGTTCTTAAGTTCGGCGCGCACATTCAATTTTTAGTTTCGCTACTGCTTGGTTCGAGCAACTAAAAAGTTTGTGTTTTGACACAAATTAAACGATTGCCTAAAACAAGTTCGCTATTTTGTGTAACATATAACTATATTTAACTATATTCACCTGCGCGGACATTCAACCAAATAGTTCATCTGTTTTCTATAACCAACCAAACAATTGTGCAACTAAAAATTGAATGTGCGCGCCTGGCCTTAAAGATGACTTTTCTCCTGGTATCGATGATATCCCAGCGTTGTCTTTTTACTTGCGACTTATAGGAACTATAAGGCAAGTTATGCATTCGTAAAAAAAATCGAACTCGAGATTTTGATCAAAGTTGACATTACGATGATAACGAAGACCAAAAAGTGGGTCTCGCAATTCTGTCTGTCTGTCGGTTCGACTACAGCCTAAACGTCTCGGCCGATTTTCTTCAAACTTGGTAGATATGGGTTTTAATTTTTTCCCCCCGGACGTTTTTTTCTGTTTTTTTTTTAAGACCAAAAATAACGGTACCTGCCATATGATTTTTTTTCGAAATTTTATAAATATTTTTTTTTCTCAAAAACTGTCCCACAGAATTTTTTAAAAAAAATTTGAAAAATTTCATTTGGTTAAAACTAGCTAATGGTTGAAAAAAATTTTACAAAAAATTGTTATTTTTGGTAGCCCCCCTGGGTCCATTTTTTTGTTTTTGATTTTCTCGAAAACGGTACAGCCGATTCAAATAATTTTTTTATGACAAAGCTCCTTCAAAGTTTGAATATTATTGCATATTCAAATTTTCAATTTTTAAATTTTGGATTTAAAAAAAAAAATCAAAATTTTTTTTTGGAAACTCAATATTTCAAAAACCCCATGCTCGATTTTTTTCAAACTTGGCAAATAAAAGTTTCTTAACATAATCTACAAGATTTGAGAAAAAAATTTTGTTTTATCTAAAACTAACGGTACCTTCCATACAAATTTTAAAAAATGGGTTTCGAAAATCGCATTTTTCTCGAAAACGGTTCCGAGAATTTTTCTAAAATTTTTTTTCTTTTGATTAATCTTCACGATCTATAATTTAATAAGAAAAAATTTTAGATCTAGATATTACTGACTGTACCTACCATTGAACGATTTTTTCGAATTTTGAATTTCTCATTATGGACATAACGGATTTTAATGAAATTTTTTATAAAAAAGCTCCTAAAAGCTTAAAAAACATTGCATTTAAAATCTTAAGAAAAAATATTTTTTCAATTTTTAGAAAAAAAGTCATTTTTTTTTTTGAAAAATTCGATATCTCAAGAACGGCTTAGTATTTTTTTTTTTGGAAATTAGACTTTTATTCGTACAATAATAAAAACTTAAGATTGGCGTACCAAAATTTTTTCTTAAAAATGTTTTAAAAATTTCGTACATAAAAGCTTATTTTTTTAAGGAACCACTACAACGACTTATAATTTTTGTTCCTGCATAAATTCATATTTGCATAGCATTCTGTTTTTATCTCTTACTACTAAAAGAATTTAAAAAGTTCATTTTATCCTTATGAACAGTTTTCTCTAATAACATTCGTTTTTAAAATTCCTAGTCTATTACATAGGAGCAAGTTCGTGCGACCCAGTCGTGCATTTTATTTTTAATGTTCCTTACATAATGAAAAAAAAACTCATTGAACTTCCTATTTAAGAACATGAAATTACCGCCCGGTAGCTAAGCCCTCCTCTCTTCATTAAATGAGTAAGATCCTACTAAGGAAGCCAATTTCTTACAAAGAGCATTGTCCGAGTGCGATCAGGCATCTATGCCACTCCAGGTGTTCCTTAATACAGCTGATTACATCGAATATATATGTGTTAACATACAAATATTATCTACTTCTTCTGATTGTTCCTTTCTTCTAAATGACTTGGGTTGTTTTCTTATTAGTAAATGTGAATCCATGAATTTTTCTTGAAAAGGTAAAATATCAATCCATAACAGTTTCTTGTAAACGTTTGCCTCAAAAAAACCAAGTCAGATTTTAACGACACCACCACTGGATATGAAAAAAAATGTCAAATAGTCATAAAAAGTTGACATGATACTAAAAAAAATAAAACAGATATTCGATGGTTTTAACTTTAATAAAAGGCTAGAGAAAGTATGATGCTATATTTGATTAAACTTTCCAAAATCGTCGTTCAAACCTAGTTTCATATTAATACAGCTTTAACATCGTACTAATTCAACTAAAATTTTGCGCCAGTTCAAGCATAGGAAAAAAAGATTTAAATAAGGAAGATTTTGTACCCCAAAAAATAAAGTTTCCGGACTAGCGTTAGGTTCTCTAGTAGCGTCGTATCTCTTTCTTCTCTTCTGTAGCATCGTCTATTAGATGTTATTTTAAACATAAAAACAACTAAGAGAACATAGCAACATAACAAAACTGATAAACTTTTTTTAATTTAAACATTATTCTCCGTATTTATTACCAAACAACAATTTTTTCAAAAATAAAAAAACATACGAAGAAGACAGACCGTTATCTGTTAGTTTTATTTGCATAGTTTTATTTTCATTTGATGACCTAAATGGATTAGTATTCCTCTTCTAAAGTATTAAATAGGTTTGATACACATACCTTCAATTGTTACTTTTAAATAGTTTTTCCTTCATCGCAAGGCAGATATTTACTAGACCTTAAAAGTTGGTGTCATCGAACAGACACTACATTTTAGCCAAAAGTGAACTTGGCATCACTTCTCATGAGCAATGAATTTTCATTCAATTTCATTTATAATTCATTTTAAAATGCCGGATTGACATAAATTGAAATTCAAATTCACTCAGTCAAAAAACTCGGAAGATTGGTTCGCCAGACCACAAATTTTAGTCCTAGGCTAATTTGTTTTTAGTTAATCACACAACACATAAAATACCTTTTGTAAAGGCTTTAAAAAGTTCTTGATTTAATTTATTTGCTATCATAATGTTCTCAACTTAATAAAATTCACGCGTTTTCCCCATGAACTACTGCTTCTCTGTTACAACAATGGACCCAAATTTTAGAACCCGTGGTTGGTTTGAGGTGTGTTTTTTTTTATTAATTTTATGAATTAAAACATTTAATTCACATAATGCTCACAAAAATATCTTGTCTTATATTTCTTAGGACCCAAAACAACAAGTAAATCTATCACATGGCTCTGGTACTGAAAATTTGCTGCACATCACGCCACATGCCGGCCGGAAGCCCTATAACTCAATGTTCGACTGGGGTTGTTATTTTCCATATATAGCTCAAGCTTTTCGCATGAAACAGTTTCCTTACCCACAGGTAAGTGCAGTTATAAATAATTTATTCGAATGAGGTGACAATGCATTGTGTGTATCCATTTTGGCAGGTTTCTGGTTTGGTTCTTAAGGACACAATCCTGCAGCGTGCCATCAAGCAGGCCAGTGAAGATGCATTGAAAGAGGAAAACTCCAAGACACGTAGGAATTCGGAGCGAATTCTTCCAACAACCGAACCCGACTCAGAAGATGACGAGGTAGAGAACTTGGCTTATCAGAAGATACTCAAGCAGCAGGAGAAACGAGGCTACAACATCCTTATGGATATGCGATCGACACTGAATGGATTCTTGGTGGCTTTTACATCTTGGTTGCTATACAAACTCCTGCCATGCTTTTTATCCGGTGTAGTCACTCACACACGACAAATTGAGATGCTTAAACTGGCCGCAGAGAAGGCTCCGGGCATACCATTGATCTTCCTGCCATTGCATCGCAGTCATTTGGATTATATCATGGTAACATTCATCTTGGCCAATAATGACATCAGGTCCCCACTCGTGGCGGCAGGCAACAATCTACAGATACCAGTATTTGGAGGTTTGCTTCGGGGACTCGGAGCATTCTTCATCAAGAGGAAAATCGACCCAGTTGTTGGCAAAAAGGATGTTGTTTATCGGGCTGTTTTGCATTTGTATTTGCAACATGCCCTAAAAATGGGTCACAATGTGGAGTTCTTCATTGAAGGTGGTAGAACAAGAACTGGGAAGCCATGTATGCCAAAAGTGAGTAATACTTTTTTTTTAAACGTGTTTGAACCGTCACATAAAACAAAATAGTTTCTGTATTCCTTTTGAAGTAAGGAGCGCCATAATTTGGTATTGCCATCTACATTTATGCTCCCATGTGCGAGTAGATTTTTGATTTTTTTTGATTTGATTCTTTATTCAGCTATTTATAACAATGTTTAGTTAAAACTTATTAAAAGAAAAAAAAATAACCTATTGATTAATTTAATTATAATTTGATTCTACATATAAGATAAACTTCTTTTTAAATAATACTACATTATTTTCTGATTTTATATAATTTGATAAATTATTGAATAATTTAAAACCTTTGTGGAATAATATATTTTGAGATCTATTTGTTAAAAAGTAAGGTAGCCTTAAATTACCCCTGATTTTAACTGATACGGCTATACATCGGGCACACACTATTCTATCAAACAGATAATTCGGTATCATATTATTTTTAATTTTAAATATGAAAATAAGCACATTCATTATTGTTCTTTGATTTATATTAAGACACTAAAGAATTTAGCATTAATTGAATGGGTGTTAACATATTACACTTTATCATTCCTCGATTTTGTAATTTTTGTAATCTATCAGTCATTCGATTAGTTCCTAAAAAAAGTATTGTTGAAGAATATTCAAAATGAGGTTTAATCATATATTAAAGAAATCCAATTTTCTTTGCAATTTTATTACATACAGCTGCGGTCAAAATAATAGTAGTGAACCTTTTAACACAACAAAAACTAAAATAAATTAATATACTAGTTTTAAAGAAGTAAATAGTCATCTGATTTTCAAATTAATGTTTTTTTAAGCTTTTAATTTCAGAAAAAATCATTTTCAAATGCAATAAATTAGTTGGTTACATCAGATCTATCTAAGTCATATAGAAAAACAGAGGTCAAAAAAATAGTAGCGCATTCAAAATCTACCTTTAAATATCATAAAAAGGAAAGTTAATAGACAATTTCTACAATAAGTGATAGTCGAGTGTTTAAACGTTAAATTAATATTTAGTTGCGTGTTCATTGTTAGAAATAACAGCATTAAGATTTTCACTATGGACCTCCAAGACTGCTGTATAATCGTAGCTTCTCAAAGGGCTGTGTTAGTTGTTGGCTTACAACTAGCAACATACTTCTTGACATCGCACCAAAGATTTTCTATAGCGTTGAGGTCTGGGGACTGCGCAGGCCACTCCATGACATATACCCTCTTTTATTGGAACCACTACTTCACATGTTTACTTGTATGCTTTGGGTCGTTGTCTTGTTCAAAGACCATTTCAGTGGCATTTCATCTTCAGCATATGGGAACATAACTTCCTCCATGATCTTCTCATAAAGATTCTGATCCATAATGCCTTCAATCCGGTATCGTATATGGGACCAACACCATAGAAAGGAAAACATGCCCAAACCATTATGCTGGATCCTGCATGTTTTATTGTCTTAGCTGTAAAGCGTGGATTATATTCTGTGTTTGGAGGCCTTCTTACACATTGACGAGATTCCTTTCCACCATATAACACAATCTGGGACTCGTCTAACCACAGAATATTCCTCCACAAAAACATGAAAATTCAGGGACTTAGCAATGATTTTATTTACACTACTATTATTTTGACCGCATCTGTATATAGTTTATGTGCTTTTCAAAACTTAATTCTTTTTCAATGTTATTTTCATTAATTACAATATTTTCTGATTAATCTCCATTAATTATAATTGCTTTCGTTTAAGCGATATTAAGTTTTAATTTATTCATTTTAAAATACACGTCTAGATTTTTCAAATCTGTATTAAGTTGATTAATGCACTCCTGCGCCGACCTTCCAGTTACATATATCAAGGTATAATCCGCGAAAAGTCTAGCCTTGGCATAATGAAGGACATTTTCCAGATCATTAATATAAATAATGAAAAGTAGCTTTCCCAATACTATTCCTTGTGGTACCCCCAATCTCACCTCCATAATTTGAGAAAATTCGGTTGCCACTTTTGTTCGGTGTGTTCTTTTTGTCAGATAACTTCTAAACCATTCGAGTTCTACTCCCTCTATACCATATCGGTTCAGCTTCTGCACCAGTATTTCTCGATCTATGGTCTCAAATGTCCTTTGAAGGTCCAAAAAGACTGCAACTATAACATTTTTTTCATGCATATCTGTTTTCCATTGTGTGACAACCAGATTTAAAAGTGATTCCCAGCTGTGTTGTTGTCGCAAGCCTGACTGGTAGTCACTCAAATAATGGTAAGTTTCCATATAACTTTGCAGTTGATTATGTATGGTCTGTAGCTTGATCAATTTTCCTAGCAATGAAATTATTCTTGGCTAATTCTAGGTCACTAACGTATTTATTTCTATATTGCCTATATATATTCCAGTCACTACTGTTATTTGTCCGAATAGCTCTTGGATGAATTTGAATTTTACTAGACAAGAGACTCCCTGCATTTTCTTGAACATGGCTACTAAAGTACTCATAAGTATTATGCCACTTTCAATATTGTCCAGCGACGATTTAAATTTACATTACATTTACATTTAACATCACCCAATAATTGTGTAACATAAAAATAATTTGTGGACATTCTCTTACAGGGAGGTATTTTATCAGTTATTGTAAACGCCTTTATGGATCGCAGTATTCCGGACGCACTTTTAGTCCCAGTGTCAGTGAACTATGAACGTTTGGTAGACGGAAACTTCGTCCGTGAACAACTCGGCCAGAAAAAAATACCGGAATCATTTGGTAAAGCTATGTCAGGAATATGGAAGGTGAGATAAAATTAAATCCATCACCAGACAAAATTTGTTAGAAACGTCATTATTTTTTCGTCCAGGCTTTGAATTCCAAATACGGATTAATGCGTATCGATTTCAACGAACCTTATTCTATTCGCGAACTTGTTCAGAGTTACAATAAGATTGCGAAAGAGGATGGAAATATGAAAATCTATAAACCAGGAGCAAGGTTAGTTGTGAAACTGCATAATGTATAAATAAATTTTAAAACTCACCTCGTCTCTTTAGAACATTGCAGCATAATCAGTCAACATCCTCTTTGTACGGCACAGATGTTGTATGCGAGGAACATCGAACGCTAATTGAGAGCATATCAAGACAAGTGGTATACGACTGTGCCGCTGCTACATCGGTTATGTCCACCAATGCATTGTCTTTTTTGTTGCTTAATCGGTTTAGAAGTGGTGCTCTTGAAGTTGAAATAGCTAAGGAACTAGACAAGCTAAGAAGTGTATTAAAGGGTCGGCGAGACATGGGTTTCTCGGGCGAGTCTCTTCATGTTGTAAGATATGCCTGCGATCTTCTGGGACCCGGTAAGTTGAATCAAATATCAGCTCAGTTAAATGTGCAGTATTAATGGAGTTTATTTTTAGATCTGGTAGTGAGAACCAAAAGGGACCAACAAAACTTTATTCAACCAAATCCACTCGTACCAAGACTGATTGAATTAGCTTACTATTCAAATACTCTAACGCCGCATTTCGCTCTTGAAGCGGTTGTATTGACTTCCCTCCATACGCTATTGAGCGACAAACCTAGTGTAAGTTGAATTTAGAATAGAAACCTTGAAATTGTTCAAACCCTTCAATCTCTTCTAGGACGCTGGAATCTCTCGAAAGCAATTGATCGAGGCAAGCCTTGAAAATTGTGGAGTCTACCGCTATGAATTTATTTTAAACAAGCCCACACAAGTGTTGGATCACCTTCTCGAGTCTACAGTCGACGAATTGATAAATAGAGACCTAATAAAGGGAATATATGTAAGTTGTATGAAGGTTTATGGTCAACGGCAAGGGTTGTAAGATAATGCGTGCTATTTTTATAGTCAAAGGAGATGACACAGAGTGATGTTGAAACCCATCGTATGGCAAATAATCTTATGTCCTATCTGGGTGATGACGAATACGATGATTTCGAGCCATTAGACAATCAGGAAAAGCCGGAACTTTTCATAAACCAAAATACGCTCCAAGAACAGAAGTATATATGTGACATCCTGGCACCATTTGCGCACGCGTACTACGCTGTTGCACAATCTTTAAAGATTCTGTACAAAAGTTCAATGCTCGAAAGTGAATTTATAAAATTCGCAATAAAAGATATCACAGACAAAGTAAACGATGCAAGCTGTCCCTACGGTAAATTTGGATTCGGTTTTTACAATCTTTTTATTCATGTGTGGAAATTCTTTTTTTAGGTGAAAGTATTTCAACTGATTCTGTTCGAAATTGCTTGAAATTATTTGAGAAATGGTCAGTTTTGGAAGTATTCAATCAACACGGACTGCGATTGCTATCGCTAGGACTTTTGTATGATTCATCGTCGGACGGTGTTCAATGTATTGTCAATAGAATATCAGCAATTGTGCCAAAAATTAAAATGTAAAAATTTAAATATTTAAGACTTAAGTACTCTGATAGTGTATAGTATGAACAGTACTAAAAAAAGAAATCACTTTATTAAAATAATAAGTTAATAGAGTTTGCGCTGTTTTTGGTTGTTAATGTAATTTATACTGGGAGATATGATAAGCACAACATCAAATAAAATATCATCAAAAAGAATTTAAAAAAAAAACTAGTTATATAAGAATGCTATGTATCAAGTTGAAGTTTTTTTTTTAAGTTGCTTAATTTATCTCTTTGACTGAATAAAGTTTAACAAAAATAAACAATGAACTTACAGTAGTAGAAAAATATACATTATGTTATTTCTAAGACTCCATGCCTAAGTGTGATGTATAAATATAAAATAAATAAAAAACAATATCTTATTAGAATTTAGACTAATTTTTGAATATTTGATTCTTAAAAAGAGATTAAAACATATTCGCACTGTCCACCAGAGCCAAGAACGCCATTTCTTCAATCTCAACATCATGACACGAGTTCTAACTGCAAAAAATATAGATGGTAAGCAATGGTAAGTTCACAAACGACAAATATTTGTGCATCAGCAAGTTTTGTATATGCGAAAGTTTTGTATATGCGAAAGTTTTGTATATGGGCTGCAATTCCTACAGCTTAAACCGCTCAAGCGATTTTCATAAACTTGGTAATAAGGGTCTACGTTGATTCCTTAGAGGAGTAATTGATTTTTTTTTTAGCCGTAACACTAATAGTACCTGCCATGCAACTGTTATAAAAAATCGTATTTATCTCGAAAACGGCTCTTACCATTTTGACAAAAAAAGTGTGTATCATTAATATGTAGCTTTTGCGAGCGTCATCGTATTCAAATAACATTATTGTATATACAATTAAAAAAATATACTTTCGATTTTTGAAAAATAACTCAAAACAATTCAATCAGCCCTATCACAAAATCCATTAAAATCGGGGAATTTTACGAATCCCAAAAAAGCTATCACCAAATCCGTTCGTAGGGTTTTTCGGTATTCGTAGCAAGTTTCCATTAACAATGGAATTTGTGATAGTGCTGAATATCTTGAAAACCGGTGAACTATTGTTTTTTAAATACCATATTCTTAAAGAGATTTAATTTGCATAAATTCGTATTTTCTCTAGAAATCAGAAGGCATTCTATTTTTTTTACCACCATCATACTATTTCAGAGGATTTTTGAAAAAAAAAACACGGCAAGTTCTGCATTTGAAAAAAAAAAATCAAACTCCAACGACCTACAGCCTAAAATACTAGAGCTATTTTTTACAAACTCGGTATTTAAGGGTCTTCGAAGATTCCCTAGAGACATTTAAATTTTTGTTTAGCTCCAAAACTAACGGTACTTGCTATACATCCAAATGCATCGAAAACCGCTTTAATGATTTTGAGAAACAAAATTAGGTATGCTATTATATTGGTCAGACAAATTGTTAGGAAAAAATGTTATTAACGTTGCTTGTCATGGAACCATTTTTTGGTTTTCGACATTGTCATTAACGACTCTAACGATTTTGACCAACATTTCTGTACAGGAACTCCTTTAAGTTTTCCATGTATACATGTATATGAAAAAACATACTTTCATTATTCCTATTTTTGCTTTCTATACATATTCTCAGCCAAATTTAATTTTTCTCATTCTCCTTTTATCTCTACACCCATATTTTGAATATAATTAACTCTCTTAAATTTAGCAAAGATAAATCTAAGAAGTACTATCGATATGCTTGATGTGCTGCCCTAATCGTTCGTCTTCATGAGAGTACTATAAGTTTTATTTACAAAGATAGCATACAATAGTTTTTTATAAAGCTTATTGACAGGCAACGTAAGTGCAACAATTTTTTCAATAGTAAGTCATAAATATAATTATACATATATTTTTATATTTCAGCCATAAAGGCGTTCGTAGTGAGGTTTATCTCGTTAAATAATATACACCCATATTACTGTTGTTAATAATTATCGATACGATATTCAACAATCAAAAATCAGTACTACAAACAAATTAAACCGGAAAGAAATAAACAAAACCACCAAAACGCAGAACTAAATAGAAATCTTTCATAATATGCCTTTGCTTGGTATTCACAATTGATCACAAATTTATCAATTTGGATTGATTTTTGGAATCAATGACAGAGAAGGGATCTTCCAATAACGTAGTTTTATTCGTAAGCTTATTGATCAATTTTTGTGTTAATTTTTACAACTTCGACAAACGCCGCACAGTCTGAGAGCGGAAAAAAGTCTTTGGAAAAAGTCATATCTAGTCTTTTAAGCTTTATGTTTAAGTACTCTTAGATAACACGAGCTTATGATTTCAAAGTATTTTTTAACATACAGTCTTGGCCAAATGTATTAGGCACCCCCAAAAAGATGTCATAATTTTAAAACCAAGTAAAATAAAAAAAAAAAAAACAAGTATGCAGAAATGTTGTAATTTTTTTTTATTAAAGAAAATTTAATATTTTGTACGGCCACCCCTCGCTTTTATGACTGCTGCTATGCGTTTAGGCATAGAGCTTACGGCATTCGTCAGAACTTATTTTGAGCCATTCTTGCTCAAGAAACTTTTTGAGCATCTCTTTTGATGTTGTTGGGTATTATCGGAATTTACGCTGTAAAATTCCCCATAGATGCTCAATTGGAACCTTAATAACAGCATACCATTTAATTTATTTTAATGTTAATTTTTTCTGTTGTTTTTGTTGAACTTTTTATTATAATACAAAGCTTTTCATTTATTTCCATAATACTCCACAAAAAGTTTTCGCCTTTAAAGCGAAGTGTCGTTTCACATTCGTTTCGATTTAAACAACAAAATTAAATAAATGTTTTTTTTTTTTGTCTCAAAACCATATACTACTGAACTCGAATCCGAATTCAGAGGTATTCTAACACGTCACGTTTTTGAAATTTTCCCAAAAGAAAACATTGTTTCCGTGGTGACGTCTAAATTTTATTCTTCTTTAAAAATCCTGTTTAAATCTTTCCTTCTGCCATTCTCAATCATTTCTGTAATTCGTCTCTGCGGCTAACATGACAAGCACTTTTTTGTGGAAAAAACTCTTGGTGGATTTGTCACTTCCCTTGAAAAACCTGGTAGAGACTCGAAATCGATGGCCAGACCTTCGGCGAAACAGTTTAACAACGCAACGCTCGCACCGAATTACTTAGCAAAAAAAAATGTATTTGATTTATTAATCTTAATTTTTGCAAGACTGATTAGCTATTGGGGATTAGCTTATGTCGAAAGTTTCCCTTGGAATTTATTGATATCGGGAATTAAGTTTCATAGGGAATTTGGCTCTCCTTTCAAAAGGCGTTTCCAATTTTCGAACATGGGACAAATTTCGAGGGAAATTTTGTTCACGATCGCCCCCATTGCATGTTAAGGTGAGCACGAATAAAACGTTGGCAACCTGAGACTATCTCAACAGAAAATTACTTTGCCCAAAACTCGGTCAGGAGTAAGCAGTGATAAAATGTAATGCTTCATTCCAATTTTCAACGTTAGGAAAAAAAAAATCACCAACAATTCTACCCCTTTTTAATAAAATAAATAATTTTTTTTTCTTGTATCTACACAAATAATTCATTTTATTATTTAACAATATCTTAAAACAGCGTTGTAAAATATTCGAATAAAAGGAAAAATCAAATTTAACTTTTTAATTCTACTTTATATAGCATTTTAAACATAATAATAGATTAAACACAAATAAATTATTAATTGTTATTAAAAGGTAAACAAACACCATCGATTTTGTTTTTTTTTTTTTTGTTCCAACCGCGCTTGAGTGTTGTTTCTCAACATTTCTCATTTGACAATCACGTTCGAAAACATAATTGTAATCTCATTAATTATAACAGATGAACCCATAATTTATCATCAATTTTAAATACATCTTTTATCTACTACGAATGAATACCCCTCTTGAACACATACCGCTTAATACAAAATAATCAAAAAGTTTATTGTGAATAAACGTGTACCGAGGACCAATGAAAAAAGTAAAGCTTTTAGTAAAAACTTATAAATAAACAACATAAAATTTAATTGTTGTAACAGCTGGTATATAAATGTACACAAAGATTTATGATTGAGAAAGTTGGTTGGTACAAAAATTCATCCTTGTTCAAAAATAAATATAAAAATATTAAGGTTCATTAAAAAACAACATCTAAACAATTGAATAATCCTCACGACGTCGACGGAATGGAACCTCCAATTGGAAATTCTTCGAGGGAATCTGGGTTTGGCTCACTTTGTGTTGTGGTAAGTGTTTTTATTTCCGACTTCAAACTAGTGCTCGATATGGATGCAAGTTCCTCTATAAGTTTGTCTTCTTCTGTGGTTGTATCTGCTATTGATGATGTATTACTGGTGTTTATTTTAGCTGGCAGTTTAGTTGGTTTTTTAGCTTCTTTAGGTTTGGATCTTTGTCTCGATTTATTCGGCTGTTTCACTTTTGTATTTGTGGCACGCCTATTTTTTATTTTTTCCTGCTCCGGAGGAGGTGATGGTTTTGCCTTAAAAGTAATATATGTGATTAAAGAGGAATAGTTATTTCGCACTATAAATCTTACAGGTTTTTTGTTTTTTCCGCCAATGACTCCGGCACATTTCGCAGCGCCACAATGGCAGTTTTTCTTTTCATTTCCAAGCAATTCGTCCCAGAAATAGTTGAACGTAAGCTCAGTATTCTGTAAAAATAAGTATTTTTTGTAAATTTTTTGTTGACTACAGGGATTACAAAAGCCAAGCGTTTTGAAAAAAAGGATTTTTTTGGAAAATATACAGTTGAAAAAAAATCAAATAATAGAAAAGCAGGTTTGGCAAAAGGCTGAGTATTAAAACATTAGGTCTGTTAAGTACAGGCCAGCTGTTTTGGCACTAAGTGAAGTGTTTAGTCGGAAATCTGATCTTTCAGACTTTCACTTATCTGGTTATAACTAGATGCCATTACTATTTCGCCAAAGACGACCATTTCCCTTTACCCTCATAATCAAGTCGTTATTGTGGGCGACTTCAATATAAACAATTCAAGTTGGCTCCACTATTTGGGGCACCCGAAGGAAGACATGTTTAGATCTTTGCCGCACTTCGAACCATTGTTTAATATCACCCAACATCTTGTGTCCCATCATTTGGCAATACGAGAAATAACTTTTTTTTCGAATCTTTTCGTTGATACCAGTGGCGATATTACAGAAGAGTTTTCCTGGGATGATACAACAGCAACGTTGTTATAAATAGAATCAAATTCTTACATGACCAGAAATTAAGGCAAGAAATCCTGCAATGTCCCAAATAGAAATGTCTGGTCATTTGTCAAGAACTTAAGAAATTCATCATCATCTTCGGTTGCAACTAAATCTAAAACTAAAACCAGATAACTAGCCCTTCAGATTAGGCAAATGTAATCGCAGCTTATTTCGCTGCTAGCTCCGGACAGCAACATCGCCCCTCCTGTTCTTGAAAACATTTGATAGAGTTTGGCATCAAGCTCTCATGTCGTTTGGTATCAATGGTACCCTCATTTTTTGGATTAGAAATTACCTTCTGGATCGTTCAATACATGTTTAATTGGACGGTTCCAAGTCTGATCTTCACAAAATAAATGCCGTTGTTCCCCAGAACTTTGTTTTGTTACGGCTCTTTTTCCCAATTTTATAAATGATCTATTGTGAAACTTCTAATCAACTTCATTGTCTTGCCGATGGTTTTACCCGCAGCTTTTCAGACTCTTCCTCAAACTCACATCCATTTCCTTCGGAAGTGGAATAGCTTAAGCCATTAAACTCCGATCTTTACAGCATTGTTAAATAGAGTATAGAAAATCGTTTGGGGTTTAATGCTTCGAAAACTCAATGCTGTCTACTGTCGTTGAAGCAAAATTCACCCCTTATGCAATTGCCCTTTGATGTAACTTGCATCGAAGAAACCAAAAAACGTCTTAAACTCGAGTATAACTCAGTTGCCCCTTTCAATAGGAATGCTCATCAGTCCACCCTCAAACCGAATATTGGACGTAACGTTAAATAGAGATTCGTTTTTTAAGAAATAATTTATCCGGCACTGTTTTCCCTTGTCATTTCAATTTGCAAACTTTCAAAACCAAATATTTATCGACACTTCTTTTCTCTCCTTTCTTTTCCCGGCTGTATTTGACATTTTTTAGGATTATAAACACCAGAGCGCGAGAATAATATAAAATTGATTCAAATAATAGTAAACAACATATTCTTACCTTAGGAATATCTTTGATCGCAAATAATCCAATGCGATCCAAGCCATTTATACACCATTTTTGTGTTTCACAGTTCGGGTCACAAGAATGATTCATAAATCTGGCTAAATTGCCCTTCGGTCCGGCGTCGATAATGTAATCCTTTTCAAGTGAAAGAAAATAGAAATTCTCGTCGCGTTCCTGTTCCTTTTGCGAAATCCGCCGTCGGAATTCGGCATCGTCAATAACCTCACCTACATACTCGATGACAAAAGTGCCAGCACTAATGGGCTCCAAACAAATTAATCCAAAGCCCTTTTCATTCATATACGAAACAGCCAACTTCGGATAGAGTTTCTTTTCGAACATTTGATTCTCACAACGATCGCCAGCTGGGCATAATTTAGGATTGCACTCATTATAGAGAACCCGATTCAGGCAGCCCGAATCTTGGCCACACGGGTTTTCACTATCCTTATCGCACTCACACCTGCTTATCTTTTCGTAATCAACTTGCAGCTTTAGTGGTGGAACAGCGCGGTTTGATTTGATTTTTACATATGGCAGTGGACTTACGCGCTGTTTTTTATCGTTTATTTTTAGAAGCATTTTTTTCTCTTTGATAATTTCTGCTATTCGCTTGGCTTCCGCGACTCCTTTCATATAGTTAATATCTAGTCCTAAAACTATGTAATGAAAATATTTATTTAAATTAAGGGTATATATCTTAATCTTACCTCCTTTCTGAGTCTTTGGTGGTTCGCAGCAATCGCCTTCTTGGTACAAATATACCCTCCTCCGACTTATCCACGCGTGATCATTGCTGCCAAGGAATCTGATGACGAACTCGGATGGATTGTGAGCTTTATTAACTAAGTTCAATGGCACTTCCGTTGGCGGTAGGATTAGCGATGGCCACCAGCGGAAATTTCTGAACTTGGCCCAAACCATTTCACCATAGAGTGGCATGCGTCCGGTTTCACATTCTTCACATATGTATCCTTCGTCAGCTACTGGAATCTTTAAGCATTCAGCGTGCACTGCTGTGGGACAGGTTTCGCAGCAAATTAGCTTACCACCGGAGACGCATATGAAACACCAGTTTACATTCAACAAGAGATCTTGTTGTTGTTTGTAATGTCGAGGGCAAATTATCAATGCAGGCGACAGAAATTGTGAACCGGCTGGTATGCAAGTTGAGTCCATATGATAAGTTGCAGGGCATTTCGTGCACTTGGTGAGTTTGGATTTTTCAATTTGTAGAAATTTTCCCTTCGGATCGTCGGAGACACAAGTGTGGCACACATGTGCTGGGCAACGCAGGCTTTCAAGTTTACCAGAAGATTTTGTCAGTTTTGCCTGAGGCCAGTACTTGAGGCAGGCCGGGTGGTAAAATTTACTGCATTGATGATTACTACATCGGGCCAATTCGCCTAATTGGGGATCATCTTTCTTACAAACGAAGCACTTAATAACTTCTCCAGTAAAACATGCCTTGCATATTATTGGAGAAGCATTTGGCAATGGATCATCGATGTCTCCAGTAATATGCACAAAAGGAGTTGGAACTTCTTCATCTGGACAGGTTGCACTACATGCGGGATGCACGTATGTCTGGCAGTTCATCGAGCACTTGACTAGATCGGGCCCACCCTTGACACACTCTTTACACAGAGGTTCCTTTGGAATATCCCTAAAGAGGTATTTATTATCCAGCTGAAAGATGTCATCTATTACTTCCTCTATGGGTCGGTTTATAAGCCTTTTCGGCTTCGGTTTTAATGCAACTTGTTGCTCATCACTTTGCACAGGCGTCGATGGCAGACTTCTTTGTATTGAAATATTACGAATTCTTTGGGAAAGACGTTTCATGCCATTCGATTTTCTTTGAGCTTCTAACCGATTGCGCACTGTGATGTGTTTGAGGGCCCACATACTGCGAACATTTGACATAAATTCATAATTCAATTGGGGATCCTTGGAGCTTTCCATAATAAAAGATCGCATTGCAGATACAAACTTCTTGAATTCAATATCATTGTAGATGTCTTCATTTTTCATACGTTCTAGTTCAGTGCCAGTCAAGGTGTCATTTGGATTCTCGTCGGGATTTATGTCTAGGTCATCCATAAATGAGGATCTACTAGTATTGTGTTCGTCTAGTTTAATTCTTTTTTCTGAGTTTTTCGATGCAACAGGGGAGAAGGCCGGACTCACTGGTGTTGGAGACCGATCCCGTTTAAGGGTTGCCTGTTTCAGGTACAAATTATCATTGGAGTCGAACATACTGCTGAGATCAGATGTTGATGAACGTACATTAGACTGTCGGCGTTTTCTTTCCAGGTTATTATTGACTCTGCAAACATGTAATCAATTTTTAAAATTATTATATTAATTGAGTATAATCAAAATGATTCCGAATATGTAATGAATGGTTTCGAATAATAAATTTATATTTAACTTTAAAAAAAGAAATTGTTTAAAGTAGAGAATCTACTTTTTTCGAATCCTTAAATCCTTCAAAAAATTGCCTATAGAAGATAGCTTAGTGTTGCAAAGCATTAAATTCGAGAAAATGTTAGAATCTAATGAGCAGAGCACAGTTTCAGTCAAGAGATTATTAATAAAGATAAGGAAGTGTGTTGGAGAGAAAACTGAACTGAGCCTTGGGGCACATGATCATTTATGTTTAGAACATAAGGCTTAAAACGGTCCAGAAAAAATTTAATTGAATAGTAAGAAAGGGAATTCCTAATAAAACAGAAAGAATTATCGATACCAAATGCACACATATTTCGTAGTAGAGTTCGTAGCAAACTCTATTAAATGGTGTCTTTTATTTTTCGGCGAGTTGTGTAATTAGATCACCATTCTGATCGTTGCAAACAAGTTTGCTCTTCTTTGCAAGTTTTTATTGGGAACGAGTGAGGCAACCCATGATGAATAAGAGAAATTTTTACTAACTTACTTACTACTCGAATGTGGAATACTATCCCCACTCGATTTCCCCCCACCCCCTCATTTTGATGTATAATTTAAAACCAATGTGCATCGACATCTTTTAAATCCCCTCCTCATTTCCTAACTGCTCATAACCCCTTGAGTGTGTGCTAATTATAAAAAAAAAGTAAGAACTTTGTATTTCGAATCTGAGCATTGCAGGCATTCCTAGCTTGTCTGTTCTTTTTCCAGGTTTTCTTCAGTCCGGTTTCTTTTGTAGCATTTGAAGCTTAACTCTCTAATTATGATAAACTCTTTCCGTACCAATAATTCTCTTCATTCCATTAACAACAATGCCTGTAATCATATCAGCCCTGGAGTCTATGTCGCTATCAAGGAAGTATAGAGTTCAGTTAAAATTTCGAAAAATTGTGTTAAGGACGTCCCCATTGACTTCTTACAGTGACAAACGCTTTTTTTTGGGATTTTTTTAACTGGGTGCACGAGAAAATAGTTCATCCCAAAACTGATTTGTGATTTTATATACTACACAGTCCCTGGCCATATTATCAGACGCACTGTGGATTTTTCAGAAATGTATTAGAATAAGAGCTCAAAGCAATTGTTGGGTGCGATTTATAACATAAAATAATTAGTATAATTAGAGTCTTTAAGTAGTTATTTACAAATGTGAGCGTCTTGCATGCTCTAGTGGGACCAATAGTGAGTAAAAGTGCATCAGATATGCAGTTTTTTTTTCCAAAGTATAAGTAATTGTTATACCTTTGTATATATAACCTATAGTATTATCATGGAGGGTGATTTTGAGTTGCTAACGCTATCCTGGTGATGGCGCTAGAATTAGCGCACCATATTACAGTGGAGCGTAGGATAAGATATAAAGCAAGTAGTAAAAAAAAGAATATTTTATTATTAAATTTAGCAGAGACAAATCTAACAAGCTCTATCATTATGCTTAAGATGTCGCCCTAATCGTTCGTCTTCATGGGAGTACTATAAGTTTTATATACAAAGGTTATACGCAATATTTTCAACTTTTAACCTTAGAGATAGATTGAAGAGACATAGTAAGTGGGTCTATTTTGAATTTCCTTTTGAGATTTTGTTTCAAAAAGTATAAAATTGTTTGTATCGTATTTACGCGTGCTTCTGTGGTTAATACTATTTGATTCAATATTTAACGATTTTGGCAACATAACTGATAATTTGCTTTGTGTACAAGAAATGAGTAAAAGAGGTGATCTTATTGATGCTTTAATTTTTTCCAAGAAATACCACTTGGGCGAATGACATCTGTACGAAGTGAAGTATAAAGAAGTCTAAAGGAATCGGTTGTTGACCAAGTTCTGCGAATGATTTCCGAATGAACCTTTTTTTTCTTTTCAAGAAGAACCACAGTCTGTATAATATCCCCTTGTTGGGTCTGTCGGGCAAAGCCTTGACATGAATCCTTTTGAAAATTTGTTTGAGCTGATAAAGAGGAAGTCGGTCATAACCAAAACGCAGCTCTTGGAAAAAATCATCCATGGGCGGAGGCATCATCTTTAGTCTTGCATTGACAGCATGCCGAGGAGGATTGAAGCTCTCATAGCGGCCATAGGAGGCTTAATTAAATATTATAGTTTTAAAGTAGAACTTTCATCTTTGTCCAAATATTAATAGATATATTTTTTTAATAAGTAAAGGGTTTTATAATCAGGAAAAAAATATACTATACAAATAGAACAAATTAACTTCAATTAAGAGCTCAAGTGACCTCAACTCCAGGTCGTACCTGGGCGAAACGCACCTTGGAGTTGAGGTCACTTGAGCTTTTAATTGAATTTCATTCAATCACTCCACGTAAACAGAAATAACTTTCTATCTTAATTGATTTAGAACAAATTAACTGCAATAAAATGCTCAAAGCAGTAGTGAAATTTTATTTTGCATGGCCAGGGTCTGAAAAACTTTCCGAATTGAGTTATGCTTCGAAACATTCTTTTTTTATGATATATTTGTGTCGTATGAGAAAAAGTCAGACCAGAAGAGACCTCAGAATCGTAAAACAAATCAGAACGAGTAACAACAAAAACTGCGTACATAATTTAACGAAATTTACCGTCTTAGATAAAACCGGAAATAAGAAAATAATGATTGCTATATGAAAGGCCGCTTGGATAGGGTCGGTCTTATTTTCCATTTTACAACTGTATAATAATTCTACTGGGGCTGAACTTTTCTCTTTTTTTGCATATTACTTTATTAATTTCTTTGTTTTTCTGTTAAGTAAGAATGTAAATATTCAGCCAATTTGGTATCCATTATTTCTAACGGTAGTGCCAGTTTTTATGCAACATTTTAGTTGTCATTTCATATATTCTTCTCTTAAAGCTTAAAAATTTATATTTATGAAATTGCTATGTAAGGAAAGAATGATATATATATAAGGGTACTTACTTTACTTCATCTAATAGTTTGAAGAACATATCCAAACGTTCCTCAATACTAACTGTTTCAATTAAATCAGCTTCTCTGATTGCTTGATGCCAGAGCTTAGCTTTTTTCGCGACCGCAAAAACCTTGTACTTTGGATTCTTCTTTCCATATTTCTGTTCAACCTCCTGTTTTTTCTTGTAATAAGCATCCAGACCATTGTATGACATTAAGTTGTCTCTTTTCACCCAACTCCGACGACCATTGTCCCCAAAAAATCGCACATGAATCATTACATGTTGAGATTCTCCACCATTCTCATTGAAAGTTATTGTCTTGCCCTCCGGATCAGGGCATACCATGCATGGCCAATAGGAAAAAGTGAATATTTGACCCCAAAATAAGTCGCCCGTCTCAATGGATACCCAGTTCAAGTCATTATCAAGTGAAGAACCCTTGGCACTGTCCACTGAATATGTAGAGGGTGATTTTAGTGAAACCATATCCTCGTTGGAGAATTTCGAGTTTACTTGCAGAAGCTGTTCGTTGTGAGATTCGGATATATCTTGCTGGTCGGTGGTTATTTCCGATGTCTTTTTGTTTTCTGAAGGTTCATATGGAATGTTTATGGGGACAATAATCTGATTATCGCTTGAACTTGGAAGTTTATCTCCTGTTTGAACTTCGATGGAACTAGTTGATTTCTCTACAATAGTAGTGTCGTCATCTTTAAGAGCTTCCTGCTAAAAGAATATTACAATTTTATTATAATGATTTATTTTATAATTTTCATATTTAAAATATTTCATTCTATATTGAACTATTTTAAGAAGGAATAGGGTAGCTAAACAATCTTTCACCAGAAAAAAATTACAAGGAAAACAAGTTAATCAAAATTTTATTTGCGTGGAAATGTTATAAATGTTTCTGGATACTGGAGTTGAAGTCAAAATGGTCTAGGAATTTTTGGTCAAAACGGTTATCTGGATTCTTCTCTAAAATGCCCTAATTAGTCCGAGAGAACAAAGAGTTAATATTGCTTACTTACAGTGGCGACAAAATAAATAGTGCACTTCTGTTAAAAATTCTTTCTAGACCTTAAAACAAAAAAAAAAAGCCGCTACTGAAATGTTAAGTAACTGGATTTTGAATATAAAATTTTATAAAAAAAATTCAAATATAAGACAATTGGTTAACAAGGTGAACTCAGGTGAAGACAATTTAAATAGCACATATTGTTTCGTTACAAATTTAATACATTTTCAACACATTTTTAAAAGCTAAGTGAAAAAGTTATGAGTTTTGATAAAGTTTTTAGTTAAATTGCTGAAATGTAGTATGAAAAGGCGACGGGTTTTTGATTTGATTTTAGGAAAGAAGGTCTCACGAAATCTGAAATAGAGCGGAAATTGGAATTTTCAAGGAAGAATAACAATTCTCTTCACCATTGCGATGAAGAAGGAGGTTATCAAAACTTAATTCGTATGAGTACGACCAGAAAATTTAATCGCTTTGGGTCAGATGGGAAATACTATGTGCGACTTGGAATCCACCAGGAATATGACCAAAATATACACAATAAAGCCTGTGCCTGGGTGACATTCTTGTTTAGGGTTTTTCTTGGAATGCTATGGGGCTACTTCATCAGGTCGAGGGTATTTATAATGCAAGGAGTCCTACGGGATACAATTCTACCGTATTCTTGGGAGGTAATGCCCCTGAAGTGTAAATTTCAACAGGATAACGATCCAAACCATATGGTTAAGTCTGTGTAGAAATGGCTATCCAACCAACAAAATCGCTGTTAAGGTGGCTTATTCAACTCCCTGGATCGTATGCCTATTGAGTACTTGTGGAATGTCGTGGACGAAGCGATAAATTTATCTGATTCTTCAAATTTCGACAAACTTTGACGGAAAGTTCTGCAAGCCTGCTACTCAGTACCTGTTGAACGATGCCGGAGTCTTTCTTTGTCTATAAAACGCCGGCGTTCCGATGTGATTAATTAATTAAAAATTAAATTTGATTAATTAATAAAAATTAGAATTAGCGGACCAAACAGTGCATATTTTTGTTTAATTATATTATTTTATGTTTATTTTTTGTGTTACTTATGAAATGTGCTATTTATTTTGTCCTATTAAAATTAAATTGTATAAATCAATTTGTCTTTTGTTTTATGAGTTAAAAATACTTTATTTCCTTAACTCAGGGATATGTACATTTGTTCTTACTTCTTCTTACTTAAGTCAGACAGCTCTTTTAAGTTTAAGAAAATGGGAACAACTTTCTTCACAGAAATTTTAGAGTACATGTGCTATTTATTTTGTCGCTACTGTATATAAGGTTGTTAAGGGAAATAATTTTCAGAAGGGGTGCAAAATCAGTCATATCAGTTAATATTTGGAGTACAATTAAAAGCAAATTTTTTAGTGGACAAAATAATGAGGGCTCTGTAAGTTTGCATTATTTCTGGGATATTTTTTTACGTTCTTCAGTTTTTATATCCAATTAACTTAAGTTTTGAAAAATGGTACGTGCGAAGCATTGTTCTGAAAAGAACGCGTTTTGATCTATCAACTAAGGGCTGAAGGTTAGATTTACGATGTTATTGCAAACGTACTTCGTTCTCCATGAGTTTTAGCCATAGCATCTGAATGATCCTTGGCATAATGCGTTGAACTTTCATGCAGAGGGTCTTGAGGGGCTTGATTCTGAGCCGCTGCAAAAAAGTTTGTCAGGGGTGTACTGCCTCTTGCGAGGAATTTATTCTCTAAGAGCCGCTCCAAATCGGCAGAAAATTGTAGCCCCCCCCCCCCCCCCCCATTTCCGCAAATTTAACCAATCATCAAGCATGTCGGCGGAAACACCAAGATTTGGGGTTGCTTTTCTGATGCCGGAGTAGATCCTATCTTTTAGATCAAAAATAAAACTAAAAGAAAAATATTTCAAAATAATAGAAGATGTTATGCTTCCATATGCAGAAGATAATATGCCATTAATGTGAAAATTCCAGCAGGATAAATGACACTCCTAAAGTCGTGGCTAGGTGGTTTAAACAAAAGATGTATCATTTTTGCAATTACCTTCACAATCGCCAGATACAAGCCCCTCGAAAATCTGTGAAAAGATTTTTAAAAAAAGAAGACTTTCATGTACAAAAAACAACAAAATTCGGAGGTCCATAGAGCCTTGCAGAAAAATTCAAGAGCAATGGTTCCCACCTGTGGAAACATGCTAAAAACTAATTAGCTATATTCTCAGAAGATGTGAAGCTGTTCTTAAAAAGAAAGGGCACGCTTTTATTCCTCTTATTCCACTCTTTTTCTTGATTTTTATTAACGACTTGCCTTCTGTAATACAAAATTCCCAGACATTTCCCAGATTGTTGGCAGCTTCAGCTTTGTGCTCAGTGTTAGAATATTGCGCTGTTATTTGGAGCTCTTGCCATAATATAATCATGCTTCGACTTGAGAAAATTAAAAAAAAAAAGTTACCAAATTTGCATTACCCAAATTATACATAATATGAACAGAGAACTATGTAAATCTACAATCTTAAATTCACTTTAAATTTGTTATATTATTTATTAATTTTTAAATTACTTACTTTTATTATTTTAAAATTATTATTCATTATATGCATTCTAAGAAAGTGTGTGTACTTGATAAAACAAATAAATAAATAAATAAAAGAAGAGATTCACGTGAACCCGAAGGATTTGAAAATGGAAAAAAGGTTTTTCGTTTAAAAATCAATTTGAGGTTTAAATAAAAAATTAGATCTTGTCGAAATTGGAAAGGGAGGAGATGTTTTAACTCCCGTATCAGTAATTGTTGTTTGTTTAATGTACAAGTATCAAGTATGCAGTGATTAACTTAAGTTGGTTTAATCAAAATCTGTTCTAAGAAGGATTATGACTACTCTCTTATCACTGATTCTTGTGAGGCAGACTATGCTGGAAATATTGATGACGAGAGATCCGAGAGATTTCTTGGCGTTATCGGTAACAACTTACAGTGGTCTTATCGATTACAGAAGCCGAATATATGTCTTTAAGTACCGCTATTCAAGAAGCACTGTGACTAACCGAATTAAATAAAGAACTTTTATCAGACGTTTAAGAAAAAAAAAAAAAAACATTTTATTCTGCCATAATCAAAGTGCAGTTTGTTTAACTACCATAAATTTTGATCACGAATGGAAAATATATAGGCGTCAGACTGTTGGGTTATTTTCAAACGCACTCCAATTTAGTTAACAAACAGTCCTTATCAAATAACGTATAGTTATCTCTTTCTTTCTTAATTTTTTCTATTATATGTTATATTCCGTTATTCAGTTTGCCATTCAGTTTTCAGTTGTCTAAAAGGATAGAACTGCATTTTGTAGATTTCTTATTTTCAATAAATATAAATTTTATTAAGCTTGATTTATTTGGATTCATTTGTTGGTCAATTGGAAATTCGCAACAGGTTATGGGCCCAGTACCCAACAATTAGAATCAAGACAAGAAGGAAAAACTTAAATAAAATTAACGCAATAGTGTTAAAATGGCGGAGACACGTTTCCAAGTCAAAAAGCTAAGCGGAGATAATTTCTTCGTTTGGAAATATAAAATGGAGATGTTATTAATCAAAGAAGGGCTTTGGGGCTATGTGTCTGGAAGTATTCCTAAGCCAGAGGATGATATTTCGGCATGGTGCTCTAAGGACGATGAGGCGCGAGCAACTATTGCTCTTTCTGTTGAAGATAACCAGCTGCAACACATTCGGAAGGCAACTACATCTAAGGAAGCGTGGCACAGCTTAAAAAATTACCACGAGAGGAATACGCTAAGTAATAAAGTACAAATCATGAGAACGATCTGCAGTCTTCGTGTGGGCGAGGGTCAAAATATTGAAGCACATATAACTGAAATGGTGAACCTGTTTGAGCGATTGGCGGCTATTGGCGAAGAACGACTTTCCGAGCAGTGGAGTGTTGCAATGCTTTTAAGCAGCTTACCCAGCAGCTATGATACACTCATTACAGCGTTGGAAACACGGTCGAGCTCAGATATGGATCTTTCTTTTGAACTCGTCCAATCAAAACTCATCGAAGAGTACAGGCGTAGGGGACAACACAATGAAAGCGCAATGAAAGTTGTAAAACATTTTCCTCCTTCAAACAACATCGAGGCCGAATGTTATTTTTGCCATCGTAAAGGACACATGAAAAAGAATTGCCGACAGTATCAACTATGGAAAAAGAAAAAGTCTGCAAACGTTGTCACCAAGTCCGAGGAACATTTTTCGCTTCTTACATCTTCAAGCAACATTTCTGGTTGGATTCTGGATTCTGGTGCCACGTGCCACATCACCAATGTCAAGGACTCCTTCGTAAGTTTAAATACGTCTATTAAAGAAAAAGTTTTTATTGCGGATGGAAGTAAAATTCTTTCTGAGGGAAAAGGTTCGTGCGAAATTAAATTGCTTAATGACAAAAACTTCGAGGCAACTGCGACTGTTGAAAATGTTTTATTCGTTCCCAAGATGCAAGGTAATTTGCTTTCTGTTCCGTGTCTTGTGGATAAAGGCTGCAAAGTTATTTTCAAAAACAAGATTTGTGAAATTTGGAAAAATAACAGCCAGATTGCTGTGGCGGACTTATTCACAAATATGTATGTGTTACGACAACCGAAAAGAGTTTTTGCAGCTTATCATAAAGAAAGTTGCATTCATCAATGGCATCGTAGGTTGGGACATAGGGACACAGATGCTATTAATTCAATAAAGTCGAAGGAAATGGGAACTGGAATGTGTATTCAAGAATGCAACGTAAAAGAAACCTGTGAAGTCTGTCTCCAGGGAAAGTCAGCTCGACTTCCATTCCCAAAGAAATCAGAGCATGTGTCAAACGCTATGCTTGACTTAGTGCATACGGACTTGTGCGGCCCGATGGAAGTAAACAGCCCAAGCGGTAACAGATACTTCATCACGTTTATAGATGACTACAGCCGGTACACAAAAACCTTTTTGATGCGACAAAAATCAGAAGCCTTCAATAAAATAAAAGAATACGTGGAAGCTGTGAAGACACAATTTGGTCGTAAACCAAAAGTATTGAGATCAGACCGTGGTGGTGAGTATATAGGCGATAAGGTACAGCAGTATCTTAAGAACGAAGGTATCAAAGCAGAATACACCGCAGGATACTCACCACAACAAAATGGTGTTGCTGAGCGACGCAATAGGTCCCTGGTTGAAATGTCGAGGTGTATGCTGATCGATGCAAATCTGAATAAAGAGTTTTGGGCAGAGGCTATTTTGACGGCAACATATACGCAGAACAGATTACCTACAAGAGCTGTTTCAAAAACACCTTTTGAACTATGGCACGGAAATAAACCTGACTTCAAGCATTTTAGAACATTTGGTGAAAGATGTTTCGTACACATCCCAAAAGAAAAACGAAAAAAGTGGGACAACAAATCGGAATGTTTGGTGTTTGTAGGGTACGATCAGAACTCGAAGGCTTATAGACTCCTCAACAGTAGCACGAAAAAGATCACCGTGAGTAGGGACGTACGATTTCTAATACATTCAACTCAACAGGAAGTTTCAAGAACAAATGAAACTAAAGTTTTAAAGGCACCTGTGAAAGAAATAAAGAAAGATTTTATAGAAGTTGAAGAAGATGAACAGTATTTGGAAGTAGTTTTGGGTAAACAAAAGAATGAGTGCGATACGCATGTTAATGATTCCACTTCAGAGAGTGACTTTTATGGCTTTAATGATTTGATAAGCGAGTCTATTGAGGAGAATTCGTCAATATACGAGTCTAGTGAAGAAGTAGCAGTAGAAAGAGTATCTTCAAGAATAACAAAAGGAAAAGCACCAAGCAGACTAATCAACGAAATCAATATGCTGAATCATGTGAAAGAAGCTGATCCCACAAACTACAAGGAAGCTATAAGTTGCAGAAATAGCGATCTTTGGAAGCAAGCCATGAAGGAGGAGATGGAATCTTTGTTACAAAACGAGACCTGGGACCTGGTGAAACAACCTACTGGCAGAAAAGCAGTTGGATGCAAATGGGTATTTAAATCCAAGAAAGATTCTTCGGGAGCAAACATTTTCAAGGCGCGTTTAGTTGCTCAGGGGTTTCTGCAGCGGTATGGACAGGACTACGACGAAACTTTTGCTCCTGTCGTACGTCAAACAACTTTACGCACGTTATTGGCTGTAGCAGGATATAAGAAAATGCTTGTGATCCATGTAGACGCGAAAACCGCATTTCTCAACAGTGAACTGGAGGAGACTGTATTCATGAGGCAACCAACAGGATTTGTGGTAACAGATAAGGAACAGCATGTATGTAAATTGAAGAAAAGTATATACGGGTTAAAGCAGTCAGCAAGGATGTGGAACCAGGCAGTCAGTAAAGTTCTTTTGGAAGATGGTTTCAATCAAAGTGGTGCTGATCAATGTCTTTACACAAAATCGAAAGAAAACTCTTTGATTTATGTACTTGTATACGTCGACGATTTGCTGTTGATAAGTCTAAGCCAGAAATTGATCGATGATGCAGAATCAGTTTTAAAATCAAAATTCAAAATGAAAAACCTTGGGCCTATTAAAAATTACCTAGGGCTTGAAGTTCATAAAGACGACGATGGTCATTTTTCAATAAGCCAAACGAACTATATCAACAAAGTTATTGAGGATATGGGTCTTAAAGACGCTAAAGCTTCAAACGTACCTATGGATTTAAGTTACGGAAAAACTAATGCTGAACCAGATCTTCTATTGGATAACGAGAAGTACCAGAAATTCATTGGCTGTTTCCTGTACTTATCCGTCAATTCTCGACCGGATATCTCAGCTTCTGTTTCTATACTTGCTTCCAAGGTATCAAAGCCTTCAACGGAGGATTGGAATGAATTAAAGCGGCTGGGAAAATATCTAAAGGGGACATCTGAACTTAGATTGATCTTGAGTCAAGAGAGCGCATCAAAGGAACTTTTCGGATACGCAGATGCAAATTGGGCAGATGACAGAAACGAAAGAAAGTCGAACTCGGGATACATCTTCAAGTTATATGGGGGAACAGTTAGCTGGTGTTGCCGTAGGCAGACATGCGTAGCCTTATCTTCAACTGAGGCAGAATTTATAGCGTTGGCAGAAGCAGCACGCGAAGCATGCTGGTTAAAGAAACTACTCAATGACATCAATGAAAACTTCTCCGGTGCTGTTCAAATATGGGAAGACAACCAAAGTTGCTTAAAAATGTTATGCAGCGAAAAATATAGCAACAGATCCAAACACATAGACACGAAATATTACTTCATAAAGGACTACGTTCAAAAACAAATAATCAAATGTGACTACTGTCCAAGTGAAACTATGTTGGCAGATCTACTTACGAAACCGCTTCCATCTAAAAGGGTCAACGATTTAAGAGCTAAATGTGGACTTGTCGAATGCGTTTGAGGAGGAGTGTTGGGTTATTTTCAAACGCACTCCAATTTAGTTAACAAACAGTCCTTATCAAATAACGTATAGTTATCTCTTTCTTTCTTAATTTTTTCTATTATATGTTATATTCCGTTATTCAGTTTGCCATTCAGTTTTCAGTTGTCTAAAAGGATAGAACTGCATTTTGTAGATTTCTTATTTTCAATAAATATAAATTTTATTAAGCTTGATTTATTTGGATTCATTTGTTGGTCAATTGGAAATTCGCAACACAGACATCATTTTCTTAAAAATATCATCAATGAAGAATTGATAAAACTATTTTATTTAAAGACTTCTGACACAGTTTCTGATATTTTAACTAAAGGACTATCAACAAGAAAATCAACTAACTGTGCTAGGTCGATAAGTTCGAAAAGATAGGTGATCGTGATACCTTAAAAAGAATCTACTTAAAATAACTTCTTTGTTTTATATAACATTGTCTTTAGTATTGTTTGTAGTATTAGACTAAGAGCCCACAGCAATTTTTGGGTGTGATTGATAACAACAAAAAATTAGCATAATTAGATAGGCCTTTTATAGTTATTTACAAATGTGAAAGTCTTGCATACTCTAGTGGGAGCAATAGTGCATAATAGTGCATCAAGTATGCAGTTCTTTCCAAGTCCAAATAATTGTGATAACAACTTTGCCAAAAATATGGAGTTAAGCTCCCTGATTGAAAATATCGAGGTCCAAGACGTTTTACAGACAGCCTTCTGCCTGCAAGACGCGATAAAATAGGCTACTTCTTGCACTAAGAAGGCCACTTTCAAAACGTATTGGACCTCGATATTAGCAATCAGGGCACTTAGCTCTTCATTTTGAAGTTATGGCAAATTTTGTATCCCAATTTTTTAGACTTTGGAAAGAACTGCATACTTGATGCACTATAATGCACAATTGCGCCCACTAGAGTATGCAAGACGTTCACATTTATAAATAACTATAAAAGGCCTATCTAATTATGCTAATTATTTTTTGTTATCAATCACACCCAAAAAATGCTGTGGGCTCTCGGTCTATATGTTTATGTTTCATATATATTATATATTTATATTTATTATTTTATTTTCAGCTCGAATACAATAAGTTGTTTCAGTAACAGCTTAAGAGATTTTTTATATATATATATTAATTTTTTTTCTAATTGTGATCTGATCAGTTAAGGTAACAGTAACAGTAATATATTTTTTTTATTTTTTGTAAAACTACTAACTTTTCTTGCGAGGAATTGACAAATTCTCCAAGAGTATCACTTGTCATGGAAAGTTCTTGCTACTCATTAGCCGTTCGGAATCGGCAGAAAATTGTAGGTCCGTTCCTGGTAACACGCACACAGGAATGGTTAAGAGTTGTAAGTCACTAGGTCCTGGTTCACTCCGAGCTGTTGCACCACCAAATTTAATTTAATTTAACTTAGTTTTAAAATCATATAAAATCGGTACAGTTCCCTTTGAGGTCACTGTCCCAGTTTCCAAACAGCTATAGCATGTTGTTTTAAGAACACAATTTCTTACATCTTCAATGCTTAACCATTTAAGAGATTTTGAAATATAAGAATAAGCCCGTGCGATCTATAGTCGTGAATTTTTTTATATAAGGTGTACAACCTTTGTTTTTTTTAATGCCACCAAATCTAAGCCTTTTTTAAAATATTTAAAATATCTTATACACATTAATGTAAGTATTAAAAAAAATGAAAGAATCATAAATGCATGTAATTAATAAAATCCTTCCAATAAAGGACTACACCAAACTAATCATTTACTACATTACAGTTACAAACTTGGTATTGGTTGGCACTAAATTGTTGCCCCAAAACTCTACAATTATAGTATTTTCTGGGTAGGAATTTGTATGATAATGGTAACCATTAAATTAGAATACGCATACAATTAAAAATAACTCAATATTGAAAAACATAAGCAATCGTTTTTAATAATTAATTTTATGAGAAAATTTACTGTCACAAATTTTCTCATTCCGATTTCAAACGTTGTAGATACAACAGCTTCTTTAAAATTATAAATAAAAAATATATCCTGTTTATTAAAACAACAAGATTCTAATAGGTTATGGGCGAATCAAAAGAATCAGTTTGTGGAATTCCGCAATTCAATGGAAGCGGATTCGATGATTGGCAGTTCAGAGTTCGAACACATCTGGACTCGCTTAATCTGGCGGATGTTTTAACAAACATCGTTGAGGCTAATAATGCAGGATATGATGAATTTTCCAGAAGAGATAAGAAAGCAAAGGATAAAATCGTAGCGTTTGTGCATAACGACTGCCTAAGTTACATCCGTGAAAAGAATACGGCTAAAGAGATGTGGGAAAGCCTTCAATCATCTTTTGCAAGAAAATCGGTGGTTAACCAACTTTTGGTACGGAAGCAGCTAATGAAGCTTCGTATGAATAATGGTGATTCAGTAGCTAATCACATCGTGATTTTCGAAAACTTAGTAAGACAACTGAAGATGTCTGGAGCATCACTAGACGAAAGCGATTTGCTGGCACAATTCTTCCTAACACTCTCTGATAAGTTTGATCCGTTAGTAACTGCTTTACAAAACTTGACGGGTGGAGAACTAACGTTTGGCATTGTCAAAGATAGGCTACTTTTGGAAGAAGCAAAGTTAGAAGATAGGGAAGTCGAAGTTTTTCATGAAAAACCGGCGTTTGCTGGGAAGAAATACCCAAAGAAAACCTTTAAATTTCAAGGTAAATGCTTTAAGTGTAACAAGATGGGGCACTTAGCAAAAGACTGTCGAAAAACTGACGTTAGCCCGAATCAAAGATGCAACAAAAATACGAAAGGCATCTGTTTGATGTCAGATCGTAACCATTCAAGGGGAATGAAAGAGCTTGGTACAAAGATTAAGTTTAAATTAGACTCTGGAGCTAGTGATCACCTTTCAAAGGAAAACTGGTGTTTTTCTGAAGAAAATGCGTTGAGCGAGTCTGTACAGATCAATGTTGCTAAAAATAATCAATTTTTAGTTGCGAAAAGCTCAGGATCTATAAACGGAAAAACCAACAGGAATGTAGATGTCATTATAAAAGACGTGTTATATTTGCCAGAACTCAGAGACAACTTACTTTCGGTAAGAAAACTCACTAGTGTTGGAGTTGATGTCCAATTCTTTCTTCTTCAAAAACAAAGCAAGAATTGTTAAAAATGGACTATTGATTGCAGAAGCTTACTTGCAGGGAAATTTATATGAAGTCGAATTCGAAATACAGGGTCATTCAGCTAATCTATGCAAAACAGAAGAAATTAAATTGTGGCATAAGCGCTTGGGTCATGTTGGGCAAGGAGCCTTAACAAAAATTGCAAGGGAAAACATGATAAAGGGACTCAAAATGACTACAGAGGATAACATTGGTTTTTGTGATGTTTGCATAGAAGGTAAACAATGTCGTGATCCGTTCAAAGGCGTTCGTACAAGAGCAACAAGAGTTCTAGAAAGAGTACATTCCGATGTTTGCGGTCCCATTGATGAAGCTGCTTGGGATGGTTCGAGATACTTCGTGTCTTTCATTGATGACTTCACACATTTCGCAATAATATATGTCGTAAAAAGAAAATCTGAAGTTTTTGAAGCGCTGAAGGAATATGAAGCTATGACAAGATCGATGTTTGGAAAATCCATTTCAAAACTCACTGTAGACCAAGGATGAGAGTATTGTTCAAGAGAACAAAAGCTTTGGTACAAAAAGTTTGGGATTCAAGTTGAAGAGACTATTGCTTACTCACCACAGCAAAATGGAGTAGCTGAAAGGTTCAATAGAACACTAATCGAAAAAATAAGAACAATGCTACTAGAATCCAAAATGCCAAAACGAATGTGGGGTGAGGCGGCTCTAACTGGCACATACCTAATAAATAGAATACCTACTAAGTCTTTAGATTGTCCTAAGACTCCGGCTGAGATGTGGTATGGTACAAAACCTAATTTTGAAAAACTGCGTGTATTTGGTTGCAAAGCTTATGCGTGGATACCTAGTCAGCAAAGAAAGAAAATGGACTCAAAAAGCCGTAAGTCAGTTATGGTTGGCTATGTACCGAATGGATACAAACTTTGGAATATAGAAACTCAAAAGTTATTTACTGCAAGAGATGTTAAATTTGATGAAACTGATTTCCCGTTCAAAAATCAAACCCCAAGTAAAGACATACGTACAAAAGAAACCATTGTTATCAGAAACCACGAGCAAGAAGGGGTAGAGTCATATGAAATACTCGCCGATTCTGATAATCACCAGGATGAAACTAAAGATGACTTCTGTGATGAAGATAACATCTGTGATGAAGATCTGACAATTACTCAAGACAGTGATGTTACCATAACTGAAGATACAGTGATTGAAGACTTGGATGATGAACCTGATACTGTCAGCGATGGTGCAAGTGCGCTCCCTTCGCGAAATTACAACAGTGATCTTCAAGGTGAGGTAACTGTAAGGCGCAGCGAACGGGAGCGCCGACCTCCGCGTAAGTTTGATGATTATTATACCAGTTATAGAGCAACTTCTGCGGATGAATTTTTAACAGGTATTCCGAATTCTTTTGGTGAGATCAATTCCCGCTCGGACGCCGAAAAATGGTATAAGGCTATTGAGGACGAGCTCTCTTCAATGAAAGAAAATAAAGTTTGGCAAGTGATCAGAAAACCGAACAATGCGAAGATTTTGAAACCGAAGTGGATATTTCAAATTAAAGAAAACGAGAACGGTGAGCCCACAAGATATAAAGCGAGATTGGTAGTAAAGGGATACTTACAAAAGGCTGGAATTGATTACGACGAAACCTACTCACCTGTTGCAAAATTAACAACAATAAGAATTGTACTAGCTGTTGGATTGTACAAAAACCTGATTTTCCACCAATTAGATGTAAAAACGGCATTTTTACATGGTGAGTTGAAGGAAGAACTGTACATGGCTGTTCCAGAAGGGGTTTCCGAAGCAGATGGAAATGTGTGTCGCTTGCTCAAATCCATCTACGGGTTGAAGCAAGCACCCCGATGTTGGAACAAAAAGTTTAATGACTTTCTCCTTCGATTGGGATTTAAAAGATCCAATCACGATTATTGTTTGTACACCAAGATGGGACAGGAAGAAGATGACATCATCATACTTATACTGTATGTTGATGATTTACTCATTGCTGGAAAATGTTTGCAGCAAATAGAGCAGTTAAAGGCGAATTTAAAAAAGACATTCAAGATGTCAGACTGCGGAAATTTGAAATACTTTCTGGGAATTAAGATTGACATTCATGAAAACAAAATAAGTTTATCACAACTATCCAGCATTGAAAAAGTTTTAAGCAAGTTTAGAATGGAAGAATGCAATCCTAGTAGAACTCCAATGGAAAAAGGACTACAAATTCAACAGACAACAACAGAAAGTACACTTGACAAGCCCTACAGAGAACTACTTGGAAGCTTAATGTATATTATGATGTGCGTTAGACCAGATATATGTTTTCCAGTTGGATACATGGGAAGATACCAACAAAACCCATCAGAAATTCATTGGCAAGCTCTCAAACGAATTGTGAGATATTTAAAAGGAACTAAAAAGAAAAAACTTATTTTCGAAGCTAGTAGTCATAATCCATTGATTGGGTATGCTGATGCTGACTGGGGAAGCGATGTAACTGACAGAAAATCAGTATCTGGATACACGTTTAAAGTTTATGGATGTACAGTGTCATGGTCTAGCAAAAAGCAAACTACTGTTGCAACTTCCTCAAGTGAAGCAGAGTATATGGCCCTAAGTGCTGCTACATCTGAAGCCATTTGGATCCGAGGTTTATTGCAAGATCTTAAGGAAATTGACACTGAACCTGCAATAATTTTCGAAGACAATAAAGGATGCATTGGAATGGCTACAAATTTAGAGAACAAACGGTCTAAACATATAGACATAAAACACCACTTTATTCGAGATCATATTCAAAATGGACTGATTGAAATCAAGCCTATTGGAACAAAGGATCAACTTGCAGACATTTTTACAAAATCCCTTGATTCAACTCGTTTTCAAGATTTATGTTCAAGACTTAATTTAAACGATTGAGAAGGGGTATTGAAAAACATAAGCAATCGTTTTTAATAATTAATTTTATGAGAAAATTTACTGTCACAAATTTTCTCATTCCGATTTCAAACGTTGTAGATACAACAGCTTCTTTAAAATTATAAATAAAAAATATATCCTGTTTATTAAAACAACAAGATTCTAATACTCAAACACAACAGAAATATATGAACTTACATCTTTCACAGTGGATTCACTTTCTTCTTCTTGAATGTAAATAACTACATCCATTTCAGCCGCAGTAATAGCTTCGGACTTCTCAGGTTCGGGTTTCTCTTCAACAGATAGTGGTGTTGTTACTGACGGGACTTCTTTAATCTCGATTTCCTTTTGATTGCATAAATCTTCTTCCATCTCGATATCTTGATTTGAACCATTATCTTTTTCAATTAGTCGACTGTCCTCTTCCAGAACTGGTTCACTTTCAACCTCAACGAGAAAAGTAGCTTCATCATCCATGCGCAATACTCTGACAATTTTGGAGTTCTCTTCCCCAACTCCAGCTTCATCGTTCACGATTGTAATTATTTGAACATCATCGTCTTCATCAGCTATAAGATCGTGTTCCGTAGAAGGAACAGCAATCTCAGGTTCGACATCTTCGTTGTTGAGAGAACTGCTGGTACCAACCATGGCCATACCGTGATTCATCTGTTCTAAGCGCACAACACAATTCTTCTTTCTGCTTGCAATTTCTTCCAGCTTCTCAATACAATTGTCGACTATCCCAGAGGTAGATAGTTGGTCTTTACAACGACTTGGTGAACTGGGTAAGGATTTCATGGCGCCATTCTTGCGCAGCAACTTTTCTATGGGGGAATCAAAGAGATCGCTCCGCCGTGAAGAGACTTCTGGTGAAGATTTTGGTGAACTGAGGCGACCATGCACAGTCGTTCGACGAACACATCCAATGAGACGGTGACTCGACTGAAAGTACGAACTATGACCATCAGAGTCGTTGAGCTTAGCTGTCCGATATTTTGACCTGCGCTTGTCTGACGATGTTGGCGTACTAAAACCGATGTATTTGGGACTTAGATTGGACTGCAGGTTCTCCAAAGGGTTCTTTCTTCCTGCAAACACATCCAAAAAACACATCATTAACCCTTCACTATTATTTTGCAACATTTTCCGAAACTTACTTCTTGGCGTAGATCCACTACTCTTGTCATTATTATTTAAGCTCGCGTCAGTTTTTCGCGGCGGACTAAAGAAATCAAGAATACTAGTGTTGTTCTCATTCCCCGACGACGCACTAGCATTTAGGTTCTTTTGTTTTCGGATGGGTGGTCTTCCTCTAACTTTACCTTTTGGAGGAGATTTAATTCGTATCAAGTGCGTTGCGATGATATCCTCAATATCCGCGGCGAACTTACCTTCTGTGGATTTCATAATGTACGCAAAAGGGGTTGAATGTTTCGGGCGGGAGACCGACAGAAAAAAAATCAATTCAATTGTTGAGCACACACATCTACCGAATGCCAAATCTTTTGGCGCCAAAATATTTCCGCGATAAAGCTGTCAAAAGTGTCCGTGTCCTCAGGTAGGAAAAAAAGTTGCTTTCCTTTTTTATTAGTTCACTCGAATTGCTTTGAAAAAATAAAACAAAAATAATTTATGTTTCTCATATCTTTTTCTCGATTTAAAATTAAACTCAAGGAAACAAGGATTGAGTTGGTTATTCTGATTCTGAGATGGTTTTAGCTCTAAGTTGATAAATTCAATTATAACACAATGAGAAGTGAATTATTTTTGTTTCTTTTTTTTTATGATGAACAAAAAATAAATAAGCGATTCTTTATTTTTTTTTTTGTTAAAATTGCAAAACTAACCGCGAAAACAAAAGTCCACGAAGATGCAAAATGGTTGAATTTTGTTGTCGAGTTGGTAAAACTGGTTTTTAATAATTTGTTTGAGTGACAGCTGCAGCTGCCAAAAAAAGCGTTAAGGTGCAAACAAGATTGGTAAATGAATATTCTAGTACAATATATCGGTAGTTACATTTGCCGATTTTTCCAAGTCGAGTTTAGTTTTTTGATGTCGGACGGAAGAGATGGTTTTTAAACAAGAGAATAGGCATGTTTTTTTCGCAAGTCCATAAGAATTTGTAGAAAAAAACGACATCGGGACTAAGCGCTTTACATGTAAATACAACAAATATCTTAGGCTACACAGACCTAGCTAAGGCCAGATAATTTTCGAGACTTATACTGCGTCTCCACTGAACGATAATCTGAGATTTATGGTGGATTTACATGTATCTGCATTTGATTTCTGCAAAAAAAAAGGGATGCCAAATGCAGAATTCATATTTGTTAGATAGAGAGAAAAGAGGAAAATGCAGAAGAACTTCATTTCTGCATTATAGGAAATTCGAGAAATGCAGAAGTCAAATTATAGATAAAGACGAACATGTTCATCTTTATTATAGCATCTTCGTCTGCATTTTGTAAATTTGCGACATTTTCACATTCTTCTATAATTTTTTTTGACGCATGCATGATATGAAAAAAAAAAACATTAAATCGAAATGGAAGAGAATGAAGGTAAGTTCAATTTTCATTGCATTGTTTGGTATAATTTATTTTGTATTTTGTTTTTCAGATCATACTTATACTTATGTATATAGTTTATTCAAGGCCGAGCCGGATGATGAAATGAGTGGACAATTAACAACAATCAATTGCCCAAGAGTCAGTTTACAGAAGCTAAAGTCGTTTTGCGGTATAGACTTTGACCCGTGTATACGATATTCTCCAAGATGTCTACATTTCTAAAAGCATCTAAGGTGAGTGAATACGAAATTAAAATGCTTCTAAGGTAAAGCTGATCATTCACTTAAATCCATAGGTAATTGCTCAGCAAGGTCGCAACTTCAGCTCAAAAATAAACGATGTGGTAATAGTCTCTGCAGCGAGAACCCCAATGGGTAGCTTTCAATCCTCTAACTCTACTCTCTTCAACACAATTGGGTGCAACAGCTATAGCAGCTTCTGTTCAGAGAGCTGGTATTTCAAAAGAAGATGTTAACGAAGTGTACATGGGAAATGTAGCCTCAGCTGGTTTGGAACAAGCTCCTGCTCGTCAAGCTGGAATGAAGGCCGTAATGATTGCGTCACAAACCCTGATGTTGGGCCAGGCTGGTGGTATGAAATCAATGTCCAATGTACCATACTATCTGAAACGAGGAGCAACTCCTTATATAGGGGTTAATCTTATTGATGGTATTGTACATGATGGTCTGTGGGACGTTTATAATAAATTCCATATGGGAAATTGCGCTGAGAATACTGCAAAGAAAATGGGAAAATGGGCGCGTAAGGAACAAGATGACTGCTATTAGCTCTTATAAGCGTTCGACCAAAGCATGGACTGATAAAGTCTTTGATGCTGAAATCGTCCCTGTTAAAATACAACAAAAGAAAAAAGGAGATATAATCGTAGCCGAGGACGAAGAATTCAAATGGGTTAACTTTGACAAATTCGGCCAGCTGACGACAGTACATATATTCCAGAGAGAGAATGGCACTGTTATGGACGGAAATGCATCAACTTTAAACGATGGGGTGCTGCTGTTGTCTTGATGACTGCTGATGCAGCCGAACGTTTGAAACTCAAGCCTTTGGCTCGAATTGTTGGCTTTCAGGATGCTGAAACCGATCTCATTGACTTCCCCATTGCACCAGCATTTGCTATCCCAAAGTTATTGAAAAAACTGGCATTTAAAAGAATGAAGCTGCAATGTGGGAAATTAATGAATACATTTTCATTAGTGGTTTTGGCCAATATTAAAAAGTTCCCGGTGGTGGTGCTTCATCAATTCTCATCCAAAAATTGTAAGACTCGATAAAAACAACTTTGTGCCTTTAAAAATAAGCCAGAATTTGCATTTTTATAAAACCTTTAACTTTAATTGCATCATGTTATTGTTTAAATTTAAAATTTTATAATTATCTATAACGACAATCTAAAGTATCTGCGTCTCTATAAATACGATATTCCAGTTGTATTTTTAAATGGCCAATATTTGTGCAAACATAGGTTGAACAAAAACCTCTTACGAAACAAGTTGAATGAGTTGTGTCGTACCTAAAAAAGATCAAATGATAAATATATGTACATATAGGTTGATAATATTAATTCGTGTAATTTTATTCTTTATTGTATTTAAAATCGTTGCATGCCGTTTATCGAATCCTCTGTATTTCACTCCTTGTAGTGCATTGGCATATACGTTGCATTAAATTCAACAACCTTCCATTTTAGACAGGTTTCTGACCAAAAAGGAACTCAAGTTCTAAACTGTTGAAATCGAAAGCAGTTCATAAGCTTAATACGCGAGTGTGAAAGTCTACAACTACTCTGGAGTAAAATTTTACGAATTGCATATTGGGCATGATTAATCTCTTCTACGAAACCCACCTTAAATTTGACAAGTAAGTATATTTTTCTAAACTACGGTTTTTTATGATAATTATGATATTTTTCATTGATAAAATGATGTGCACCGTTTTAATAATATAACTCGTTTCAATCTGTGGATATGGGGAATTGTGGATATTATCCTCATGCAATTGGATTGAGTTTGAAATAGGATGAATAGCTCTTGATGTGTTGTTTCGTTTTAAATCGTTTGCTTTAGCAGTCATTAGAAATCGGATAACCATCATTCGCATCCGTAACCATCTACACTACCAAAATAAGTATCTTATTGACTAGTTGAATAATCAACTTATCCGATGGAGTGATCTTCCGTGGCAGTCCTCTAGCTCGCGGTTTAAGGAATCCTTAAGAGGGAAGTAACTGAAGGAATAACAAAAATGAATAGCAACAAATATGCAGTACCGAAAGATCGAGTTGTATTCTTATATGGTTTAATCAAGACCGAGCCGGATGATATATTTAATTCTCAACAATTTGTTTTTAATAAAATAATATAACATTTTAGCTTCAATAAATAAAAATAACAAAGTTTTAGTTTCAATAACAAGAAGCATTTTATTTTTTTTTTGATAATCACAATAATTTAATGATGTCAAAGTATCATATCCTTTACCATGGGCGTAGTGAGATGATTTTCATCATTTATAATTGTCTTAGGAGTTTCAGGTGCACTGTCAGTCACTTCAGAAACAAGATAAACGTTTTGAGATCCACCGGGGTGGTTGACAACGTTTATAACATCTCCGGATCGTCCTGGTGTAATATTTCTTATGTTTACCTGAGCATCTTCTAAACTTTGATTCGAATAGTCGAATGACTGTTAATGCTTCCATTGGATTGGGGATGTTCAATTTTTGGTATAGGACTATCGTCATCATGATTACTGGAACCAACCGATGGCATATTTGGATATGGACTCATTGGTGCACTAAAAATAAAAACATACATTGCATTTTTTAGCAAGATATTTAAAAATAAATATTACTACTCTAAACCAGAATCATTTTCTGCATTCGCTTCATCAAAAACTTCTTCACCCAGTTCATGAATTACAGGTCCACATTCCGATCCAGATTCACTTGCTTTCCTTAGCTTAGCTTGTTCCGGAGTATCGTTGATCATCAATTGCATATGACGTTTGACACTTGTCATGATTCTTGATGGTCGTTATTAGGAATTAATTGAGCTTGTTGACAATTTGCTGTTGCTTAGTGTGTTTTTGTCGAAGTGATACAATTTCACGCCAAAGTGCTACATTTTCTTGATAATCTAGGATCCAATGAATCCTGACGTCCACGCATCGCCTTCACATCATTCAAAACCTTGCTTACTGCTTCTGGCTTAACAATTCCCTTTTCATCAATTGTTTTAGTAGGTATTGGCAATTTTTCAAACAAATTCTTTTCATCGTACATATTTTTTGACTTAAATCCAATATGGACTATATTCAACCAAGATTAAAATTTTAATCATTAACGAAGCAAAATTTTGCCCGTTGATTAGTTCAAAATAAGATGAACTGAATTTAGTCTAGAGTCCATGTAAGATCTCCGAGACGAAACGCCCATTTTTGTGGACTAAAGGCCAAACAAGCTATTTTGAATTAATTTAAATTTTTGTTTAAACGCAAAACCAAAAATATATACACAGATGAGATTTTCTTACATTCGTCGTCGACTGTAAACGAATCATTTCATTTCTTTGCCATCGTCATCTTCAAGTGATGATGAATTCGTTGTGGAATTTTTTCAAAAGGAGCTTACTCAGAGACTAAGAAGTTTTAATTATTAATCCTTAGCCACTCGAGCTATAGGAGCAAATATATGCGACCATGTTCAAATTTGTATTTTTTTAAATCAACAAATTTGCCCCGGTGTAAGTGTGTCAATTGACCTAAAGTGGAAATGAGATAAGCACTTTTTAGACTTTCATAAGATAAAACGCTTTTGTCCATCAAGCATAAATGTATATTTTTATCGATTATTACTTTTATCATTCTAGATGTACATACATACATAATATTTTAACTTTGAATCAATGGAGCTGAGAAAAAAAAATTGGTGGAAATGTTCTGTTTTTTAACTATACAGATTCTCCCCTGTGTATTAAACATTGGAGATGTTTTTTTTTAATAAATGTACCTACGTATATTAAAAATAAGAGAATATGTATATTTATATTTATGTTTGTATAGTGGGGAATACGATTATAAGAGAACAAAATTTAGAAATAAAAACTAAAATCTCTTAGGGCCATTTGCTGAAACGAAACTTAAATATTTATGTTCAACCTAAGCGCTTATGTTCTACTTTTTCCTCTACGTAAACTGTCACATAATAGTTTATGTGGATTGTGGAACATAAGTGTTTATGTTCTGTATCAGCAAATGGGTCTTAGACAATTTGATATTTATCTACAATCAAAACTGATTCGGTTGAGTGCTTTACTGGTGTTTCATCATCTACATGAACCACATCCTTGGCATGAATATCAGCGAAAGGAGTTTTCGAAACAAAAGAAACCTGAAAATTGTCAGTTGTTAATCGAATGTTACGAGACATGTTAGTTTAAGTGATATTTACTTGTAATGGGAAAAAGTCCCCTGGAATGGGGACCTGATCCTGTCTTTTTTGAAGCATCAATAACTGGGATGAGCCATTGAAGGACGTGCTTTCGTGAATCATAATTGTAGGTGCCGTCATATTCGCCTACTGACGGTTGTATATTCAATCTGGAAAGAAGCGATTTTTAGGGTATCGTTTGAGATGTAATGACCTAAGACTTACCTCAGGGGATTAGCAATACAGACGTCTTGCAATTCAAGGCGCTGTGCCTCGAGTTCATACTCAATGTTGATATCGCAACCACCATCACCATTTTCTGAAGGCCAACAGTTAACTGATTACAAAAATATTAAAAGATTTAGTTAATTTTTAAATCAAACTATAAAGATGTTAAAAAATACTTGTAAGAGGAATAGCTGAATCATCTTGTGTGGTGTATCACCATTTGAGCACACCAACATCTGTGTTCAATGGGAATGGCCTGGCTGGGTTTTTGAGACGAATTTGTGATCGTGTTTTAATGAGTTCTTTATCGACGTTTGGATGTGTTTGTAATTGAATTCCATGCTTGTGCTTATTTTCCAAAATAACCTTAATCCGCCCGAATGACTCGTCTGAGATTCTCAGTATCAGCAAACCAGAGAGTTCGAATGTTTGTAAACCTCCATCGCGACCGAGACGAACATTTCGTCACGATCGAATTTTAGACCACCATTGGCAATAGATGTAATTGTAATGTAATGTAATACATATTAAGCTGCCGAATGAATCTTGCCATATTGTTGTGTTTATATAATTCAAAGGCAGCAGCTCACGGGCAAATTGGGCCTGATTCTAAATTATGAAACTTCGATCATCCTTACTCCAACAAATTTAATTATATTCCCTCGACGAGCCTCCAAAGTTTAGCCAAGAAGGCATCAACTCCAGCTCCGGTTTCACTAAATGTGTGTATTTTATTGACACTTTTTATAAATTAAATGGAATATTTGATTTTTTTTACTTTTTTTCTTAAAAATACACTGAATTCAATTAAATTTTGGAAGGATTGCAAATAATTTAAACAAATTGCACACAAAACACCAATTAGTTTTGAAGGAAAACATATGATTAACAAGTTATAGCAGGTTATAGGAAGCAAAAAAGAGTTACCACCTGTGTATTCTCTCTTACTTACGGGTTTCGACATATATCTGCCTCTCTCTATTTTTCTGCATTTTGCAGATGCAGAAACATGTAAATCCACCATTAATCAAATCTACTTGAAATCTTCTTGAAATCACTAGATTTACCATACAAAAATTAATCAACTCGATTCGAGATTTCAAATAAATCTACTTGAAATCTACTGTACTGGATGGATTCACTTTTCCATTTCCAATGAATCTGACAGTTTGATGGAAGAAAAAAGAAAAAAAAAAAAACAGTCTGTTGACAAACTGAACAAAAAAAAAAAAACATTTTAATAACTGACACTGCTTGTAATTAAGATTTTAGATGTCAAAATAAATCTAACAAGTCCAGTGGAAACACTACTAGATTATTTTAAATCAAACTGGAAAATAATCTAGATTATCGTTCAGTGGAAACGTAGTATTATCGAAAACAATCTGTGGGACAGTTTTTGAGAAAAAAAATTCCAAAGAAAAAAACATCCGGGGGGAAAAAATTAAAAGCCATATCTACCAAGTTTGAAGAAAATCGGCCGAGCCGTTTAGCTGTAGTCGAATTCAAATGTTTAATAAAGTGGTTTATTGAACATAATAGTTATTCATAACTTAAAAACTAAAAGAGATAGAAAGAAATGGAGTATACCATTCGAAAGAGCATGTTTGATTTATAAAAACTGCATTTCTAACTAAATTTCGCCAAAAATGCTCTTTTGAACAAGATATAACTCAGACGACAATATGCACAGAAATAATTTTCTTCTATCCCAAAAAATACGTAATCGCCAAAAAAAAGTATTGAAACCTCACCTTGAAAATATTTGCCTACAGAAAATAACAACTACCAAATCCCCACACACACCTACATCCTACTCCAATGTACATAGTATGTGGCTTTGTTCTCCTATTTTATATACAGTATTCCTATTGCTGTCATGTATTAAATGTCTATCTGTTAAAACTCTGCCATAGGCACCTCTGCTAGTCACAGTTTAGTAATTATGGTGCTGCTGGGTTCGCCTAGTCGCGTTCCTATTCATGATAGTATTATAAAAATATATATACAATGCTGACATTTGAGAATAGAAAAAGAATCGAACACATTCAGTGGAACGATTGTGTTCCATATTAAAGAAACGAAAATCAGCTGTTCATTGAAATTGATTTCTATCAGTAAAATAATAAACGTGGATTTAAAAGAAAGTTTAAATCAGAATTTTGTATTTTATAAAGTAAAGAAATTCTACTACTCATTACCTTCATTTTGGTATTAATTAAAGCCATTGCAGTTTGTTTATCCGTCTTAAAAATGGTAATGAAAATTTTCAATGATAGCTATAACTGACCCCTTAATCTATACGGACCATTGGCAATAATAAAACGCTACTATTGTCGTTTAATGTGAAGATTTCACTGTAACTTTCACAGTTTGATCTTTTTTTAGAGCTTGTATATTTTTGGAGTTCCCTAAAAGGCTTATGCATACCCTTAACATATTTGAGCACAGTGCGAGCGTTAAGGAAAGTTGGAGAAAATTTAAAAGAAAATACCGATCCACATAAAAGTAGCTTTAAAATGAATGTTAGTAAAACCCATACAGTTTTCACTCCTATCTTCATTATATTTTAGTTTGATCTTTATTTAACGTCCGTAGAAGAAACCAATTTGTCAATCATATAAGACTCACTATATAATTTGTATTTAAGCCAAATTTTATAATTTCAAATTAATTTTTACCAGCGTTATAAACAATTCAATTTTAACTCTATATTTAAAAACGGAGAACGTTTAAATGTAAGAAAAGTTGGGCGTACAAGTCAACGCAGAAGCAGGCCTGAAAGTGGGTGGGAAACAATAAACTTCCATTCCTACTTTCTAGTGATAATGAAGATAAAATAAAAATATATGAGACGTACATATAGATGTGGTAGAAGACGGTTAATATCCTATGCAATTTAAGTCTTAAATTGTAGTAAAAATCAGAATTGCTCCCAACGCGAATGGAAAGAATCTCGAAAAAGTATATGTAGTTACTTTTGCATGTTTCTACTTCTTCTGGGGTTTTTGTTATTAACTAATTAATATAATGCTTTTAACAACACATTATAGAGTATTTATGAATATTTTGTTGGACTTGCATACTTTTGAATATGATAGGTAGTATATTTTTTGTTTGAAAATTTTTATACTTATTTATAGGGGCCTATTTCTCAAATCATACACATATTGACAGTTCTGTTGTATGATTTCTGTTCCTCAATTTTGTTGTATGATCCGCTGTCATACAACAATGTATGACCGAAAATTACACTGGAGTATTGGAATGTTGTATGATGCAGTTTCTCTGAAATTTATCATTCACATCATCACAATCACATCATACAGCAAACTAACCTACAAATTTTCATACATTTAATACAACACAAGATTCTGTTGGCTGCTGCATGTACATGTACAACATGAAAAGGAAATTATACAAAAGTGTTTTTTGAATTAATAAAATCGTTGCTTTTCCGGCATACTGGCATAAGTGGAAATTTGTAAATTTTCAGGAGAGCCTTTTAAAGTTTTTTTCATATTGAAAAGAAAATATTTCGTTATTCATAAAAAACGAAACTCGAATGTTGAATACATGAAAAAATTGCATTTTTTGTTTGTTAAGTTTTATAGAAAACGAAATATTTAAAAAAAAAACAAAAATTAATCTATGCCGTTTTTCGAAAATACATAGAAAATGACAAGGATGTTTGTGAAAATTGACAGCGGCGCTTTTTCATAACTCGGAAACAAGAAGAAGTAGGTTAATGCCGATTACACAGAAAAATTGTGTTTTTTTTTTCGGCTCAGTTCTGTGTTCTAAACTAAAAAACGACAAATTTTGACTTATGCCACTCTGCCGGAAAAGCGACGAAATTTTGAATTAATTTTCATTGTTTTCTTTTCTACAGTCTACAGACAAATCTTGTGCTCCAGTCAATGCTGGGAAAACAAGACACTTTATTTGTGGAAAGTTCAAATTATTTTGCTTATGTTTGTTGATTTTCAAATGTTTCTTGTCTTTTTTCTTTACACAGTAGTTTATACTACCCTACCATGAAAGCCATTTACTCGCCAGAGAAAGAACTAATTTTTGGATCTTTGAAATAGATCCAGACAGTGAACATGATCCCAAACTGTAATACATGTTAAAAATTAATCCAGATCCACATAGATCCGTAGATATTCAAACGCACCTAATATATGTAAAAATACTGGTGCAAAATTTTAAACAGCCTATTATTAAGGTATTAGTATGATACTACTTAACAATTTGCTAAATTTATAGTACTTTACTAACTCATTCTTAATTTTAAACATTTTCTAACTAGTATCGTACTAACAGAATTTTCTTAATAAATTGCTTCTGAACACACCTAAAACAATGACATTTCGTGTAAAAAAATAAGTACACGAACCTTTTTTGATGTTTGCAAATGTGAAAGAGTCATATGAAGCTAGCACGATACTAAAAAAATAAAGTAGGTGTTCGATGATTTTAACTTTAATAAAAGGGTAGAGAAAGTATGATGCTATATTCGATTAAAATTTGAAAATTCGTTGTTTTAACCTAGTATCATACTAAAATAGCTTTAGCATCGTACTAATTCAATTAAAATTTTGCGTCACTTTTTTTTTTAAATTAAGTTGAATATTATCAATCTCATAAACAAATTTAATATGATCAAAGAAAATGCAATTTATAAAAAAATAAAAAAATTTATATTATCTATATATTAATACGTTAACACTTTTTTTGTAATTCCTTTTTATTATACTTAAACTGAACGCACGACAATAAAAAATATATCATTTGAAAGATAAATTTGATGAGAAGTGCCATCAGAAGAGACTATGTGAATCCGTCGACTATTTGCATTAAAAAATAGAAAAATAGAGATCATGGAATCTCCATACAAAATGTCTAAAATAATAAATACACGTTGCTCACATTCAATCGAAATTTTTGATAGTGGATTTAAAAGACAAGAACATTTTTTAGGAAAATGGCAGGAAGAGAAAATTTGTTTTCAATTTAAGAAGGAGCAATGCAATCAGGCAAGAATGGACCCAGCAAAAATTCGGTAAATACTCAAAATAGGTCCAATCTGGTTTAAAAGAATCCTTGGCGAATGAGTCCCTAAAAAATGATGCAAAGTAATCAGCTATAGTAAGATTATCATTGGAGGTTTCATTATTGAATGACAAAGAGGATAGATACCCATCTGACTTTCTTTTGTAATTAACGAACTGAAAGAAGGATTTGGGATCGTTTATAAGGTTAGATTGCGTTTTATGTAAATATTGTTGGTAGAGAAAACCGTACAGTTCGTTGAATTGATGATAAGGACCAAGTTACTTTGAGTAGTCAGATGGGCATTGAGACTGAGAGCGTAGGAAATGTTGCACACATGCAACAACAAAAGCTGCAAAAAAGTGAAAACAGGTAAACAATATTGATTTAAACCCTTTTTTGGTGCGATCGCTTCTGAAAGAAAGGGTACACATCAAATTGAAATTCCCATTTAATTATTAATAGTTCTCTCTTTCTTCTGTGTCTTCTTAACCATAACGCTTCTTAATGTTTTCTCGTGTATGTGAGACATAGCGGTACTCAAAATTGTTAAAACACATGTAGAGAGAAATGTGAATCGAACGATTTAATTTCTTGAGCTCACTGATTAAATATAAATACAAATGGTCGAATTTCGACCACAGGCGATACTAGTATTAATTATTAAACTGCAAATGGGCGAGTTAAAAAAAAGGTTGTGTGTACTTCTATTCCCTCAAGCAAAGCTTCTGTAAGATTCTAACATATAAACGTACAAACATTTTGTATTCTAAAAACATGTCGCTGTCTTTGATGGATAACGTGTCGTTTTGACATATCACTGACAGCTGCATAGAAAACTTTTACCCCCAACGCCGGAAAAGAAGTTTTACTTCAAAAATGCACGACTTATCCCTTAATAGTTGGAGCTAATAACAGAATTTAGGAATGCAAAACATGTCATATACTATATGTACATACAATACATATATCCCAAGTAATAATTTGTCTAACACTATACATACAGATGGTGCCCAAAAGGACCACAACCAGAAAAAGTACCATCATCCCTTGCGATTGGGAAAAAATCACCTCTTTAGTTTTAGTAGGGTGAAGTATGAATTAATTTAATATTAATTGCCACTATATTTGACTGATCATACAAGCCCAAATAACTTTAAAGTTACAATACGTGATCAACAAGACAGAACAAGACAGTTTTGTTTACAATTTCTCAACTGAAGAAATTTAAAAATTAAACAAAATCAAAGGCCAAGTTTCAAATATAATTCACCATTTCAAAGTGAGAAATGACAATTTTTACTAAAGTAAGCGTTAAATCCTGCGCATATTATTTTTTTTTTGTTTATGTACAAAATATTAAATTAATCGAAGGTCGACCGCTTTTGTACCTTTAACAGCTAAAAATTCATCTAACTCGTTTTCACATACAAAATAATGCAAATTATTAACACACAAAACTGAAAGATCAAAAATAATAAATTACATATTGTAATACAATTCTTATATAAGAACAACAATAATTATTATAATTGATTGCCAATTCCGATTTGTCAAGGGTTAATAACATACAGGAAGCTTAAGTATCATCATCAGTAGGTATAGGTGTACCTAACAGCCAATAGCTTTTATTGCACCAACTAACATGAATACCCACAACCCACATTCTAAGCAGCCTCATCGTCATGATGGACAATCATCGCGATCGAACCAAGAGCCAAAAGCCAAGCTTTTATGAATACGAATAAAAAGTTAGCTTATACACTCCAGGCTTCATATAATCCACACCATCCATTTCTGTGCTCTGCATCGTTTAAGCTCGACTGAGTCATTTCTGATAGCTGCGCTATTAACATTGTGTGGGAAAAGATACGCTAGCAAATCAAAACCGTGCACTGTCGCTGTCGACTAAAAAATAAGCCTCAGCGGTTAGTAGTTTCAAATCGACGGCTCAGTTAGTGTCGCGCGTACAATCGGGCCAGGTGAACGGAGCCAACACAAAATTTTGAAAGTATCTTATACCTACTCGCAGAGCTCTAAACAAATTTCCTCTTCGTTTGCTTTAAATTTGTTTTGGGTACCGATACCCAAAATACTGGTTTCCCAACCACTCTACACCACAAAAGTGCTCGATTACTCAGTGTGAAGAGATTGCGTTGCTCAAAGTGAGGTAAAGATACACAAAAACAAAATGTGCAATCGTTGTTAGATACTTAACACTTGCATCTACCATGTTACCACCACCTCCACCACTCTCATTGCCGGGATGGTTTTTAAATGCAGAATAAAAATTATATTTCCATCGGCGCAATCCGAAAAAAGTTGCAAGCAAAAAGTCCAATTAAATTTCTGCTAACATTACATAAAAAATTAAAATTCGGGCCAAAAATAAAAAAATCGACCTACATAATTTATTGTTGCAAGCAATTAAGCAGACTTGACATTACCACTTCATACAACTAGTAGCTACATCATCGCGCTCGAAGATATTATTTAACAAGTTAAGAAAATTGTCTTGTTTTTTCTTCTTCCTTGGTCTTGGTACGACCTAATCCATTGCAAGACAGACAAGGCGTTGCAGATGGCTTCATAGCTGCTAGTGATAACTTCTAGCTTTTGTGTACTTTGCGATATGTTTTTAAATGAAGACAGTTTTTACACTGTAGATATTTGTTGTCTTTTGCTATAGTACTCGTAAAATAAATAGGTACCTTGTTTAAAGAGTTGTATCTAGTGCACCAGCAAAAAAAAAAAAAGTGAATAATTATAAATTTCAAAATGTTTTTGTGTGATTGCTGTTTTTTTTACGCAATTTTAATTTCCAGTTTTGAATATACTTTTGTAACTTCATAGTTACGAGTATTTAAAGATATTTGAGATGTGATATCCTCGTATCAATACTTTTTTTTGATACGCATACAAAACACAAACAAGCTGTGTATTATGTAAACAATTTGAATCATTATTAATTTCAAACGTGGTTTATGTTTCTTGAAAAATAAAAGTAAAAGAAGAGAAAAAAAAAATTAAAACAAAAAGTTAATAGTTTGCACTGTGTTGAAATTAATGGATACTCTGTGGAATGAACACACACTAAACAAATAAAAAAAGCAAGAAATAAAAAGCCAAAGAAAAAAAAAAAAACAAAAAAAAAATGTTAATAATAATAGTTGTGCAATTAATAAATAACGACTTAAATATTCATCTTTTAAGCATTTATTGGATTACGTCAAATCGCAAGTTTTTAATACCTACCTTTACTTACTCTTTTTTACGATGCCCTTAGTTATGTCTTAATCAAACTAAATATGTTTTAGATTAAGATATGGCTGAATCAATTTAGTTCTTTATTATTAATATTTATAGTTGATTTAATTTTTTATAGACAATTTTTCTCAATATTTTATTCAATCTAAATACCTATACTGATAGCTCTATATCTTGTGTTTCTCCTTGTAATTAGTAAAAAATATTGTTTGGCTTTTGTTTTTCTTTTTTTGACTCTAAACTAAACGATAGTAGGGGAACCAGTCTTAAATGGTCTTCCTAAGGAAAATGCTCCTTGCCTTTGCTTAAAAGTGTAAAACAACTTTAAAAGATATATTCTTATCAAAGATTAATCAATTAGGCAGGCTTGTGTTTTTAAGTTAACCGATTTGAAAAAGTTCCAAAAATTAAATTAAATGTTTGATTTTCAAAGCGAGTTCAAATTCAAATACTACGCAATAAGATCGGCTAAAATGGGATAACATTATGTCATTTTGCCAACTTTAACTAAAAACCGTTTTTGACCTGATGAACATTATTTAAATTAAAATCAAATTTCGAAGTAAAAAATATCATAAAACATACATACATAACCGATTTTTATTACACCAGTCAACTATGCAATATATATTTGTATTTTACTGGCATCTAATGGAGATCTTACACAGCTTAAGTTTTTTAGATCATATAAGAATAGGAAATAAGATTTGGCAGATCATTAATAAAAAGAATAAAAAGGAGTGGACTTAGGTGACTGCCCTGAGGAACGCCAAAAAGGTTTTGATAACACATCTCCAATTTTAATCCATTTAAGGAGAGCAGAGTGAAAACCAAGCAGCTTAAGTTTACACGATCAAAAGCCTTTGAAAAATCGGTACACATTACGTCGACTTGCAAGCAATTTTCCAAACAACTAAGACTGTAATTTGTAAATATTGATAAATTAGCTGCCGTCGATCTTCCACTTACATATAAATCCATATTGATGCTGGGAAATATGATTTCAAGCTAAACTTTAAAGTTTATTTTTAACGATTGCTTCAAGTACTGGTAGGAATAAGTTGAAGGCTAGCAATAGGTATATAATTTCCACAGGTGCCTTAGACCCAGATTTGAGCATCGGAGTTATCAAAGAATGTATATAAAAATATATCTTTTTGAATATATGGCACAGTGGGGCTGCTAGATTGTATTAGCATAATTTTAAGAGAAGTGATAATATATTATTCGGAGCAACAGAGGAACTTTTCTTTAGGTAAACATAGGTTCCCCACAATTAAATTTGAATTTAAATTATTATAATTTGTATCATAAATTGAAAAAAAAACCCAAAATTATTAAAAATATAAAACTTATACTCTCAGAAAAGACCCCTTTGTATGATAGACTAGATAAAATCGTAATTGATTTTCTTTCAGTGTTCAAAAAAGACCAACAACATTTAGAATTACTTTTGATCTTCGACTCGAGAGATCAAATATATTGCTTATCAGTAAATCTTTTTGAGAATTCGTACTCTCTCCTAGTTCTTTTAAATAGTTCACGAAAAGAAAACGTAAATTTACTTTTTTTATGAAGTTTATTCATGACATTTTTAGGCTTTGATAAACTTTTATCAAACTGTTTTTGCCTTTTTGAATTATTTTTAATATTTATGGGGACAAAATGAAAAATCGCACCATCTAATATGTTCCTAAACACAGTAAAATCAATCTCTAAGTTAGTACAATTTAAAATTGTTTGCCAATTCACAGATTCAAAATGTCTATTCATAGAGACAAAATCAGTATTTTTAAAATCATATTTCTGAACTTTGTTAGAAGAAAATTTTGATACTTTTAAAACAGAAAAATTAAATTTTATTTCAAGTGCTTTGTGATGAATACTAATCTCAACTAACTTAAAACTATCTTCATCTAATTCAGCTTCAAGATTTCGATCAATAAACATCAAATCTAAAATATGACCAATAGAATTATAAATGTCATTAATTTGATACATATTCAAAGCCATTATAATATCAATTAAATTATATTCAAAATCTTTAGATAAGTTACAAGGAAAAATTTGCTTCTCATGATTTTAAACAAGGTTAAAACAATGATTTTGCAAATTTTAATAGAATTTAGCAGCATACTTTCTCCTTTTATTATACCTTTTATTAAAGTTAAAATCATCCAATACCTTTTTTATTTACTTCATATGAATCTTTGAAATTTACAAATGTCAAAAAAAGGTCTGTTTACTTATAATAGGCTGTTTAAAATTTTGCGCCAATAAATTTAAAACAACTTCACTTAAAACAAAAACAAAATAAAAACAAACGAAAATAATTTTTTTTATAGTTTTGTTTACACCAGGTAATCTGACTAGATTTGATAGACTCGTGATTCGCATTAAAATCTGGTTCGTTATCGTCTTTATATAAAAGAATTTTCCAGTAAATTCGTTTTAGTTATTCTTGAAAGTTATCTAGTGTTGATAGCAAGATTTCTCTATGATATCTATGTAAGTTGTATGAAGTTCTCGGTTAAATTTACCCTCCTGTCGCTTTTCGATTTCGCACTATGAATTTGGAATATATTATATGTATATGTACAAGGTGTCCTAATTCGTCAAGAATAGTAGTGTTCTACAGTATGGGTAGGATATATCTCCTATGTTGACATCATTTTTCGAGGAATTAAGAAAGACCTACTTTGGTCTACCCTCAAACGTGTTATCGAAAATTGTTCAGTTAAAACGAACGGTACACTTAGGACTTTGTTTTTAAGAGATGTACAAGCCTTTATAACTGAGGTTAAATAAAGCTTGTAAAGGTCTTAAGATATCTAATTTTAACTTCTACTTACATACTACGAACATTTATTAATGTTAGCTAGAGTTCTGGACCTCTTCTTTTCGTATCGAACGACTACCATATTCTTCATCAAGCCTGGTGGCAGTGTTGCCGCAAGCCAAAAAAAAGAGTCGCTAGATCGACCTTAAAAATCCGCTAGATTTGCTAAAATTTTGAAAAAAGTCACTAGAAAAAAATTTCAGTACACATATCAAAAAAAAAAATATATTCAGTTATAACAAAAAATTTATTTTGAATAGTAAAGAAAAACTTATAAACATTAAGTTAACATAAAAAATCTTAAAAAAAAAAAACAAAAACAAATTCAGTCTAGAAAATATTACTACTTTTTAATTAAAAAAAAGAACACCTATTATAAAAATAATCAATCACAAATAATTATAGCCATTATAGCATCTTCATCAATTTCATTGACTTCAATATCTAAAGCATTATTGAAATTTTTGAATTTTTTGAAAATAAGTATAAATATACTTACAAAAAAAGTTAAGTTTACTCCCGAAATCTCCACTTTGGCCGATTCAACAAAACCAAACAAAAACAATTACAGTTAAAATTGTACATAAAATAAATCATACAAACGAAATGACCAGGTAGTCTAGTTTCTAAAACATATACCCGCTCACTCGCAATCACACTCCTTTTGGTCTTATTTTGTGTGGTGAAGTTTTAAATTCAGTTCAGTGGTCGTGGTAAAAAGAGAGTCAATCGAACATAAGTGCCAAACTCGAATGCCAGGGATGTAACATCATCACATGTTCTTGCAAAAAGTCACTAGAAAAGTCGCTAGAATTATCTAGTGACAAAAAATAATTTTTTGCCGCTAAACTTTTGAAAATTCCGCTAAATATAGTGACAAAGTCACTAAAACGGCAGCACTGCGCTGGTGGCCAAGGTGGCCTGGGACACCATTTTGTTGAAAATATGAGGAAGCTATTGTTGAATCAGTGGAACGACCTCCAATAGTTCTGGTAAATCGTGTCACAAAAAATCCAGATAGTTTGTAGAATTTGGTCTGGGTGCTAGTTTGAAGGGACTGATTAAATTGATTTTAATTATACCTGCTCATATGTTGACGCTAAGATTCTGTTGAAGTGATGACCATCGTCTTTTGCGTCAATTCTCCGCAGCTTATCTATGAAGATTGTGAAAATCTGTAATCTCAACCCTTGTAAATTTAAATTCCGTCCAAAGAATTCTACTAATAAACTTATTGTTATCCAAGCTTCGCTTCAGCAACCAATTAGAAAACTGAAGCCTCTTTTCTTAATCATCTTGAACCAGTTCTTGAACAGATGTATTTGTGGTATGAAAAGGATTTTCTCCATGCAGTACATTAGAAATTTGGAAATATTGAATTACAAAGCTAAGCGTCTGATGCTGATTGATGGATCAGTTGTTACAGCTTCCAGTATTCTTTCATCAGCCGAAATTCTTCCTAGATCGTGTATTTGAAACTGATCTCGTTTTTGGAAGTCTGCGATAATTATTTCCAGATACTCCTTTAATGGAAAGTTGTCGTTGAATGCTCTCGATTTGGATATATGAATTTGTTGAAAAGGGGTTCATACTTGACAGGCATATTCAAGAAGGAAGCGAACAAAGGTTATGTATATAGACCGGGCATCGTAGGGGTCAGAGAATTCTTTGAACCATCGTTTCACAAAGTCTATTCCTTTAAGAATATTCTCACCAATATGTGTGAGAAAGGTAAAACATATGGCATCTTTCCAACCATGTGGGCCACACAATCCTGTACGCCTTTAAGAGTGTGGATGTTATTAGCAAGAACGCTGGTCTTACCTACACTCATTTATGGTTGCGAGATTTATTCAAATTGCGATTCCGTCAGCAAAAGGAAACTAAACGTAGCCTTTAACAGCCTGGTACGTTATATTTACGGCTTAAGAAGATATGACAGTGTATCCAATTTTTCCAAAAATCTTTTAAATATGACTTTTGAAAATTTCCTAAAGTACCGAGCATTAAACTTACTCTCAAAGATACTCCTCAATCGTGAACCCCAATATCTCAGTGATATGATAACTAGGTCAACCTCGCAGAGGACGCGAATGCTTACCCACCCACGCTATGCCTCTCTCACATCCGATACAATTGGATTATGGAATTCTCTTCCACGAAGCATATGAGAAATTGACGATGTTTTGAAGCTACAGACCAGAATTAAGCTTCACTTTTCACAACGATGATTACTTTTTCAAATTTATTGTTTTTCCCTCTTTTCCTTCTTTTTCGTTTGTTTTAATTTTTGTTTTTAAATTTTTTTTTTTGTATAAATTTTCTTTTTCTTTAAATGTATCTTAGTAACAAAAATTGTCAAATCCTAGCTTTCATAAAATGTTTAACTGTAAGCATGAGCCTAAGTTATAAGACAAGATGTCTTAATGTGTATAGGTTTTTCATGAAATAAATAAATAAATAAAAAATAAAACCGTTGGCGTCGGTCATGACTCCCCAAAACCTATTCGAAAATCCGCTATCGATAACATCGACCGATAACAAAAAATATTAACGTGAAGGTTTTTATAATACAAACTCTATATACTACTGAAATAAATCAGCCAAGTAGAAGACTTAGCACTATTATTGGACTTGTTGAATTATTGATTCAAATTAGCTTTTTTGGCCTTTAGTCCACAAACGCCAATTTTTGTGGACTAAAGGCCAAAAAAGCTAATTTGAATCAAAAAATATTAACATTCAGTATAAGATTACTGAAAAAATATTGCTCAATAACTGATTATTTTTGATTGCATACAAAATAAGTGCGTAATAAGTAGCATAAAAACGCCTTAAAATTATTATTATTTAACTCATTAATCAATCTATCGGAACTAAAATTAAATGTAAAACAATTAGACCTTGTATTTAACTTTTTTTCTTTTAATCATTTTGCAAATTATTACATCTTTTTACAATAATCTCAAATCAAACCTTTATTATTAATAACTATACACAGTAAGATACAGTATCTTATTAAATAGTGCAAGCTTGTATGGAAATTCTAATTAACATTAATTGATATAGGTATTACGAACAGATATTTGCAAATTCAAAAATAAATAAACTAATTAATTCATATATCCGTTAAAAAAAAGTAGAAATAATATGTAATAACAAATTAAAAATTATCTGAATACAAAGGCCAGTATTATTGAAGAGAAAACAAATAAGGAAGAAATCTTTTTGTTAAAGTCTTTCAGCGGCCTTTCAATTTATTATTTATTCATCGCAAATATTTTTTTTTATTTTATAGTTGGTTATAAATTTATATATTAAAATTATCGGATTGAACTTTCAATCTTTGCGAGTAAGAATAAAGATATACAGGGCGGTTCACGCGTTCCAATGTCCACAGTGGATTGGAAATGTAAATTACAGTGAAATTTTTATATAAAATAAATTCAAGAAAAATACATATAATATTTTTAATCAAAATAATACATTGGCATAAGTGAAACAGTTCCAAGCTATGTACCTACCTTTTTCAAGCTCAAATTAAGAAACTTTATTACAGACGAAAAAATGACAAAGAGCACCAAAAAATAGTTAACGTCTCAAACTTTATTTTCTAGTATGTAATATGATTGTTGGCTGGTCCTTACTTATTTTTCTAAAGATTGGAAAATAGCCAAAGTTGTTGGAGTCTACAAATTTGGTAAAGCTAAGGGCAATCCTAATAGTTACAGTCCTATTAGTTTATTAACCACTATAAGTATAGCGGGTTGAATGTTGTATATATTGGAGATATGAGCATAATATCCTCATAAACAGTTTGGTTTTGGAGCTAGTTACTCAACAAGTCATCAAATTTTAAGGAAAAAAATCACGTCAAAATAAACCTCAGATCAAATTTTTCGACAGGGCTAGTATGTACTTGTAGGCTTCTACACTGATTGAAATGAATGTTTGATTTTCCAACGCATCATAGTAAGTTAGTATGGAAGATCTTTGAATAATCGAGTATAACTTATATCTTTTGGGCAGGTGCTAACCAAACCTCTCGAAAGAATTGAAAAAAAAAAAGAATAGTGTAATCAGGCTCTTGATGTCTTTTTTCTGCTATAGACGGTGTTCACACTGAACTTAATCTTCCGACTTTTTGACATTTCTGTACTTTATGTTACCCTTTCTGTGAGAGACTCATAAACCGATTGACATCATTCCCATCTTGAAATGGAAACTGTCAAAGTAAATATGTATAAGCGGAAAAAGGTAAACAAAATGAATCCATTGTCATCGTAGTCATCATCCAGTTCATGATTTGACAGATGGAGAACGATCTACATTTTGATGTATGTAGAATATTTAATTGAAATTTGACATTATGTGGTTTGACAGATAAAGGACAGATTAAATTTTTACGTATACAGAATGTTTCGTTGAATATTTTTTGAATGAACCTGCAATGAACTTCGACACCAGTTGTTTCGTCTTTGGTCTTTTTGACATATTGGGTGTGAGGCGAAGAAATGTTGGGGAAATGAAGATAATGTCCTTTTAACTATTCATGAGAAGTACTAAAATCAAGATTTCAATCCATTGACACCATAGGCTTCGAGGTTTCCAATGTAAACAGAGTCTCAAATGCAATCTTCCATAAGGTTAGTTCCTACACGGAACGTATGTCAGTAACGCGCTAAATTGAACGTGCAACCGTAACGAGCAACACGGAACGTGTACACGTAATGGGCTACATGGAACGTATATGTCAGACCCACGTTTCGGGTTTACTTTACCGCCGGCACAGATGTTCACACCTAAAAAAAAAACAGAAAGTTTGCCATGCATGCAGACAGTGTAAAATCTTCATTGTTATGATATAGTTAGTGGTGTTCCACACGGCTCTGTGCTGAGACCCTTACTCTTCTCGCAAATTGCGATTCCGTCAGCAAAAGGAAACTAAACGTAGCCTTTAACAGCCTGGTACGTTATATTTACGGCTTAAGAAGATATGACAGTGTATCCAATTTTTCCAAAAATCTTTTAAATATGACTTTTGAAAATTTCCTAAAGTACCGAGCATTAAACTTACTCTCAAAGATACTCCTCAATCGTGAACCCCAATATCTCAGTGATATGATAACTAGGTCAACCTCGCAGAGGACGCGAATGCTTACCCACCCACGCTATGCCTCTCTCACATCCGATACAATTGGATTATGGAATTCTCTTCCACGAAGCATATGAGAAATTGACGATGTTTTGAAGCTACAGACCAGAATTAAGCTTCACTTTTCACAACGATGATTACTTTTTCAAATTTATTGTTTTTCCCTCTTTTCCTTCTTTTTCGTTTGTTTTAATTTTTGTTTTTAAATTTTTTTTTTTGTATAAATTTTCTTTTTCTTTAAATGTATCTTAGTAACAAAAATTGTCAAATCCTAGCTTTCATAAAATGTTTAACTGTAAGCATGAGCCTAAGTTATAAGACAAGATGTCTTAATGTGTATAGGTTTTTCATGAAATAAATAAATAAATAAAAAATAAAACCGTTGGCGTCGGTCATGACTCCCCAAAACCTATTCGAAAATCCGCTATCGATAACATCGACCGATAACAAAAAATATTAACGTGAAGGTTTTTATAATACAAACTCTATATACTACTGAAATAAATCAGCCAAGTAGAAGACTTAGCACTATTATTGGACTTGTTGAATTATTGATTCAAATTAGCTTTTTTGGCCTTTAGTCCACAAACGCCAATTTTTGTGGACTAAAGGCCAAAAAAGCTAATTTGAATCAAAAAATATTAACATTCAGTATAAGATTACTGAAAAAATATTGCTCAATAACTGATTATTTTTGATTGCATACAAAATAAGTGCGTAATAAGTAGCATAAAAACGCCTTAAAATTATTATTATTTAACTCATTAATCAATCTATCGGAACTAAAATTAAATGTAAAACAATTAGACCTTGTATTTAACTTTTTTTCTTTTAATCATTTTGCAAATTATTACATCTTTTTACAATAATCTCAAATCAAACCTTTATTATTAATAACTATACACAGTAAGATACAGTATCTTATTAAATAGTGCAAGCTTGTATGGAAATTCTAATTAACATTAATTGATATAGGTATTACGAACAGATATTTGCAAATTCAAAAATAAATAAACTAATTAATTCATATATCCGTTAAAAAAAAGTAGAAATAATATGTAATAACAAATTAAAAATTATCTGAATACAAAGGCCAGTATTATTGAAGAGAAAAAAAAATAAGGAAGAAATCTTTTTGTTAAAGTCTTTCAGCGGCCTTTCAATTTATTATTTATTCATCGCAAATATTTTTTTTTATTTTATAGTTGGTTATAAATTTATATATTAAAATTATCGGATTGAACTTTCAATCTTTGCGAGTAAGAATAAAGATATACAGGGCTTTTCACGCGTTCCAATGTCCACAGTCGATTGGAAATGTAAATTACAATGAAATTTGTATATAAAAGAAATTCAAGAAAAATACATATAATATTTTTAATCAAAATAATACATTGGCATAAGTGAAACAGTTCCAAGCTATGTACCTACCTTTTTCAAGCTCAAATTAAGAAACTTTATTACAGACGAAAAAATGACAAAGAGCACCAAAAAATAGTTAACATCTCAAACTTTATTTTCTAGTATGTAATATGATTGTTGGCTGGTCCTTACTTATTTTTCTAAAGATTGGAAAATAGCCAAAGTTGTTGGAGTCTACAAATTTGGTAAAGCTAAGGGCAATCCTAATAGTTACAGTCCTATTAGTTTATTAACCACTATAAGTATAGCGGGTTGAATGTTGTATATATTGGAGATATGAGCATAATATCCTCATAAACAGTTTGGTTTTGGAGCTAGTTACTCAACAAGTCATCAAATTTTAAGGAAAAAAATCACGTCAAAATAAACCTCAGATCAAATTTTTCGACAGGGCTAGTATGTACTTGTAGGCTTCTACACTGATTGAAATGAATGTTTGATTTTCCAACGCATCATAGTAAGTTAGTATGGAAGATCTTTGAATAATCGAGTATAACTTATATCTTTTGGGCAGGTGCTAACCAAACCTCTCGAAAGAATTGAAAAAAAAAAGAATAGTGTAATCAGGCTCTTGATGTCTTTTTTCTGCTATAGACGGTGTTCACACTGAACTTAATCCTCCGACTTTTTGACATTTCTGTACTTTATGTTACCCTTTCTGTGAGAGACTCATAAACCGATTGACATCATTCCCATCTTGAAATGGAAACTGTCAAAGTAAATATGTATAAGCGGAAAAAGGTAAACAAAATGAATCCATTGTCATCGTAGTCATCATCCAGTTCATGATTTGACAGATGGAGAACGATCTACATTTTGATGTATGTAGAATATTTAATTGAAATTTGACATTATGTGGTTTGACAGATAAAGGACAGATTAAATTTTTACGTATACAGAATGTTTCGTTGAATATTTTTTGAATGAACCTGCAATGAACTTCGACACCAGTTGTTTCGTCTTTGGTCTTTTTGACATATTGGGTGTGAGGCGAAGAAATGTTGGGGAAATGAAGATAATGTCCTTTTAACTATTCATGAGAAGTACTAAAATCAAGATTTCAATCCATTGACACCATAGGCTTCGAGGTTTCCAATGTAAACAGAGTCTCAAATGCAATCTTCCATAAGGTTAGTTCCTACACGGAACGTATGTCAGTAACGCGCTAAATTGAACGTGCAACCGTAACGAGCAACACGGAACGTGTACACGTAATGGGCTACATGGAACGTATATGTCAGACCCACGTTTCGGGTTTACTTTACCGCCGGCACAGATGTTCACACCTAAAAAAAAACAGAAAGTTTGCCATGCATGCAGACAGTGTAAAATCTTCATTGTTATGATATAGTTAGTGGTGTTCCACACGGCTCTGTGCTGAGACCCTTACTCTTCAACGTTTTAATACCCGACTTGCCATCTTTAGATGAAAGTACTTAGCAAGTATTGTTATATGTATAAGAAACAAAGTTCCAACTTAACTCTATAGCTATACCTTATTTTTAAATCTGCAAGTAACTAGGTCTTACACTTGATTAGAAACTGACTTTTGATTAACTTATTGCCACTACGATTAATAAGATAAATAAGACAAAAATAAGACGAACAAGAGTATTCTATCCATTCAAAAGTCGAAAAATAAGGTCTTAGCATGTATGATAAAATACCATGCGTACAAGGAAACCATCCATTCATCACCTGCGATTTCTGGCACTCTGCTTCAGGCCGACTAGGTCAAAAGCTCTGGTACCTGTTATGGCTTCGTCTTTATATACCATTCGGTGTTCCTTATCGTCTCGGGATTCGACCAAGATCTTGGTATTGTTGTTCATGTGTTTTGATTTTCTGGACTATATTAACATCTGTATCTTCTCCTCTATTTCTTTTGAAACAAATAAATACAATTTTCCAAGCTCCTTTTACATAAGAGCAAGTATGTGCCATCCAATTGTGCATTCTATGAAGTGAAATGAAAAAAGGCACTCTTATTTTATTTGTTACCGAAATCAAGCAGTCTTCATGTTCAACGTTCAACTCTCGCTGGAAACATGCCATTTCTATGGGAGAAACTTTTTAAAATTTATTTTTAAAGAATTTGGAAGCATTTGTAGTGCGTGGGCACTGCATGCACAAACAGCCGCTGAAATTATTTCAGAAGTTCAATAGCTTATTGCTAGAATTTTATAAATTCCGAATCTTAAAATATTTTTTTTTTAGTTTAAAAAAAAAATCGGCAACTTTATATCAGAGACACTTCAACCTGTAAATTCACGTACACATAGATATTTTTGCGCATATGAGAGGTATATAGGTACATTGTTTATAAAAATAAGCCGAATGAGAAACACCAAGAATGATGAAAAAGATTCAGTCGATTTCAATCGAAGTGTCAATTAGTATTCTGATCATGAGCATGAATAGCCTTTGTGCAAGTCTTTACAAAAAAATAATGTGTTTGAATAATTTCTCTTCTACCATTTACAAGCTTTGTTAATCACAAAATGTAGCTATTTGTATATGTATGTATGTATGTTTGGGGGTGGCCGTGGCGCGATGGATGTGTGCTCGCCTGTGAACCTCATGATCACAGGTTCGATCCCTGCCGTCGTCTATGTCGTTTTAATTCCATTAAAAACCTTCTAAAATTGCCATCAATGGGTTGCTGGTTTTCTCATTACATATTGTTCAGGCATAACACTAACAACATGTAATTGAGTTAAACTAGTATGCCCAACAAGGATGAACGAATAAAATAATGTGAATTATAAGCGACATAGAAATAAGACACGGCATTCTCCGCTTTAGTTCAGCCGCCATCCCTGGAGATAAAATATCTGAGACAACAACCTTCAGTCTCAGAACATCGTGCCACACATCTTTCCTATCCTCCTTTCTCTTCTTAACTTCACGCCCGCGCTGTGTTGAAACATTTAAAGGGTAATCTAATCCCTTGAGCGCGGGTAGATTATAAAAAAAAAAAAAAAAAAATAGACATTAGAGAATTAGAGAATTATAAATCAAGAATTTTCAAGCTCTTTTCAATTGGCAATAATAGCTTCAGAACGGTTTTGTTTTATGTATAATACTCATTTACTACTCGTATTGAAATTAAAAATAAACTCTTCTGGTTTTTGTTGAAGATTTTCATATTTTTCGTTTCCTTATTTTATATTCTGAAAAATTCAAATCTTGAATACCCGGATGTCACCTGCAAGTTTTTCACATAGAATTTAAACATTTCAAAATAATTTCTTATTAACCTTAGTTATTTTCCTTAATATGTACATTGTACATATGTATATAAAGGGTTTTCCAATAAGGATTTTCAAACTTTCAATTAGTGATTGAGGTCATATTGTTTAAGATACATAACAACAAAAAACATAATTGTTAAAAAAGAGAGCCAAGTTACGAGTATCTTATGTTCAAAAACCCTGCCATGAAAAGAAGTGTGACCTAAAAGAAGGCCAAGTTATTAGTTTAAAAAATTCAAAATTTGGTGGTGTAACAGCTTTGATGAGAACCAGGACCCATGTTCTGTAACTCAGGCGATAACTTATCTCATCGTTACAAAATGAAACGATTTGTTTCCCACTTATCACCTCTGGAAAAATTTGTTTCCATTGGATGGCGATAAGACGAACTGTCATGTTGACATTTAAAAATAAAAACATCTCTCAATTCAGTGTTTTCAAGTTCAAGATTATTTGTGTGTTAAGAGTATATTCAATTTTAAAATTACTTAAATCAATTTATAAAAAGAAAACAATGTTCGCTTTGTTGTTATTGGGGGAATCCAATGACTGCCGCCGCCGCAATAAAATGCGGATTCAACGAAGGCACCTGCGAGACACCACGAATCCTTTTGATATGCCCGAAGAGCGATTCCGCGAGCTTATTCATTAAGGCCTTTAATTCATTTGCCTGCTTTTTCGCGGCAGTTTTTATGTCAGTCCAACATTAAAATTGAAAGACATACATAGTTTACATAAATAAATGTGTGATGTGTATACTTAATATCATTTATACCTTTTTCCATTGCTCCACCGTCTTTATGTTTGGCCCTTGGGAGTTGAGCCGGGAACATAGAGACTCCCAAGTTTCAGTATTTGATTGCCGGCTGTTGGCATCTGTGAACTGGCCGCGGGCAAACGGCTTGTTCTCAGCCATAACATCCACCAGTGTTTCCTTCTGGCGCTCAGATAACCTTGCCCTTCTCTAAAAATATAATATTTATTGATTAAGTTTTTAAATCAATTATTTATGTATTACCTTTTTTGCCTCCGACATATTTCTCTGCCTTCGCGCTTCGCCTGCTTTGTATGTAGTGATAAATTTTGACATTTGAAGAGAAAAAACTTATCGACTTTCAAAGATACAGAAACCCATTTTATCGAATTTTTCCAGGATTCCTATTCCGTTTGTTCCAGTCGATAGAATTAACGACTGTCAAAGTTACAGAAACCCGACGATGCGATAAAATGAATTTCGTCCCAGTTCTCACCGTTTCTCGACGAGTTTTATCGCTTTGAAAGTTACAGAACATGGGTCCAGCAGGACCTATTGACTTACAACCTCTCAACCATTCCTGTGTGAGTGTTGTAAGGAATAAAGGGGACCTACAATTTTATGCCGATTCCGAAAGGCTAATGGCACAAGTAGCACAAAATGGTATAATTTCGGTATCACATTTCTTAATTCATACTTTATTCCTTCTTTATTAGGTATGTCAATTTATGCCTACTTAATTCCATCTTAATATGATCTTTATTAGGTATTTTTTTATTTATCTTCTTATTTCCTTCTATCGGACCGCCCACTTGCGCCTTTTCTCTACTTAATACGAACTTAAATCCGTCTTAAAGAAGATGTCAGATACCGATTTAGAATTCTTAAAGACTTCGTTAAGTAATTCTGTGCTACTTGTGGAGCAGCACTTTTCATAACATGAGTGCTCTTAGACGATTTGTCAATTCTTTGCAAGAGGCAGTAAACCCCCGAAAAAAAAATTTTGTGTGCAAGGCAGTCCAACGCACTAACCATTTATATGCCATAGGGCTACTCTGGTTTTGAGTTTATGAAGTTTAATATCAATTTTGTTAAGTAAATTTATTCTTTGTTGTTCGAGTCTTACCGCTCGCTCTACCAATTATCATCATTCTAAAATAATTTGTCTATATAATTGGTAAGAATTTTAGGAAAGTAGGTGAATGTCACGCTCCCTAAATCGAAAAATTTTAAATTTTCGAGTTTTTTTCTTTGTATATGCCTCACAAGAACTACGTATACCGTATCGTGCAAAAGTACAAAGTTCTAGGTTGTCGAGAAGTGCTCCATAATTTTGATGATCTGTCAGTCGCGAAGTAAGTAAGTCATTTACGGTTTTAACGGTTTTTGAAGTCCTATATCTCAGAAACCGCTTATATCTAGAGAGTTGTATTTGATCAGCTCAGCAAATACATTGAAGTTGAAGTTTCTGGGTCTATTGGTTCTTAAGTTAGAAATGAGTCGAAAATTTACTAAATTTGTTCCTCTAAAAAGGTAAGTGCCTCGAATTTGGCTGTGCACTGCTGTGCCCTTTGATCTGACAAATTGGCAACCGGTTATTTAGTCTAGCTTGCCAAATCAACGACCATAACTATATAAGGACCGTTTCCTTAACTGGAAACTCGAGCAGTTGATAGTTGATCCCAATTTCGGTCGAAAAATCATATTCAGAGGCCAATTCTGGATCAATGGTTTCGACAACAAGACAAATTGTCAAATCGGAACGATCACAATCCACATGAGATCCACCAAAAATGTATCCAGAGAATGTCAGTGGTGGGTGTGGATTTTGGGCTGGCGGCATCATCGGTCCATACCTCTTTGATAACGTAGTCGTTAGCCAGGTCACCACCGTCAAAGGCGACCGCTATCTGTCGATGATAGTCGATTTCGTTTGGCTCAAACTGGGTGACACCGACGCACGAAATGTGGTTTCAACTGGATAACGCTATGTGACACATATCCCATATCACAATGGGCATTTTGCACGATAAATCTCCGAACATGGTTATCTAACGACGCACTTTCGACGTCTTGTAAGATTTAGTTAGGTCAAAGGTCTATACCAATAATCCACAAAGTGCCAAGCCGGTGCCCTTAGAGCCAACATAATCAAAGCCATTTCTCGAATTCAGAGTATTGGACATTTGGCTTGTGTTTCATATGCGGTAAACATTTAAATGAAGTTATACTTCATGAATAATGGCATACATGGGTCTTTTAAATAAATAAAATTTGTTTGATTTAAGCTCAAAGATAAAAAACGCTTTATGGAAAACCCATTATACATTTATATAAATATATTTGCTCCCACTGAAGGGCTCTGTGGTTAATTTAATCAGTAGTCTGGTCTCACACAAGACACTCGTTTAAATAGAATTCGTTTATGAATATGAAGACGAACAAATAAGCTATATTTTTTTTTATAAACGACGATATTTAAAAATTATAATGTTGTTCTAAGTACAAAGTATCGGGATTGATTAAATTATTTAAATTTATTTAGCCTTGAATGTCTTGTTCAAGGAGTGTTATGAATATTTAATTTTTAATTTAATTGAATATAATTTAAAATAACCTGTCCCAACTTCATGTCATCTCAAAAATATGAAATTTGCAAACATTTTTTAAAAATATAAACAAATAAATCTTAAAACTTTTTCTTTATTTGACACAAGCTAATTATAACTACAATGGGTAGGAAAATGTATTATAAATAAGAATTTGTATAGTGGATGAATAAGTCATTATGCATTGCAGAGCTATTCACTCGTTTAGCGAATTCTAAGAAAAAGTGCTGGTATGGTTTAACAGAAGAAGATTAAGTAATCTAAAAAATAAATTAACTAAGCTTCAAAAGAAAACCCAACATAGTTTAATTTCCCACCAGCAAGTTAAATAAAATACCATAGAAAGCAATACGAAAATGTTTTATATGGTCAAAACATTGTGATTTTTTTAAGCAATATTATTCAACCAAATCCCAAAACTTTTTGGTCGTTGGTAAACAGTGAGATTTCTTGCGATGAATCCGAAATTTGTGATATGTTCGCTGAATTTTTGTCAATAAAATTTTTTTATTGAAACTTCTTTTAGGAATTTTGGTGAGATTTATCGACTAATCGTAAATTTTTGTGTGCATACATTGACGGAATCAGAAAACTAAAAAAAAACTTATACGGATATCCGTGTTTTCTGAAAATTTGTAAAGAAAGTTTAAAAGCCTAAAGTTATAGGCCTATTTACAAAGTTAAAAATTATTCCGAAAATGCACAAGGACTTTTTTAAAGAGTAAACTTCTCGAAATGAAAACGTTTGTCTGAAAATTAGCATGGATTTGTAAACAGACGTTCAACTACCACAAATCTACCGTTTTTTCATATTTCTCTAATAAGTCAATTATTGAACGGTGTAGGCAAATTAATGTCATTTATACTGATTTTTCTAAAGCATTTGGCAGAGTTCACCTCGATGTTTTTATGAAGAAGTTGAAGGCGTTAGGATTTCACTTAGACCTTCTGAAAGGAATTGAGAAACATCTTATAAACTGTACTCAGTGTGTCAAAGTTGGTTGTAATATTTCCTAGATTATCTATACAACTTATCAGGCATTCCTCAAGGTGGCCATCTTGTGTCCGTTTTGTTCGTTCTTTTCATTAACAACCTTCCACTCTTTGTCAAAAATTCTGAATATCTAATATTTGAGGATGATTTAAAATTTTTTCAAAATATACAGTCTTTAACTGATTGCAATCTCCCCCAAGATAATTTAAATATAGTTGTTAGATTGTGCAATATCAATTGTCTATATCTAAATGTGTTAAAGTGTAAGGAAATGTCGTACACAAGTTTAGGTCCTGTTTTTTCGAGTACTGAAACATTTGTGTCTCTTGAGAAACGCCTCCATTCTATTTTCTCTATTTTCATAAACAGTACTCTAGAGAAATAGGCTTGTGCATTCCTCCCCTCAAATAATTCAACACTAATACCCGTACTTCTAGGAATGCTCATCAGTTTACCTTTGAACCTAATTTCGGACATATACTGTCAAGTACAGAGATTCTTTTTTAACCGCACTACACGAATGTGAATTGCTTTACCCGGCTCAATATTTCCCACTCATTACAATTTGCAGGCATTCAAAACCAACGTGCATCCTTTCAAATCCTATCTTTCTTTCTTAATTGCTTGCACTGTGTTTAACATTCAAAGAGTATTCATAGCCCGTATAATACGAGTATATACAAAAAAAAAATAATATTGGACTGGACAAAGTTACAGCCTTGCAGGACTTGGTGCTATATTCGACTTTAGAATGACTTTATATGAACATATAAAATGATTGGCTTCATAAAAAGAAACTCCAAAGAATTTAATGAGCAACATATACTCTTAATTCATTATATATTTCATCAGAGCCATCTTCATTGTAGTATGCATTTTTTATTTGGTGTCCAATGTAGTCTGTAAGAATTAAAAGAAAAAGAATGGAATCTATCCCTCGAAATTTTGCAAAATACACTCTTCGAAATGTAAACTGGATGGAAAAGGTTATGACATTTTATGAATACAGGTGTCTCCTGCTTGGCTTAAAACCTTTAGCGCAAAATTTCAAACGTTGCTCGTTTAAGGAATGAAACTGGGTTTACTTAACACAGTCGTTTCGTTTGAAGACTTGGTCTAACTTTTTCATAATTTCAACACGTTAGACAACTCTTCTAAATAATGAGGGTATCGCAACAGAATCTAAGTGAATTTATTTTGAACACCACTAAATTTTACAGATAAAGAACTCAAACACAACTGCACAAACAATTTTTAAAGAGCACAAGCAAATTCTATACTTACATACAGTTTTTGTTTGTTTATACTTTATTTAAGATGGAAATGAAGTATATGTATGTATATTGTTAATTCAAAAAATAAGAACTTCTTGTAATAAATAATATAAAGGGTTCCATTCATTTCTAATGTTATTACTGAACAGCTCTATTATGTTAATTTGATTGCACTATCAAATGTCATTTATTCCTATGTCATAATAAAATTTTCTTTTTCTACTGATTCATTTCAGCAATTGGACGTCTTTTTAATTTATTGGGTAATTGATCTGTGAACTCTTTATTAATCCTAACTTTATTTCATCAGAACTCAATTTTGTCGTTGCAAGGTGCAAATGCATTTGGATATTACTCGTGCATGCATACATAACTATATTTGTTAGTACAGATTTGTTTGTTCATCGCCCGCCATAATATTGCAAAATTAAAGATCGCAGAGCACTTTTGTTCCATTGTTTCGAATTTCCTATATTCAGTCTATTTACAGAGCACATCTTTTAAAAAACATCTGTAAACATTTTTACTTCGATTGTTTTTACTTTTAAAAGTTAAAGTTAGACGAGCTTTTTAACCTTAAAGTATAGTTTATGTCATTTAAAATTAACAAAAAGTCGGTTGTCGTTTTAACCATAATATTTAGAGTTGACTCCCATTCTAAAATTGATTTAGAACAGGTTTTAAATGTTTGTTCAAAATTTTGCGCCTTTGGAAACAAGACGAAAACACTGCTTGATTATGTTATCTATATATGTGTTGCAGAATCTTATACATATTTCGAAACTCATCGTCTCTGTCCTCATTCATTTATTATAAAATTTACTTCCCAACTCCTTCAGTCTCTCTCCACCAGCAGGAGTAGCTACAAACGTGACCATATTCTCCGAAAAACTGCGACTTTTCGTGCAGAAGTTAGTTTGCTATTAAATTTGGTTTTGAGAGGGTCATCACTTTAAGGATGTAGTTAAAATAAATCTTTAGGGAAAAGGCATTATACTGCGCGAAACTGCAGTTTCGAAGTGCAGTATATAAATAGGGGTGTTTTCAAAAGCCAAAATAAGTCTCAACAACTTTTCCACCTCTTCGTATTGAAGAATTCCCCATACTTATCCTGCATAGCACATAATCAACCTGATCACTGGTTCGAAATTTTAAATTTGGTACTAGCACTCTCTTTCAGTTACAATTGATGGCTTTTTTCTATTGAACTAGTTTTTCTGCAGTTATTTTTAAACAAAAGCTGAAGGGTTTGATAAATCCTAAGTATTTTTAATCCTTTATCAAATCGAGATCGACATTATCCCAGGTCCACTTCTCAGCGAAACAATGAAAAACAAAACTAGCATAAGGTGGAGTAATTGTAAAACAAAGTTATCGAACAAAATAAACGAAGGCAACAGTTATTTGTTTTTTGAATGAATGAACATATTACATACATTTTGCATAAATTTGTACATAGTACATATGTATGTCGAACTACAATAAAGATAAGGTCATTTAATCTAGCGTCATAAGCCAACAACAATATAGTAGCTTTCCGAATAGCCAAGAAGAAAACGCACTTTAGTGAAACTAATCATCTAATATCTTTTTCTTTTGTATTCCTATTTGACCAGATGTCAGTTTCACTTCACGAAAGTCAAAGTGAATTTATTATAATTATAGGTCTGCCTTAAATGATCCAGACGATAATAATAAATATGACAAGATTTATGTCACTAGACATTAAATTGATTCCCCTAAAAATAAAACCATATTTTCCGTCTACATTATGTTATTTTAGCTCTACATAAAAACTCCTTTAATAATAACTTTCCTTTCAAAAATAAACTTGGTTGGAGAATTACTGGGACTAATAGTGTTACTGAACCATATTATATGTAGATACCAATGGAATATACTCATTATAAGAGTCTGACTGTCAAATTAGGTCAATTTAAAGTAAATTTTGGTATGACATTACGAAGACAAAAAAAATTAATATTTGCATAGTTCGAAACCACTTACTCTAAAAGATTAAAACATGGCAAAAGTTTGTGAATTGCATTAAAGTTAATTACCTTGCCTCTTATTAAAAATGTTTCGAAATAATTCAACTATACCTACAACCTGTCTATAATACCTGCATTTGCACTCCCGCGATTAAGAAATTTAATAGGCGAGGTACATAAACCTTAAATGAGCTTAATAATTAAATTGAATTTTATTCTAATTGTTTCTGTCAATAAAATGTTAAAATGAATTGCGTGCTACAAAATTATAAGCAATCCACTCACGAATAATTGTGTAAACACTTCCTTGGCAATCGCTGATATTTTGAAATGCTATACATAGCTAAAATGATGCTACGATTGTGATATCTACATAAGTACGTGATGTGGTCCAATGAGCTCAATTAAATTTTTATCAAGATGCAAATATTCATTTTCATTTGTTAGAAAATTGATGTTTATATTTTGAAATGAATATAAAATACATGAAAAATGAGCAATTTTCTGTGCAATTTAAATCAGCTAATGACAAGGGCACTTGTGAGATACATAATAACAATTATATTACAATTAAGACTTCAACAATTATTTTAAGCTGCTTTCGAAATAAAAACACCAAAAGATGCCTCTTCCACTGTCCGCCATAAAATATGTCTTTCAATTAATTTTCTGCTATTAATTTATGTTAAATATATATATTTTCTTATTAAAAATGTAGCCGGTACCGGTGTAAATAAAACTCAGGGATGTTGGGAACGCATTTTTGTTATGCTGTCGGAAGTACAGAATACTTATGATTTCAATCGTGTTTGAAAAGTAAAATCGCAACGAAAATTACGTAAAACAAATTCTCGCAAATTGCTTACAAAGATGTAAGATCCTCGATCTTGCCATCCGTATTCTTCCTATATCGTTCATCCTTGTGCTTCATAGTTGGCTTGAAATTTTATTGCGAGAAAGTCAATCATGACAGCTGTGAATACAGCTTGTTCGATTTTCTGTCAAATTTCTCTTCTTCAGTTGATGCAGCAATAAGAAACCCAAACACGATTTCAAGCAAGAACTAACCCGATCAGAAATTACACTGTATGACACAACTTTTCTAACATTTAGTAGGTTCATTAGGTCAATTAGCTATTCAAAGACTATTATAATTTTTAAATAATGGGAGTGGTAGAAATGTCTTGCTTGCAAGTTCATAGATTGAAACTTAAATGGGAACTACACCAATCAAGCTTGCTATTTTGCAAACTGTCATTATTTGCTATCGCTCCTTATTGAACACAGTTATTTTTCCTTAACTAATTTTTTCCAAATTAATCATTTTGTTTTTTTAAACCGTAAGATAATAATTGTCTAGATAATTTTTTGTTTATGTTTCAATTTAATTTCTCTATACATATATGCCAGATAACTGTTTCTCAAATTGTTTTAATATCCTTAAATCGAATCTGACACTAAAATTACTATATAACAAAAAATTTTTGAGATAATCTAATCTTAAAGCTAAGAAATAGTAATAGTAAGTGCGTTTTATTATTCACAAATCTATCTGGATCCGGATCTGGATTAAGTTTTAACATGTATTACAAAAACGATTTGGGATCCTGTTTTCTATCGGGATCTATTTCAAAGATCCAAAAATCAGTTATTACACTGACAAGTAGATGGCTTTTTATGGTAAGGTAGTGTAAGCTATAGTGTAAAGAAAAAAGACAAGAAATAATTAAAAATTTACAAACCCAAGGATAAAAAGAGACGGACTTATAACACTGCTGTCACTAAGATCCGTATCGTTTTATTTTCAAGGGAAGATCCAGATCCGGATTCAGATAGATTTGTGAATAATAAAACACCTATTATCTAAAGATCTATATGGATCGGGATCTGGATTAAGTTTTAACACCTATTACAAACACAATTCGGGATCCTGTTCTCTATCTGGATCCATTTCATAGATCCAAAAATTAATTCTAACTCTGGCGGGTAGATGGCTTTTTATGGTAAGGTAGTGTAAAGCGCGGAACAGATTGAACCAGCAACAGCACCGTCAACAGCAACAGCGGCCGCCATTAATTTAGAGCCAATGTATTTCAATTGTTCAACACACATTAGAACAGCAACAGCAACGCCAACAGCGTCGTTAGGCCAAAGTCCTAAATTTGCTGTTGCTGGTGCGGTGTTGTCAACTTTCCCACTGCAATATTCAGTGGCACCACAATGAAAAGCTTTTTTTTCCATATGAAATGTCAAGCAGATGAAATGACGTTGCTGGTGGCAATGTGTTTGAGAAATTTTTGCTGGTCAGCGTGCTGTTTGCTGTTGACGATGCTGGTGCTGTTGCTGGTTTAATCTGTTTCGCGCATAAGCTACAGTGTAAAAAAAAGACAAGAAAACAATTTAAAATCAACAAACATAAGCAAGAGAGAGATGAGCATACAACACAACTGTCACTATGATCCGTATCGTTTTTCTAGGGTTAATTTATACGGATCTTTGGCGGTAATAAAACGCGGCTAGTAAAAGTTGAACTTTGTTACATTAAGTACAAGGTACAGGGCTATAGATGACTATTATAGACAATGATCGATAATGACAGCAGTGTAATCCACATTTCTTTTATCATTAAGATTGTTGATTTACTTTTTGTATTTTTTCTTTGCATTGCAAATTACACTTCCTTACCATAAAAAGCCATCTACACGCCGCGCCAGAGTAAGAACTAATTTTTAAATCTTCGAAAAAGATCCAGATAGAGAGCAGAATCCCAAATTTTGTTTGTAATGCGTGTTAAAAAATTAAATCAGATCAATATACTAGATCAGTAGATAGTAAAACACACCTATATTGTCTCTGAAACTCTGTCGTTTTTCTAAAACGGCTACCGAAATATAGAAATGAAATGTCACTTTTTTCATAACATCATAACTGATTGTGATTATTTTCTTAGTATAGAATTTGTTATATACATACATAAATCTGAGAATATACGGAAATTCCTCAGAACTCATAAATCAGAATAGAAACATATAGTTTTATAAATATCTTTCCTTTTCGATTTTATTAGTTTTAAATAGACATTTGAATCAGCTGATTTACTACAATACATTTGATTCATGATTCAAATGCATTAACCGACTCCGCTCGAGCTATCCGCACTCAATCACAACAAAATGTATGTATTTCATTTTTTTAAATGAATTTACAAACATTCTCTTCAACAATTTCAATCGAAAAAACCAATCGCCTCCCAAAAAAAAACTTAATGATATCCCAAAGCTCTAGCGCAGCGGCTAGCTGCTGCTTAAATTATACCAGTTATTATACAATTCACGTAATTGGTAAATACATCGTTGCCACATGTGCTATGGAGTACCTAAATATTCATACTGAACCCAACAATGGAAATGTTTATTGCCAGGGTACTCACACTCGTACAAACTAAATTGTCATATTTCGTATGCCATTCCAAGGTTGTACGGTTATTGGCAGTTTAGGTGCGCAATATCGCGGTGCATTGCAAACACAATAAAATGTGCGTAAAGTGTCCATCACGTACGACGTCCATCGTCCATGTCTCAGCCAGTTCTTCACCCGTCAAAGTTACTCATCTGAGAGAGGTTTAAAATTTGGTTAACCATGATTCAAGTAAAAAGTCAAAGGCACATTGATCTGTTTTTAGCATCCTTATCCACTTTTGTATGTCTACAGTTCCAATTAAATGGAAATGTGACACGTTCCGTTCAGTTGGTCACCTAGTGTACTCAATATTATTTGTTTTACATTCAATATTCTCAACAGTCATAATTGTTTGCCAAACAAATAAAAATCTCAGGGTGATAAATGATGGTCATTCATTATTCGGTACTGATTCTAAAGTGCATCTCAATGTGCAGCTCCGTAGACACGTAAAGTTCAATATTTAGGTTACGTAAAAATGTAAAGTAAAAGTCAACAAAACGTCAAGAGAAAAACCCGAAGGTCATGTGAGGGCTATCTTCATATTAAAGTGGTGGGTTTTCTCTGTCAACATTGAAAACGCGATGTGTTCAGATAATTGGTAGATCATTTTGATTGAAGTATAGATGTTGATACATTTTCGCATTGCACAAATGAGCGATGTTATGCATCTACGCCATAATTCATTATTGAGATTTTCGTCAAGTTTTCGTTAGGATTTGTCATCGTTCACATAGAGCGATCCTGTAATCATCCTTTAGTGTAAGCATGATAATACTTCTGTCATGAAATAGAAATGAAAGATGTGATTTTATGAAATTCAACTGTCAAACTGACTGATATACAACCGGTAAGGTTCTGTTAGCAGTGTTCATCTCCTTGAATAGTTTAAATTAAATTAAACTAACTATGTATATTTCTTTTAAACATTTTTTGGTCACAATTTTTTTTGCAATGTATTGTTTTGATCATATAATTATATGAATGGAAATCATGCAAATGTCTTCCTCTGAACTCCTTGCACAGTAATTTTCAAAGACTTTCCGATAAATATCGGGCAATAACTTGGCCATTGTTTAATGAAAATATTCCTCAAGGGTTTGCGGATTATGCGGATAAACCCAATAGTTTGCAGAGCCCCACAAAAAGAAATACAAATGCGACAAATGATATCAGGAAAAGGTGAAAAAACTCGGCTAGGAATTGTATCTTCCAATAAATCTAAGACGGATCGTGTCGTGTGAGATATGACAATGTTTTGTTGAATTGAAACTACATGTCTTCCACATCCATATTTTCAATTTTAAGGCAAACAAATTCGGTTAAAATTTTCGTTATAGCGATAAGAATTTACGATTTCAGTTACGTTTTCCCCATTTTGAAGACGTATGGACCAGTGACAGCTCCAGAGCAAATTGCAGACTATACAATAACTTTTCATGGATGCAATGATTTCTCGAGAGTGTCGTTTTATTCTTTCCCATATAGGAATCTAAACTCGCGAAATGTTGCTCGCACAGAGGACCCACTTTCATAAAATAAATTGTTGAATGCTATAATTCTCCATGTTGATCTGGAAAGACAGACTTGATAAATGACAATTCCCATATTTGGTCAGATGCTCCAATAACCCACTTAAGGAAGAGCTTTAAAAATGATAGGTGATAAAAATATAACGTAGACATTTGAATCTCTTGAGCATAGTCGCAATGTTGCATGTCTGTCATAAACTTATCATAAGCAGTGCTCTAATGAAATAGCCAGTTGCATTCCTCCCCTCAAACAAATTAACCGTAATACCCGTACTTCTAGGAATGCTCATCTGTTTACCCTTGAGCCCAATTTCGGACGTACTGTCAAGTACAGAGATTCTTTTTTAGCCGCACTACACGAATGTGGAATGCTTTACCAGACTCAATATTTCCCACTTATTGCAATGTGCAGACATTCAAAATAATCAATGTGCATCGGTATCTCCTTTGTAATCCGACCCTACTTTCCTAATTGCTCGCACTGCGTTTAACTTTATAAGGGTTTTCATAACACTTGAATGCGCGTATAATATAATAAAACAAATTGACAGATGTAGCTTCAACAATATGGCCGCAATCCCTGTCAAAGTTTGAAAATGCCTATTGGAAAATATATTTACTATGGAACGTCATGACATTTTCACAAATAATATGTTGTTAAGTAGTATAGTGAACTTTTTTGAAATATAAAAGGACTGAATTCCTTAAAAGCTAATAGAAGTCTCTTTTTTGATTTGTTGAAGATTTTTCTGGTTAACAGATATGTATGAAGCTCTGTTTTCTTCTGAACTTTTTCGACATATTGGATATTAAAAAACTTGAGAAATGTCAATTTCTGTTTTAAGTTCTGTACCTTTACTTCGGTTTTATACGCATTGGTGAGATTGACTTCAAACTTGTTCACGTACTCAAAAAGTTATTTGTTTTTAATAAAAGATAACCCCTGGGAGAGACTACAAAATGTCCGCTATTTGTTGTCTATCACAGAAATGTTTGTAGATAGAATTAATTCACAGCTCAGATTAAAAAAGCAATCTCATTCAAAGCGGAAGCGTAATGTTCTATGGACGAGACAGTGAGAACTTCACCAGTTGGTCTGAGTGCCAAAATAGCCACTTATATTCGACTCAGGAATTTTCTCATTTTTTTTTTATTAATTAAGTCTGGCTGTTTTTGGAGGGTAATAACTTAATGAATAACTCTTTATTCAAACCAATCAATAACCTGACTTCAAATCAAAACAAATTTACGCTTTTAAAAATATTATAATGTGTTTTAAATTAGCATATTAAATAAATATATAATAATTAGAATGACTGAAAAGACAAAAAAAAAATCACAAGACATTCATGTCCAATGGAGCTACGAAATATTCGTTTTGCAAACGATGTTTTGTTTACATTTTATTTGAATTTGACATGCTTTCGTCATGCCTAACGGCAAAATTGTTTCAATTCAAAACATAATGAATGACGAATTAACTTTAATTTAGTACACGAGTATCGTGTAGTGTACCTATGTACATCTACTCATTAATAATTGCTATAGTTCCTGTTCTTGAGTTGGCCGTTAAATGACATATCGATCAGTGTTCAGATTTTTACAAATTCTCTTAATTATTTAAGAGATATTTATTGGTCGTAAAAAGGGGCCTAGAATACATAAAATGCTATAAGTATAGTATAACCTGAAAGATATTTTAAAATAGGTACCTGAATTATTTGTGTACACAAAAGAGTCATAATCCCTTAGGTGCCCACAAAAAAAAATATAAGTATTCCAAGCCATATACAAAAGCTATTAATTAATAATGCTCCATCCAGAATGTAGCAATTGTAACAAAAGGCATTTGATTGAGTTTGGCGTCTTGTCTGAAACTTATAATCCACTTCATTGTTTTGCCGCGGACTCTACAGCTTTCCATACTCGTTCTCAAAATTATAATGCAACGTTACTACATGATGTATAAGAAATCGTTTGGAGTGTAATGCTTCGAAAACTCAATGCTGCTTAATGTCGTTGAAGCAAAATGTACACCTTATCCCATTGTCCTTGAATGGCACTTGCATCGAAGTAACCGAAAAGCTCTCAGTACTCGGTATGTGTGTCAAAGACGATCTTTCCACATTAAACCACATTCTCGAGACCGCCAAAAATGCTGCTTAGAATTTTTATATCGATGTAAGAAATTTTTTACACCTTCTGATCTGGCTACTATTTATAAGGCGTTTATACGTCAAAAACTCGAGTTTAACTCACACTTTTGGGCAAGCGCACCACAAACTTCTCTCCACTTATTGGATAGAATTTAGAACAGAGCGTTAAAAATGAAACAGAGCTATCGGAATCATTCCCAACAATCAGTTCACCCGTAATACACGTTTCGCTAGGAATGCTCATCAAAAATCAAATCACCCTCGTGTACCGTTAAATACAGAGTTTCGTTTTTTAGTGAACTTCTAGATTAACCCCGTTCTCGCAATCCACTTTCATTTAATTCTAAGGAAAACATGAATTTTGAAAAATTGCCTGAAAACCATTCAAATTTTATTTTAAAAAACGTAAAAACAAAAATGTCACAAAAATTGAGTAAGCGTTTGTCCAATAAATTACTCGTGGATACTTCGTTTATAAATTTTAAACTTTTTTCGTAAGTCCAGTACGTTAACCTGTTTCGAAAAAACAGTTATAGTAATCTAGGTCATTATACCTTGTCTCTTGCATCGAAATCACACTCACACAACTCATTATCATTATGCAAAGAATACCGCCTCAAGGTCGCGTCCGAAAAGAAAGTCGACCTTGACTATAGAGCTAAGTTAGTTTTGTCTCACCAGATGACTGAATATTTTAACTTCGCTCAATTCACGATAATGGAATCGGTTCGGTTTATGTCTTGAGAAAACGTCTTAATGACTTGAAGTGAACAAGCAATGACGCATCTAGATCCATCAATATCGTCTCGGTAGACACAAGTTATTTTGATTTCATTGCTTAAGTACCTGGTACCCTTAACTATGTAGCACAACAAAAACTATTTGTATGGGAAAAGATGATGATTTATGCATCTTCAAAAGAAGACGAAATATTCTCCGCCGCGCCGAGTTAATATGCAAATAATGACCAAGTAGATACCTATACAAATCCAAATATTACATCATTTTATTTTTTTTTCTTTCAATATGTGGTTGTTGTTGGGGCAAGGAAATTTATTTACATTTTGTAAAAGATTTAAATACAATATTTATTAGTCAAGCGTTGATCAAACAAAAAATGTGAATATGAATTGGTTGGTATTGGGGAATATAATTATAGCAGTCTCATCAATGGTGAGACAGTGACTCCCGCGACTAATTTATGTAATTAATTTATTAAGTGATATAAGTTAGTAGTGTTGCACACTGAGTAAATTAATATCCACATAGTTTAAATAAGATATACATACATGAAACAACGACTGGCTAGTATGATTGAAAATACAAATTTTAAAGGGCTTTGAACCAGACTTGCAAGTTGGGCGATTTAGTCATGCATATTAAATACAAAAATATGTAAAATTAAAAGGACTAATTTATGTTCTTCTACGTCTAGCAATTGACAATGAAATTTTCTGCATAAACTTTTCAGTATAAAATAAAAACGTATATGTTTTAACATTATTTATATTTATATTCTAATTCTTAAGTAAAAATCAATTTGATTTTTGGAGCAAGTTTTTCAACTGAGGATGCAATCTTAGAGGTTTGTAGTCAACTTAATGGAAGTTTAAATAACAATAAATCAACTATTGGACTGTTTATTGATTCGTCAAAAGCTTTTGATCTGGTGAACCACAACCTCTTACCTCTTGCTAACTCAACTCTTTAATGTTATATTTTCAATTTGCTGAAATCTTATTTAAAAAATAGAACACAAAAAGTTATTATTAATGGGATATCTATATAACCAAACCAATTAAAGAAGTGTTTCTCAGGAGTCTTTACTTGGCCCTATATTTTCCGTTGATATACATAAATTCTATTTTAAACTCAAGTTAAAAGTTATTTCGACTGCTTTTACGGACGATAAAGTTTTACGTACTGGAACTTTTTTCGAAAGCATTGTGAAACGTAAATGAAGATCTTGATATCTTACGGTTGTGATTTACTTGTTATAAATTGATTATATCAGCGAAAAACCAAATTGATGTATTTTATGGTATCTGTATATATGATTTTAATTTATGGTTTAGCGCTAATGATAAACAGTTTTCTTTACCAATACATAAGTGCGAAAATAGTAATTGTAAGGCCAACTTGAGTTGCATAGAAAATCGCTTCGAAATTGAAGCTTTATTAACCACACAGAAACATTTAAGTATTTATAATAACTTGTCCTTATTTATAAGAAAACGTTATGGAAATTCATTAACGTTAACAAATGGATTCTTAATTCCATTAAAACCTTCTAAAAATTGTCATCAATGGGTTGCTGGTTTACTCATTGCATGTTGTTCAGGCATAACACTAACAACATGTGATTGAGTTAAACTAGTATGCCCAATAAGGATGAAAAACGAATAAAAAAATAATGCGAATTATAAGGGACATAGAAATAAGACACGGCAATTCTCCGCTTTAGTTCAGCCGCCATCCCTGGAGATAAAAAATCTGAGACAACCACATTCAGTCTCAGAACATCGTGCCACACATCTTTCCTATCCTTCTTTCTCTTCCGTAACTTCACGCCCACGCTGTGTTAAAACATTTAAAGCGTAATCATAATCCCTTGAGCGTGATAAGATTATAAAAAAAAAAAAATTCAGCAATCTGGACCAAACAAACGGACATATACACCAACTACTGACCTATAAAACTCATCTATCAAACATTGCAAGAATCCACATGCTCCTAGGAGTCTTGTGGAGGGATGATTTCTCAAGCTGGGGTAAAGGAAAGGTCACATCCTCAAAAGGCATCTACATACGAGACGAGTATCATCATTATGTGACGACAGACATTTCTTCAATGACTTGATATTTCAAACTTATGAAACTGAAACTTATCAACACCCTTAACCGACTTAATTGACATAGGATTATCAAAGGTTTCATTATATGGGAGACACAATGCCCCCAGGGTATCACAACGGGTCTACATCGAACTAACAACATCAACAATATCAACTATCAGCCCATTGACCTAACCTAACCTAAAAGAAACGGGGGAGTCATTTGTTGTTCCCATTCTTAGGTACGCTTGTCATGTTTGGACACCAAATTATGTCTGCCATAAGGCCAGATTAGGACAGGTGCAATAAACGTTCCTAAGATTTGTACTTAGGATGTTATGTCTGCAAATACATTTTATATATAATCGATGCTGTTCTTTTTTCGACCCTGTAACTTTAAAATCTTCAAAGTTAAAGTCGAGATAACACAACAAAGTTGTAACGAAAGACTTTTGACACAACTATCTTTTATAATGGCTCAAATATGGAATATACTGTTAAATAGCAAGACAACAAGGGACATTCATTTCCTTTGCAAAATGTCCTGCACCGGCCAAAACAAGAACACAATCATTTGAAAGGACATTTTTTGATGGCATGGACGAACTTTCGAAAATTAAGACCAAAGACTGGATATCGAAATTAGGTTTCTTCTGTTCCGTGCCCTCCATTGGATTCGCGATTTCGTAGACTGCGAGCTAGCCAACTGGCGGCTTTAACAGGGTTTATGGTGCACAGTTATCAGATGATCACTCAATCGGATTATAGTTGGCACTTTAGCACCAATCAATAAGCTGCCAGGTTAATTATAGTGTAGATGGTTTCGTACCGAATGAATGAATGAATATTGGAGGGATTTATTGCACTGCGACCTAAATATCTATTATGCCTACAATAAGAGCTATATGAGTTATGAGTTGCTAACCCTCCCTTAATGCCACTATCCATGGGTGGAACTTGAATCGAGAAGACTGACAAGCTTTCAGTTATAGGCATGTGCCTCACAGACCATGTTTCGTGGAGTGATCACATATTTGACGCCGCCAAAAACGCTGCTAAGTGTTTAGGTTTTCTCCGCCGATGCAAGAAGTTTTTTTACCCCTTCTGACCTGGCTGTAGTCTATAAAGCTAATTTTCGTCCAAAGCTCGAGTACAATTCCCATATTTGGGCCGGTTCGATTCATCCCCTCAAGCAATTCAACTGTAATACCCGTACTTCTAGGAATGCTCATCACTATCAGTATACCCTTGAGCCCAATTTCGGACGTACTGTCAAGTACAGAGATTTTTTTTAGCCGCACTACACGATTGTGGAATATGGAAAAAAAGGTAATTATTTCTTTGATACATAAGTGTTTTGCATCTGCTTAGTTTGTGGTCCGGCGTTTCATCATGAGTATTACAGAATCTGACTGTTTTATAGGCCAAGAATGTTCAAGCCCATGTAACCAATGAAGTGAAACATTATTGCCTCTAAACATTCCAACACCAAACTTAGACGTGATGGCAGATGAGCTTACTGCTTTGACTATGTGATTGTCCATCGGTATTGAAAGTTTTGTTCTAGGCCCAAAAATTCCAGCACCAGTTCCTTTTGGAGTTCCCCAACCATCTGTGTGCCACTTTATGGCATTGGCTTTGAGTGTGTATTTTTCTGTTTCGCTTATCCACTCTTTTTTGCGACTTAACTCCAACTTTCGAGTTTTTAATATTGGAAGCTCTGAAAGAGGATCTTGGGACGAGCACGAGCAATGAAATTTTTTTGTTCTGGCAAAGATGGTAAATGAAAGTTCAACAGTAGCTATGTATATGGACAGGTTTGGTGTAAAATACAAGCAGATACAAAATTGTCTCCAAATTCTGGCAATACATTTCTTTCAGTTACTTAATGATGGTAGATCTTCTTAGCTCCATACATAAGAAAAAGTTGTTGCCGAAGAATGACCCTTCTTTCATTTTAGAATTCAAAATTTTGCACGATATCGAAGACAGTAGTATCATCATGTAGTTCACAAATTTCTCCGAAATTGATGCCAAAAAGATTAAGACTGTGAGCTTTACAGGGTAAATGAACGGCATTAGGATTTTTTTTAGAATTTGACTTTGTGCACCGTTATACTACAATACACAAAATGTGTCCCATTGCGATATTCAGACACTCAAAACCTTTTAGATACTCTCCAACTTTCCTAAGAGCTTGCAATGTGCTAAAAAATTTTAAGGGTAGTCACAATAACTTTAATGCATGCAAAATTAAGAAAGAATAAGATTGGTGCAAAACTTATAGTAAATTGTTCATGCAAATGAAGGCAAAGGAGTGCTTGTGTGAGGGATGAATATAAAATTTGGTTTGAAGATCAAGCCAATGTACAACCGTTGAATAACGTGTTCAAATTAAAATTCTGAATCTTTTTTTGTTAATAAATGCAAATTATGCGTATTATAAATGAAAAATCAAGATCAAGATTATCGTTAAACCGAACAGGATGGCAAAGTATTCATGACCACTTAATGCTTGTCATGTTCAATGGAACGCACAGAACTGACAACGTATTGACCTACTTATCTTATAGTCGCAATATGAGAGAACGTGTAGGGTTTTCATCTATTCTAGAATAATTTGTCAAACCGGAAGGAACAAGGCTAATGGCATGCTTTCAGATGCTAAGTTCTATATCAAATTAACTTTCATTTGAGGTTAATTATTCAGCTAATCTTAACCTGCAATAACCAACAACAAAAAAGATTTTAATGATCCATAAAATTAGAATTATAAACTCAACTTTAACTTGGAATCTTATTCAGTTAACTGACTAGTAAAGTACCTTGGCAATTTGTTGTTTACCTATATTCATTTCATCTTAAATATATGTATATATGTATTTTTTGACAAATTATTTAAAAACGAAACCTGGCCCTGAGCGAACTTTTACAAGTTTAATGATTACGAGTTTTAGTCTTGCTGAATACACATAGTTTACATTGGAATCTTGATAAAAAAATCTTTGTATTGCCTGGGGGACACTGGGGGATTCTATTTATTTATTTATTTATTGCATCATCTATCGAGTACATTATCTCTCTTAGACTAAACCATATTTACATAGCTACTATATTTACAAAAAATTTACTATACTTAACATTTCTTACGAATAATCAGAAAAATTAGTCTTACATGAATATATGCTATGACACTAAACTCAAAACAGTAGTTTTAAAAACATCTCTGCTAAGACACAAGTCAATATTTTGATAAATCGAATTAAACTCAAAACTGGATCTCGAAATAGGATCGGATCCACCGTAGTTTGTAAAGGAACGGGGTACAAAAAAGAGTGTTTGCCTCATCCTCAACTGCCTTGAGGGAGCATACAAACCGAAAAGAGAAAGAAGTTTTGGGCAATCAATACGATTACAGAAAGTATATCTAGCAAGCATAATTAAATAATACCTCCTCCTAGCTTCAAGAGACTTTAAGTCGATTAAGAGGCATCTATCACTATACCTAGGCAAGATATTGTCAACCCAATTGAGTTTTCGCAACGCATACCTCGAGAATTTTTTCTGAACTGATTCAATACGATTTATACCCACCCTATACAATGGACACAAAAAAAAAAAATATATACAATAAGCATACTCCAGGATTGATCTTATCAGTGAAATATACAAAGATTTAATAGTGTAAGGGTCGGAAAATTGTTTCGAGTTTCTAATTATAAATCCAAGTAATTTATTAGCTTTGCAAGTTACATAGTCCAAGTGCAAATCAAAGGATAACTTTGAATCAAAAATAACGCCCAGGTCTTTTTGGCTGTGTACTGATTCTAACGGTATATCGGAAATGACGTATGAACGATTAATAGCATTAGGTGACCTTGTAAACGTAATGCTTTTACATTTAGCTATATTTAAGAACAAACGATTCTCATAACACCAAGCTGACACTTCATCTAAATCATACTGAAGTCGATGACAATCCAATTCACATTTAATTGACCTAAAAAGCTTAAGATCATCAGCAAAGAGCAAACAGTCAGAATGTCGAATTCTAGGTGGTATCATTAATAAATAGTATGAAGAGGAGAGGTCCTAAATGACTGCCCTGAGGAACGCCTGAATGATTAAGAATCTCCTTTGATACAACTGTTCCAATTTTTACATTTTGCTTACGATTAGTCAAGTAATTTTCGAACCACTTAAGAAGGTTAGAGTGAAAACCTAAGCATTTCAGTTTCCTGAGCATAATATCGTGTTGGACTCTATCAAATGCTTTAGAGAAATCTGTATAAATAGCATCAACCTGGCTTCCACGTTCAATACCTTTTATACAGAAATTCGCAAATAAAGCTAGATTTGTTACTGTCGATCTACCACTAACGAAACCATGTTGAACTACTGATATACTTGAACTTACTTCGTCATAAATGCATTTTTTCACTATCGCTGCAAAAACTTTCGGGATTAATTTCAGTTTTGAAATGGGTCTGTAATTAATAATCTCTTGTTTTGAGCCGGATTTATATATTGGACTTATCAACAAACATTTCCATTCATCCAAAAAGTCACCGGTTGAAAGTGATAAATTGAAAAGCCTAGTAAGAGGAACTGCAAGACTCAGAGAACATATTTTGAGCATAGCCGAACAAAATTTATCAGGGGAAAGCTTAAAATCTGACTTCAAGGATGCCGTCGTCTATGTCGTTTTAATTCCATTAAAAACCTTCTAAAATTGTCATCAATGGGTTGCTGGTTTACTCATTACATGTTGTTCAGGCATAACACTAACAACATGTAATTGAGTTAAACTAGTATGCCCAACAAGGATGAACACGAATAAAATAATGTGAATTATAAGCGACATAGAAATAAGACACGGCATTCTCCGCTTTAGTTCAGCCGCCATCCCTGGAGATACAAAATCTGAGACAACAACCTTCAGTCTCAGAACATCGTGCCACACATCTTTCCTATCCTTCTTTCTCTTCTTAACTTCACGCCCGCGCTGTGTTGAAACATTTAAAGAGTAATCTAATCCCTTGAGCGCGGGTAGATTATAAAAAAAAAAAAAAAATTATGGTTGGTTGTGGTTTATTCGCATAGACCTGCGACTTCAAGAAATACCACAACAAAAAGTCTAGCGGGGTTAAATCGCATTATCTTTGTGGCCAATTCAATTTCGTTTAGGTCCATATGGTTCATTTTTGACCTTAAGAAATTGGTCATCATTGTTCTTTAGCGCTCGTCATTGACGGTGACAGCCATATCAACATCGTTTTTGAAAAAATACGGATCAATGACACCACCAATTCAAAATCCACACCAAACGGTAATTTTTTGAAGATGCATTGTCACATGGTGAACCTCATGTGTGTTTATCGCCCCATATTGCTAAAGATGATTTTTCGGCGAAAATTGGACTCCTCTTAAAAACGCTCTGAATCCCATAGATAACGAACAAACCGTGTTGTCTATGGCTATTAACTTTGAAGTCCTGGATCAGTTGGATCTTGCACGCATGTAGGCCCAAGCTCCGAAGTAAAATGCGCCAAATTGAAGTCCGCGAAAGGTTGAGTTCTTGGGTTCTATTGTACACTTTCACGGATCGCTGCGATGTTCTTGGCCGATCTTGCATTCCATTGACGTACGAATGTTGTCTGATTGATTACGAAACCGATCGCCTCAAATTAGGCAAAAAAAAAACGTTGAGTAGTCGACTGTGAGGAGCCACCACGCCTACCATAGAATGGGCGCAACACGCCGAACGTTTGCACTAACAACACTCATTTTAATAATAAAGTTTTACCATTTGGACGTACAGTTGAACTGTCTTACTTGCCATGACATTAGTAAATAAATAATAAACAGTAGATTTGACAGATGTCACCAAGGCAACATGGCCGCAAAAATCTGCGCGTACCAATTAAAAAAGCGTTTAAGTTAGTAAAAACGAATACTATGAAGTATAAGTTGACAGATTTTGGTTTTTTCTAAATTATGTTTGAAAAAAAAACATAAAGTCGTCACAAGTACCTATAAGATCGAAAATAAGAGAATCTTTATCATAAAACCTTTATTTAACAGCCCGATTTTGCGCAACTTCACTTCATATCTTACAAGAGAAATCAAATTGATTTTGTAACTTTTTGCGGTTCTGCCGCATAGTAGAAATTTGTAAGTTTTACAAAAACTCATAACGATGCCGTGTCAAATTTTTTCTTGTGGTGTACGTATTTCGTATACATGTAAATCCCTCTTCAAATACGGATTCGAAGAATTTGATCTCTGTCAAAAAAAAAACGAATTTTTTGGTGTGAAGGAACGTAAAATCTGTCGAGAGATCGAAATCTTCACACAGAAATTGATTTCTCATGTGTAAAGGAAATCGACATTAAAATATTTGAGTTTTGACATTATGATTTGACATTTTGATATATTTTGTGAATAAAAAAACATTAAAAGGGTTTGAATCTGCTGTACCTTATTGCATCTGAAGATGAAAAGCTAAATTCTTGCAATAAGATAGATTTGTTTGTAAATCGGTAGGATTACAGCGTAAACTCTTTTTCAGTACTTATACATTCGAAGATGCAAATGATACATAATCTCCCTTAAACTGTTTTATAAGAAAGCTTTTCGTTTTCCGGAAACTTTCAGCTGCACTACGATTTCGAGTGGTTTATTTTTTTTTTATAAAGGGTGACCAGATAGTAATGATAGTTTTTGGCAGTGTTGTTTCAGCAGCTGCCAAAGCTGCAAATGACATGCAACGGTCGAAATCTTCAGTAAGTATTGCCATTTCGTCATATATCGTTGCACTCTTGCCAAACGTGTAAGAATAAATTATTTTGGTACTGCAACAGCTTGCAGAGAACCAGGACCTAGTGACTTACAACTATCAACCATTCCCGTGAGTGTAGATTCAGAGAGGATTTTTCGATTCTTCGCAAGCGTCAGTAAGACCCCAAAAACTATTATTTTTTTGCTGAGCGTTTGGAAATTATTGTTTTATTATTTTGAATTTTATCATTAAAATGCTGTCCTATTTTAAACAATTGGGACGTCGTTGTCAAGTAAACTAAGTTCCAATACATTTTAAATTTGAGACGCTACATTTTGAAGCAATTGGGGGCAACACTGGTTGAACGTTGACATTTCGCAGAATGATGTTTACGAGTATGTTTAACAGTTCGCCGAAGATGAATTGTTGATCACTTAGAAAATGCTAAATTTTCTTAATTAAGCCTAAATTTGTAGATTGATTATATTATTACCGTTGTCGATATGTTAAAACAAAAGTTTTTGTTTCTTTGATCAAAAAATTACTTAAATTACTATTCGCATTTGCTGGTCGCAGCTTATATGCAAGAGGGTTTAAATGTTTTTTTTTTTTTTTTTTTTTAAAGAAAATTTCATTATTTTTGGATTTAAGAATTGTTGTTTATAAATTAATCCATTAACTATATTTAAGAAGTAGTCCACCTTGGTTAGTGTGTTGAACTGTTATGCAGTGGCTCTTGGGTTCGATTTTCAGTTTTTCAGGGGTGTACTACCTTTTGCGAGGAATTGATAAATCTTCCAAGAGTACCTTTTGTCATGAAAAGCTCTGCTCATTAGCCGTCCGGAAACGGCAGGAAATTGTAGGTCCCCCCCATTTCTCCATTCAGTAAGTCACTAGGTTTAAGTTTAGACCCTCTTAAAAACTATTTATTTATTTTATATTTAATACAAATTTATGTAAATCATTTAATATTTACCAAAATTCCCCAATGTGGGTCGTTTGACTTTTTTTGTAGAAAATAATATAATATTTTTTCGCTGTCGCACTTTTTCAATTGAGCTTAAAAACTATAGAAGGCAGTTTTTGCCCTTGCCAAAAAGATCTTTTCAATGTAATATTGAATTTATGATCGAAAATTATTGCCTCCCTTCATAGTATCATCGCGAATTTTAGTTTTATATGAATTCAATTTACTATTTCCCCAAAAATTATAGCAAAAAATATGTTATTCATATTATTTTCTTAAAAGGGGCACTCGATAGTATTAATCATCAAAAGTTATGTATGCACTTAAGATCTATGGGAATGAATGGAAAAATAATCCGTGCATTTCAAAACGTGTGCTCAAAACCCAGGATTGCTATTAAAACAACGAATGGCCTAACTGAGAAGTCAAATATCACAAAAGTTGTAACACAGGGCAATTCATCAAGTGCTGCTCTACTATTTAATTTGTATACAAATGACATTGAAGAATTCCTTAGGAGCGAGGGTCTCACAGGGATGAACATTTCACAGATCACGAACGTAATTCTGATAGCATATGCGGATAATATTATTGTGTTTGCAAAATATGAACTAGAGCTGAAAAAGTTATTACAAGCACTGGATAAATATTTTGCGACAAAGGATATGACATTAAATGCGGAGAAATAAAAAATTTTGAACTTTGCCAAGAGAAAAAATCTATCTTGCCGGAAAAGATTCCCATACAAAGCAGATTTAATTGAAGTTGTAGATAATTTCGAATATCTGGGAGTAAACTTAAATTACACTCGATCCTGGAATGAAGTCATAAATATATTAGACTAAGAGCCCACAGCAATTTTTGGGTGTGATTGATAACAAAAAATAATTAGCTTAATCAGATAGGCCTTTTATAGTTATTTACAAATGTGAAAGCCTTGCATACTCTAGTGGGCGCAATAGTGCATTATAGTGCATTAAGTATGCAGTTCTTTCCAAATCCAAATAATTGTGATAACAATTCTGCCAAAATGTAGAGTTAAGTCCCCTGATTGAAAATATCGAGGTCCAAGACGTTTTACAGACAGCCTTCTGCCTGCCAGACGCGATAAAAATAGGCAACTTCTTGCACTAAGAAGGCCACCTTCAAAACGTCATGGACCTCGATATTTGCAATCAGGGCACTTAGCTGTTCATTTTGAAGTTATGGCAAATTTTTTTTCCCAATTTTTTAGAATAAGGAAAGAACTGCATACTTGATGCACTATAATGCACTATTGCGCCCACTAGAGTATGCAAGACGTTCACATTTGTAAATAACTACTAAAGGCCTAACTAATTATGCTAATTATTTTTTGTTATCAATCACACCCAAAAATTGCTGTGGGCTCTCGGTCTATATTTAAAACCAAAGCAAGTATAAAACTATGACTATGAGGAATTCTTACATGGACAACTGTGATGACGAATCAAAGTGTTTGAATCGACTATCAAATCAACTGCACTATACCATGTTGAAATATAGGTTTATGGCAGCTGGAGATGAAAATGAAATAATACAAACAGTTTTAAAGAAATTACGAGTACTTGGGCTATCCAACAACACTCAAAGCAATATAATTCGTGAAGAAACTGAAACTATTCCATTAATATACGAAAAAAAGCTTAAACTTCTGGATAAAGCTTTTAAATGACCGCTTGATAAGAAAATGCTGCAATGAAATTTTACGAATCCACCTTTTCAGCGAATGCGAACGGTTAAACTGGGAAACACATTTTAAAGACCTTTTATTGAGGAATTTTAATGACGTTTGGGAACAGTAAAACTTAGCAGACATACGAAGATCTTACGCAAGCATTCTAGAGCAAGCATAAAGAGTATTGATAGAAGAAGATTTCAGGAAAGCAACTAACTCAACTTATGCTTCTTGCTTAGCAAACTTAGCAAACATACAGGAACGAGAGTATAAGCCGCCTTCCTCCCTGGGCAAATAAGATTTGCCAACAGGTATGCTCATAAGATCATCTTGCACGGTGGTAGGCACGGTTTTAACTCAATGAACATTTGTACAATTGATCACTTCCTCTTAAGATGTCCTATCTTTATTGCATTGAGAAACCACTATCTGATTACTAACAGATTGTTCGACTTAAGTTAATTATTTATAAATACATATGTAGTTAACTCGCTTAAACTAAGAGCCTTTATAATAAATCCATAACCAACCCAGGTTTCATCAAAATAGGCATATTTTCCTTTTAGTTATTTTAAAATTAATTAAAAACTTATTTTAAGTTTGAAATATTATACGAGTATTTGCTGTCTGACATATTTTATTAAGAAAAAACATTGTATGTACGTATGCATATATTGCCAATCAATTTCTAAAAGCAAAGCTTATAAACAAAAATATATCTCAATATCTACATATGTATGTATATGTCTATTATTTTGTTGAATGTTGAAGATAATTTTATTTGCCTGGCAAGTCATCCGCTAAGAACCTACTCTTGAGAAATAATAAAATTTAAGAAGCCATCAATCAAATTTTTGGGTAGGCCCAAACATTTAAAGAAAAAAAATTATATTATTGTATCTCTAGAAAAATAACCATTGATCATTTGAGTATGTTTATGTTAAGTAGGTATGTATGTACATATGTACATATGTATGCATATTATGCACATACATTACAGCAACATTTAAGCCAATTTATAAACTGTTGGTATTTTCCACTTTTAATAAAGGCTAAGCTACAACTTGTTCTGTGATATTTCTGTAAAGTTAAAAAGGGACCTAGTCTTGGCTTTCGTTCACGGTCATGTAAAAAATAGACTTAATCATTTAAACAATTTTAAAAATATAAATTTATTTTGTAATATTTTGAACAAAGGCCAACCTCATCAATTAAAATCGTATAACAAGTGACTTTTGGTGTTGATTACTTCAATAAACACTTGTTCAATACAAACAAGTCCATCCCAAAATTACAAGGCCAAATTTGGATTTGTTGGTATGACTCTGACTTTGTTTTTAAGGAATGTGTAGTAAACAAGATACTTAATTTAATTGTTGCACATTGTGAGACACGGAATGAAATAATATTTCAAAGAGTAAAATTATTTTCTTTGGCATTGAATTTTTAGTAACATATAATGAAGCATGACTTTTAACAATGTGTCCTAATTGTTAAATGGATTATTAACAAATCTATAACAATTATGAAAGATTTAAAAAGAATTGGATCGGTGAACGTAAGAACAGTACAACTGATAACATTGCCGAAATATTTATTAATAATATGTTAACTTTTCAGTCAAAAGCAATCCTACTATCCTACTAATATTATAAATGTGAATGTTACGATGTATGGATGTTTGTTACTCAATAACACTTGAACAACTAAATGGATCTTGATAAAATTTAACACACAAAAAAGTTATAGTTTGAATTACCGTATAGGCTACTTTTTTTTATTATCAGGGGAGGGGTATTGGGAAACGAAACACCCCAAAATTATTTATCTCTACTTCTATCTTCGTATTGCACTGAATTGTAGTACATATACATAAGTAGTTGCATTGAAATGCCATACTTTGGTGGTGCGGGCCCAGAGGAGGGGCATTGTTTGATTAATTTACCTAAGCAGTAACGATTTTACGGCACCGTTTAGCAGCATAGATATAGATAGCCAGTCTTTTTTGTATAAATTATCTAATATCGGTTTCTCTTCCTATCTCTAATTCCTATTCGACGAGATGTTTATAGAAAGGATTGTATATCTACTTAGGACGGTAATAGTCTTTCGGGTGAATTTAGTTCTTCAATGGGTTTTAAACAAAGATCTACGTTGAGCCATCTTTTGTTCTCCATATTTATTGATGATTTAGTAGAGCATGTGGGAGGGGGAGTGACTATTGCAAAAGGAAATGTTTTGGGTTTATTATACGCTGATGACATAGTTGTCCTATCTGAATCTCCTATCCGACTCCAAGATATGGTAGTCAAATAAGAAGAATATTTTGATACTTGGAACTTATTTGGTAATCTGGACAATCATAATGATTTTGAGAAAAAAGACATGGAAAATACGCTGGAGAAGAGAAATGGAATAACTATAGACAGGATATTAAAAAACACGTCAAAGCTGAACTACAGGAAGCCAAAGCTGCCATATGTGTCAAGGAAGAAATGCATTACGAACAAAGCATCCAACGCTGAGCAAAATATAAACTTTATTATGTTTTACTCATCCCAAGTTTGAGGCTAGAAGCAATTAGGAGATGTTTAAAAACCTCCAAGTTTCTTTTCACTTACGATATATGTATATGCACATAGGTACTATAGGGTAAGTTCTGCATTTTGAAAAAAAATCGAACTCGAGATTTTGATCAAAGTTGAAATTACGATGATAGCGAAGGCGAATAAAGTGGGTCTGACAAATCCGTCTGTCTGTACCTCGATCTACAGCCTAATCCACTGGAGCTATTTTCTTCAAGCTCAGTACCTAAGGGTCTTCGGTGATTCTCTAGAGGGGAAATTGGATTTTTTTTTTAGCTCTAAAACTAACGGTACCCCCCATACACCCGTATTGCATAATCTTATTTATCTCGAAAATGGCTCTAACGATTTTGATAAACAAAATTAAGTGTGATATTATGGACATGGACTACATTTTGGTCAACAAAAATTTGGGGCAAAATGTTATTAACGGTACCTGTCATAGAACGTTTTTTTTTATTTTTTCTCTTCAACGGTTCTAATGATCTTAACCAAAATTTTTATGCAGGAGCTCCTTTGCATTTGATATATACTAAAAATTTCTTGGAAAAATAATTTTGGATTTTTAAAAAATAATACAATTTTTTTTTTGAAAATTCAATATCTTGAAAACGGATACACGATTAAATTTTTAAATTACGTTTTAAAATGTATTTTATTAAATACTAACAGTTTGCATATCAATTTTTGTTATAAAAATTTTAAGGAAAATTTAGTACAAAAAAAAACATGTTTGATGTGTCTGTATGTGTGTACCTCTCCCTATAGCCTAAGCCACTGGACCTATTTTCTTAAATCTCTGTAGTTAAGGGTCTTCAGTGATTCCCTAGACCTAGAGGATAAATTGAAATTTTTTTTACTCCAAAACACCCGTAATTCAAAATATTATTTATATTGAAAACGGCTGTAATGATTTTGATTGGTTTAATATTATGGACATGAACTACATTAAGGTAAAAAAAAATTGGGGCAAAATGTTATTTACGGTACCTGTCATAGAACGGTTTTTTTCGATTTTCGACTTTCTAACGATTTTAATAAAAAATTTGGTATATAAAATAATTCCAAAAAATATTTTTGGGTATTTTTGAAAATAAAAATCAAGTTTTTTTTTTGAAAAATCAATATTTTTAAAACGTGTGAACGATTATTTTTTGAAATTATTTCCTTAAATCTATACTACTAAATAATTAAAATTGGCATCCCAAATTTTGTTCTCGAAAAATCTTAAAGAAATTTATTATACAAAAAAATACTTTAATAATAAAACGATTTTTAAATTTTGTTTGCATAAATTCATACTTTTCCGGATTTTCATTAAATCCATGTTTTTATAAGATGTATTTCAAATTCCAAAGGACTTTCGTACGTTCCAGTCGGACATATTATTTTCTCTTCCTCCATGACCCCATCCTGGTTGCTCCACATTGAAACAAGGGTACTTGTTATCGACTCATTAAAAGGCCATATTTCGATTGCATACTAAAAAAAAATAATTCGTATGGACTCTTCAAGATTTGTTAATAGAGTACCTCAAGTCAAATCAACTAAACTTTGTACAAACGACGTGCATTGATCATTCTATAAATCTCTGAATGTATCGATCGAACGAAAGAAATCACAAAATTAGATGAAAAATTCCGACAGACTTTGTCCCAATATTATGCAGAGAGTATTACAGCCAGCTTCAATAGAGGCCAAGAATATTCAAGTGCCTTCTTAGTTTACAGTGACCGATTACTATTCGTACATTGTTCCTACTGTCACGTCCAATATTAGCTTCAACCCTGAACGCGACTTATCTGGAAAATCTGAAATGTCAAAAACAGATATCGAAATTCCGATTCCATTCCAGGAATGGAAAATGAAATCTTTCAATTGTACTGAAATCTAGAATAAAATTGTACTGAAATGATGTCAATTGTACCGAAAACGAATTTTGTATGTAAAAAAAATCAATAATTCGACTATTTAAAAGTTTTCTAAAGTATTTTATTTAAGAAAATCAAAGCAGAAATGTTCAGTTTGTCTTCTTATAAAAATATAAAAACTTATAAACAATTCCACAGAAAAAATACTATCTTCATTTTAAAAGTATAACTATTGTATTGTATTGCATTGTAATGACGAAACTGAATCTTTTACTTGTCGATTTTTGCGGCAAATTTTCACAAATTAAATATCTTAAAAATGCAGTTTAGGTTTTAGTAAACAAAACGATGCGATGTCTGAAAAAAGTTGATTGATAAAGAGACAGAAAAGCAAGGCGCCCGCCATCAAGAAGTGAAAACTGTAATTGAGACAAACTGTACTTTTGTACTTGTACAAACTCAATTGTATCGAATTCGGTACAATTGTACCGGGGGTCGCCATCCTCATTTCCCTGGACACCTATGATATATTATGTCTATGTCCAAATATCCAATGAAGTGAGACTTTATTATTCTTGCCAAGTTCGTTTAGCCTGGTTCACATTCCCACACCAACTTAGGCATGATGATTTAGGCCGGTATTCACCGAGCGCTCATAACTTAAGAAGCTCATAAACCTATTCACCAAGCAATATTAGTGAAGATCTACGAGCGCTCTTAAAAGTTAGGAGTGGTCCCGACCACTCCTAACTTACGAGCGCTCTCTTCGAAAGTTTGTTCGCTTGTGCGTGTGCCACGCACGCATTTGAATAGAATCCATGTGAGCAATGCGAAGTAGAAGAGTATCCATTTGCTGTCAAGACCAACATTCCACAACATTTCACAGTTTGGGTATGCCTGAACAAGAGAGAGTGGCTCTCATTTTCGAACTTCGAAAAACACTTGCGAGTGGTTGGTGAATACCCCACAGAAATTTCAAGTTAAGAGCCTCGTAAAGTTAAGAGCCGTTTAGGAGCGCTCGGTGAATACGAGCCTTAATCTTATAAAATATTAAAAATTGAAAATGAATGGGTAAAAAGTCTGGAAGAATCTGTACACATTTATTCAATCTGCATTAGTTTATAGAAAACGAATTCTAACATAAAAATCTCTTGTCACGATGTCCGGTATAAACTCCGAAACTACGAGTACTAAACCGATCTTGATGAATTTTTTGAAGTAAAACTTCTTTTCCGGCGTTGGTTGTACAAAATTTTCTATGCAGCTGTCAGTGACGTGTACTGCTACTGAGCCACACCAACGCTAGGCCAGGTCAACTAGAAATTATATAAATATTTGTTCTATCAATCTGAACGACGCCGACGGTTTAAAACCAGATCGTAATCAACTTGTGTTCAAATGTTGTACACCTAACATTTTTATGTATAAAAATAAAATTTAAATCTATAAATAGAAAATCAAAAGTTAAAAAAAAAATGTATCTTTTATTTTTTTTTAAATTGATAAATTATTTTGAAACTTTGGGAACAAGTAAGAACAAATATTTCTTCCTTCTAATTTCTCAATTGTAAGCAATTGCTAAATTTGTATGAGAATGTGCATGCTAAGATTTGAAAAACGTTAATTGCATTAACAGAAAAAAGAAAAAGGTGCCCCACTTCATCGTTGAATTATGTATGTGTGTATGTATATGAAACGATTGCATAAATCTATCTTCTTACCTTACTGGTCCCTCTCATTATTGCCACTTCATCACTCTTCAAGAAAGAAACATTTTTATTGGGTCAGCGTCAGTTTGTCTTTGTAGATATTATGTACATATGTAGGTATGTATAAAATAGCTCTTTTTATAAGGTCTACTTTTACTGACTGCAGCGGCCGGCCCAATGAATCAGATTGATGATGAAGAAAAATCGGAGATCTAACAAAATAAACCCAAAGGTTTCCATCGCTATTCCACCAGGCCACCACACCGCACCGAGTGCAATTGTGAAGTATTCCATGACATGGCATTTGATTAATTTTAAATTTCTTTTTACTTCAAATAACCTGGTTTATGAGATGGCACCGCATGGAATCAACGGAATCGCATATGAATATAACAAACGTATTCCCATTCAGTGGAACAGAACCACAGTGAAGAAGGAAAAAAGTCGGTTTGCATTTTTATTGCTCCAATGGCTTTGCTTCGACTCTTCGAGTAATAACACGGAAGTGCGCTGCACTGTGTGTTCCGATATCTGCAGCAGCAGTACGGCTGCAGTTTTGCCCGCTAAGCAACAATTCCAACTCGATTCCAACTTCATTGCGGTTTTATGTACAGTTGTGGTTGTGAGCCTCTTTTCTACATTAGAGTACAAACATTGCGACTAGCCAACATGCAAACGGGTATCGTAATTCGGAAAAACTGAGACCAAGTTTGGCCGTCTCGTTGGTGGTGTTGCGCGGATTGGCGCAATGGAACGTAAACTTCGATTTGTTTGCTCCTCTGTTAACTTCGTTTACTGCAGTGGGGTGCAGAGTAGAGTGAAATACCAGCGCATGCGTATTCCGGAAAATATGTACGTTATGTCCGTTTCGTGCATTTATGCAATATCTGACCACCAAAAATTATCAATACACCGACGAAGACAAGACGACGAACGACGACGACGACGTCGTCAACTAGAAGCGTGTTGGCACATACCTCAGAGTCACAAGTGTTTGACCTCGATTTTGCAAGAATATGTTGATTATTAAGTTGTTGTTGTTTTAACTATTATTGCACATAGGAAATATGCATATTTCATTTATTTGGGACATCATGAAATTCTATAATATGGCTTATTCTGCATTTTCTTTTTCCTTCTAATTTATTTTTGACATTATATTAAGTCCAAATAGTTTTGGTTATAGTTTTTAAGTAGTTTGCATTTAAGATCGTTAGATATTCTGTTTGATGTTGACCCAGCAGATGTAGCAAAAATCTTCTAGGTGAGACGAAACAGATAATTTTGCTAAGAAAATTTTATGTTGGAAAAGCCGTTTCTTGTCGGAATATGCTTTTTTAAGTACAAAGATTTAAAAGTTGATTATCATTGCAGTCGCGACTGTTTTTTCTAGAGACAAATGCTAGAAAAAGAATGGATTTTTTTTAAGATTTTTAAATATGTTTTTTTATTTATCTTCTATTTTTAATTATTATAAGATGATATTTCTGATCCAGAAAACTACCGTGGAAGTTTTTAAATACCTTTTATAAAATGTTTGTGACAATCCTAAGCGATCAATTAGCTGTTTGGATGAACGATAACAAAATTTTAAAGGAATGTCAGGCGGCTTTCATAGTGGTTACTCTACAAACTACAATATATTCATTTTGACAAGCATTCCGGGTATTCTTTTGGAGCAGAAAAAGAAACTTTATGTCCTTTTTGTCGATTTCAAGGCTGCATTCGATACAATCGATAGAAAAGCCTTAATCTATAAGCATTACAACAAAGGATTGTCAAAAAAGTATGAAAGGGTGATAACGTGTATGATGGGAATAAGGCGACGCTATGGAATGGTGATGAAAGATCCTACTGGTTTGAAACAAAAATAGGTGTAAAACAGGGATTCTCCTTGAGTCCTTATTTTTTTCTTTGTTTAATGATGACCTTATTGAAGATTTATCGGGAAGAATAGAGTTTGCTGGAGTTACAATTAAAGTCCTCCTATTTGCAGATGATGTTGTTCTTTTTGCTTACTCTTCGAAAACAAACTACAAATAATGATCAACCGTCTCGAAGTTTACTGCAAGTTCTGGCAAATTGGCTAGAAATAAAAAAATGGCATTACAACCATGAACCTATCGAAGTTGTGAAATCATATAAATACCTTAGTGTACTTATTACAGGCAACCTGAACATAAAAAGCCATTTTAAAGACAAATTGATCAAAGCGATAAGTGCCATTAGTGCCTGTTTTGCTAACGATTCTGTTTTGCATAGCGTAAAGTACAAAGTGTTGACTGCAGTAGTGGAATCTATAATGATGTATGCAGCACAATTATGGAGCTACAGAAGTTATGAATCGGTAGAAAATCTTCTAAGATTCTACGTAAAAAGATGTTTTCAACTTCCAAAAAATACACCAAACTACATATATGATAATTATTCAAACCTGGTTATCACTACTTTTCATCAAAGCACTTGGACTCCATATCGATTTTCTTTTAAGAATTTTTAACAGGGGTGATGACAGACTACCTAAATTGATTGCGATGCATATTATGTAGAAAAAAAGTCTTTGGTTCGAGAAGTTGAAAGAATTAGCAGATTACTGCGGACTGGATTTTATCCTTAACGTTCAAGCCTGCAACGGAAAGGAAGTCAAAGATTCCCTGTATAATCTCATCGCTAAATTACGTGTAGCATTCTTCAACATAATCTTTGTAAAAGAAATTGTCTTAAGTGTGATTTCAATCAAAAGCTGATATCTGCGGTTTTCAAAATGAGAATTGAACTAGTACGATTAAACTTCATGCCGCATCGTGAAGATCTACCGATCATTTGCTCAATGTGTAATATGTTGGTAAAAGAAAATATAAAGCATTCAATAGGAAAATGTCTAATACTGCAATATTTAAGAAGGACCTTTCTTGGCGGGAATGAGATACATGATGAGGATGTACTTAATGAAGCATTCTAAAAACATTTTTAGTTTAATTTAACTTGTTGCTTTTTCGTTTTAAAATTATATTTTTTTTGTATGTACATATGTGAAATTTAAAGCTACGATTTAAAACCTTGTTTAAATTGTGAATCGGGCAGACGGCAATGCCATTCTTAATGCTTATATAATTTTTTTTTTGAAAATTGTAATTTAAATTATGAAATAAAAATCAATTGAATTTGAACTTGCTATTTTTAATTAAAATAATTTTTAATATACAATATTTAATAAAATGCAAATAATTTCAGTAGGTAGCGACGTTACCGTCTACCCGATTGACGTACCAAAATAGATAGAATAGATAATAATAAATTGAATTATAAATAATAAAATTAAAACAGCTACTTAAAAAAAGATAATTTAAAAAAACAATTTTAAAAGCACGATATTATAAAAATTGGAAGTGGTTATAGGAAGAAGTTTTTCGACCCTTCATATTGTGTGTACCACCAAGTTTGAGTACTATAGCACATTACTGAGTCGGATGCACAGTATTTTATAGATGTTGTTAGTTCTTGTTTATTTATTATATTTACCCAGAACGCATTGATAAGTCTTTTAGAGCTTAAGAGTTTTTTTATTGAATTTCGTATTTGGTGTCAATAAAACTCCCAGATATTTATACTAGTTTGTTACTATTCCAATCTCTTCACCATCAAAGAATCATTTTTCAGTCGTATCTAGTTTTATTTGCCGTTCACTTTCAAGTTCCAAGTTCAGCAGCGAGCGCTGGCCCTATACGAGTGCTCTTAGTTAAACATTTTCTTAATTCTCTTAATTCTAATACCTTTTGGCAGGCAATTCTTATGCTTGCACGTAGATATGCCGATATATCATAATGCAAAAAGTCTGGCACTCAAAAGGCAGCCTTGCTTGACCCGCGGATGGAAATATTGAGTCGGGTATAGTATTCCATTTTCCTCTAATGCGGTTAAATAAAGAATATCTGAATTTAACAGTGCATGCGCGCCCAACTCTGGAAGTTACCTGAAGAGTGAGTATTAAGGTTGAGAGCTGTTCGGTTTCCTCAATGCAAGTGCCGCTCATGCAAATCGGCATGGGTAATGGGTTGCGCCTAAATTACAGAAGACAGCATTGAGTTTTCGAAGCATTAAATCCTTCGCGGCTTATGGTTCCACATTTGACAATGCTACCGAGAACAGAGCTTATCATACGCTGCCTAAATCTTTATATAATGTAAAATATGGCTGATATATACGGAATTGAACTCGGATTAAAGTTTCCTAAATTAACCCAACAATAAAATACAACAACTAGGGTATCACGGATCTACATTGATCTAAGTGTGACGGGAACAAGATCAACAATCAGCCCATTAACCTAACCTAACCTATTAGGAAGAGAGTCAGATACATAATGGAGCCCTGGGGCACACCAGCATTTAGTTTTTGAATAACAGACTTGAAACCATCCAATACCACTTGTATAAAGCGATTCGAATCGTAAGAAGAGTTCCATTGATACCAAATAAGAGAGCTTGATATCAAATTCTATTAAATGTTTTTGGAATATCAAGTGCAATTGTCTTACTTGCTCCAAAACGATGTAAAGATTTGGGCCACTATTAGATAAACCATCAGATCACCAGTTGACCTATTGCTACAAAAGCCATTCTTCAAGATATTTCGTATAAGCTGATAACTTATGATGATTATCAGCATTTCCATAACCTTGGATAGAAAGCATATAAGTGCAATTGATGGAAGCTTATTGGAGGGGGAAAATATTCGCCTTTCTAAAGATAGGCGGACAAAACAAAACTGTTTTCCAACCGCTCGGAAAGAGACCAGTAGACTAGGAAAGATGGAATAGCTTATGCAAAGGTTTTGCCAGGGTTGAAGATCACTTCTTAGACTGCAGTTAAACAGACAGACAGACAGAATTGTAAGACCCAGTTTTTTAGTATACCCACCAAGTACTCGTATACAAGTTAAATGTTAATAATTCACTAGAATTATGACTTCGAAAACAAAACCCTTTACCACTTTTAACCTTAAAAATGACATGACAAGTGGCGACTGGAGAACCAAGATTTTACCGCATTTCCCAATTCTTAAGTCATATATCACTTTGGTTCAAGTTTTTGAAACATATCTAGAACTTTCTTTTATTTAAAACTTTATCGATTAGAGTAATATCAACTCTTCTTTTTTGAACATTACTTTTGGGCATTCTAACCCTTACATTTAACTACTTTTACCCTATAGAAAAAATTGGACTTCGAAAACAAAAGCCAACAAAATTTATACATTGAAATATAATAAAAAATTCTGGCTAAATTTGCCCTTACCTTATAACTATTTATGAGTGAGGGAAGGTAGTAAAATGTCAAGATAAATCGGCTGATTGAGTTGAATGTGAACACTGTCTTAAGTGTAGAAATTAATGAAACTCATTTTTGTAACAAAAAAAATACTTTCTGTTTTTATTTAAAAACAATTTATTCACTCTCTAAATCAAGAAAGTGGAAACCCTGAAAGGGATTTAACCTGGATTAAGGTTTTTTAATACTACCCTTCCGATGAAAAACAAATTTGACCAGCTAAATCCATCGGATTATACTCTATAATTATAAGGTGTATGTATTAACTCGGTCAATTTTTGCTAAACATATCTTTAAATAATTTTTGTTTCGCGTTATTTGAATATTTAAAAGTTGCGAATTTCACCTAACTATTTTTGTTAAATATGTAAAATTGCTTTTCGGCCAATCCAATAGATACGCTTTCAAGAATTTTGTTGTTGTTCTAATGAAAGAAATACTTAAAAGCTCGATTTTAGAAAACAATTCCTAATATACCAACAAAATAATTTTTTTATTTTTATTTCAGGTCATTTGTGTGCGCGTTTTAGAATGGCAGCAGTTGAAGTCCGAAATGGATACAAATATTATGGCAGCTCATCGAATCAAAAGATAATTTTGAATTATCTGAATATGAACGTTATGCGTGGTTCAATGTGAGTTGAATTTAAATGTGCGATTGTTTTTTTTTTAACTTACGTACGTTCTACCTATATTCTACAAATAAATAAATTAAAAAAATTAAATGTTCATTGTTATTTTTTCTGAAAGTTATGGTCTTCTTGGTGCGTCAGGTTGCGGCAAAACAACACTTCTATCATGCATTGTCGGTCAACGTCAATTCAATAGCGGAGATGTGACAGTACTTGGATTGAAACCTGGTTTACCGGGAAGTGGAATTCCAGGAGCACGTATTGGATATATGCCACAAGTCAGTACTTATTTTTTTGTTTTGTGCAAATCACACGAAAACATTTGAATTGATGGCACCAATGTGAAAACAAAAGAGCTGGACATCAAACTCTATTTTTTGTCGTTTTAAATTTATTATTATAGGAAATAGCATTGGTGGAAGAAATGACTGTCAAAGAAACAATTTATTACTTTGGACGAATATATGGTCTAAATGATGAAAAGATTCGGGAAAAGTTCAAAATACTACGCGACCTGCTCCAGTTACCTCCACCAAAACAATTAGTGAAAAAATGCAGCGGAGGCCAACAGCGACGAGTATCGTTTGCTTGTGCAATGATTCACGACCCTGAACTTCTTATATTAGATGAACCTACTGTTGGGCTTGATCCGATGCTAAGAGAAAAGTATTGAAGCTCACACTTGCAATAATTTTGTATTTATTTTATTTTTCATTGATTACAGAATCTGGGAGTTTTTGGTAGAATCAACACGAAATAGTAAAATGGCTGTGATTATAACAACGCATTACATTGAAGAGGCCAAACAAGCTAATTGTGTAGATAGAAATAGATTTTTTTCCTCACTTTTGTGAACTTTAGTTTACAATTTCTCGTTTAGATCGGTCTAATGCGAAATGGAGTGTTACTCGCTGAAGATACACCAACAAATATTATGGCAAACTTTGAAGCCAATTCTATAGAAGATGCATTCTTATACTTAAGTTCAAGACAGGGAAAGTCAGACGAAGTCGATGCGAGCACAATCACACGGCGACAATCACCGGCAGTAACACCTGCAATTACATCGGTGGATGTAAGCGAACCAGAAGTTTACGAGGACAAAAATGCGAATATTGAGAAGATTGAGAAACCACCTTTAGTCTTGCATGAGAATAAGCGTAAGGTACTCTTCACAACTCAGGGAAGAGTGAAGGCCCTGATGACGAAGAATTTCGTTCAGCTATTCAGACAGCCATCGTATGTTTTGTTTAGATTTTTTTTTCGGTTTCAACTTAACGATATGTAAATTCTTCTTTTGATTTATAGAGGAGTAATCTTTATGTTAATGTTTCCTATAATTCAACTGTCCTGTTTCTATTTGGCAATTGGAAAGACACCTGGCAACTTAAAAATTGGCATCGTGGACAATGAAATTCCAGACTATGAATCATGTTTCGCACACAATTTTAAATCTGTTTACAATAGAAATGGAACTTGTGTGTTTCATAAGATATCATGTCGGTTTATTACCGAGCTGGGCGATGACATGGCTGAAAGGGTAAATCTTTTATGCAAACAATTAAATTTCAAATAATATCTTAATATCGATTCGTACTCAATCTAGGTGTATTTTAATAGTACCGAAGAAGCTCTGGCAGCTGCCAAACGAACTGATGTTGTTGGATTTATGCATTTCCCTTATAATTTTTCCGAATCGATGCAAGATATTCTGGATCAAGGAAGTTATGCCGATTCGAATGCTTTTAAATGGGGAGAACTTACAGTCCGAATCGATATGACCGGTACAATTATAGAAATAGTCTTTCTGCTTTAACTTCATTGTTATCAATGTTTATATGATTTTATATTTCTTTTTCTTTAATTTTAGATCAACAGATAGCTTACTTTATTGAACGTCGTTTGAGAGGGGCATTTAGTACGTTTATGAAAAATATTCTTCAGGACTGCGATCTACCAACGTCATTGGCTAATACTCCGATTCAGTTTCAGGAACCGATTTATGGATCACTTGATATTGAATTTCAGCAATACGTTGCTCCAGGTGTAGTGATGACGTATGTATTTTAATTTGTTTCTTTTTTACAGATGATAATGACACACAACAACAGTGTTATAGATATTATAAGACAATCAATACCTCATCTACCTCCACGCGCGAAAAGACATTGCTACACTATAAAGATTTTTCTTCAATTAGTTGTTGAGGGTATAAAACTTTTTTCTAAAGAGAGACTGTTTTCCTGGGTTTATTGGATTTAAATGTAGGAAAACTCAATATTTAAACACTTGCTTCATCACATCTAATATTAGCAAGAGCTTTTTATAAACGTTCATAAAAATAGACACCAGTTTATTTGAGGTCGGTTCAGACTCATAGTAGGCAGTTTTAACAGCTTGTTGTATTTTTGTATAGGTAAATTTTTAAGTTTTTCTATAGTCCCAAACAGCTCAAAATTTTTGCACTGCTGCCAGCTCGCTGATTTCTATGACAAATTATTGTATAAGATTCCAGCTAAGAGGCTTAAGCTTAGAGTTCTTCTTAGTCATACCCCAGATACCCTCACATGTTTGCTTAAAATATTAATGATTAATGATTGTGTGAATGAACAGCAACACTAATGTACCACAGAAGTTTAAGGGTTGGGAGTTACAGCTCTAAGGCCTTGAAATAGGTCAGTTTTAATTTTTTAGTTTGAATCACTGAACAGAACTATTGTTCAGACGAATAGTCTATTGCGGTAAGTGCGAAAAACTTCAAAAATATTTCTTGTCATGATTATGTGGCTCGCATCTTAGCCGTTCAAATTCGGCAGAAATTGAAAACGTACACAGTTATGCTTGGTAGTTATATCAACTAATCCCTGGTTCTCCAATAAATTGTAGGATTTTGCAGTAATTTTCAGTGTTGGAAACTTCAGATCAATAGTTCCATACCAGAAATTGAACCTGCAAAAATCCGATGGTCTTTGTTTCCGTATTGGATTCAACGGTGGTTTTTGCAACTTCCAAACGTTTTAAATCGTGCGCACTTATACATCTTACAGTATCAAAACTAGCTTTGACGCAATTCTAAGCCCTTGTTTTAGAAGTAGACCCATTTAAATGGGAAGCCAGTCTCATAAGCTTTTTGGGGTCAGCTTCTAAAGTTAGCCTTTCTTGCCATCCTTTCATCTTTTTTCCACAGCTTCCTTAATTTTTCAGGAATGAAACCACAATTTTAACCTTTTATCCAATTTTGTTGGCAATTTTGCGTATGGGGAATTTCTATCAGAGAAAGCTTCTATTTAAGCATTTTTCTGCGATGTAGGCACTACATGCATACACCATGTCAACCTTAATTAAAAGCTGACTTTGATGTTTTTAATGGTGTTTCGTCCCGGGTTTCAGGGGATATTAGCAGCTACTGGAAGTGAATCCCGTCACTTCACGCTTCGTTTGGTTCACAATGTTTATCCGTCAGTTTTTATCTTCTAAAGGGATTTTCAATAAGAGCGGATAGATGTTGAAATGGAATCAAATAAGCTGTGTGTGAGATATAAACAAAATTCCCTTTCCTTAAAAAGGACCATGAAAGTCATTTTGTATGAAAATGTTCAAATGCATACTTGGCTTCTTTCGTGGAACGGATCCGAGTGATCCAATTTTCAATTACTCTTCCGCATAGATCGGGCTGAATATCAACAAGGGCCTGTGTTTTGGTTGCCTTAAGGGGATCGGTCGATTGCAGACTTCAGGAAACTTCAAAAGAGAAAGTCTATAGTTGGGTCAAATCACATGACCTTGGTGGCCAATTCAGCGAGAAATAAACTTATCCTCAAATCGTCATTGCAGAATATCAGTCGTGGCTACCGCTGTGTGGCACGTAGCGCCGCCGTCCTGCTGGGACCAAATGTCGTCAATGTTCTTATGGTTCAATCGCCATTGGCCATCACCACTTCACGAACGTCGTTTTAGAAAAAGTAAAGCGGTCCCTAGACGCTCAATATTACGAGTATTGTAGGAACCGCTTAAGGACCAACGACGTCGTCGCCGGCAAAGGTTAACTTTTTGAGCATGCGTTGTCACCTGGTGAACGGCAATATTGCTTGTTAACACAGCCACTCATCCAAAAATGGGTCTTAAGGACCAACGACGTCGTCGCCGGCAAAGGTTAACTTTTTGAGCATGCGTTGTCACCTGGTGAACGGCAATATTGCTTGTTAACACAGCTACTCATCCAAAAATGGGTCTTTACGCTACAGATTTTTCGGTTAAAATTTGGTCCCAAATGCTCAGATGGAACAGGCAGCGAAGAAACGGTGTTGTCTATAGTCATGAACTTTGAGTTGCTGGGTCAGTTAGATCTTCTAGGGGTAGAGGCCCAAGTCCCAACGCATAATTCGCCAAATTTAAGTCTGCGAAAGGCCGAGTTCTTATTTACAGCAAGGATCGACTGCCTCGGGTTCTGCTGTACACTTTAAAGGACCGCGGTGATGCACTTTGACGTTTCTTTGACGTAGGAATGTCGGCTGATTGATTACCGGGCCGGTCGTCTCAAATTTTGCCACCAAATGTTGAACCACGTCAACCGTAAAATGGGCAGGGACACTAACTATTAACGAAAACTCATTTGGTGACTAAGGCTCGTGTTCACCGAGAGCTCCTTAACGGCTCTTAACTTTAGGAGGCTCTTAACTTGAAATTTCTGTGAGGTATTCACCAACCACTCGCAAGTGTTTTTCGAAGTTCGAAAATGAGAGCCACTCTCTCTTGTTCAGGCATACCCAAACTGTGAAATGTTGTGGAATGTTGGTCTTGACATCAAATGGATACTCTTCTACTTGGCATTGCTGACATGGTCGGAACCACTCCTAACTTTTTAGAGCGCTCGTAGATCTTCACTAATATTGCTTGGTGAATAGGTTTAGGAGCTTCTTAAGTTATGAGCGCTCGGTGAATACCGGCCTAAGTGGGAAATAAACAAGAGATTTGGTGGGTGTCATCATAACAACATGGCCGCCTCAGATTGCCAATTGAAAAAAAACCCTTTATATTGAGCCAAATTTATAAGAGCTCTGGGTGTGAATTATAAAACAAATCAACACGACATATTTCCATCATTCCATGAATTTAGAAATTTTTGCTTCGGATTATTAAAATTTTTCCGAGCATATGAATAGGTATAATGTTTTTAGATCTCCAGTTTTCTTTTCATTTCTGGCTTTTCGGTTCTTTACTAGAACCTTCACTGTAACCTTAAAGTTCATTGAACACATAATGCTTACCTACCTATGTACCTACATTTCAGTGATTTTTTATATTTACTCGAATATATTCAACAAGATATCTGTCTCTCCAACTCAATGTTTGACATCTCTATCTCTATATTTTCTTATTGCTTCGCTGGGCAAATTATGTCATGATATTTCATTTCTATCCGTACTGCACGGGATGTGTTTTGTGCCGACAACATAAATTAGCAAAACGTGAAACTAACAAAAATTATATACATTTGCAATAAAATAATGTGCATCTAGGTATGTACTTAAATTATAAATAAATAACTCGAAACATAACTGAACGCACGAATGAATGAATAACATGACACGTAAATGTATTTACTTACAAAATAAAAAAAAAATATTTTCCGACGGAATACTTGACAAGAACCAACCAAATGAGAAGACACAAAATGATGCGAACAAAATGTCATTTCACAACAAAAAGTACGAAAAAAAACCATTTGTCAAATTTCATATCAGACATCTATATCAATATAAAACCGAAGACATAGATCGCTGACATCATATCATAAGAGGAAATATCGCGACTCCATTGGAGATTTCATATCATGATGAGCATCCCGAGCGAATTTATCCCCTGTGGAGTCGGGGTGTAAAGTAAAAACACATTGAATGCACTATTTAAATATAAAAAACGAGTTCAGAAAATATAATACCAAAAGTCTCATTGCATATAAGAACACATCTGCATTCTCTTTTAAATTAAAAATAAACAAAATAATATTAAATCCTTATTGTCTAATAAAAAAGCTAAGATCAAACAATATTAATATCTTTTTCTATGGCTCTTCATTAGGATGGTATTTTTCTTGGCAACTCTCATGACAGCTGCTGTTTTTATATCAGAAAGAATGGATGGAGTTTGGGACAGGACTTTAGTTGCAGGCGTCTCCGCAACTGAAATGCTGTGGGCTCATCTTCTTACGCAATTCATCATAATGATATTCCAGTCCTTCGAAGTAATAATGTACATTGGACTTGTATTCGATACCTACAACAAAGGTGACACTGTAACACTCATTGGTTTATTAACTTTAACTGCTTTTTGTGGAATGCTTTTCGGACTACTGATATCAGTTTATTGTCGGTCGCATACGACTGCAAATTTTGTCGCAACTGGAGCCTTTTATCCCATGATTATTCTCTGTGGTAAGTGCACAACTTTTGTTTTAAACTAAAATTGATCATTACTTAATTTTTGCTTATTTGTAAGGTCTTCTCTGGCCACTAGAGGGCATGCCAAAAGCTCTTCAGGAGATTGTTATGTTCTTCCCATTCACAATACCTTCAATATCGGCCAGAAATATAATCGAGAAAGGCTGGTCAATCACAAATTCCCAAGTGTATAACGGATTCATTGTGATGGCGGTGTGGATTGTAATCTTCTTTACTGCATGCATATTGGGCTTGAAACGAAAGGCATAGGCCCGATTAACATATAACCTCATCCAAACGACATAAGATTTATTTTTCATTTGTTTAAATTGTAAGATATAACTTAATGTATATTTTTTTCTTTGTTATACTACATGAACCATTTCTTTGTACTTATTTAAATTCAAAATCAATTCATGTTGGAAATGTTGTCTGTAATACATACATTTTAGCACTCATTCGTGATCATGACAAAAAAAAATCGGCATTCATTCAGAATCATGCATTGGGTTGATGATGTAAGGGTTTTATTTAATGTTCTAGATTTTTAGTTTTTAGTTGTAGTTGAATCTTTTGTATACAAATCTTCTATGTAATTTTTAGTGTTATTGAAATATGTGATTAAAAGAATAAAAAGAATATTATTATTGATAGGAACGTTTACCAAATAAAAATGTGTGTTTTATTTCGTAATTGTTTAAAATAACGCAAATGATGAGAAGAGATCTTAGCGAAATAAATCAAATAACAAAAAAGATAATTTTCAAAGCTATTGATTTTTATTTTTTAATTTTTGAATTTTTAAATTTGCAACTTTTATAAACACTTTCATAATATTATTCGATGTATGCGAATTTCTTATTACACAAATATTTCGAAAGCACGTTCAATTCTCTGGATGAATTCTACAAACAATTTAATCCTTTGATCAAAATTTTAGTCCAATTACTAAAATGTTAATATGTACTACATTCCCACTACTCACTAAACTGAGATTTAATTAAATTGACCATTATTTTGCATATCTCGAAGATTTAGTTAATTAATTAAATAGTAAATCAGAAGATAAGAAATTAATCTTGATAAATCTTCATTGAGCCAATGGTTTATTTGAGCACATTGACTGCAGAATCGACCTTTTTTTAAGTTAAAGTTAATCTTCTTCTTAATCTTACAGCCATATTTATAAACTCTTTATTGCGAGTACATAAAGGTATACAGCCCTTATAATACCCCTAAACGCAAAAGTGTTATTTATAAAACTTATGCAACGTTGAATAGGGGCATTAAATAAGCTAAACGCGTTTGGAGGTTGGGTAGTAGATATATAAGAACATATTGCGATTACCAAAACAAAAATGCGTATTAGTTGATATTGAAACTAAAACCTTCTTTTGTTAATATTATTTCAAAATAAAATTCTATATTATATTAAAAACAAATTAAATTAAAAAATGTTCAGAGTGGTTCTTCTACTTTCGGTACGTGTTAGTGTCGCTATTTAACTTTCGATTATTGAGATTTTGTAAAAATAATGTTTGTCCTTAAGTGGGTTCAAGTTCAAGGTCAATTGTTTGTTACTATTTTTCATTTTGTATGTTGTTACGTTTCGGTTTTGATTGTGCCCTTATTCAGACCTATTTATGAAGCAAATTTTAATTGAAAACATATATACATATATACATATATACATATGTACATACATATATATACCAAAATTCAAAAGAATTATACTTAAAATATTTAACAAAGAAAAATATTTCTTATTTGTTTGTTTGTTTGATTTTGTTATCCGTTTTTTTTTTTAAATATTTAAGAAGACGAAGAAAGGGAACATTAATTAAAACAGAGGGCACATCGTTACTATATTTAAAATGGAAGAAAATATGGTATAGAAAGTTGTTCAAATCTTAAATCATGTAGCAGGATCTGTGTAAGTAATATTAAATGCAGAGAATATATGCATATCTATTTTATACTAAATACAACAAAAACGTTCGAACAATTTTGGATTTCGAATCCGAAAATTCTAATAAAGATTTACAAAAAAATTATCGTCGACACTAAGAAATTTTTATACGAAAATTTTAAATTTAATGATCTACCAAGAACAATCTTAAAAAAAAGAACACATTTAGTAAATAAATCAGCAAATACTCTTAAAAATCCAGTTTCCTCATAATAAATTGTGAATTGAATACTCGTTACTTAGTTACGAATACATACGATTCACTACAGTGTGGGTAAAAGTAGTTAAATTGGTGCACAAAATTATCAATTTCTTCATTTGTAGTTGGTCATCCCACAAATTTTGAAAGTAGAAGCACAATAATTGTTTTACAAGTTTTGAAGTATGAAATATGCAGTTGATAAATTTGTTGAATAAATCTCCGATTTCTCGGTATGAATTTTTATTGCTTAAAGCCCAAAGAGTAATTTATATGCTTTGTTCTAAGTCTGTACCTGGGCGTTTTTGGCCTTTTTCCATAAAGGGCTTATTAGTTCTTCCTTTAATCCCTAGAATTAGGTATTCATTAAGAATGTTACTTTTAATGAATTGAAACGTTTCATTCGCTTGTACTTACAAGAAATAATTGCTTTGACATTCTGAAATGACCGAAGAATTCCCCATCTGAAAACTTTTCGATTGTTTTGATGTAATTACGCATATGCACCATTGCAGCCCTATTTATTATTTTTCACTAATACTGGATTCAACCTTGGAATAGTTAAACCGAGCCGAAGCACTTATTTTGGGTTAACGCCACGTCAAACAAATCCTTATTTAAAATTATTTTCTTAGCCGTTTTAGCTATACCTTCCTTATGTCAAATATACTGGGAAAAAAGTGACAAATCTAAAACTCTGGTTATTATACACCTAAATCAAACCCCAGCTGATTTCCATTATTATTCATTTTATTATCATTGTATGCATATTGGAAATTGGATACATTGGATGTATATTGGATGTATTTATTTATTTATTTATTTACATCTACAAGCAATTTACAGCTAACAGATTATGGATAAAATTAAAATTAAAGTTATATACCTATACATATAATGCTAAAAAATAAATAAAAATAAAAGATTAGCTTTAAAGATATTTTTAGAAAAACTTATATCAATACCCATAAGTCGGCAAACTTCATTGAAATGAGTTATAGCTCTAGAACTAGGTTCATTACTACCATAACTGGTCCTGTGGTACCGTTCGAAAAGCAAATTCCTTGAGCGTAGTGATCTAAACGGAGCATAAATTGGCATAATTGAAAGTAAAGGAGGGCATCTTATATGATAACATAATACATCCCTTACAAGCATTGCATCATGAATCGTTCGTCTTGAATCTAAAGATTTAATTCCAAGTAGTAGACATCTTGCTTTATTATCGGGGGCGAAATTCCATTTCATTTTAAAAAATATAAATTTTGTAAATCGCCGTTGAATATTTTCAATACGATTTGAAAGATTCTTACCAACCACATTGCGTTCCACCGTAACGTACAACTGTTAGAGCGTTTGGAAAATATAAATAATTTATTAATGTAAAATATATATCCTTTTTGTCTAGCCGCGCACTAGCAATTTTTAGTTGCGAAACTGCTTGGTTCGAGCAACTAAAAAGTTTGTGTTTTGACACAAACTAAACGATTGCCTAAAATAAGTTCGTCATTTTATTGAACATATAATTATCTGCAAATTCACCGACATTCAACCAAACAGTTCATCTGTTTTCTATAAGTAACCAAACAGTTTCGCAACTAAAAATTGCTAGTGCGCGGCTAGCCTTAGAAACGAAAAAAAATTGCTTACACTCCTTTTTGTAAATTTCAAAAGATATCATCTCAAAATGACATTTAGATATTAAAACGGCCTTAAACCTCCTATGAACCAGTTTTAGCTTATTCCACCGTTATTCCACGTGCGTTTTCGTTATAAATAGGGTTTTCAGGATTAGAGCCGTTGTAAAGTCGAAGTAACTTTACTCCGTCGCTAAAAAGAGTTAGTAAATAAGGCTGTTGGAGTTTAAACCAAATCGCCTTCTTTTTTTGTTTAAAAATAATTTTTTGCTATAGTACAAGCAGTGTTGTTCCATGTAGACAAAAAATGTAGACTACACGATTGTCTACGTGTAGACAATTCAACGTATACAATTCATGATTGTCTACATGCCAATGTCAACAATGTAGACAACGTAGACATTCAATTTTTCTTATTATGTTTCGTCTAGCCAAAATCATTGTCATCAATCAAAACAATCATAGAGACATCGCCGGATTCAGATGTCGCAGGTGATTGGGATTGCTTACAGGCATTCCTTTCGTAAATGAATGTGAAGGCATTGGCGCAAAATTTGAAACAGCCTATTATTAAGGTATTATTTATTTATTCATTCATTTTCATTTTATACATTTTACATTATAATCATTACATAGTTTAAAATTTATTATGAATTTTAAAGCATTGGCTAAGCCGTCAGCTCGAGTGGCAATTATTATTTGAAATAATATATAAACGAAAAAAATTAAATATATTCAGTTATTAACAAATTTCTGTATTTATAAATAGATTTTAAGAAGCAGCATAACGCTTTCCAGTTTGTTCCGTTTAAAATTTCGATCGTTTCCAACATCGTAAATCTTTCTTTTCCTTGAAATGTAAATCTTTGATGTTTAAAGATTGGACAAATACTAATGAGGTGGAAAATGTCTTCCTTGGCATGCATGTTACACAGCGTGCAAAATCGATTAAAACTGCCGTTGTAGGGGGTTCCATTTAGGTAGAGAAGCTCACATCTTGATTTGAATAATAATGATATTTCTTTATAGCTTAGGCAATCTTTAAAGTAGTTGTTGCCGAAAAGGTTATAATTTAGCTGTGAGTAGAGAATTCTGCTTTCGGATTCTCGTGCTTCGATGATAAGGGTGTTTCGATTATTATCTTCATTTATTTGAATAAGGGTGTAAAGTTGTTCCTTTAACAAAGCTAAGTTACTAAAGTTCCATTGCAAATCCTTATTGTTAAAACAAGCAATATTCTGCCATTTCATCATCCACCAGTCCTGGTTTCTTTCTTCATAAAGAAGCATTTTTTTCGTTAGTCGAGTATCTGGATGCGAAGCGATTTTTAATATATAGTCTGCTTGTAGCTTGAGAGTAGAGGTCAAAATTTTGGTTAGACCAGTTTCCAAATATACTGCATAGTTTGGAGTATTTCTCGGCAGATTAAAAAGTTTTTTCGAAAAGTTTCTTTGAAATTTTTCAACCTCTTCGAACTCATCCGTTCCCCATACTTGAGCCGCGTAGCAAAGTGTTGATTTCACAACACTATCAAATATTTTGTATTTAGTTGAAAGAGCGACACTTTCGTTTCTAAATATTTTCCGCCATGTAATATTGACCAAACTTTGCGATGTTTTTGATTTTTCTTGAAGATGCTTCGTGAAATCCAGGGTCGAATTTATTTTCAGTCCCAGGTATCTGTATTCTTTAGCAACCTCAATTCTGCTGCCATTTAAGAACCAATTATACATTGTTCCTCCTCGACAAGTATGGGCGAAGACCATAATTTTTGATTTTTCAATATTTATGGTAAGGCCCCAGGTTTCACAATAATTCGAAAGCCTATTGATCATAAGCTGCAAGCTTTCTGGAGACTCTGATAATAACACTAAGTCATCTGCATATAAAAGGACATTAACATTGGTATCAGCAATTCGGATTCCACCGGGTATACAAGTAACTATGTCGTTCACAAATAACGAAAATAATGAGGCACTCAACAGACAGCCTTGTTTAACTCCAGAGTCAGTATCAAACCATTGTGAGATAGCAGTTCCATCCCACACTGCTGCTTTCGTATCTGAATACATATCCTTCAAAACGTTGATGAATTTGGATGAAAGACCCAGTTGAGACAGCTTATACATCAATGCATTGCGATTCACCAGATCAAAAGCCGCCTTGAAATCTACAAAAAAAGAATAGACCTTCTTTTTTCTGGCTTGGAATGCTCTTATTATTGAGGTTAGGCAAAATATTTGGTCAACTGTTGAGTAATTTCTCCTAAACCCAGCTTGGAGTTCCGTTAGAATGTTGTTCTCCTCTACCCATCTTTCAATTCTGTTCACAAGAACACCACAGAATAGTTTGGCAATTGTGTTCATAAAAGATATTCCACGATAGTTTTGAGGATTATTAAGGTCACCTTTTTTATGGATGGGAAATATAACAGATTTCTTAAATGAAGTTGGAACAATAGCTGTTGTAAAAATGTTATTAAAGAGTTTCTTTAACTGGTTGCTTAAAGCAGGGCTACCATTTTTGAAAAACTCATACGGCATACCATTTTCTCCAGATGCTTTTTCATTTTTGGCCTTGTCAACTACAGCTTGGATTTCATTACTGCTTATTTCTGGATCCAATATTTCATCTAATATTAACGGTTTCGCATATGCAAAAGACAGGGTAGATTTGTTGAATAGTAACTGCTTGAAGTGTAAAGACAGATCCTCTGCGGAGATAGCTGTGCCTATTACGAAATTGGATCCGTTTATTTTCTTCGCGATTTTCCAAAATTCTTTGGGGTTTTTAGTGAGGCCTAAAGTGTGAGCTTGGTTGGTACAAAATTCGATTTTTTTCAGGGAGCATAGCTTCTTATACTTAGCGTTTGATTCCAAATACATTAGTTTCAGTTCATCACAGTAGCATTTACGCAGTGCACTTAACAAAGAGAATGACTTTTTTCGTGCTTCAAAGCATTCATAATCAAACCAATCTTCTTTAAACTTTGTTGAGGTATTTGGAGATCGAATACGTGAGAAGCTCCTTATACAAGATGTTATTTGGATTGAAAGTATTTCAGTAGAATTTTGCGTTGGTATTTCTGATAGGAGCTTATCTAATTTATTTTGGTAGGCACCCAAGTCTACATTTTTCCATTTAAGTTTTGGAAGAAGATGAAGCTGTTTTTGTTGTGTTGTTGTTTCATTGGTCCACTTTACCAATAGGGGCATATGATCAGAATAAGTTTTGCACTGAACCTCAAACGATGATACTAACTCTAACCAGCTACCATTTGCTGCACAATAATCAATTACAGATTTGCCCTGTCCTCCAACAAAAGTGTAGTGTCCTTCATAATCTCCACTCGTGGAACCATTTAAAATAACGCAATCGTACAGTTGTAGCATTTCTAGAAGATTTGAACCATTTTGGTTGCACACATCATCCTTGGATATCCTAGAGTCTAATGAAATAAGTGGGTTGGTAATGTTACTTACAGATGTTATCTGCATATTGCTGGTTCTAGCGTTTAGATCGCCGATAACCAAAACGCTTTTATTAGAAAGATGGCACATTATTTGGTTGAGTTTTTCATAATCTTCATTCCAGTTAGTACAATTAATGTAAGCAGGTACAATAAACATATTTGCTTTTTTTAAAAGTTTTACTACGGTAACTCCTCGATGCTGTTCAAACTCATAGCTAGTGAGTAATGTTGTTTTTATTCCGTAGAGGCTCCCACCACTTGCACGCCCTTTGACCGATGTTTTAATTGCTGCTTCCCAAAAAAGTGTAAATCCATTGAAAAAATTTGTAAATTTAGAGATATTTTCGCTAATTATGTGCGTTTCATATAGAAAAAATAAATCATAAGTTTTAATATAATTAAAAAAATCTGGGTACAATAGCTTATTATTAAGGCCTGATACATTATATGATAAAATACTAGAACTTAAATTAAATATTGAGCTGACGGCTACTTTTTCTCAATTCCCTACTACTTTACTACAGTTTGCTTTACTCGATGACATCCCTGGCGATACTGCATTTGTTGCTCTAGTACAATTATTGTTTTGACGGCTAGATGTCCAAATTGACAGCGTTAAGTTTCTGACGGCATCAAAGTTAATTTTTTTCCCAAACATTGCATTTAATTCTTCTTCTCCATCAGTTTGGTTAAATTTTAGAATGTTGGAATTATTCAAATAAAATGTTTTTTTTTCGAATCACAAGTGTATTGTTTTTTATTTGTACGGGTTCGTTGGGAAAATGCGTTCTAATAGCTTTTCTGTAGCTTAAAAGAATTCTTCGTTTCTTTTGCATTAGTTTGGATAAGTCTCGCTGGATATAAACTCCTGAGCCTTTGAGCTTTGCTGAGTTGCTTAGCATTTTAAAAGCGACTTCATTGGAGCCTGTGTTAATTTTAAGTTTTATGGAAGTGTTATTTTCACTTATTTTGACGGCTTCCGGTATATTTTGTGATTCGACATCACCGAGCAAGAGTCTGGTCGTATCTCGAACTTTCACTTGTGTATTGGCATGATCATTTGGGATTGTCATTATGATGTTTTTCCCTCTGAGTTCTCGGTTTTGTATTTCAAGCTCTTCTTCAAGGGCATTGCATCGAACTTCAAATTGTTGTACCTGTCGTGAGAGTTCTTCATTTTGTGTCCTTAGAACGGCGATTTCGGTGTTCAACTTGTTGAAGTCTTCTTTTGTTGCTAACAAAGCGGTCGCTTTTAAAAGTTGAGTGTGAAGTGAATCATCAATAATTGATTTAATCTTTTCAAAATCAGAAGATGTAATCGACATATTTTTATTCGCTTTAAAGATTTTTGGTGTTCTCTTGGATTCGTTTTCTAAATTGCAAGGGTCTTCGGGTGAAGTTTGGTTGATATTTCTTTTTATATTCAGTCATGTGACTTGACGATTGACACAAGCTACAATTTGTAGGCCTTTTTTATAGCTAATGTTACCTGAATATTCCGCAAATTTCTTAACAATTTACACAAAACTTTACGTAGTGTAATTTACAAAACTATTCGAATATTTATACGCAAGATTGAACTGATTATATTTAAAAAATATCAAGAGCGCCTTTATACAACTTCTATTCACTTGCAAACCAGTGTTGCCACTGTATGATACTACTTAACAATTTGCTAACTTTATAGTAGTTTACTAACTCATTCTTAATTTTAAACATTTTCTAACTAGTATCGTACTAAAAGAATTTTCTTAATAAATTGCTTCTGAACACACCTAAAACAATGACATTTCGTGTAAAAAAGTAAGTACACGAACCTTTTTTGATGTTTGCAAATGTCAAAGAGCCATATGAAGCTAGCACGATACTAAAAAAATAAAGTAGCTATTCGATGATTTAAACTTTAATAAAAGGGTAGAGAAAGTATGATGTTATATTCGATTAAAATTTGCAAATTCGTCGTTTTAACCTAGTTTCAAACTAAAACAGCTTTAACATCTCACTAATTCAACTAAAATTTTGCGCCGTTATTATTAGGATATGAATATGCTTTTTTTAACAAATTTTTATTTACCTGTGGCTGCGAAGACGGCTTTCTGCAGTATTTTGTAGAATATGCTACATATTTGTTATTGTACTAAAGGAAAACCTAATTGATCGAAACCTTTATTTTTTCATCGACCAATATTTGAATAAAAACTCAAATCAACACCTGAAATTTTCTTAAATGAAGTAAACAATGTGACAGAGAAATCAAGAATGACAGATTGGCTGGCATGCTTTGTCTTCATTGTGTACATTGTCGACATTGTCTACATTGTTTACATTGTCTACATTGTCGACACAATTGTCTACGCATTAATGTAGACAATCAAAGTCGACACGTAGAGGAACAACACTGAGTACAAGTAGCATGCATTTAAATTTTTGGAACAATTTCCAACCACAATTTTTGAAAAATTTTTAGCATCCATTTATAATTTTGTTCACCGTGTTCCTAAACGTCAAATGCATTTGCAAGAAAATTCACTAACGTTGATCAAATAGATTTTGTACAAGCCGGACGATTGCATATTTGACGACAGCATTGACGATCAAATTGACGTTGATTTGACGTTTTCGAAAACAGTCAATTATACCACCATCGAGACTAGTGTGTTTCTGCCTTAAGCTGTGCATAAACCTTAAAAAAAATCCGTATTTTCTTAGCTGACTCCGAAAAAGCATATGTCACTTGCAATTCACTTGTCATTTGTGTTTTTCGCTATTGTCGTTCTTATTATTATTTTTGGAAAGAGCAAAATAAAAAAGTTTTTCCAAACAAAACGCAAATTTAAAAAATGCACGTAAATCTGGATCCACTCTTGGTGGACAAAATCGCCAACGAAGTTAAGTCCCAGGGAGTATTTGATCAATTCCGTAAGGACTCGATGGCCGATGTGGACACTAAACCCGCCTACCAAAATCTTCGTCAACGCGTCGAAAATACTGTGAACAAATTCTTATCCGCTCAAATGTGGACCCCTGAAATGAATAAGAATCAACTTCGTGAAAGGCTTCGCAAGCACATAACAGAGTAAAATAATTCATATTGATATTTATCCATAGAAACATTAACAAAACAAAACTAAAATCTTTGCAGAGCTGGTTTCCTAGATGTTGGTGTCGAGCGCATAGTTGACCAAGTAGTAAATCCCAAGATTGCTACTGTTTTTCAACCAAAAATCGAAGACATCGCCTATAAGTATTTAGGAATTCCAAAGCCGCAACCAATAGTGGTAACGACTTCTGATGTACCACCCTTGAATGGAATTCTGAAGATTGAAACTGACTTGCTGCCAACGGATCTGGAGCAAGTAAGTCCTGACTCTGATAAATGCACTGTGAAATCCGATTCCAAGGACGAAATGGAGATTGATGATAAAATCGATGACTTTGAATCTCCCGCCTTTGAGCCTATTGAGAAAAGTAATTTGGACAGATTCAAATTCGAATCTAAATTCCAACCCAAGGTAGATGAAGTGAAAGAAATTAAAACCGAACAGGTGAGTTTAGCACCGCCCGCATCGCACTCTTTCGCATTCCGGCGATATCAACCACAAGTCAAAGATGAAAGTTCATCGGAAGACTGGGATGCAGATGAGAACAATGAACCACCCCCTGAACCACCGGTGAAGCCAGATGACCCAGCGCTTTGCAATGCTTCGCCAGGCGAAGCAACACAGGAATCCCAGCTGTCGCAAGTTTCAAGTGATAGTCGTCTCTCGATTGTTACCAATGGAAACACTCAGGATGATCAATCAACCGCTTGTGAAATTAAAGAGGAAAGTAATGTTAATATATCCGAGGAAGCGCAGATGCCAAAGTTCAATGAAAACTCGAACTCTTGCTCCGATCAGAAACCCTCAGAGCCACTGCATTTCGACATAAAAAAAGATGAAATAATATTCGAAGGAACTGAACGCAAAACGGAGCCACCAAGTGAAGATACATCTCCCAACATCAGCGACGAGCACAGAGTAGACAGCTCCATGGAGAATAAGACAATCGATACATCAGAAACGAGTGACATTCCGCTGCCCTCGCATGAATTCTCGTTCGAAAAAGATTCGGATTTCAAGTTCTCAAAAATCGAAGTCAAAGTTGACTTGGAAGAGGCTACAAAAACAACCTCCCTGGATGACTCGGCCGATAGGGAGTTACACATAATTGAAAAGTCGGAAATGTCTCAGTGCTCCATGTCGCAGAATTCGATTAAATCCCCAATGGCGAAGCCGAAGTCCCCTTCGGCGACATCTTCCCCGTTGAATTCTCATCACAAGTCAAGTCATCGTGACAAAGAACACTCGTCATCGCGGCACAAGAAATACTCTAAGGACAGACGATCTGATAGAGAAAAGGATAAGTACAGCAGTAGCAGTCACAAGTTGCCATCGTCCTCTTCGTCAAGGCATCATTCATCAAAATCGTCGAGTAGTTTGAGAACAAGTGGAGGTACGCCGTCAGATCATCACCACCACCATCATCATCGTAGCAGCAGCAGTTCCGTGCATAAATCAAAGAGTTCGTCTCGATATGAAAAATCTTCGCGAAGCCATCATGATTCCGAGGAATCCAGTCGTAGTCGTGATCGCAGTAAGTCGAGATCGGATAAGACAAGGGACAAGTCCTCAAAGGAAAAGTCTGATCGCAGCAAAATGTCGGTTGACGATCATTACTCTTCCAAACACAAGTGGAGAAAGTCGACAGATTCTAATGACGAAGACAGCAGTCAGGAGGGATCGCAGCCTCGTGGTCCGAAAGACAGCAGCAATTCACAGGACAATGCAACCAATGGGACTCACAACAATAGCAATACTTCGTCAGGAACGTCGAGCGCAAATAATCCAAATGGAAAAGGTAAATATAATTTTGAGTACGTTTTTTCTTAACTTTATTGCAAACAATCAATGTAAAACCTTTATCGACGGAAAGGCTATTTCTAGAAGATAAGTAGAAAACACATTAAACGTTTGAACGCTGTACTTAAGGCAGTTAAAATTCAAGTAGAAAAGGGGTATCATTCCCAGGTAGATTAGCTAGACGGAATTGTTGATAAAAAATAAGCACTAAAACAATGCTGTTAAAATTCCAGAAAGTTAGTTTTACAGATTCTTATTCCTAAAACTTTTAAAACTGTATTTTTAATATAAAATCAAACTACCATTAAAATATTTTGTTTCTGCTTAGCTGGAGGCAGTGTCGCGGACACTTCAACAACACTGAATTTAGCTAGCCAGAAAATCGTTATATTGGATAATTTGCTCGAGAATCCAGAAACCAATTTCATCGAAATTGGAAATGCATGCGTTCAAGTAAACACAACCAGTGATCAAACAACACAAATGTGTCCTTACAATGGTGAGTCGTTGTTTTATTTTGAAAATGAAACCAAAACCAAAGAAGATGTTGAAATTCGGATGAATTTACTCACAAATATGATGGAGAATTTCCGGAATATCTTAAAATCAAGTTTGGGAAGCTCCCGCGAGCCTTCCACAACTGAATCGGAATCGGGAAATGGAAGTCAGGAAATAGAGACCAGTTCCATTGGTGACCGACCAAAATCTTTGTCACCGACCGGTAATTCGGTAAACAGTCCTCTGAATAGTCCCAGTAAATCAACAACATTAACGAGTGCAACGCTCACAATCGATTGTATACAATATAGTGGCGCTTCAATTTCGCATTGTTTAAGCAAGCGTTTTAAATTTGACGAAGATTCGCATACGAAAGTGTCACCTACATCTTCTGAATTGAGCGTAAATTCGAAGGAAAATGAATTTATGGACAAAAATTCACAAAGTGATAGTGGTAATTTGATGAACGACTATGTAAGAAACAAACAAAATAAATAAAACTTTGATTTTTTAGATTCTTTGGGATCCCGGGATGCTGGTAAATCTGCAATCAATAAAGTGATAACTGCTGTTGTCAAACGCAAGGTAATCGTCAATCGGAATCAGCGATATTCAAGCGAGGATCTCTATAAGCCTCGTCCCATTTTAAGTCAAAGATCGAGAAGAAGGGGATTGGATGCAGTTATTTGAATATAAATATGTATATGAAAATTAATCTTAAAAATTCGTTGAACCTAAAGTAACTGATATTTTTGAATCTATGCGGATATACACATACAATCATACATATAATAAAGAATGATTTTTTTTTCAAAAAACAAAAAATGGTCACATACATGGGTGTGATGTGTTAATGAGGAGCATACAGACAATTTTTGGTTTGGAGGTATGACTACCCTTAAGCACAGTGCGAGCGTTTACGAAAGGATTTAAAAAGAGATACCGATGTTTCGAATATCATAATAGAAGGGAATTATTGAGACGGGTAAAGCATTCTACTTTCGTATAGTGGGCCAAAGAAAGAATCCCTGAATTTGACAGTAGATCCGAAGTTGGGCTAAGGGTAAACTGATGACTAGAAAAAAAGGCTGTCTGTGTTGTACATACCGAGAACTGAAAGCTGTTCGGTTTCCTCAATGCATTCCGCTTTAATGACAGAAGACAGAATTGAGTTTTTGAAACAACATTTTACGCAGTAAAAATCAACAAAAAGGATGAGGTTCGCGTAAAAAGATTATATCTTGAATTATATTAGTCGGATCAACAAGACGCACCTATACACGCAACACGCTAATAGTCATATTTGCACTATTCTGTAGGTGTGAAGCATTTGCACTAAAGGCATAGGTATCTGGAACGTAACCAGAGCGAATCATCTTCGTGAAAGTACTCCAAGTACTTGTAGGACAATCAATCTCTTCTTTGAAAGCCCAATAATAATTCATTCAAGCATCAGTTTCTTAGTGTGAGATCTTACGAGTTTCAAAGGTAAACTTGATTTAATGCAGCCAATTTGTAGCTAGTTTTTAACTGACTGAGTTTCTCAACTACTATTATAATGTAATTCGATAAATGAAAGTTCAATTAATTTATCATGGAGTTATCTAAAGACCTAACTTAAGAGGTTCGTTCTTTTCAAGATGTAATGAGAGTTAAAACCCACTGTAATAAGGTAGTGTTTTTAAAATATCGAATTTGAAAAGATTTTTTTTAATTAAAAAAAAAATGTTTTGATAATGAGGAAGTCAGAAATTAAAAAAAAAATGTAATGCAATGTCTTAATCTCAAAACTTTTTCATTGAATTATAGATGGTACAAAATAAGCGACACAAACAAAAATTATATGAAATTTTCGAGAAAAATACGATTTTCGAAACCCGTTTTTTGCACAACTGATGAAGTGTTTTTGTTGGGATATGCTGGTCAAATGTAAAAGTGTGTCCAAGACGTAAGCGTACGATGTTGATTATTTTCTGTTTAGAGGGTATATTATGATAGCGAGTTTCTCGGGATTAACAACCTGGCTAGTGGGACGATTATTACTCAGAATTTTGTAAGTTTTAATTTCTAAACGTTGATCATTCATGAACTTCATCATTATAAAAACCTCGATAATAAAAAGAGTACATCTGCTCTGTTTGCTGATATATCAAAAGTTTTCGACATGGTATGACATCTTGCTAGCTAAGATTGAAAATGTTAAGTTCCGAGGTTTTAAGTATAATATGGTTCAGTTCTTATTTAATAAAATGCATAACTGGATCGCACGAACTTGCTCTTATGTAAGAGTGCTTTGGAATTTAAAATACATTTTATAAATATAAAATATGGATTTAATGAGATAAAAATGTTCAAATGCATGAAATTGCCATCTGATTTCCAGAAAAGTATGAATTTATGCAAACAAATCTCAAAAATCGTTTTATTATTAAACATTATTAAAGTCATTTTTTATATAAGAAATTTCTTTAAAATTTGTCAAGAACAAAATTTAGGATGCCAATTTTACGTATTTAGTAGTATAGATTTTAGGAAATAATTTCAAAAAATAATCGTTCACACGTTTTGAAGATATGGATTTGTCAAAAAAAATTAGGAATTTTTTTTTTCAAAAAACCCAAAAAATATTTTTTCGAATATTTTTATATACAATATTATTATACCTTAAGGGACCTCCCGTTAAAAAAAAATTTGGTTAAAATCGTTAGAGCCGTTAATGAGATAGTTGAAAATCAAAAAAACGGTTCTATGACAGGTACCGTTAATAACATTTTCTTGAGCGAAATGTAGTCCATGTCCATAAAAGCACACATAATTCTTCTTATCAAAATCGTTAGAGCCGTTTTCGTGATAAATAAGATGTATGGGGGGTACCGTTAGTTTTTGAGCTAAAAAAATTTCAATTTTCCCTGTAGAGAATCACCGAAGACCCGTATCGAGTTTGAAGAAGATACCTTCACTAGATAAGGCTGTAGATCGAGGTACAGACATACAGACAGACAGACGGAATTACCGGACCCACTTTTTTCGTCTTCGCTTTCATCGTAATGTCAACTTTAAACAAAATATCGAGTTTGATTGCAGAACTTTGCCCTATAGTATCTATACCGCAAGCAAAAAATAGAACACTGAGGGTGAAATTGTATGAGATCAGTAGTGAAATAAGGTCAATAGAACTTGGAATTCGTCAAGTTTCTGTATTGAAGCCATTTATTTTCTTGATCTATGTATGTATGTATATAAATTCTTCAATTGGCTTGACTTTTGACAGCTTTTGCTGACGATGTTGGTTTTATTATAGTTACGTATAGTATAGTTATCATGATCTTTTCTCTGATGTTAAGGATTTGGTTTGCCGAGCATAAACTAAGTTCTAAAACACTAAAACTAAGACAATGTTTTTCAATTTTTCAGGGCCAAACCGCTCAGATGCTGATCTCTTTTTAAATGCATGCGAATGTCGAAAGTTAAGATTTTTACAATGCTCATGTGATTCCTCTTGCACTTTCTCTAGCTCTATAATTTGCAATGATAAATGTTTTAAGATAGAAAGTGTGAATGAACTTAAATACCTAGGACTTACCATTGACTCCAGGGTCCGTATCGAGTAAGAGTAAAGTGATCACTAAATTAGTTGATTGTCGTTTTTATAAATAAATAAAATAAATATATAATTAAGCTATTATTATCATCTTAAAGTTATAAAAATTTACTATGGGGTCTTTCATTCATATTACTACAGTAAGGAATCACTTGTTGGGGAGGAACCCACAAAAATAAAACTCATCCTATTCTAATTACACAAAAACACGTTCTGATTTTTTTTTTTTTAAAACCACGCCTGACATTAACAGACCATTAAGGATATTTTAGAGGGCGTTTCTATTAAAATTCAAAAATCTTATGTCACTATTGAAAGTTCCTATACATTATCCACCTATACTTAATGGGTGCCTTCTCATTTTGATTATGGGGAGTTTCACTTTTAGTCTGTTTACCTTAGTTTTCCCACAGTTCTCAGTTCCCATTTCATAAAAATAAGTTCTCGTATAATATCAAGAACTCTCTATTTTACCGCTGTTTTCATAAACAGTGCTCTTATGAAATATCCAGTTGCATTCCTCCCTTCAAACAATTCAACCTTAATACCCGTACTTCTAAGAATGATCATCATTTTACCTTGAGCCCGATATCGGTTGTACTGTCAAGTACAAAGATTTTTTTTAGCCGCACTACACGAATATGGAATGCTTTACCCGGCTCAATATTTCCCACCCAATGTTCATCGGCATCTCCTTTCAAGTAATATCATTATAAAGGTTATAAAGGTATTCATAGGCCCTTGAGTGCGCTTATAATATAAAAAAAAAACTATGGGTCTTCTCTCCAATAACCATTCTCCAAAATAATAAAAAAAAAAACTAAATAAAATAGCCATAGTATGTATGAATGTATGTTTAAATCAATATTTTATTGTTATTCTCGCAATATACAATATTTTACAAACAAATATATAATTTTTGAAATTATAACGAAAATCGTGACTTTGCATCACGTTTTCTTCTTTAATTTTTCATTGAAGATATTCTTTTTTTTTTCAAATTACCATATTCTAATGTGATTATTATTATGTACATTCAAAAACAAAAAAAAAACTATTACTCGTATAGTGTGTTGTCGGTTATCATCTTCACAAAACTTTTAACTTTTTTTATTTATTTTATCAATAATTTATACTCGAATAGAAACCAACGTATTTTCGCCTTTCTTTTGAGTCAACCGGTACAATTATAGTAATAGTCTGAGAGAGTTTCTTCTTATATGTACTTTTAAAGTTTATATAATAGACAACATGTACACAGCTATGCTTAACAAAAAAATAATAATAAAAAATAGTTAAATATAATACAAGAAACATCAGCACGAGATGTTTTCGAATCGTCTTTTTTTTGCAGACAAAAACTACAATAGTAATAATGTAATGTGTGGGGAGAGGGGCAAAAGGTGGTTTGTTGTATGAGGGTGAGAACGATAGTGTCACAAAGAGAAAGTGAGAGAAAAAACAAGCAATGTACATATTATGTATGTAGATAAAAAAATATATTCTTTAGGGTTTTTTAAGGAAACTTTGACTTTTTTTTTAATTCTTATTTTAAAAACTTTATGTAACGAATTGTTTTAAAAACATACCGTTACTCTCATTTTTATTCAACTGACTTGCTTTAAGCAGACCAGGATTTTTGTTTTTACATTAAATACGTTTCAATTGACAAATGAATATCACTTTAACAATTTTTTTTTTAAATATTTTTTTTTGTATTGTCCATAGACATTTTTACTTAAAGAACATAATGCAGCAATTTGTTTTCTATACTAAAGCATTCGCTCTTGTTATTAAGACATTAACATAATTATAACATAGTTAATAATAACAATATTTATTCTGGTATTTATTTACAAACAAATTATTAAAATAACCTTTTTTTTTATTCGTTCGTTCTCAACTTCTATCTTATTTTTAAAATATTTTGTATTTTATCGAGTTTCATTTTGATTTCAGTTTAAAATAAAAATATATAATTTCCTTTGTGTGATTCAAAAGTTTTCTCATGATTTTTATCAACAACATGTCACCTCACGGTCGTTATGATCGGTTTTTTGTTTTGTGATCGAATTTTTCAACTAAAGTTCTTGTTGTTGAGTGACATTTTCGATTGAAAAGCGATTTTTATACAGGAATATTCTAAAACTAATTTTTATTTACCACACAGCACCAGAACCAATCGGACTAGACTTGTATTTAGCATTTAATTTTGTGGTTTCAATAAATTAAGCTTTGAACACTGAGGTAACATTAGGGAGGATAGGCTTGCACAGGAAACTCATCTCAATTACTTTACTTTTTAATATCCTTTGTAGGTGCCTTTAGCAAACCATTCAGTTACTTTAGGAATTTTAACTTTAAAACATTTCGATCATTTGTTAGTTGCTTCCATATAAAACGCACCAACATAGTTTCCATAAAGTAATTCGATAAATCGGAGTTTAAATTTTGTTCACTACAGCTTCGCACTTGAAGAGTGGCTTCGAGATTTCGAGACGCTTATTAGCATTTAAGATTTTTATTTCAAGCACAAATCGCAAAATATGAGTGAAGAGCATAAAAAGATCATCAGCAATACTCTTCCGTGTATGAGTCAATATATAGAAATTGGAAGTTTATCTGGAGGATGTTCGCTGCCTTCACTATATCTATACATTTCCGACTGGAAATTAACATAGGATTACCTCTAGTTGGGTCAGAAAACCGGTGAAATCGATAGGATTTCTAGCATACATCATCTGTTCTAACGGGTCACAGCACTATTAACAGAATGCCCACTAGAAAATGTGACTTGGAGAGAGGTTGGCAGGATGAAGTTGCGGAAGGGGGTTCACTTTTTTGACTTAGGCTAGAAAAGCAGTAATCAAATATTCTTTTTCAACGAACTGTCCGATCTATTGTGCGATTCCACAGCTAATCGTATCATCACCGTCTTAGATCTAAGTAGTCTAAGACAACTTTTTGCTTTTGTAATTTGCGTCGGTAAATCAAAGCATCTTCCAAGCAAATACATATAGGATTCTTCGGTTTGTGCATATGGGATCAGTCGGTCCTGTTTCAGCCCAAAAAGTGATACGTATTGTGTTATCCGTGTGAATACCATACCATTTTTTTTTCTCCCCGGTTCCTAAGTTTCAGTGCATTATTGAGTTTTATTTGACTGATTTTTTTATGACTCATCCTTATGGATAGTGGAATATAAGCTTTTCTCTAATCACAACTAAATTAAACTGGACTGTTTGTTTCACAAGTAAAAGAAGATTACTTCGTATCGGAATTACTTTGATTCGCACTAATGGGGATTTATTGTGATTATAAGGAATTTTGTATATTCAAAGTTGTCGAGTTAAATTAGAAAACTTTTAAAAACTTATACATAAATAAATTAACGTTTAAATTAAAATCCAAAACTATCACTCAGTCCGAATATATCTTTCAAAAACAGACTTCATAGGTTTCCTCTGACTTATATTTGGCCAAGTGTCAAAAATGTATATTACCTTATTTTCGGACCAGAATACTCTTCGAAAGTTTTTGTATTGAAGATTTTCTTTGTATTTTCGTTTGAAACATAACATTTTTCTTGGTTGAAAAATTACACAAATTTAAATCTTACATAAATTAAAAAAAAAAAAACAGGACATTTTAAAGTAGAATTTATATGATCACTTGATTTTTCAGTCAATCAACAACAATTTCTTATTTTATAACGTGTATAAATATTGTGTAGTTACACATTATAATTGTTTAGTGCTGAAAAGCATGCATACAATTTCTCTTTTGATTTTTTTGAAAGAGATAACTCGTTGAAATACGAGAGTGAACACAAGACAAAAGAATTGAGAGACAAAGAAGAGTTATAATGTAGTGTGTGGGGTGGGTGGGTGTATGTGTGTGTGTAAATTTGTGTTGATGTGGGTGTTTATGTTTAATGACGGGGTTATAACAAACTGCACGCAATCCCTTCAATTGGCTTCCATTTTTGTAGTCTCATCTATTTGTGTGATATCTTAGGCACTCTAGAATCCTCGATCAAAGGGACTTTTTACTTCTGTATGCCGCGTATTCATGTTCAAGGCCGGACTTGTAACACTGCTCGATAGTTCACACACTGTTTTGATCGGTCCTGCCGATGGTAGCTGGGCGTGCTGTGATGATTCTCGAATTAATGCTGGTGTTTCATCGTTGAGCTCTGCCGACGAAGGGCTTTCTGCTACGGTGGTTGGTGGCAGGACGTACATGACTTCACTGCTATCACTGGTTTTGCTGTTCGCTTTCAACGACAAATCGGCCACAATTACTGTTGGTATCAGCGAAGACGTATCTTTTGGTTGAAGAAGATTTTTTCCGCTAATTGATGATTTATATTGATCCCGGCCGAGGCCGCCTAGATAGTATTTGAAAAATTCGTATGTCGACCAGCAGATTGCTGTGGCAGGCATTGAATAGAGCACTCGGGCTGACATTCCCCTAAAGAAACCTCCTGCACCAGCTACGGAGTATATCTGTAATTAAAAATTGTTTAATTTGTTTATTATAGTTTTGTAAATTGTAACTTCATTCTGTGGCTGCATTATCTGGATGGAAGATGTTATGCTTCCATATGCAGTAGATAATATGTCATTAGTGTGGACATTCCAGCAAAGTCGTGACGTGGTGGTTTGAAAAAAAAAATCACTTTTACAATGGCCTTCCCAATCGCCAGTGGCCTGATTAGGGAATACGAAGCAAATCGTTTTAGGTGGCGAAAATAAGGTTTGGTATTATTGCATTCGCTTTCGCTTCTTTTGTTTTATATTCGCCCTATTTTCAAGAATTGTATGGATTAGTGACAAGCGTCGCAAGTTAAATATAAATGCTTATGAGCAAAAGCAGTACAACAATATATTTTACCAAATGACTGCCACGAGACTGTGTTTAATATGTAATCGAAAAAGAAGGCAATACATTATAGCCACTTTAGTCTACTTTAAGCTATCGCTAGAATTAGAATAGGAATATTAATGTAATCGAATAATTTAAAGTCTCAATAAAATTCAATTCAATTCGCCTTATTTTCGAAATCGAAAGCTAATGTGAAATGACATTTCCATTTTTACCGCATGAATTTCGGATAGGTTTTATTTGGCGGATTGGTGTATCGACGGCTGAAAGTGGCATTTTGTTGGTTTTTTTTCCTTTAAATAAATTTTTGTAGACTTTTATGTACAGGTAGCAAAACATATCAACCAAGGGAATCAAAGCTAGAGTTGCTCAATGATAAAAAACATGCACCGCTGCTGTTCAACATTTACACTGCTGATCAACCAGCCAATATACCAGGTACAAAGACGAAGACTTATGCAGAAGACTCCATCACATACGACACCGCTTTTTCAACAGAAATAGCTGCCAGGAGAGTGCAAGAGCACATTAAAAACCTATGGAATACTAAGTCAAATGGACACTGAAGATAAACAGCGAAATCATCTGCTTCCGAACACTAGTGACTGTCATTCGAAGACGAGCGTTTGCAACAAACTTTGATGCAACCAAACTAAAATTTCCAGACAACACTAAAGTACTGAACTTTAATATAACGTATGACGAAGAAATATATTCTAACTAAGAAGCTGTACGGAGAAGCAAAGTTAATACCACTGAAAAAGTTTTTGCTGCAGATCGAAAAAACGCATAATAAGATAGGATACCAACATGCGCGACATCAACCAATTATGGGCGGAAGGAAGCATGTCCGATGACTGGATTCTTTTCAAATAAAGAATCATTTATTGAAGCTTGTTTTTTAGAATAGAGCATCTAAAAATATCAAATAAAATAAACGATCAAATTAAAATACCAACCTGTTTAACAGCTTCCACCATGCCACGCGTAAAACCCGTTTCTTGAGTATTCAGCAATGTTTTCACAACATCAAGTGGGGTAGTAATTGCTGAAGCACATGCACCTGCTGCGCCACCAGCAATAACATGTACCGGTGGGTTGTACTTTCTTTCTTGATTCAACTGCAAGTGATGAATAAAAAGAAAGCAAAACATCAGCACACGACCTTTGTTTTTAATTTGTTTGATTGTTGTTTTTTAACTCCGTTTCTTACCATATTTTGGAAAAATTCATATGTCATGAAGTGTATTGTTTGGTGCGGGATATTCATTATCAGCTGAGTTGCATATGACCGATAAAAGGCTTTCGGGCCTTCATTCCTATAGACACCTTTCATACATGCAATAACCGATTTATATGGCGAGTTGTACATTTGTAAGCGTTGTTTGATAACTTCTGTAGGATTTGATACTGCGTCGTGTATAAGTGTTGCAATAACAGCAGACGTCACTATTTATAAACAAAAACAAAATGAATATAATCTAAATTTTTGTTTGGGTTCGTATTTGAGTTGACTTACTGTAATTAAGATTATTGTATGTTGTAAATTCTGATAAAAGCTCCTTTGACATTTCATATGAACCAAAGTATAAAGCGTGAGCAGGTCCAGCACCAGCAACTACGGCCGTCACTCCTCGTATAGGTCTGTAAATATGTACAATGTACTTCATTTATTACACACATTATATTAAATAGCCAAGACGTACCTGAAGATTCCTTCATTTTTTATCATATTGAGGAAAGTCGCAGAGATATTAAAGCCCGCCGAAACAGGTGATAAGCTTTGCATTCTAGTCTGTAATATAAAATGGATTTATTCGAAATGTACATAATATACAAAAGACCTTATAAATAAAAGACGTATTTTAAATTCAAATTATATGTATATTTCAATAATTTAATAAATTCATTTTCATATTTGTCATCATATTTGTCCTTCAAAATAAGCCTACGTTGGCTAATCAGAGCTTATGAAAATGAAACGCATTTTTTTTAAATTTCAATTTTGAGACCGTAGTCAAATGATATTTTGGTGTCAAAGTGAAGATACTAGTTTACAATAATATGTCCAGAACATTCAGTTGTAAAAGTAAAGATACAAGCTTACAATAATACTTTTGAAAATTTTGGGAGAAGTTAGAAATCACATCCTTTCTTGTGTCCTCTAATCAAGGCTCATATGTATATTACGTTCATTGTATGTAAAAAATGCAATTCTGTATTTGGATCTTATTCCCGTTTGGTAACATAAAATCTTCAGTAAGTTTAACAAAACCATATTATTCCAAAATGATTTAAAAATTTTGTACCCTTGTTTACTTTTAAAGACCCAGTTAAGGTTTCTAAAATTTCAGATTCGTTTTAAAGCTAGAAGCCACAGTTCTCGGAACTCTGAAATTTTTCATATAGACATCCACCGTACCAATTATGGTCTCAATGAACCTTTGACACATATGAAACATGAGGCTAATGTAAACCACGATGTTTTCGATTTGAGTTACTCAAAGCTTACACTTAAGCACAGGTTGTATGGGCGTTCTCATTAAGTATTCGAAACTCACGCATTATAATTTTTTGTAAAAAAAAGTTGTTTAATTCATAATAATTTTTTGTTTTTATAGCAAGTAGTATTTGACTTGTAGTTATTTTTGTAGCTACTGATAGTAGATTAATATTTATTATTTCTTTGTTTGTCATATTTGTTCGTTTTTTAGTAGAGTGTTAGGCTATATTATGTATATTTATTTACTAACAACTAACACCACGCTAAATGATGACTGTGACAAGCTGATGTTTCCCAGTATCTAAAGGTGAAAAAACCCGAAGAGAAAAGAAATATTGTTACAAATGCTTGCATTAAGCAGTACTGATAGCGATAAAAAAAGATCATGTTTTGACGGTTAAATATTTGCTTAAAATAAGTCGATAGTCATCAAAAGCTAAATGAGTTTCGTTTTGTCGTCGTGATTTTTAAGCACTCTTAATGCTTTTTCATGATTGTAATGGCTTTTTCCATTGGTAAAATAAATCAATTTATTTATTTATTTATTTATTTATTTTTGCATTACATTTTTTTTAGATTAATTTTTCGATGTAAAATCAATGTAACAAATCTCAATATTTTGGCAGATAAACCTTTCCCTGTACTAATGTTAAATCAGGGCCGGTATCGCTTAAGACTAAAGCGCTCAATTCAATTCAATTTTGTTTTATTGAACATACTATTTACAATTTGGCTTACAACTAATAAGATATTACATATGTATAAAAATTTACATTTGTTGGCTCACAGGGGGCCTAACTTTATACAGTGACTTAAGTTTAATTATTTTTATATAAAATTAACATGACGAAAAAAAAAAAAATTAAAAGGTCGGTTAACTGTATTGTACTCGGGGCGTTCATTCCCGGTTGTCAGTGGTGATTTTTGTGGGTTTTGGGCAGGGATGGAGTTTTAGCCGCGGTGGTAGGCTAACGCAATGTCAGCATAGAACGAGACTACTTCCTCGTTGTCCATGATAATAATCATGAAGGAATGGAGACCTACCCCGGACACCTCGGTCACCGGAACTTACACGGTGCGATTTTTGTGTATGAGGATACCTTATACTAAGTTTAGTGGAGAAAGAAAGTTATATTTAGTGGGACTTGCCTTAAATCTTCTGGCAGATATGCAATGTGCATGTCATGTCGTTGGCACCACCAACCTACGAGATGGAATTCCATGCAGCAGTTCTTTTCGCTCAATCTTTATACTCTCCGCCCTCGGTGTTATAAAGTACAACATTCTGTTCACACATATACGGAATCTATTAAATGGAGATTTCAAACACATATAATTTGTTTTTTAAATATGCTTTTTAAATTAGCATAAAAAAAAAACAGAACTTATAAGAACTCCAAGCTGTTGTCTTTTGACTTTTTTTAAGCAGTATGTATACTCCACATCGGGGTATGGCGCTATCGAAACGGAAGTGGTTTCTCCACACCACTTCACAAATGTGGTTCTAAGCATTTAAAACACATTTAAGCGATGAATGAATATATTAATTTGTATCTTTTGTGCCCCCACTTAAAAATGAATGAGCTTGCTCATCCTACAGTTCCTCCTCCAAACCTATTGCTCTTAGGAATTTTAGTATATGGGGTACCTTCAGAGAGGATATGTTGCTCTCTTCTACCTGGTATTGTGCCAGATGGTTTTTTCTTTGGTGCATGTGCATGTGGCACTGCTTACCATACCAAGTAAACTTAGCTGTCTTCTATGTTTGCAGTGTCCAGTTAGGATACCTGTTATTATTCTTAGGTTATTTCTATTTAAGTTAATGCAGTTTTCAAAACGTTGCTGGTTGTAATTGCCCAGTAGTAGTTTCGCCTGCCTCAGTTTTGGGAGTTCTTTCAAGTTCTTGAATCTGTTTGCCTCCTCTTCTTGTTTAATTTTGTTTTTTTTAAAAGGGTTGATGCTCCTATTTTTGTTAGGGAATCTAACTTTTCGCTTCCATGAAGACCCACGTGACCAGGTACCCAGTTAAGTGTGACCCTGTTTTGGTTTCCAAGTTCATTTAGCCTAGGGTTGCCATCCGTCCGTATTTTCCCGGACATGTACTCTTTTTTCACTGTGTGGGGGTGGTCCGGGATAGTTTTTGTTAATTGTCCGGGATTGTACTCCTTTAACCCATTGTGTAACTATTTACTTTTATGCTACTTATAATTAAATGGTTATTCAAAAATGAACCGAGGCCCATTAAAATTAAGTGCACGAACAGATCCAATATATGAGTAAAGAAATTATAGAACAATTGCCCAACTTATTGTTAAAGCTCTTACACAAAATAACTTATTATCAAAAGTAAGTGGATTTTGCGCTGACAATTATTGCAATACCAATTTTGGTGGAAGACAAAGGAAAGGTTCGAACAATGTCTATTCAAAGTTTAAATCTTTAGTCAACCAAAACATGATAGGTGTAGGATGTCCACCACATTAGTCAATGCGATCTACCATGGATGTGATACTTTACCAGTTGACGCCGATATCATAATTGTAAAAAATTACAACTATTTCTCTATCTACACAGTCAGAAAGGAAAGACTTCGAGATTTTTCTGAATTTCTTGAAAATGAATATAAGCCTTTCTTATACCATTCGAAAACCAGATGGCTTTCTCTCTATCTTGCTGTTGAACGTCTTTTGCTTATGAACGAGAATCCGCCTACAATGTTGCAAACATTTTTTAAAGACGACTTAAGCGAGGCGTATTTATTTTTGGTTCATTCTCTCATGTCAACTTTCAACGTCAATATTCAAAAACTTGAAAAACAAGACATTCCTATTATTGAAACCGTGGAAATTTTACAAAATATTGTCAATAATATTTACGAGCGAATCGATAACGATTTTGTTCCACTTAAAATTAAATCTATTTTGAAGAAGCTTGATGATTCCAGCTGTAAAGAAAACGTTATTAAATTCACGGGACAAAAGATAGAAACAAACTGTTACCTGAGACCGTCAAAGGAATTATTTTAACAAAGGAATTAATTTAACAAAAAAGCAACAGTGATAAACTTAACAGTTTTAGATGTAATGAAAAATACAACAAGCACTGTAAAGGCTATTTATTAAAAAAAAAAAACAAATGAAGTTCCTTTTTTTATACATCAAAGATGTTTTGTAACTTAAAAATGTGATTTTTAAACTAAATATTTGTTTTTATTTAAATGTTAATACAATTTTTTGTTTCCTCTTACAATATAAATGTGTTTATTCTGTCCTTGTTTTGTACTCTTTTTTCAATCCTCATTTGTCCGGGAAAGTCCGGGTTTTTGAAACTCCAGTACTAGTTTCATCTAAACATATCTGGCTACCCTAATTTAGCCTGCTTATGCACTCCCACACCAATTTAGAGCTGATGGTATATGAGCTTAGTGCCTTGAGTGTCTCTTGACTATCTGAAATCCGCTTGGAAGATGCTGGTTGACTGCCCTAACGCTATGGAAAGTTTGGTTCTTGGCCCAAAGATTCCTACACCACTCTCTTCGCTTGTTCTCGATCTCGATCAGTGTACCACTTGATGGTATTTGTTTCGAGGGTGTAGTTTGTTTCCTCTTCTACCCAAACTTTTTTGTTACTTAGCTGTGTAAAAAAGTTTTTCTCGAAATTATGTTTTTTGATCATGCCATCTCTTGGGATGTCAAGAAGGTTTGTTATTTTGGACCTACCGATTAAAAATTTTGCAGGTCCCAGTTCTTTCCTTTGAGAACCTCATGATACCTCCCACTCCCGCACTTCTGATGACCTCGTGTAGAAGAGATAGATGGAGGACAACCTCCATAGCTGGGGTAGGGCAGGTTCCCATTACTCATGTAATACAGATATATGCGAGCGTTTGAACTTTTTCTAAGATTTTCCTAGTTGTTGATAATTCGGTTTTCTTGTGCCATGCAACCGCAGCATAGGTAATGATGCGTCTTACCATCATAGTGTACATCCACCTCAGGCTGTATGGTTTGCATCCCTATGACTTGCCTTCAAGTCTCTTGCAAATCATTAGGGATTTTGTAGCTTTCCCGACTATATCTTTTAAGTGTTTGCTCCAGAGGAGTTTATTATCTAGTATGATTCATAGATATTTTACATCCCTCTGCATTTCAATTACTTTACCAGCCATGGAGCGATAGCGATACAACACACCACACGAGATTTTTGTATCTTTTGGTGAAAACCTAAATATAGAGGGTTTCCAATCCAAGAAGGAAATATCAGCTGTGAAGTTGCTAGCATTGAACAAACGCTTTACTCACGCGTGTTCAAGACTGCCATTGCAATGATAAATTTAACTGAAACCAGACAGTCAAATGTTGGTAGTGCAGACGGCCACCCATCACCAATTGGAGATAGTAGGTTTATAAGAGTCCAACATTTAGAACCGAGAACATTGAATCTTCAACGGGCATACATACTAGTCACATATTTTACAAATAGCACTATTTGAACTAAGTATCTATTAAATACATTTAATGGCAGAAATATTTTCATTCTATTAATTAAAATAGTTCAAATTAAAATGTATACTTCTGAGAAACGAAAAACAATTTAACCGAAAGCAGCAGTCTGATTTTTATATTTTTGTTTTCCTCTTAATAAAATACAAATTTGCATATTTATATTTTTCGACAATGGAACATATACATACATACATATGTTTATCATTTAGTTTAAAATAAATTAAAATCTGATTTAAATTGAACTCTCAACTTATCCGAAATACTCATCAAAATCCAAACCAGCCTATGATTCAATCAAACCAGACTCTATACCTAAATCGCAATTGTTTCTTATTTTTTTTTTTTTATTTTCTCTCCATGTACGTTTATATCGGCTATCAAAATCCCCTCACTTCTTATTTGTTTGTAATTATAATTCTCTTCGTAATTATTGTAGCACTTTTTCTTTGAATTTTCAATTTAAATTGCGTACATATATTTGCTTCAAATAAAGGGTGTTTTTTTTTTTTTTTTGTTTGTTCACGTGATGAATTAAAATAATACAAAATTTGTATTGCTTCTATTTAAAGAATAAGGTACGATCTAACATCAACAGATAATTTTATTCGTTCTAGATAAAATATTTTTCTTTTTTTCTTCGTTGTAATTCAAGCAATACAAACACGCATGCTTGCTCAGATAAAATTAAGAGTCATGCCTAATTGTTTTAAATACAATCCAATATCAAAACCAAATTGAACCCGAAATTGCAAACACTTCAAATTAAGGCTTCAAAAATGAATTATGAATTAAGTACATGCAGTATTCCTTCATTCAGATAGATGTATAATCGATGAAACCAATGCGAAGATAATATTGCATTATTAAATGCAAAACTCCAACTTAATAGTTGTTTAATGATGCGGACGGTATTTTTTAATTTAGCAGAGAGTTTTTAAGTTTATAAGGCACATACGAGTTTAATATTAGTTTCACAAGTCTGTTTTCGTATTAAGAATCGCAGATGTTTAAGATTTTCCCTTAATCACCCTATTAAGCCTTTATTCACATGACGATGACGATTTTGGTTGATGTACTTGTATACAAAATATATGGAATTATGTACGAGTTTATTTTCCATGCATCACGATAAAACCTCTATTGCATCGCAAAACAGCTAAGTCACTCAAGCGAAAGTGCACGTCGCGTCGTAACATTTTGCATTCCGAGTTTCTAAGAAATTGATAACAACAATAATAATAATGTTATATGTATAATTAATTACTCTTTTGTTGGAAATGGATTCTTACATTCAATAGCGATCTCGCTATTTTGCATGCACTCTTTCCTACCCTGATGAGCTCATCACCTTAATATTACGAATAAAATTCCCCGAATTGATGTAACCTATTTTTAGAAGTGGGGGAGAAAATGACATTCTTGAAAATAAATTCACCTCAGGTTCACCTAATTTTCACTTTTTTAAAATATGTATGTAGGTACATAATGTATTGTTATTTGATGAATAGCACATATATATAAAAATAGTCGAATATAATGAGAGGCAAAAGTTAATCTAATAAAAGTCACAATAATTTTGATCTGCTTTTATTAGATCACATCTTTGTCCAAAAAAAAATATAAAAAAATTAAATGCATGACTGATCGCACGTACTTGCTCTTATGTTCAAGCAGCTTGGAATTTCAAAAATTGTAACTATAAAAACATAATACAGGATATATGATTGCTATGGGAACTCCTTAAATGGATTGAGCAAAAAAAAAACAGAATGTCGTCTGTTTTCTTGAAGAAAAATTCTTCTATAAAATTTAAAGTAAAATGAATAAGATTATACAAATTTAAACTGAAACTACCAAAAATCTGTAGGCAGACGTACGCGCGGTAGAAGTAAAACTTATTTTCCCTCAAGCAAAGCCTCTGTAAGATTCTAACCTATAAACGTACAAACATTTTGTATTATAAAAACATGTCGCTGTCTTTGACAGATAACGTGTCGTTTTTTCATGTCACTGACAGCTGCATACAAAATTTTGTACCCCCATCGCTGGAAAAAAAGTTTTACTTCAAAAATAAATGTACGTTATTCAGTTTTGAATGCTTAAAATTTCTAAAGTAGTAAGAATGGAAAAGTTATCTGTAAAGAATTAGTTAGTCCTTTTGATTAGAAAAATAGTCATGTAGACGATTTTGAAATAGTTGTATGCGACTCAGCGCTCACAAGTTAGTTGAAAGTGAGTTCCACATGCGACGAATAGAACGAACAGACATGAAAAACGAAAGAGAATCAAACTTGCTGATCTTCTTGATAATGAAAACTAGAGTTTCTCTTAAAGATCTATTGGTACTTAAGACTTTAAAAAGGAGATTATTATTTGGTATATTCAATATGATATCAATTTAACTTCTGTAAATCCAATTCGGTGCAGCCGTTAATTATATACGATTATATGGTATTCATCGTTGATACTAATAATAGTATAAAGATATGTTTTTATTAAAATCGTCAGATTCTTTTCTTTTATTGCAACTACCGTTAATTTTGAAGGTAAAGCAAATTTCAATTTGTTGACCTTAAACCTGAGTACACAATTTAAGGAAAATTTTGCGTGCATGCTTTCTTATCGTAATGTTACGTTTGATTTATCGAGCTCGATTTCTTTGCGATTCCAAAATTCCTTTTGTGCATAAACAAAAAACCCATTTTAGGTGAAACAGTTGTGAACATATAAATGAAAGTCGTAGCTCAATCCAGTCTTATAAAGAAGTAGGTTCTGAAATGGGATAGTATCCCTCCTATTGTTCTGAAGACGTGTTCTTCAACGCTGAAAAAACCTCTGCGTAAGCTTTTCTATCTGTCCTGCACTACTGGGATGGTTTCAAATCTGATATTCACAAAATAAACGCTGATGTGCCCCAGGGCTCCGTTGTCTCTGAAACATTTCCTTATGTTCATAAATGATCTTTTGTCTAAAACTTCTAATTAAACAATTTAACCGTAATACTCGCACTTCTAGGAATGCCCATCAGTTTACCCTTGAGCCCAACTTCGGCCGTACTGTGAAGTACAGAGATTCGTTCTTCAGCCGTACTACGCGAATGTGGAATTCTTTGCCACGCTCTCTTTCCCAGTCATTGCAATGTTCAAGAATTCAAAACCAATGTACACCGACACCTCCTTTCTAACCCTTCCTTTTTTTCTTAATGCTCACTCTGTGTCTCTGGCATATTAAGGGTATACAAACCCCTTGAGTGTGCGCCGATTATACAAAAAAAAATCTACTTAATTGTTTCGCTGACGACAGATTTTTATATTCTTTATCAGATTCACATCCTTATCCTTCGGATGTGGACTTCCAATAGCAGCGTATGATAAGCTTATTAAATTCTGATCGTGAGAGCATTCTCCAATGGGAATCAAAAAAACCGTGTAGAATTTAATGCTTGGAAAACTCTTCCACTCTTCTGCCACTTTCTATGGGTGGCACTTGCATCGAGGAGACTGAACATATTTCAGTTCTAGGTATGTGCATCTCAAACCATCTTTTGTGGAGTGATCACATATTTGACGTCGCCGAAAACGGTGCGAAGTGTTTAGGTTTTCTCCGCCGATGCAAGAAGTTGTTTACCCGTTCTGATCTGACTGTAATCTATAAGGCCTATATTCGTCCAAAGCAATACAAGTACAATTCCCATATCTGGGCAGGTGCTCCAAAAACCCACTTGAGTCTCTTGGACAGAACTCAAAAAAGAGCTCTAAAAATGGTAGGCGACCGTTGTCTAACTGAAACATTTGTATCTCTAGAGCACCGCCAGCCGCAATGTTTCATGTCTATCATTATTTTACCGTTATTTTCATAAGCAGTGCTCTAGTGAAATGGCCAGTTACATTCCTCCCCTCAAACAATTGAACACTGATACCTACTTCTAGAAATGCTCATCCTTGAACCCAATTTCGAACGTACTATCAATTATAGAGCTTCTTTTTTTAGCTGCACTACACGAATGTGGAATGCTTAACCCGGCTCAATATTTCCCACTCATTGCAGACATTCAAAACCAATGTGCATCGGTATCTCCTTTAAAATCCTATCCTACTTATTGCTCGTACTGTATTTAACATTATAAAAGTATTCATAACCTCTTATGTGTGGTATAAAAAAATTCTTTTTCTGTTTGAGAGGCACATGTACATGTACATATGCCATATCACCCCACAAGGTGACCAATTTACGGCATCTTTGCAAGAAATAACTTTATCCTCAGATCGTTCATGCTGAATATCCACTGCGTGGCACGTAACGCTGTCCTGCTGGAACCACATGTCGTCTAGGTCCATTTGGTTCAATTTGGGCCATAAGAAATTGAGTACCATCGTTTTGACTTTCTCGGGTCCTGCTGTACACTTTAACGAACCGTGGTGATGTTCTCAGCCGATCTTGTGTTCCTCTGACGTACGAATGTTAACTCTTATCAAATTTGGCCACAAACATTGAAGGGTCACGACGTCTACCGTAAAACAGGCGCTACGCTTGCCCTAACAAACATTCATTTTGATAATAAAGTTTTTATCATTTGATGTGCTATTCAATCCTGTTACTTGCCATGGTGATTTTCATCAGTAACTGAATAAAAAACAGATTTGACAATTTTACCAAAACAACAAGTCTGCCATAAGGCCGCTAAAATCTACCCGTGCCAATTGAAAAACTCTTTAGCACGGTCTAAGTTATCTGTTTGTAATTGTGGAAGATTTCTAGAAAATTTAAAATTAAAGATTAATTTACGAATTAAAATCTTTAATAAAATTCACGAAAAATTTTTCAGATTTAAGTTTGCTTTATATTTGAGATAATCTTAACTCTAAACAAGAAACTCATAAAAGAAGTTCTGTGATTAATATCTTATCTTGCATTGTAGTTTAAAGATTTCTACATGCCAAGCTCTCATTGGTTTCTCCGAACACATTTCAACTTATCAAGTTACGTGCCCTACACAAATTGTATTATTATTTATAGCAATACAAATATTGTCAGTCCATCAGCAAAAATTATTATTATTATTATTAAAATTTATTAACTATAAATTAAAATTTACATGTTAATACATATTGTTTAGAGACTTAGCTGCTGAGGCTTCTGACTCTTAAGAAAATCTAAGCTTGTGTATATGTATTTTTTTTTAACTAAAGAATGTAAATAATAGTAAATAGTATAAATAGTGAGAATTAAATATTTATGTTTTAAAGTTAATTAGGTTTATAAAGTTTTAAGAATTATATAATTAGATTTTAAAGTTATGTAGGTTTATAAAGTTGTATATTTTTCTGATGTTATTCGGATCGAAGTTTCTTAGGATCTCGGTGGTTGATAGATTTGTGTTGTATAAGCTGATGTTAGAAGTAAAGTATTTGCATGCACCCATTCCTAGAATGTGGTTAACGTCCAAAATTGCTTGGCAGCCTGTACAAGTTGGAGGGCTTTCTTTTTTTAGAAGGTGTTGATGTGTGAGAATAGTGTGCCCTAGTCGTAGTCTTACCAAAGTAGTGTTCATCTGTCTTGAAGTTGAGGTTGGGTAGATTGGTTTAGATTTATCATTGTTGATGGAACTGTAAAAATGTTGGTAATTCTGCCAGTCATTTAGTCTATGTGCTTTAATTTTACGATTGACTTCACGTAATAAGTCACGTTTTGTCAGTGCAAGAACAGATTTCACAGGGGAAACATGAGCAGCACTTGCTGCTTTATCAGCTTGTTCGTTACCAAAAATCCCGGCGTGACCGGGAACCCACATTAGTTTTAGTTTGTTGGCAGACTTAATGAGATGGTCTCTTATTTTGCTAATGATGACGGTGCGGTTGTTGGTATTTTGTATGGCATGTAGAACTGCCAGACTGTCCGAACAAATCACAAAGTGGCCTTGTAGTTTTGTTATTATCTCTGCAGTCTTTAAGATCGCAGTAGCTTCAGCGGTGAATACAGAGGCAGTATTGTCCAGAATTCCAATGGACAGAAGGGAACCATCTTCGTAGGTTGAAGCAAACGATGTACTGTATTGGGTTTTGGAACCGTCTGTGAAAATCATTTTCCATTTTTTGGACCTTAGGGCATCAGTAGTATCTTTGAATAAAGATCGGTAGATGTGTGAGGAAGTGTAATTTTTGTCGTGTTCAGTCATGTCCATGACAAAAGAGGAATCTTCGATGCACCATGGTGGGCATCCTGGATAGTATTTTTCGTGTTTAATGACTGGAAGTTCCATAGATTTGGCAATTGTTATAGCGGTAGAAATGGCTGAAGGGATGCGTTTGAGATACTTTGATTTATCGAGCGTTTTGACGTCTTCATCAATAATTGAGCCTTGGTTAAATGCAAATTTCACATAGAGTTTAGCTCTGGTTTCAAGAATACGTTCTTCTACTAGAGGAAGTCCAGCTTCTGCCATTATGTTACGTATTGGTGTGGTTGGGAAAGCGTTTAAACTTCTGCGTGCAGCTTGGTGGTAAGGAGCCTTGATGTAGTTTATTGTAGTTTTAGGAGAGTTTCCGTAGATTGATAAACCATAATCTATCTTACTTAAGACTAAAGATCTTGTTACATTACATAAAGTATTTATTTGTGCAAATGATTTTTTACTGGATAGATAATTTACAATGTTGACTCTAGCAGCTAAGCTCTTTTTAAGTTCAGTACAGTGGTTTTTAAAATTAAATTTATTATTGAAAATAATACCTAAAATACATAGGTTAGTTACATTTTCTATACTGATATTATTAAAGTTAAAAGAAACTCCTGAACAAGATGTTTTACGACATATATGCAAAGATTTGCATTTATCTACTGATAATTTAGCACCCGAAGTAACAGACCATGTTAAAATATCAGCTAGAACATTTGAGAAAAGAGCTTGATGTTCTGCGAGGTTATTGTGCTTACACATGATATATACGTCGTCGGCGTAGATACAATGGTCTAGTTGCGAGTATTTGGCTATAATAGAACTGATGTCGTCGAAAGCAATCAGAAATAACACGACTGATAAAGGAGAACCTTGGGGAATGCCGTTGTGAAGAGAATAAGATTCAGAAAAACAATTGTTTGACCTGACGCAGATTTTTCTATTTGTCAAGAACGATTTGACGTAGTTGAAGATTTTGGGTCCGATACCCCAAGCTTTGATTTTTTCTAAAATTTGATGGATACCGATTCTATCAAAAGCCTTTTCGAAGTCTAGGGACAATATGGTGACGTGATTACGAGCCGATAAAGCTCTTGTGATATAGAAATCGATATGAAGTAGAGCATCATTGCAGCCTTTGTTTGCTTTGAAAGCGACTTGGTTCGCGCTTATCAGATTTCTTGATTCTATAAACCACATAAGTCTTTTTGCAATTACTTTTTCCATTACTTTGGAAGCGCAAGGAATGAGTGATATTGGGCGATATCCGTTAATAATATTATTTGGTTTGTTTGGTTTATGGAGAGGCAGTATTGTTGCAAGCTTCCAATTCTGTGGAATAGTGCCTGTGTCGAGAATGTTATTAAAAAGTTTTATTAGCCTGTGTTTGGTTGAAAGAGGAAGGTTTTTTAGCATCGGATATGATATGCGGTCTCTACTAGGAGTTTTACCTTTTAGTTTGGACAAACAATTTTCGAGTTCTAATAACGAAATTGGAGCTTCAATACGGTTAGATTGGCGGGATAGAGGTGTGTGATTGATCGCAAAGTTTAAAGACGATAATTTTTGTATTTTGAACTCGTGAGAAAAGTTCTCGTCTTTGGAAAGGTTTGACCAATTACTAGCAAAATAATTGCTTATTTCGAAAGGATTTGTAATTTGCTGATCGTTAGCTGCAATACACTTGATGGATTGTTGAGTAAACGTACCTGTAAGACATCGAATATTTTGCCATATCTTGGATGGGGAGGAAGTGGGGTTGATTGAAGCAGTAATTTCACCGAATTTGTTAGCTTTACTATTTTTTACTTCCCTTCGGAATTTTGCATTAGATTTTTTGTATAAAATAAGGTTCTGCTGAGTAGGGTATTTTTTAAACGATTTCCAAGCCTTGTTTTTATCTTTCCTCAAGGAGCTGAGCTCTGAAGTCCACCATGATACTGTGTGTTTTCCTGGTTTTGGTGTGCTTTGTGGTATTGCGATGTTTGCAGCTAGTCGAATAGATTTAGTAAGGCGAGCGGCTTCTTGATTAATGTTGAGAGATATACTTTTACATGATAAGTCGTTTAAAATGTGCTTTTGGAAACTAGACCAGTTAGCTAGATCAGTTTTAAATTTGGGGGTAAAACAAGATTCAGAAGCCACTTGGTTAGAGACTACGGTAGTAATGACCGGGAAATGATCACTGTTATAGAGATCGTCTAAAACCTTCCAAGAGATCTTTGGGTATATTTCCGGGGAGCAGGTGGTAATATCTATATGCGTAAAAGATTGGTGCGTGGAAAAATGAGTAGGGGAGCCATCATTAAGAATTATGAGGTTAGAATTATTTAAAAACCTTTCCCAGATTGCCCCTCTGGCATTAGTTTTGGGAGAGCCCCACAACACACTCCAGGAGTTAACGTCACCTGCTATTATGACTGGAGTATTTATTTGATTGACTATATTTTCGAGGTCATTTGTAGAAAATGATTGATCAGGATGTATATATATGGACACTAAAGTAAATTTGGTTGAAAGTTGAACTTCGATTGCTAGAGTTAAGATGGGTGAGTTTATATGTCTTTGCTTGTGCGGAATGTCTTTCTTAATTAGTATTGCAATTCCTTGTTTGGCTGATGTATTGCTATCGAGGTTGTGAAAATAACCAGTATACGATTTTGGGGTGAATGGCTTAAATAGATAGGGACAGTGTGTTTCCTGGAGAGAAATTACACTTGGAGAAAATTCTTTTATAAGTATACTTAGCTCGTTGTAGTTATTTATAAAACCTTTCATATTCCATTGAATGATTTGGAAAGATTCTTTTGGTAAGTGTGTTATTATCTTTGAAGATTTTTGTTTGGGTAAATTTGGGTTGTCACTGTTATGGTGTTCAGGGCTTCGACTCCGCGGCGCGGGCGCTGAAGCATTCGGGCTCTCAGAAGAGCCCGGATGATTCAACGCCCGAGCAACGGAGTCAAAAGTTTGGATCTTGTTATTTTCATTGCATTTCGACATCGTTTGGATCTGATGGAGTGTTTGCTACAAAGTAGTCATTTTTCTCTAGCAACGTTTGTGTTACCTTTGATATAGGTGAGTGCGTTGGTTTGGTGATTGGATCGGTGGTTATTGAAGGTTGTGTTTGATTGAATTCTGGTTGTTTTGAAGAAGAAGGTTGATTGTTTGAAAGAAATTGCAATTTTTGTGAGAGTGAGTTTGATGGTTTGTCGGAGGTATTATTGATATTAGATATGGTTTCGTTAGGGGAAAGGCTTGATGGAATGGGTTTGGTTGTGATGATTGAGTCAGTTTTTGTTGATGTGTTTGTTGGATTGGTTATGGCAGGGATAAGTCCTGTTGTTTTGAAGTTGTTTGGTCTATTATTATTTATTGATTCAGTGTTTGGTTGCAGTGCATTGGGGATAGGGCTGGAAGCTTTGGTTTTATCGTTGGTGGTTTTCGGGGGTTGAGCAGTTGGAGGTTGTGTGTATGGTGCGTGTTTGACTTTATCAGCGAATGATTCTGATGTAATAGAGCTATAAGAAGAAATAGGGCTTTGCTCCTTGTGAATTCTCTTGGCCTCGGCCATGGAACATTTTTTATGGGTTTTAATGGTTAAAATTTCCTTGGCTTGTTTATAAGCGGGGCAAATTTTGGAGGAAGATGAATGCGAAAGTGAACAGTTTGCACATATTATATTACTGCATGGGTCAGGTTTATGAGGCAAGAGGCTGCATGATTCGCACCTGGACTCACTGTTGCATCGTTTGCTTGTATGACCTAGGCGTTGGCAATTGCGACAACGCATCGGGTTGGGAATGTATTCCGTGATTTTAGCATTGTAGAATCCAATGTCGACGGTTTTTGGAAGTTGGTACAGATTGAAGGTAAAAAGCATTAAACCGGTTGGTTTTTGCTTTCCCTCTTCATTTTTAGTAAATTTGTAAATTTCCGTTACTCCTTGGGATTTCATCTCTGTGACGATTTCTGTCTCAGTGACGTTAATCAAACAAGGAGCGTAGGCAATTCCTTTAGTTTCATTCAATTTGTCGTGGAGTTTTACAATGACGGGGCACGTGTTGGCAAGACTATTAACTCTAAGAAAGATGTCTGCAACTTTTTGCGACTTTACTAAAATGAGAAGATTACCGTCTCTTAATTGAGAAATTTGTTCATAATCTTTACTAATGTTGTCGATGGATTTTTTTAGAAGGAAGGGACTGAGGGATGAAATGGGCTTTTCGTTGGTTTTTGGTGAAATAACAATAAATTTGGGATTTCTAGCACTGGTTATTGTAGGGAGATCAGGGTAATTGCACAAAGGGGTCGGGTTTGTTTTATGTTTTTTATTTGGTTGAATAATTGATACGGAATCCACGTCAAGCGGTAGTTGCCTGAAACGGGACCCCCCCTGCCCGTGGGGCATTTTAATTTCTAAGAAAGCACGCACTTATCTGTAGTTGAAGGAGTAAACAAATTCGCAAACGGAATGAGTGTAGAAAAAAGAAAAGGTATAACGGGAGATACCGGTTGTTGCGCTAGGCAGCAAAAGAGAAAGCACAAAATAGACTACGAACGATGCGAACTGTTCGGAGGTTAGTCGGTGACTGCAGCAAAAATACCTCATGAAATTGATAAGAAAAAAGCACAAATCATATTTTTACAATTTGCGGTAAGCAATAACCCACTTATAGAACTGTTTGTAACAACAATATTAACCGCATGTCATTTAAGATAGTCAATTTAATTAAATCAATGACCAATACTCATCGAGTCCATTTAATGAAAAGTAGACACTGTTTGAAGGTGGCTAAAAATTACACACTTATCGAATTAACAGAAGTTTTGTTTGTCAACAAGAAGTATTTTTTTTAACTTCATCAGTTTATTTGTTATTGACTAAAACGCGAGTAAAATTAATACACGGTTTTAGAAACAAAACCTGGCGTTTCAGTTAAACGACTATAGTTAAACACTTACTATCAGTTTTGACCCTTGTCATTTCACTGGTGTTTTAGTGAAACGACTACCGGAATAAAGGCAATTATAATTCATCGTTTTATATAACCTTAAAATGGTGGTGGAACTCAATTGGTCCGGAAGCTGCAGTATTCATCAATACTCTAACTTTCGTTGCCACATAATACATTTCATCTATTTTGATTCACCGAAAGATTTCGAGCGAACACTCTTGTTTGCATATCACCTGATAACCAAAGGATTTGATTCGAAGGATCGCTTTGCTATTTGTCTTTTAAGTGATTTATCCATGCCATGAATGTCAAACTGAGCACCATTTTGATTGTATACTGCCTAAAGTATTCTTCTATAGTCTTGGTCATAGTTAAGCGGAGTAAACAAATTTTACTTCTACCTTTGCAACTGGTCTTCTATCGTCATTAGAAGATTGCTATTTAAATTCAGACATTTCTTTCGATTAACCTGGATATCGAGTTCTCTAACTTGTTTTCTTGTAGACGTACGCATTATCACATTTTTTTTTTTTTGTAAAACAGGTATTCCAGCAAAGAAATTAGAGTTATTGTACAAATGTTAAGTTTTCATTCAAATACATTCTATTAACAAGTACAAATTCGATTAAGTTCGTATGAACCATATATATATACGTATATATGTAGAGATACATACATATATAAATATAAACAAAAACAATCAACACCGTTTGTTGAACCGCATGCATTTTTGAGCAAGAAGAAATATAAGGTGAACCTAAAAAATAAGATTGCAAAGTGATCATTTTTGCAATTGATACAATAACTCTAATACATATCGTACTAGCCCTTTAAGTTATGACTCATGATCAATATGCTATATGGAAACTTATTAATTTTAATGTATGACTGTAATATTCCAGTAGGCTTCGGTAAACCACCCATGTATAATCTAAAGCTCCGCTATCGCTTTTCGTTTTGTAGGGTCACAAAATTGAACGGAGAATCCAGTTGGGGGAATTTATTCTTGACTTATCGTGTCGTAGGGTTATTACTAAAATCCATGCTTAATTCATCTTCTTCGTTATGTTGACGATATTATAATATTTTTAATCTACTAAAAGACAAGCAAACGAGCTCATAAATTCTTTTCGAAAACTTGAACTTACAAGAATTTGAAAGTTATTCCGCAAGTTATATATTTAGTTAAACAAAACAAAAATGTTTTCAGGATGCTGCACAGTTTGCTGTTAATTCAACCCTGCTAGAAAGTGTCATGACTCCTCCTGTACTTGGGAGCGTAAACGAGTTTTTGGGACACATCTTCTTTCGCGCACTCGTACAGTGGCAAGAGTACTGAAGGATAGGTAGACAGATAGTAGCCCTCCCATTTTTCTGAAGAGGTGTTCTTCCCAACTGTCAAAACCATTGCACAGGCTTTCCCATTTGTCTTATTCTACTGGTCTGTTCCAAGTGGATGAATGACATTTTCCCAGCTTGTAAAAAAAGGTAAATCTTCTTCCCTCTCTCCCTTCTTTCCAAAATCATGGAAACGCTGGTAATTTATCAGCTAAAGAAATATCTTGAAGAACGAAAGATTCTTAATGGCCGGCAGTATGGCTTTCGTAGCAAAAGGTTCACTCGTGATCTGATCATTTATATCACCGAACTGTGGCACAAATCTTAACATCATTTTGGAGAAAGTAAGATTATTGCACCTGATATTTCAAAGGCATTTGATATAGTTTGGCATCAAGCTCTCTTCAAAAATGCGTGCATTTGGTATTGATGAATTTCTTCTTCGTTGGATTGGAAACTTCCTTTCGAACTGCTCAATACAAATTTTGTTGGACGGCTTTAAGTCTGAAGTTCATAAAATAAATGCTGGTGTGCCCCAGGGCTCTGTTTTCTCTCCTACCCTCTTTCTCATATTCATCACTGATCTTCTGTCTGAAACTTCTATTCCAATAAAATTGTTTTGCTGACGACAATAGTATTAGCTTTTTATATTTGTTTCCAGATTCACGTTCTTGTCCTTCGGATGTGGATTTAGAACATCAGCGTATGATAAGCCTCAATACTGTATTCTGTCGTTAAAGTGCAACCTACCCACATGTTATTACCCATTAGAGGCACTACTTGCATCTAAGTGCTTAGGTTTCATTCGACGATACAAACAATTTTTCACTCCTCCTTGCCTGGCTGTAATCTATAAAGCCTCATTCGTCCAAAGTTTGAGTATGATTAAACATTTGGGCAGATGCTCCAATAAACCACTTGAGTCTCTGTGATAGAACTGAAAAATTTCAATTTCTCGAGTACCGCCGCGATGTTTATTTGGCCCTAGCGAGGTATCCGTGCGGAGCGGAAAATTCTCCGATTTTATACGATTCGGATGATTTTTGCTTCGAGGTGAACTGCGTTGAAGTGCTTTATTTGTAAAATTTCTGACAGCTAAATGCAATTGTTTTTCCAGTTTCGTCCGACACAAATTCTTCGCGGAACAAATTGCGCCAACGCATTTGTGTATTTTTATTCTTTCCGATAGAATACCTCGAAAGCAATTTGAACCTCCGACAAAGTATGCGTTGCGGACAATTTTCCGCTCCGAACGGATACCTCTCTAGGGCTGATTGTTTCATTTTTGTAAACAATGTTCTAGTGAAATAGACAGTTGTATTCTCCCCTTAAAAAATTCTACCCTATTACTCGCGATTTAGATGCCCATCAGTTTACCCTTGAGCCCAATTTCAGACGTACTGTTAAATCTGAGTTTGTCCCTCGAATTTAAAACCATATGCATCGCTATTCTTTTTAAATCCTCTCCAACTTTCCGAAACGCTCGCACGGTGCTCAAACATTTTAAGTTCAATACTACCTTCTTACAAAAAAAAAACTACAAAATAAAATTAAAAACAGCTACAAGGAATGCAACTTCGTTAAAAAAAATGTACCGGATTGCGAAGAGTGTAAAGGCAATTTCTTACCATACAGGAGGAAGACCATGTACCAGCGAAAGAAGGTCGAAAAAACATTAATTTCATCAGCAAAAAAACTGATGCATCTTCTAAAAAGAAGGCATTCATTTCCAAAAAGAAAGTTAAAACGTGTTTGAATGTTGGAGAAACTCATTTCAATTTGCATTCGGAGAAGTGGAAAACTCAATTTGCACGTATTTAATAGAAGAAAACATGCCTGGGAACCAATAGGTGCATCGTCAATGGTCTGGGCTTGCTTCTCTTTTATTTATTTATTTATTTTATCAATAGATATAAATATCGGCTGATTACATAATTACAATTACAATCATAAATACATTATACAATACCAAAATGATTTAAAATATTAATATTACCTATAATTATTCATGTTGAACACTGTAATAATTATTTTTTTAAAACAATCTCTATGCATGCTAAGGTCGACTTCGCTGCAAACTGAATTGAAAAGTTTCAATGAGCGAGTAATAGGTTCATACCGTAATTAGTTCTATGTGAAGGCTCATAAAATAGTTCTACACGATTTCTCAAACATCTTTCGGGAACATAAAAGAACAATAGAGAAAGTAATTCACAAGAATTTATTCTATTATCAAAAACGTCTTTAACAAATAATATACATTGAGTATTTCTACGGCATTTAAGCTTTTGTAAATATATACGACCACATCTAGAAGGATAATCAGGCAACTCACCCGACCAGTTAAGTTTTCTTAGAGCAAAACGCGAAATCTTTTCTGTATCATTTCGATTCTCAAAATACTGTTCTCATAAAAAGGTGACTAAACTACGCTACAGTATTCTAAATAAGGCAAATTCAAAGACAAAAATAATGTCTTAAGGGTATAAACATCTTTAAATACTGCAGAATTTCGTTTTAAAAAACCAAGCATGGCACTACCTTTAGCGACAAAAAAATCAATGTGATCTTTGAAATCGAGTTTCGTATTAAAGATAACTCCAAGATCTTTGGGAACTTCGACTCTGAGAAGTATTTAATCCAAAAATGTATATTCAAAATTTATTTGCGAAAATGATTTTGAAGCAGTGAATATTTTACATTTCGCAAAGTTTAGTTTAAGATGATTATATTCACACCAATTCAAAAAATTTTGTATGTCCCGTTGCAGCAAGCAATAATCTGAAACTGAAGATATGTCGGAGAATAATTTGACATCATCGGCATATATCAAACACTGACAATGTTTAAGTACGGTCGGAAGATCGTTAATAAAAATAATGAACAGAAGTGGACCTAAGTGACTTTCTTGTGGAAGCCCAGATAACAACCTTATCGAATTTGAGAAGCACCCATCAATATGAATAATTTGCTTTATATCATAGAGATAAGAACTCAACCAAGTTATAAAATTTGAGTTAAAACTTAACATTCTGAACTTTTGCAAAAGTAGTCCGTGGTGAACACGATCAAATGCCTTTACAAAATCAGTATATAAAACGTCAATTTGGCTTCCTTCTTCCATTTTATTAATGCAAAAATTAGTAATAATACCAAGATTTGTACTATTTGAACGACCTTTTACAAATCGATGTTGTTTGGAGGAGAGTGCATTTTTAACTGAAAAATAGAGTTGTTCCATGATCATTTTTTTCAAAAAGTTTTGGTATGGAGGATAACTTTGAAATTGGTCTGTAATTTCTTACCAAATGTTTTAATCCACTTTTGAATATTGGATCAACAAAAGTTATCTTCCATTCCTTTAGAAAATGTCCAGTTGAAATTGATTTGTTGACTATGAGCGTTAGTGCCGTGCAGAGTGAAGAGGAACAGTCTTAAAAGTATAGGTGGTATAGAATCATATCCTGTATTTTTAAGATACATCTAACTTGTTCAAGCATCTGAAAACATCACTTTCAGACCATTGAGTGAGAGAAAAATCAGTTATTTGTGAAAAATCAAAATATAACTCTTCAATATTTGGAATGGTATCATAATTGTATGATGTTTGAAAAAATCGGCGAAAAGATTGCAAGAAGATTTTAAATCATTCGACTTAAGACCCTCATATTCCATGCATTGTGGGAATAACGAAGTTTTTCTTTTAGAATTTACAAATACCCAAAAACTTTGCTATTATGTTTTATATTACCTTCAGTAGAACTAATATATTGCTTATACAAGAAACTACTGAGAAATGCAATTTCTTTTCTTAACCGAAGGAAATTTTCGCGGTCTTATAAGGTCTTAGTTAATTTGCAGCGCTTAAATGCTTTGTCTTTCGCGTTCTCTAAGTTTTTCAGTCTTTTGTTAAGCCGCGGCAATTTAAATGACTTATTCTTATTAAAAGTAGGAACAAAAAGTTCTATACTTTGGAACAAGTAATGTTTCAATACAAGGGGTCACAACCCCTAGGGTATCACAACGGATCTAAATTGATCGTGACGGTGTGACGGTTACAAGATCAACTGTCAGCCCACTAACATAACCTAACCTAATGACCATCGCAGTCTCCAGATCTCTTCTTCACTTAAGAACTTGTGTAACATTGCCAAAAGAAGAATTGGATGACAATTTTTTTTTTATAATCTACCCGCGCTCAAGGGATTATGATTACCCTTTAAATGTTTCAACACAGCGCGGGCGTGAAGTTAATGAAGAGAAAGAAGGATAGGAAAGATGTGTGGCACGATGTTCTGAGACTGTTGGTGGTTGTCTCAGATATTTTTATCTCCAGGGATGGCGGCTGAGCTAAAGCGGAGAAATGCCGTGTCTTATTTCTATGTCGCTTATAATTCACATTATTTTATTCGTGTTCATCCTTGTTGGGCATACTAGTTTAACTCAATAACATGCTGTTAGTGTTATGCCTGAACAACATGTAATGAGTAAACCAGCAACCCATTGATGACAATTTTTAGAAGGTTTTTAATGGAATTAAAACGACATAGACGACGGCAGGGATCGAACCTATCATCATGACGTTGACAGGCGAGCACACATCCATCGCGCCACGGCCACCCCAATAACTAATTTATTTGCTATTTTGCTAAAATTCAGAGGCATTGGAAAAATATCCAAAAAGTGTTATTTATAAGCTCCTTACTTTTATTCCTAGAAGATCTGCAGCTGTTATAAACGATAAAGGGTATGGAATCCAATACTAACCCTTTCATGCCCGAAACAAATTATATGAAATGGTTCTTAGTAAGTTGAATTTTGTATTTTGATTTGTAATACATTTCTGATACGATGCAAATGTACATAGTATATTGCCTTTGGTTGCAAATGTTTTGCACAGCACAATAGCTACAAACATACATATATTATAAGTACAAATGTTAATAATGGAGTTAATAGCATTATAATTGTATGAATAATTCTAGAATGTTCAAAAATCTCATCAAAATCCCCCTCGAACTTTTCATCCTACAATCAAGCAACAGCATCTACAATAATTTTCGCATCAACTACATAATTTTTTATCTTCTGTGATATATTTGAGTATGATTATTTACTAATTAGTAAAATAAACCGTTTGCAACAACAGAACCGCACACTAAGTGCTAGGTACTTTTTCAGTAGAGATAAAAACTGTTTCTACATGTGGTTTTCCTCATCAACATGTCGGTCTGGACGGTGCTGATAAGATTCTTTATTTTGTTTACTTAGCCTTGATGGAGTCAATTTATTTTCCAATTTGAACTTAGATAACTCAATTAAATTGTAAATAACCACAATGCTTGCTTTCTACACCAACAAGTACATCCTTTACATAATTAGTAAGAGTTTCAATATCATAAGAATGCTAGCGAAAAAAAAGACTATCTATTCGATAAGATAAGACGCACTGCAGTAATGACGCTGACGACAAGGCGAAGATGAACAGCAGATGTTGCGAATCTATTTTTAAACAAAATTCGCGCGAGTTCACATGACCACATGAACTGTCTGCCGGTGGTGGAATCACAATGAGAATCGGTGATTGACATCCTTACACAACACTAAATAATAATTAGCAATGCTAAGTTTCCGCACTGACCAGCAAGCCCAACAATAATAAACTTCTATTCAGAGAACCGGCGGTGGTCGAGTTTTCATTAGAGTTTCGTTCACTCGTTCATGCTCATGTCGTGCTCTCGCTAGAAACAGCGATTAAGTGTTTTATTCAATTGGAAATGAATTTACGTATGTAAATTTAATACGGCATGTCGAGCACGAAGTTATAGAGCCCCATCCAAAGAGCTACGGATCGGGAGACGGAGACCACGACGACGACGACGACAACAACCATACACAACATTGCAATTAGTTTAGAAAAGATATGACACCGAGTAAGAGAAATTACATCACAATTTGAGGTTATGACAGCGCGATACTGGACTACAGAATAATAAAACTCTGAAAGCAAGATTATTGTTGACATGTTCCTCTTACCTTCACAGAATCCAGTGGATACATGACGCAGTGCTCCAGAACGCCAGCGATAGCACCAGCGGTCATGTTGGTTGAAACACTTGTAGTTGGAAGTGTTTCATAGTCGTCAATGTTCATTTTTGTGCTTCTTTCTCTTCTCTTCTCGCCGACCGACTAACAAATGGGTTGGTTGGTAGTTTCTAGATGTTTGATTCAAGATCAAGCTTACTATAACTTGCTCTGGCTGCGGCTTAATCCTGTCCCAGCTGGAGATGAGAATCTTATCTCGGTTTTTTGTCGCACTTTACAGTGGGGAGTGAGTGGCGAGTTTTGCTTAGGACAATTTTACTTGAAATGTTTATTACCTCTTGTTCTACTTAAAAAAAAATAAAAGCTTGAGGCGCATGGATAACACTGGAAATTTGGTTTGATTAATTAATGACACTGGAATTTAATACTTCTATTTATTTATCAATTTGATTACAAAATCACGCAAAATATTCGAAAACAAATGAGAGCAAATTTTAAAGTTGGTTTTTTTTTCGTTTAATCCTAAATTCGGGCCCTTTTTCACAGTTGTTTCTCTCCGAATGTGGAACTGAGTGGCCGTAGTGCTTGCTTGCTGTTCACATGGGGAAATTTTTTTATCTGCCACAATCCAAAATGTCAAATGGGATGTCAAAAAAGAGAAAAAAAAAGAAATTTTGACATTTAACCGTCATCGACGACAGAGACAGTATTGTAAGATGTGTGTTTTCTTGGAACTAATAATCTCATGGCAGTACTAAGGTAAGGCAGTTTTGTTAGGCTCATGTGCCACTTGTTTCTCTGGTGCTAAAATGTTTAATGTTCGACTAGTTAAAATAACCATATATTTTTAAAAGCCGGAATAAAATTTAATGACTAGAACTACATGTAAGAGCTTAAAGATTTACGCGCAAATACAACGACTGATGTTTAGGGCTTATTTATTAAATTTGGGCTAGTTGAACAAACTTGGTGAAGTGCTTATAAAAGAAAAAAAATCGCATTATTCTTTACACTAGGTGCGTTTTATTATTCACAAATCTATCTGGATCCGGATCGGGATCTTCCCTTGAAAATAAAACGATACGGATCTTAGTGACAGCAGTGTTATAACCCCGTCTCATTTTATCCTTGGGTTTGCAAATTTTCAATTATTTCTTGTCTTTTTTCTTTACACATAAGCTCACACTACCTTACCATAACAAGCCATCTACTCGCCAGTGTAATAACTGATTTTTGGATCTTTGAAATAGATCCCGATAGAAAACAGGATCCCAAATTGTTTTTGTAATACATGTTAAAACATAATCCAGATCCGGATCCAGATAGATTTGTGAATAATAAAACGCACCTAATGTTCTTTTTAGAATATTATTATATTCTCTAAAAATCTATATGTAAACTTTTTGCTCCGAAGGAATAAATAAAAAGATATATCAGTCAAAAAAACCATAAAACTCATAAAGGTTTTAACATGTCGTTTTCGAACGGCTAGCTCTAAAAAGTTGGTTGATACCTTTTTGGAATCTGCATTTGATTCATAAGAAGGTTATATCGAACTTTTTTCCTCCGAAGCAATAATTCAAAAAAATAACTCTTGAGTTGACCTGAAATGTATGCAAAATACAAATGATTTTTGCCAAATAAATCCTACGTTGTGTTTGTTTTTTTTACTTGTGTTATTATTAGACCTCGGATTTTGCATACTTCCATATTTTTCATCGGATTGATACCAAATTTTGTATTTAAGCGTTTTATAGTTCAAATATAACAAATTGTAAAGCATATCGAAAATATGCAAAATATATGCAAAAAATATGCTAAAAAATATGCTAAAAATATGCCAGATATATGCAACGTATGCAAAAAATATGCAAAATATGCTAAATATATGCAAACGAATTTCATCGAAAAATTGAATTCCACTCGCTAAATGTTAAAATAGAGAAGCATTGACCACTTTTCCTTGTCCATGGTTAAAGGCGGCATCATTTTATGCAGATAACATGGAGGGAATAACAGAGTTAAGATAATGTTTATCAACGAACTACATTTTAAATATAGCATAGTGGTCAAAAAAGTGGGTTTTATTCCATGATAAGAATCCCTTTTAGGCCACATTTATTCTTTTGAAAACGGGTTTTCGGTTTTTTACTGGTTAAGGCGGTGGAAAATGAACGAATGGGTTATCGGTTAGAATATTGTTTGAAATTAAAAAAAAAATCAATATGAAGGTTTTTATAATACAAATTCTATATACTACTTAAATAAATCAGCCAAGTAGAAAACTTAGCACTATTAATGGACTTTTGAATTATTTATTCAAAATAGCTGTTGAGTTTAACCCAAATTATGAATCTATTCCGAAAGATTTAGTTCAATCAAAAAAAGAATAAAACTTCTTAGATTTTAGTTTCATCTATATGCATGAATGAACTTTAATTTCCTAAAACAAATGGTTTTATTTTTACATATGTATCTACATTTTTATTTTTTTATAACTTACGTTTAGTTCTTTTATTCAATTTATTTTCTTTAAGTTAAGTTTTTTGCTTTATACTTTGGAGTAAATTTGCTGCCGCTCGCTAGAAAGTTCCAGATAAAAATGGCCGATTAGTTGGTTTTAATATTAGTTTGCCGCGTGATTTTTCGAAAGAGAGAGACAGTCTTATTTTTTATTTGGTATTGCGCTCCTTGTTTTCTGACATCGATATTTTATTTTTTAATCGAAAGGTGTGGTGCCAAGTTCGCTTAACAATAGCCTTTTTGGCCTTTAGTCCACAAAAATTGGCGTTTTGTCCATGGACTTATCAGTTGACTGTGAAGACCTTGTCAATACGCAGTTTTTGTTAAATTCAGTTCATCTTACATCGATTTTTTGACAAAAATCCACACCAATGGGCCTTGTGAATAAAAAAAAAGCTAAAGCTGAAACTTGGATTTTTAAGTAAAAGCTTGATTTTAAGTGAATAAAAATAAGCTTAAGCTAGCTAGTTAAAGATGTTTTCTAGTAATAGCTATTTTAAAATAGCCAAAGCTAAATTCATTTAGTTTTAGCTTGTTTTCCTAGCTTAAGCTTTAATTTGTGTGAATAAAAATAGCTTAAACTAGAATATTATAGTTAAAGCTACAAAAATTTCAAGATTTTTTCGACCTGTCTAGAAAGCTTTGACTAGTTCTTATTTTCAGTATTAACTTGTGCGAGTTGTTAATTAAACATAAGGGAATATCTCAAAAAATAGGACTGTGAACGTATAGACCTAAAAACTGACATACGAAATATTAAAAACATTTTTTAGCCGAAACCAATAGTTGCCCTGTAGAACAGATAACAAATTGAGGCAAAAAAACCTTCCTTTCGGTCATACATGTACCAGCTAACTAGCCGAAACATGTGAATAAAAAAACGAACACATTAAATTACGAAGCTTAAGCTAGAATTTTCCAGCATAAGCTATTTAGCGTTATCATTTTTTTATTCACATAAAACAAAGCTTAAGCTAGTACTGTCTAGCTTTAGCTGCTAGTAAAAGCTATGACTAGTTGGCTTTAGCTTCCTCCAAAAAAAGCTTTAACTTTTTTTTTATTCACAAGACCCAATGTGAACTATATCCAACCAAGATTAAAATTGTAATCATTAACGTTGGAAGATTTTGCCCGTGGCCTGGCATTGATTCTATATGAAGGTTTTTATAATACAATTTTTGTGGACTAAATGCCAAAAAAGCCATTTTGGAAAAATCAATATGATTTTAAAAAAAAATTTAAAAATTTAAGATTACAATTTTAATAATGCTGTTGATAATTTTCCAAACCACGCATTTGGAAAAGTTTTTTCTGTCACATAATAAGGTGTAGGAGTCACTTTCACAATAATGGAACATCCGATAACCCATTATGTTTGAAAACGACGGTATGCATTTACTTTAGTTTGGTAAAATAAAATTCTTAATTTACGTTTTAGGTTCTTGAAACACTAGATCCAGAAGATGCTGAATTTATAAAGCTGTCAGAAGAACTAATAAAAAAAAACTATATCGCGATTTTATATATATAAAATCGAATTTCGAGAGAGTTGCCGAAATAATAACTTCCTTAGAAGCGAAGGGTCTACCATTAGCAAAATCAATGAATTTATTTAAGGAAGCTTAAAACATTATTCACAATATAAATTGTGTATTTGGAATGAATTTAAAAGAGAAATTTGAAGCCATTTAGAAAAGAAATCCAGATTTTAATATTATTTCAAAAATAAACAATATTTTAAATCTAAATGCTGAAGATTTGTCTGGACTTTGCCCCGTCACTAACGAAAATATCATCAAATATAAATTTGCTCCAGTTACTGCCTGTGACGTTGAAAGAAGCTTTTCTGCTTACAAAATAGTTTTTGGAGAGAAACGTTAAAGCCCCTCAATTAATAATTTAGGGAAAATTATGGAAAATTATACTGTAATACCAATAATCTTGAATAATTTCTAAAACTGTAAAACATCTTATGTACTTGCTCTACTTTAATATAAACTCTATTTAATATCTGACAATAATTAGTAAAATATATGTACATATATACCACCCTCTGAATCGCTTTTATATTATTTTTTGATCTGTTTAACACAGGTAATTTTTGCATGTTTTGCATATTTTTTGCATAGTTTGCATATATTTGGCATATATTATGCATATACAATTCATGCAAATATGCAAAAAAAATTAAAATATGCATATCGTTTTCAACTGTATTTTCAATGACTAAAACAATGGTGTCATCAGAATTCACCTATCTTAATCCTTCAAAAATATGCAAATATGCAAAATCCGAGGTCTAGTTATTATGAACGCATATTGTGAGATCTATTTAATAGTTTTTTTTTTTTAATTTATTTTAATTTTAACTAGCCGACCCAGCTCTCGAAATTCGAGTGCCAATTTATTTATTATTTATTATTTATATTATTGGCAGTGTTTTCAAGCAAATTTATTAAATTAAATTTTATTTTATGTAATATGCAAAGTGTTCGACAGTGCAAAAACAAAAATGACCCACAGTGTGTAAATGCGTGTCTCAAGTATATTCTGCACATCTCCGTAACTGTGGCTTTCCAACCATATAAAATTTATCGAAATCGGTTAAATACTTTTGGAGAAAAGTGTACCACAAAAAACATGTTTGCCGTTTTATTATATGATGATAATAAGTATTAATATTTAAAAATAATAAAAACACAGTGACGTTTTTTTTTCTTCCATGAAGACGTCAAATTATGGAGCTGACCACCATCTGTCATCTTCAATTGGGGTCAAAAAAACTGTTGTATGTATTATACACATCAGTGGTGTTAGATATAAATATTTTAGAATATTATTGTTTGTATTGAAATCCGTAAATAAAATTCGAATATAGTTGAGAATATTAAAAAAAAACATTACTTTTGAACTTAACGGTAACGGTAATGGTAACTCCTATTAGGGATAAAAGTTTTCATTCCATTACAGTACTGGAATTTATTTCGCTATTGAGGAAAGTTTAAGTTCCGAAAGAAATTGATGAAATCATGCAAATTGGCTTTCGCATATTCCTTAACGGTTCTATGTAATTGGATTTTTATTTTCTTTTACAGTAGTCCGGCGGACGAGCCTAAGGCCAGGGGCACAAATTAAATTTTTAGTTTCACAACTTTTTAGTTGCTAAAATGAAACATATGGGCTTAGACCAGTGGATGAGGACATATTTTTTGTCAATGTTGACTAAAACCTCTTCAGAACAATGGATAATAAAAGCAAAATTAGATCAATTCCATTATGAACTGTCCTCAGATTTGAATCCCTGTGAATTTTTTTATTTCTAAATTAGAAAAAAAAATGGCTTCGTGAAAGAAGATTTTCATTCATCCACCCATGAAATTGTTGATGTAAATATGAAATGGGTATTTTCCAGATTTTGAAAAATCTCATTTTTAAGGGATACAATCGTTTAAAACAATCCATATCAATTTACTTGTTGCCTCATTTTGACTTCTTTTACACGAAATCGATTTTCAACCTTTGTTTCTCTTTTAATTTTTTTTTCGGTTTCATGCGTACTTCTTATTACTCCTCTACCCGTTGGGCCATTGATGGCCAATTAGATGGTCGATGAGATGGGTGTCCAATATGGTTGTGCCGCAACGACAGGATGTCTGTAGAAGTTGGATGACGTAATGCTACCACTGACCCACAATTTTTTAATGTGCGGACGAAAAACCGACATCAACGACATCCAGACCATTGCACTACACCACCATAAGACATTCCACGCCATAAACCCTCCTACACGATGGTCTATCATCCATCAGGATGACCCATCCTTCCTGTAAAGGGATCATGATAACATGAGATGTGAGATTCTTTTAAAAGTTAACATTGATTACATTGAAAGGAGTCATCCCTCAGCACTCTTAGGGCAGGGTTGGCCGAACTGTCACTTTTTATAAATAACTACATTTGTTACGTCCGCTACGAAGTTTATGTAGGTAGTGTAGTTGAATGTAGTTAAAAGTAGTTAAATGTAGTTAATCTAACAAATTGTAGTAGACGTAGTTTCAAATGTCAGGTTGTCAGCTGTCACTTCACTGTAAGCTGTGATGTTTGAATTTTGAAATCAAACGTTCAGTTCTTCATTTTTAATAAGTGAAATGAAAATGGCTGGTGAAAAGCTATACAATTAAATTAAATATAACTGCACCAGTTTTTGGATTTCATTATTTTTAAAAAAATTTTCAGTAATATTTATGTGTATGTACCTTGTATAATAAATTCAGCATTAAAAAATATCTTTAAATCATGTGTTCATAATCCATAATCCTTAGATTATGCCATCAAAGCACCTAAATTGCTTGTCTCAAAAAATAAACTTCCCATCTATTACTTATGTACATATAATTCCTTTAATCTTCTTGTAAATGACACATTTTCATATTTAAATTAACAACGCGTAGTTGATGATGTAGAAAATTTAGTGAAGTTAATTCGGCCAACCCTGTTCTTAGGTCAACTTAGTTTATTAACATCACAGAGTGCTGACCCAACGCTGAATTCGAATTGAAATACACTCGCAGAATGATGAAAACCCCAGAGAGCAAAATCTCTGCAATTTTACCAAGCTCAGCCATTTCGTCCACCCCGGCATAACATACTGTTACGCACAGAGCTTTATACTCCTACAGCGACATCTGTTGGAAAATTGCATATCTACTTTATGGAAGGAACAAAAAGCTCTTTTCCAATATCATATGTATTCCCCCTTATTCCAAACAACTAGAACATTCTAAGACGAGAACCTTTTCGATTTAGTTTCTAGAACAACTAATTTGAGTATATAAAAGAGTGTTCACGGTGAGCACAGGACAGTTGATTTTTGATTATGAAAGTGTGCAAAAGTTTTGCTTATTGGATTGTGGAAATTGTTATTAAACAAGTGTGATTTAAATTTGAATAAAAGTTTTTGAGTTGATTATAAATTGAGATTTATTGTTTTAAATTGGAAAGTGTAAATAAAGAAGAAATACTAAAAAGAGTAATAAGCTTTATTTTAACCAACCTAGTAAAAATATTACAATACCATTCATTACCATTCTCATCGAAGTGTGTTTCTTTTCACTCCTCTCTGCACTGTTCCAGTATGTGTTCAGCTTCAGCCTTATGCCTCTTTCACATGGGGATCAAGCCGTAGGATTTTTCTTGACATTTTCCATTAAGCATTTAACTCTTGTACCATTCACATTGTTCACTAATTATAAGGACTCAAAATGGTTAGAAATTGGTTGTAGTTATCGTTTAATACTATTCGGATATGATGATGTCGTTGTAATCTTTTGTGAAGGTGAGTCGATATGGCGAACGATGCTACCTTCTCTATTTTTAAAACCAAATTTCAAAACAAATAAGAAAAAAAAAACAACGTTTCAACTTCTTCTTTTATATTTTTAACAAAATAAAATTAATTGCGTTTTACTGCTTTTTGAAAGCAAAAACAAACAAAAACAACTTAATTAATAAATCTATAGCGTAAACATTACAATGAGGTATTTTGGGTTAATAAGTCAAGTCAGTGTTTTACCCTGTTGAAATGCATTTACGTTTTTTTAATTTAACTAAATAAAAGAGACTGACAAAATAATTACATAAGCTTTCATTTGTGCCAAATAACCTCTCATTGACTTCCTTACAATACAAAACAAAGAAAAAGAAAAGAAAAACCTACTCAAAGTCTATTCAGTCCATGACTATAACTTGGTAATCGACTACTTATTGTCTTCTGTTTTTGGTAATTTAATAAATTTCAATCAGTTTTGATGAGTTCTTAAAGCCCCTTATTGTATGCAACTACGGTAAGATCTGGATTCTTCTTTTTTATAGCTTCTTGAACCTCTGGTTCTAAGCTCGAAACCTGTTGAATTGATGAATATATGTATATAATTTGCTGTTTAAATAATTATAGTCATTTGATTTACCTTAATGGAAGCTCTCTGACTGAAACAAGCACATCCTAACGGTGTTGCAAATATAAGCACAAAACCGCAGAAAAGAGTTTGAACTGGTGCATTGGCCCATGGATAACGTTTGATAAAACCTCGTTTGGTGAGAATTTCCATGAGAAGTGGAGTCAAAACTAAAATTACAATTATAATTTTGATTGAATATTAGAAAAAGTTATCTGGCGCCCAATGCGACAAAAGTATTTTAATATTTGCTTTAAGTTATAGAACAAAATATGGGAGTTTTGATGATATTTTCTCAGCTGTATCATAACTTACTCATTCCAGGACAGGCCATAGCAATACGGCTCAAAACCACAGTTGAAATTCCTGTTGCTGCGGCTTTTTTCGAAACACCTACTTCGTTGTTTTGTTCATCGAGTAATACAACACCGTTACGCAGTTCTCTTAAAAATGAAAAAAAAATGTTATTTAAGTACATTACGAATATTTGTTTGTATTGAAAAAGACATACTGCATGCGCATCATTGGGATGTTGATGCAATTAGCGGCAGCTACAGCTGTTAATGGAACAAGTCTGCCAATTAATGGATTTAAATTCTGTAAAATAAGTTATACATTAAAAATGAATATATAGAAATATATAAATAGAGTGCGCTTACTTTGACTAATCGATTTAAAGTAAGTGCTGTGGTCAAAGCACCACCTGTTGCCAAGACGTACGATGTGGCTAGTTGACTGTTAAAGTATGATTTGATTAAAAAATTATAAATATAGCTTTGGGTTCTTACTTTTTGGATATTGGAGTTGAACCAGAACGATTTGTGTAATTGACAACGGCATTGAATGTTTGGTTGAACCATTGCCAAAATACAACGGCTGGTGTAGTCTTGTAGAAAGCCATCATGCCTGAGAAAAATAATTGAGTATTTTAACAATGTTTTTGAGTTTAAGTTCTTCTGGACATTTAAAACTGTTTGATTAGAGTTTTTGGTCCCCAGGTATTCGAAATCTCAAATAAAAATGGCATTGGACGCGACCGAAACAGCTAGAACGGTCACTTAAGCAGAAACTTGGTAAGGTCATCGGTGCGGTGGAACAATAGTTGTATCTCGAACAAATGTTCGGGATACCATCAGACTATCTGAAAAGACTGGTTCTCAACCTAAGAGTTCAGGCCAAAATACAAATGAGGCACTTCCGCTCTCGACGACCGTTTTGTTGTCAACAATCTACTGGGACATCCTATTCCCTAAGTTCCTACTCGTCTCTTCGATGTGAGAAATAATGTCATTGTAAGTGATGAACGTCCTAAAAGAAGCAGACTGGCAGAAAAGAATTTAAAATCATTTCGCCCATCCAGCGTTCCCGAACTACTCCCACTCCAACGTATAGCTACGAGTAGGGTTAGTTTAGTTAGTTTAACCCCGACTTGTAGATTAGCGTTCCGTTTTTAGGCAAAAGGAGAATAGCCTTAAATGGTCCAGATGGTCGTCGGCATGTTGAAAGGCGCCTAAAAGCGAGGTTTCCATGTGTCATAGTAAAACAAGTGAACAAAGTGTTGTGCGGCAAAATAACAAATCTTTATATTTGACGGTACGACCAAAATTAGGCTCGAGGGTGAACTGATGAGCATTTCTAGCAAAGCGGGTATCATGGTTGAGGGGAGGGATACAACTGGCTACTTCGAGTGAGCATTGCGATTGCTTGTGAAAGAAGCGATAAAAAAATTATATACATGAAACATTCCGAAGGTGTTCAAGAGATAGGAATGAATCCATGATAACGCAATAATCTTACTTCCTCCAAAATAATGTAAATATCTGTTCCACTCTTCAGTGAGATATACCACCATTTCTGCGGTAGCCGTATTGTCGGTCATTAAGAAGCTTTCGATCTTAAGCTAATGATTTATCAGCGATTCCATGACCTTTGAAAGAAGGGACGAAAGTGCAATTGGTTCATAGAAGGGGGCGGGAAAGGATCGGAGTTTTTAGGAATATAATAGACAATGCTTTTTTCTTCTAGGGACGATTCCAGAACAGTAGGAGCTATGGAAAATCTTACGTAATGGTTTTGCCAGCGATCAAGAACAATTCTTCAGAAAAATTGGGGTATACCATTAGGACCAGCGGATTTATTTATAAAAAGATCTCGAAGGGCTCTTCTAGAACAGTAGGAGCGATGGAAAAGCTTACGTAATGGTTTTGCCAGCGATGAAGAACAATTCTTCAGAAAAATTGGGGTATACCATTAGGACCAGCGGATTTATTTATAGAAAGATCTCGATTGGCTCTTGCAACTGTACGATTGCGGAAATATATCTGCCCCATTGAATGATTTGCGTTCTCAAGTAGAGGAGGGGCAATGTTGCTATCATGCAACATAGAGCAAGCAGCAAAATGAGCTGCAAGTACATTTGCCTTACCTTCGATCAAGCAAGTGAGCTTCGAGGATTGCATCTATTTCAAATAATTTCTATTGAAAAAATAATTGTTAAAAAAAGGTTAAGTAAAGTAAAATTCAGAAGTTTTAATAAAGAGAAAAATATTTTTAGAATTTAAAAGTTGAACAACTGTGAAACTGGGCCCTATCCTCAGTTAAAATTTCGGGAGTAGTTATAACTAAAATATGAGCTTATGTGTGTTGGAGTTAAGGGGGATCAGAATGTTGATTTTTCACATTTATGTGTTAGATGTCAGATTACCACTTCACTTCCAATCACTTAAAATTTTCCACAAGCCGAAAGAATTTAATCTTTAATATAATCAATAGATAAATAGTACTGAGGATATATGTATGTTAGTAAGTGAACCTTATCGTGTTTTCATGAGAGTTTATTTTGTTGATTTTTGACTCTACCTACAATCTCGAAAAAAACGATAGTTGTCGCTATTCAGAGGATTGTCAAAATAATAGTGTTTTGACACCGACACTGATTTTGCCAGTTCTTTCCAGCTGAATCACTGTCAAAAAGGTAAGCGTGCAATACTTACGCTATATGCAAATCAAAACCGGAATATGGCCATTCCTACAGACAGCCAGGTGGTTGTTGAAGCTATTGATTCGGCTTTTTCCTCTTGTTATTTGATCCAGCAATGCCGGAATGAGCATACGAGCCTGAATTTTAAAATAAATATCACTCTTATCTCGGTTCCGGGCAACAGAGAAATTGACAGAAATGAACAGGCTGACAAGCTAGTCAGACAAGAACCATTCTTCTCAACTTTTATCACAGAATCCAACCGTGTGGAGCAGTTTAACCAATTGTAATAATAGGACAAAAGTGAAATGTCAATTTTTCCGTGTGGAAAGTTCTTGGGGTGAAACTAACAATTAGGCTGAATGAGATGTAGCTATATCTAAAAATTATCTGCAACACGAGCTGTCATTAAAATCGCTCACTTATTTATTAAAGACCAGCTATAATGCGTTTAAGCAGGGAACTGAGCTGTCCAAAAGGGATCTTCTGTGTTTCTTTTTTAGCTCAGACACATCAGACCGCTCAGGTTGTGTTTCTTTTTGCAACCAGAGCTAACTCCGAGCGCGCTCTTTAAGCTCATAATAAAATCACAGGGCAGATGGAGTAAAAAGCTGAGCGCAACTAACTTCAGAAGAAGTGCAAAAAAAAAAAAAAAAAAAAAAACAAATAAAAATGAAGACCAACCCCTTTGACAGTGCTCCAGTCTGTTTCATAAATAAATCGAGAGCTCTGATCAAACTCTGCCCAGAGCGAACATGCTCTAGCTCTCCTCTGATTTAAAAAAGAAAAACACCTATTTTAGACGTACTTTGTTATCACATAATCGAGATCCTGCTCTTTATCGATCGGGATATCCATGATTCAAAAATTTGGTTTTATTCTGACGGATATAACCCACCTGGTAGTAAAAACATTGGCGCAAAATTTTAATTGAATTAGTACGATGCTAAAGCTGTTTTAGTATGATACTAGGTTTAAACAATGAATTTGCAAATTTCAATCGAATACAGGATCATACTTTCTCTACCCTTTTATTAAAGTTAAAATCATTACTTTATTTTTTTAGTATCGTGCTAGCTTTATATGACTCTTTGACGTCTGCAAACATCAAAAAAGGTTCGTGTACTTACTTTTTTACACGAAATGTCATTGTTTTAGGTGTGTTCAGAAGCAATTTATTAAGAAAATTCTCTTAGTGGGATACTACTCGTAGTTAGAAAATGTTTAAAATTAAGAATGAGTTAGTAAACTACTATAAAGTTAGCAAATTGATAAGTAGTATCATACTAATACATTAATAATAGGCTGTTTAAAATTTTGCGCCATTTGTTTTTTTCTTGAAATTTTGCTATTTTTTTAGTTTATTTTAATAAATATATGAACGTTCCCAATAATCAAAAAGAGAAATGTGTTGAACTGTCCTAGGTGACTCAACTTTTGTTACAGCTACTTTTGATCAGAGATTATCAAATAAATATGGGAAGCCTCAGCTGCCAATCAGTTTGCCTATAAGCTGCAAAAAACAGTTATCCGTGGTTAATACGTCAAAATACACACACTAGTGCAGCATTATGAGTTTCTACTGCAAAACACGAACACTAGTGCAACTCAATGATTTCCAATACGGTATTGTCGATTATTTATGAAATTTGTCTGTTAATTTGAAAAATTAATGGGTATGTTCAGAAAATATAAAAACTGCATAAACAAATTGTCAAGTGCTCAAGCCCACCTAACGAGGATTTCAAGCAAGACGAGTATTACGGGGAAATTATTTGAGGGTTTGAATGTAACCAGCTATTTCAATTGTACATTGTTAATAGAAAAACCGATAAATCAACTAAAGACGGCGAAAGTTATGATGGGGTCAAGAAAAAACAAAATTTTCCATAATGGATGTGTTCCTTTAAGTTTTAGGGCTCTGTTCTCTGGATTCTATTCAACACGTTCAAATGAGTAATTGGAGCACCGGCCCAGAAATAAGAGTTATACTCCAGTTTTTGGAGGATGTATGCTTATATATCGTAGCTTGATGAGAAGCACTTTTCATGACAATGTATAGGTTAGGTACTATTAGAGGATTCTATTCATCACAAGAAACAGTACCCAAGAAAAAAATAATTTCGTTTGTTGGTGGATCGGGATCAGACCAAGGCACAACGCCATTAGATTAGATACTACAAATTAATATTTAAACTCAGTATTCGAAACTCTACAGTTTGAATGAAAAGAAATCAATCTTAATTCTCACAGTAGGTGATTTATATGTACGTCGGCATACATATTTAGATATTTGAATGTTAACTTTGAAATGTTTTTTATAAGAAATTTGAGATAAAAAAGTAAACAGTGAACCAAAAATAAGTATAGATATGCTTAGCCAAACAAAAACAAATGAATGCAGAAAAACCAACAACAAAAGAACGATTAAAACTAAACTCAATTTTAACAAACTCTTACGAACATGAAGAACACAACAACTGTTTACACACTTTATGTGTCTATGAAAGTATATACATACATACATATGTATATTGTTATATTTAGATACTCACATCCAGTAATAAGGGTATTCATTGGCACCTGTGCCGACATCCTTCCAATGATTAGAGACTTCTCCCCGGTTTCAGGATGATAAGCCGAGTCATACAAATACTTGGCATTCCACACATCATCCAGCGTTTTGCATTCGGGCACTGGTTTGCCGGCCTTATAATCAAGCACAATGCGTCGCGCTCGTTCCAGATCTGCATTCGAAGCGAGAACATTCAAAGGATTTGTCAGTAGGAAGAAATGCTTGGCTCTATTCAAATACGTGCTCTGCTCGTATTTCGGTTTGTCAATATCGATTTTTGGCAGCGCTGTCATGATGACTGTGTTCTCTGAGTTCACTCTAAAATGGAAAATCAATTCAAAACAGAAAAAATATTAAACCACTAAAAACACTGCTTGCTATCACAATTTTTTTATCAGTGCCTAATCACACAACACAAGAAACAAACTCAGCTCGAAATGACCTGCCAGCTAGGGTCAATGATTATTATGCTGTCCGAAGTTTAGCGATAAAATGATTACGGAATTATTTTACGTAGGTATAGACATTTTGATGACGGTTTTTTTTTTGTGTATCTGGGTTGAAGTAATCAATAATTTTTTGAATAGGTAAAGCCCCAAACTTTATCTAGTTAATATGATAACACCACCAACTCAGATATTATGCAATATAAAAAATTCTAAATATGTAAAATAGTAGAGAACTAAATTCTTACATCAAAAAACTAATTGATTATTAATTTATTACTAGTAACTTACTTATAACTTAAAACAAAACACTAACAACAAATCTTCGTGCAAGGTTAATGGTTGTTCAAATGGGAAAAAATATATTTAAATTAAAACTGATGTGCAAGTGGAAGAGCACAATGAGGCCACACAATCAATACCGCACGAACGCGACCAACAAACAAAAAGACTCTTACCGCGACGACCTACCAAATGCGAATGTGAACCTTTTCTTTTTGAAACCAGAGGTTCCCTGTCATGTAAGTAGGTATCAGTGGATACCTAAACTTGTTCGTGAAACAAATCGATAATTTTATTTGGAAGTTAAGAGCTTTCCTGAATTTATTTGTTGCTCATATCCATGTTGAAGAGAGACGAATATTTGATATTGGTGCCCAATTACTTACAATGTAACAAGTTATTCTTGAAGTCTACACCCAAAAACAGATACTTTATCTGGTGCTGTTCTTGGCGGCTTATTACGAAATGTAAACAAACAAAAAATAGGGGGAAGTTAAGAAAAGTATTCTGTAGCTTATTCTTCCGTAGTTTGTTTCTTTTGGAGAAATATTTATATACAATCCACATCAAATAAATAGGCTATATGATTGTCGTACCGTCCGTCGCGTCGGTCGTACCTATAAAATTAGTTCTTTTATTCGAAAATCATAACATTGGTTAATATTGACAAATAAATAAATAAGAGGCAAGCAACTCGTCGAGAACCTAAACCTAGTGATTTTATTTATAATTTTGGCACACTAAAGGGATTATGACTACCCTTAAAATGTTTGAGAAATGTGCGATAATTTAGCAAAGTTGGAGAGGTCTTGAAACGAGATACCGATGCACATTAGTTTTGAAAGTCTGAACATAATAATTTTGGGCATGGTGAATGGTTTTACAAAACATGTAAAGCTTTATCCAGTCCATTCTACTAGCAGCAAAGAAGTACGTGCTTGTTCAAGTAAATATTTTGAATATTTTACTCGACTTAGAAGAATTATTACTGATCGAGGTCCTTAGAGTATAGTTGTTTTCTTATTGATCATAATATTGAACATGTTAATAGCAACAACTTCTGCTCAAGCTAATGGCCAAGTAGAGAGTGTCAATCGTATTTTGAAATTTATCCTTGCTAAACTTTCAGAACCCATTCAACATTCTGATTGGACTAAAACGTTAACGCAAGTTAAATTTGCTATTAATAATTCTATCCACTGTAGTACAGGTGAAACACCTGTTAAACTTTTGTGTGGAGTAGTTCAGCGAGGTCCTAGGATTGATGTTCTTACCGAATATTTAGATGAAAAATTTAAAAATTGTGTTCGTGATTTAGATAAAATGCGGGAAAAAGCTTTGGAGCAAAGCGAAAAGCTCAGCAACGAAATTCAGATCTAATAACAAAAAGAAGTTTCGTCCAGCAAAAATATTTACCAAGAGCGAGTTTGTTGCAATTAGAAATTTTGAAAAATTTATAAACAATTTTAAAGGACTGTATAAAGCTCATGAGGTACTCCCTAATGACAGATATGTTATCAGGGATATTGAGAACTGTCAACTTACTCAATTACCATACGATGGCGTTATTGAATCTAGACATATCCGCAGCTGGGCTGATTGGCGTAACTCAATGGATGTCAATTTTGATTCTGAGTGTGAAGAGTAACACCATTTTATTTATGCATATTTTCCAATTTTAATATTAATCATTTAACTTATCATTAGTTTTTTTTATTATAATTGTAAACCTATTAAATTTAATGTATAAGTTTCATTAAGCTACAAGAAAAAAATCAATATTAGATTCCTTATAATTTATAAGTCGTTATGATCGGGACGATCATTTGTTAGGTTGGCCGAGTTATAAGGACAAGTAATATGTACATTACTATTTAACAATACCTACTCTTAACTTTATATACATACCTTAAATATTAATATACTTTATACCTAGTAGCTCTAAGTATACTTTTTAAAGCTTGTTATTTTCATTATTTTAAAATTTATTATTGTTTCATAAAGAATAAAAATATACATAGATTAGTTTGTAAGCCTCTGTTTTAATAAAAGAAGACCCGTTATACGTCCTTAGTGTTTCAGGTATTCGAAATAAATGTATATACATAAATCTTTGTTATTCAATATGAAAAAAGTAATTAATTTAAGTTACATAGAACAGCCAGCTAATAATAAACAAAACTAGTAAATTTAATTTTCAATTTCAACAAGTTCTAAGCGATTTGTGGTTCCCCATTTTAAAATGCTACCGAGATCAGAATTCACTAAGCACTAAGCAGAATTCAGTAGCTGAAACATTAAGTTTTATTTATTTTTTTATTTTGTGGTGCAACAGCTTGAAGAGAACCTGCACCTAGTATCTTACAATTCTCAACCATCCCTGTACTCTGTGTACATGTTACAATGAATGAAGAGGCACTTTTCATGAAAAGAGATACAGCCCTATTATGAGTATCAATTTGATTTTTTTTTTATAATCGGCGCACACTCAAGGAGTTTTTTGTATACCCTTAATATGCCAGAGACACAGTGTGATGGTCGATACTTTCTATCAATTAGTTGATAATTTGGTATTATGGGTATCAACTGGTAATTTTGGACCGATTGTGAATATCTACTTATCAAAAAGTTCATTGTGAATGTGTTTTGTTTATTTTGTTCGACGCTTCGCGTTTGAAATATTTATTTGTTTCTTGTCGGCTACGAAAAGGTAAATTCTTTGTGCGAATATGTAAGTTGTTCTTATAAAAAATTCATCATATTTATGTAACTATCATAATTCTATCGTAGTCAACATTCTTTTTAACTTTATTCGCTTTTAAAAATCCCGAATAAATTTGTATGTTTACGTTTCAATCAAGAATTTGTGGTTGATAAGAAAATTGATGTTTATCTATTTTGTTGATATCCGTAATACCATGTCTTGTCTATCAAAAAAATCATTCACAGTAATGATAAAATCTAATAAAATTCACAGTCGATAAAAAATGTTGATATTTGATAGTCATAATACCAACTCATTCAGTTTGTTGATATGTATCAAGTATCTAGTTGACAGTTGATAGCTATAATAGGGCTGATACTCTTCGCAAAAGGAAGTACACCCCTGAAAAACTTTTTTTTAACGGATAAGTATCGAACCCAAGACCTTCTGCATGGCAGTCCAAAGGCGTTTTTCTTTTTTAGTTCAGAACAGAGTCTGAGTTGTCAAAAAATAAATTGTGTTTCTTTTTTAGTTCAGAGCGTTCAGAGCTTCGTAAATGTGTTTCTTTTTTCGTTCTGAGCATGTTCTGAGCGTGTTCAGAGTGCGCTCTATAAGCTCAGAATAAAATAACTGAGCAGACAGAGTACAATGCTTAACACAGGCATTTGACAGATGGAAATTAAAAAAAAAAATGTCGACAGCTAAGTGTTCAGGTGTGTTCAGCGTTGTGCTAAAGTGCCCAATTGGGCCATTTGGCCCCAAGATTCCTATTTTGGCCCGGTGCCCCGGGCCATCACGAAATGGCCCCAAAATTGAAAAAATTGCAAAATAAAGCAAATAAGCAATATTTTGAGCCTACCCCATAGCAGTGCCTCTGCCTGTGCAGAACGTTATTTTTTCAGCTCTTAATAATATTAAAATCGAAAACCGCAATAGACTTAGCTATGAAGTTATAAATTCGCTTATGAGCTTTATGGGGTTTCTGAAAAATAATACTTTTGGTAATTTTGTTCCGCCTTCAGAATTGATAAAAAAATGTCTAACATAGACATTATTTAAAAAAATGGAATAAAATGCAAAAATACAAATAAAATAATATCTTCTGTTTTATTTAATTATTTTACCGAATATGGAAAAACAAAGTGGCCCCAAAAAAGTTGAAATGGCCCCGAAAATGGCCCCAACATTTTGTTTCCCAGGAACAACGCTGGGTGTGTTTCAAAAAATACTCAGAGCGCTCAGAGCACGCTTGGTTCAGAGGATGTTCGGAACATGCTCGACATGCTCGGACTCTGTTCGGAGCTCTATACTGAACTAAAAAAGAAAAACGCCTCAAGGCACTAACCATTATGCCAAGGGGTACTTGAACATATGAAACATATACATTATGTAATTTAAATAAGACTAGCCGACCCAGCTCTCGAAATTCGAGTGCCAATTTATTTATTATTTATATTATTGGAAGTGTTTTCAAGCAAATTTATTAAATTAAATTTTATTTTATGTAATATGCAAAGTGTTCGACAGTGCAAAAACAAAAATGACCCACAGTGTGTAAATGCGTGTCTCAAGTATATTCTGCACATCTCCGTAACTGTGGCTTTCTAACCATATAAAATTTATCGAAATCGGTTAAATACTTTTGGAGAAAAGTGTACCACAAAAAACATGTTTGCCGTTTTATTATATGATTTTAAATACATTTGTTCTTTGAATTTTACTTACAGCACAAACTACACAATTGCCATATTGTACTTAAGAATATTTAAATAAAAACATATTTTTGAGAAAAATGGCATTTTTACTTCATCATAAATAAAAATATAGATACAAAAATAGTAAAGTTTTAATTAAAAATTAAAAACGGATCCAAGCAAAAAGTAGAATCGCACCCTCAATTCCTTACTTTTTATTTTAATAAAATTAATTTAGATTGATATGTGATTGAAATTTTGTATGTATTTAGAAGAACCATCTATAACATAACATATATAAAATATAACATTATTCAAAATTCCGTTGCTGCTTCGATGGGTGGCACGCATCCGAAACTTCTAATTTTCCATTACTCTGGCTCATAAATCAGGGGCCCTATTTTGTAAAACGATTATCGTTGAAATTACTTCGTTATCGTTGAAATGCGATTATGTTTAACGAGAATCGTTTAATTTTAACGATACTCGTCAGTTCTAACGACTGCCATATACCTATCGTTGAACTTTCGTTTTATCGTTTCTTGATTTATAATTTTTTTTTATTTATTTATGTCAATTTTTGACATTCCCAATAGTCGAGAAGTTGGTTGCGCTTCAAAAAAAATGTTTTTTTTTTCGGTTAAGCTTGGCAACATCTCTTGTACGCCTTTTTTGTTTTACTTAATCGCTCTTTGTCGTGACTATCGTATTCCTCAGTATCGTTGACTTGCCGCTCGTTTCGTAATACAAAATAGGGCCCCTGGATAAATTTGACCACAAATCGCACGATCTCGGTGATGGCCAATTCACATCGTCTCATTATGATATAACCGTGTAGATGCACACGTATGTGTTACGTGTGGCACGTGACACCACACAGAGGGGTCATTTGTATTGAAGAGCGGAAAAAAATCCATAAAAACCGAACCACTTAACGGACTTGGATGAAATTTTCAGGAATGAAAGTAATTTTGAAAAGAAAGTACCAAAATAAATTTACAACCACTGCCACCCAATTAAAAGTCAAAGATGATGCTTTTTTGCGAAGGAAGTTGGCCATTCAAATTTTCCACACCCATTTTTTGAGCGTTTTTTACCCTTTTTTTGTAGTAGGTACTTTATTTTGTATGAAAGCAGTCTTTTTAAGTGCGATAAAATTGGAACCACACAACTGGTTTAAATAAAACTTTAAATATTATAAAGGATAGTTTAAGAAATGACTAACCAAATGTTTATCTAAATTCCAAAGTTGGTAAATTAAATTTTGAATAATTAGAAAAATATATTTTCGCAAAAAAAAAATCTAATAAAACGCTTGATGCATGAAATCATTATGTACTTGTCGGTTCAGACGTTCAGTGTTTTTATGAGATATGTTTATAATGGAAAGAAGCGATGTTATTCTTATTTTCAGAGAAAAGTTATGGAAATTTGGTTTTTCATGTTTGCTATAGCAAAATTGAGTGTATCCAAAGAAGTATCTTTTATGCGGTGGTAAATCATAAAATAATGTAACCATTAAAAGTTGACAGGTGTAAATTTATAAACGCATCGTCAAACATTCATGAATGCATCAAACCAGCAGCGCTTTTTATATTAAGTGTTGACTACTGAAACTTGCATCAAATAATGCAGAAACTTCAAACAAAGCAGAACCAAAAAACAACGCACAAAATGATTAAGATATTTTTCTCAATTTAAAAAATAAATGTTTTTGAAAAAAAAAAACGAGTAACGCAATAGTATCTACCATTATGTATATGAATAAAAAAAAATAAAATAAATTTATAGTAATATTAATTTTAAGTCATTACACTTAATTCTTACTGTTGTGACATTTAACAGTGTTTTTTTTTTAATAAAAAAATTCACTAGTTCAATATTATTATCATAAATATTGGTAGCCGAAGTAATTATTGTAAATTTTTCTTAATTATTGAATAAAGATTATAAAAATAGAAATACAATACAAATATTCCTTTTTAGAAAACAGAAGTGAAAAAAAAATATTTTTTTGCAAGATTCCCTAGCATTACTCGTAAATCGGCTTACTGGGCGGATTTGCAGGTATTTGCAGCAAAATTAAATCAAATTTCCACACAATTTCAAATATTTTGACTTTGGGCATATATTAAGATGTTAAGACTAAAGTTTTGGCCCAAATCCTTTGTGTACTCACATTCTCTGGCTAATTTACTGTGAGAAACATGAATCAGGTAATCGCAATCAGCATTTTCGAAAAATCGAGTTTTTTCCGCATTGGCCCCACTGTGCGCCATTGTTTTGGAACTATAAGTCGTCGGGGCCAGCCCAAAACACACACTAAACAGTGATCTTCTTTAAATGCATTGTAAATTGGTGGATCTCGTGTGGATTGTAATAGTCCCCAATTGGCTTGTTGATCCTTCTCATCCGCAAATGGGGCTCATCACTGCATATAATTTTTAACCGAAATGCGCGAAACAATAGACCCACTTTCATAAAACAATTTAATTAAATTGTTGAACATTTCAACTCTTTATATGTTAGCAAGACAGAATAAATGACATCCAATATGACAGATGTAGCTTCAACAATATGGCAATCACATTTCAAAGTTTGGAAATCTCTATTGGAAAACCGTTAACATATTTATTCTGTCTGTTTGATTAAGAAAAATATTCAAAATAATGAAGTGTGTTTTAGAAAACGCTTGCAACTCTCACTTTAATTTAAATAACAAAAAGGCCAATAAATGCAGTTGCGTGTTTTTACTCTTAAGACGATTTTGAGATTTTATTGTTCAGAGACATCCATCGAAAACTTAATTAATCGAGTAATTTTTAATTTTGTTTATTTATTTAATAAATAATAAAAAGAAAGTTAATTCTTCCGAAAAAGTGGGTTTGGTTGTTTTTTATTTTCTCAAAAAGTTAAAGACATTCGAACATCCGGTTTTCCGTTTTTGACTTCTTAGTCAATTAATTGATCATTAAATTTTGGGAACAATAATTTCTTTGATTTTTAATTTAATTTTTTCAAAATCTTGAGCTTGAAAATTAATTTTACAAAAACTATCACTAAAATAACTTTATTTAAAGGTAAAATAAAAGAAGAGATTTATGACTTTACAAAAAGTTAACACGCGGCATTGTTGTTTAATATCTTTTTTCTTCTTTTAAGTATTTTCTTAGAAAATTGCCCCTCCCGGCTTATCGGGGATAATAGATCCCTCTCATATAAGATTTGCTCAAACCCAAACTATACACTCAAGCTTTATGTCACACCTTATGCGAATCACCCTGTATTAAAAAAAAAAACTAAAAAAAGTATATAAGAAAAGTACGTATACGCCACAGTGTACCTATATGTCACAATGTAAACTTTTTGGAAATTCTTTTGACCAGCAATATTTCAAAACTCTCCGACATTCATTTCGAAACATTTTATTTATACTGAACGAGAACTGATTCATTCATTCTCTGTCTGGAGTTTGTTAAAAAAGCAAATTCGGACGATGCCAAAACTGGGATGACTGAATTTCGAAGCGTAGTCATTCATGGGATGATGATTCATAAGTAGTGGTAGAAATGTGTTTATTGCTTCTGATTGACCAAACTATCGAATAATAAAACTGATATTTTTTGTAAACATTAGAATAGAATGCTAATCCTTTGACTTCTATGTGAAGTATATTGAGAAAACTTACAATAAGTGCATATATTCCAAAAGTAAAGTCAGATTTTTATGTTCATGTCTTACCCAACTTATACTTAAATACTTCTTAGCAAACGCAGTTCATGGTGTTTTCTTGTGCAAATGCAGAGGCATTTGTGTAAATATTAGAAATTATTCACTTGCATTTGCGTTTTCCGCTTTTATATCTGCTTTGCAAATCTTGCGTTAAGAAACTGTGCCTAGGTATTTTACAGAATAAGTGTAAGTATTTACTTGAATAAGATTTATTGGTTTGACGTATAGGTCCCAGATCTTCTACCTTCTATCACATCCATCCCAAAACAAAACTCAAACAAATAAAGCACGAAAGTATTTATGGCTTCAAATCTTACCTCAAGAAATCTCGAATACTTTAAATATTAAAAATCAAAAACGTATTTATTATTTCTAAACAACAGCTTTTATTTTAATAATAATCTTTTTTTTTCTCACAAAATCAAAATTTTTTCAATCAATAAAATACATTCAACGCGATGTTTTTCGTCATCCTTAAAATAAATCAGAATTTATTTATGTATACATATATTTAAACTTAAACAGTTGATGAATGCTGAAATATCAAATGCTAACGTTTTTTTTTTTTGTTTCCGGTTTGCTTCAAAAATTCCAAAAGCATTTTTTTAATAATATTGAAATAACAATTTTCTTTATTCACGTTAAACTATTAATCTTAATAATTTAATAATATTTATTTTGTTAAATTATACCATATAAACAATAATACAATAAATTACATATTATAATAACATCTATAAATTTAATTATAATAATTATACGTACTACTTATACTCTATTGTATGATTAATACATATATATAATATGTTGCAATTTCGTTTCATTCTAAATGTGCATATAAAATTGAAAACACTATTTATTTGTTTGTGTAAATACATACATATACTGTGTCTTTTATATTATTCAATTTTCAATTCTTTTTTTAATAAATGTATTTAGATACAATAATAATATATGAATAAAAATTTAAAAAAAGGGAATAAATTATGTTAATTTTAACAGCCATAGACAAAGAGAGATAGAGAAAGGGAGAAAAAGTTTTAAAACGTAGAATTTTAATAACATTTTACATTTACAATAAAAAGGGTTGACTTACAATTTTTGTTTAGCAAGCACTTGTTAATTATTGTCAAATACATATTCTCACTACATTATGTTGTTAAATTTGTTTTTTGTTTGTTTATGTAAGACCCCGAGTGAAAATAAAAGTTGGTGGTGGGTGGTGTGAATTTTTAACCTGTTTTCATTGAGTTGGAAGAGTGGTTTGCGATATTTTCTGTTTGCAAATAATACACTTCGTATGCCTTGTTTAAGGATATGATTTTTTTGTTTGAAAATAAACCGATATTTTAAAATCATTTAATCATCAGGATGGAGACAACTTTGCAGCGATCATGGTGTTAAGGGATTTTTTTTTTTTCAAAAGTTTATATAAGTTATCATTTATTTTCAAGTACAAATAAGTGTTGATGGAATTCACTTCTATTGAAATAGGAATGAAATTACCTGAAGACTATAAGAAAGACCAATTTTGAGAACAGACAAAGTTTCCGCTTGATAGGAAATATCTCAATACTATATGTTTATAATAGGTTGGTTCGTTCAACTTTACCCAGGGTTTTCCAAGGTTTTCTTGACAACCCTGAAAGTTGTTGTTTGTTGTTGGAGTTTTGGGTTTTCAAAAAACACCCAAGGGCTTCAATTGTTGTGCACAACTAAAGGCAAGAGACAAATAATTCTGTGCTCTAGGACAACTCTTTATCAACAATGATGGTACTTTAAACTACAAAAGTAGATGTTTATTATTAGAAATACAGACTCATGAGTCGCGACGAAGAATGTTTAGTGTCTTATTTGTATGGGATATAATTTCTAATGATATTAGCCGCGTTCGGCTGCGTATCTAAGGGTATCCGGATTAGTTGGTATTATTGTATTCCCATAGGAAAAAACAGCTGATGAACAAAACAGCTAATGTCAAACAGAAATCTCAAGCTATCCCAAAATGTTTGGTATACTAAACTATCCAAGGGGAATTTTGAAGAACAACTGACATTTCAGCTGATCTGATTTTGTTTGATTTGTTTTGTGTCGAGTCGTGTCGGTTTCAAATAAAATTAATATTTAAATTAATTTATTGAAATGCATTTAAATATAATTTGCAATGAGACTGAAACTAGTATCATTTCATTCCCATTTTTAAGATGAATAAACAAACTGCATTAGCTTTAATTGGTACCAAAATGAAGATAATGAGTAGTAGAATTTTTAATCAATAAAATAGAAAATTCTGATTTAAACTTTCTTTTAAATCCACTTTTATTATTTCCCTGATAGAAATCAATTTCAATGAACAGCTGATTTTCGTTTCTTTAATATGGAACACAATCGTTCCACTGAATGTGTTCGATTCTTTTTCTATTCTCAAATGTCAGTTTTCCTTTCAATGATCTACTCTAACCTCAATTTCATAGAATTGGTTGTAATCAGCCACTGACAGGTTCGTTTACAGAAACCAATTTTTCAATGATGGCTATAACTGGCTTGTCAAAATAATGAATTCAGCATTCCACTGATGCATTTCAATGATAGCTATAACTGGCCCCTTAGCTGTCTCGTCTCCTTATAATTTCCGAACCGAACCAACGAACCCATTTTTTAAATTACTTTTCTAAGCTAACAATTAAATAATGTTCTTTTCTTCAATTTTATTCTTTTTCTTTTCTTAAATATCTGCTTGTTAAAAATTAGATATCAAAAATTCGGCTCAATCACAGCTATCAATTTCATCAGCAACTCAAAATCCTTTTATCAATTGAGTAACACAATACGATTGATAGATTTTTCAATGTCCAATCAGTCGAAAATTGACAATCACAATATATCACAACATGAACATTAGGCGCCCAATTTTTAAATCAATGTTTTTCTAATGTCACACTCGTAACGCAAATAAATTCGATACTATATCTAAAGCACTTAGTTTCGTATAATGTGTATGGGTCTTGTAATTGCTCAAGTTTAAGAATATTATGTGAATAATTTATAAGACCATGAGTATCACTGCCACATCCGTAACAATGTAAACACACATATCTATGTAATTTTTTAAAGCAATTGTTTTACAAAAATCGGTACATTTTCTGACCTAGTTCCACAAAAAAATATTTCTACCTTTAAATCGAAAAATTCCTTTAACGGCATGATCGCTATAATATCCTTCTTAATTTGTGTAACAGGTTTTTCTCGAAAATTTTAGGAAAGACATTCTATTGCTGTTGTTTAAAATTGTGTACTAACTAAACAATTTAAAATTACTTTGTCAGTGTAGATAAATAAATACAAATATTGTCCAATTTAATAAAATTTACTTTCCTTAAACAGACAGTGCGAAGTGTATAAGAAAAGATAGTTAAAAAGCGAAGAATGAAAATTATTTACAATAAAAATAGAAGATTTACCATTAAAAGTAACGTTCAAGAAAGAATTCAAAATGTTAAAAAATTGAAATTTATTACAATTAATTTACAAAATAAAGAGGTAGAACGAAACCATTTCCATTATATTGCTCAATTTTAACTAACTAGTAATAATATTCTTTCTTTTCAAAATGTTCGTTTTAATTTCATTTCTGACGTATATTTTGTTTTTATATAAAAATGCATTTTGTCGGTAATTAATTACATAGTTTTGTATGTTTAAGTTTTATGAACACGTGACATGCATAGATACTTTTTTTTTGTGTTTTTAATATTTTGTAAAGCTGTTGCTTATGTTTTCTTTATTTACTTTCTTGTATATTTTTAACTTAACTCAATTAAGTATATTGCAACTAAATTTTAAATATTGATGTTATTACTATTTTACAATGTATGCTTAATAAAAGTATGTTTTTAATTTAACTATTGTTTTTTTGTTTAATGTAATATAATTTGTATAACTATAGATTTTTTGTTTATTTAAATTTAAATACATAACAGTCAACATTTTTTTTTTTATTATTTACTTATTTATTTTGTTTAATAAATGTTTTTTTTTTTTCTTTTTTTTTTGTGTTTTGAACCTTATAACCTAAAATAAAAATGCTTTAATATGTCTTTTCTAGAAATTGTATCATTTTTTTGTTTGTTTTAAAATTGAACGCTAGGATTTCTGTTTTATATATTTGTTTCCGTTATATCAAACAATTTCCATGTAATTAGTTTGTATGTTGTTTTTTTTAATGAGGAGAATATAATGGAAACTAGATTAAATAATTGATGTAGGTACATATTATATCCTTTTTTTTAATAAAAAATAATTAAGATTTTGTTTTAAATACTTTAACGTTAATGTATACGCATATTTTGAAAATATATATTTTTTTATTTTTTAAGATAGGTATTTTAGGTTTTATAAATATTATACATAATTGAGTAATAGAATTGACCAGAGGTTTATTTTTTTTAATTGAATAATAATAATTGAAGGAAGTAGCACGTTAGTTCTTAAGAAATAGATTTGTTTTGATTAAATTTGATAGAATATGGAACTGTAACAACTGAGTTAGGTTTATAATCAGCTTGGAAGTTTGTTTAAAATATTATCTAGTAATTTATTTTTCGTATAAATAAACTATAATATACATTTATTTTTAGAGTTAAAAATTTAATTAAATAACAAAAATTATAACGAATAGAACTTATTTTGCAGTGAACCTTATTTAGAATTGAGTTTGAAAGACCATGGGTCTCCTAGTTAGTATGAATTGCATAATATTTATGATTTTGTGTGAGCATTGTGTAGTTCAAACTTTAGGTAGTACAGGTAGGATAGTACAAAACACCGTTCGAAAAAACCACCATGAAACTTGGCAAAATTATGTCATCAAGAGAATCAGGGATCAAATGCATCATTCATGCAATATTAGCACCAAGGAAGCTATTTTCGAACGGATTAATTTTAAATACAGAAATAATCCATATTAGATGCAATTGATTTTTAAAACTGTATAGGAAGATGTGCTCAGACACACTTTCAACCCTATCTTTACTATCCCTTCTAGCATATTGAAATGGCATGATCATTCCGTGATTTTGAAAACAATATTATCATCAGCGTTATCGTCAATAATTTTCTTCAAGCAACTTAACCACTTTCTTCTCGTCTTTGAGAGCGATTGGTGCTTTTCCGAAACTATAGTTGAAGTATCATATTAACAGTCATAAATGTGCAAATTGAGTTGTTTTGTTTTTGGTGCCGGTAATATTTTTTTTTTTAAATTGATACATGTGTGTATACACATTTTATAGATCTATTTCATAATCTCAAGTCGCAATTTTAGTACCTTTTATGGATGAGCATCCCGTATTGGCCATGTACTATAAACTTTAAAACTAGGCGAGAAAACATGGAAGTCGAAGACACAAACAATAAGACAGATATAATTAAAGGCTTTACACGAGCGCGTGCCATTTTGAATTAATCTCGTGAGTTCCCTACAATCATAATGCCCATAAAACTGAAGTTACAAAACTCCCCAGGATTTGCAAGGACGCTTGGTTTCTTCGTGTTAAATGTATATATTGACAGTCATATTTCCATTTACACTTGTAATGTCTATCGACTTTTTATGTGTCACATTAGTTTGTCTTATGTCCACCAGCAGTAGCAAACACCGAATAAATTCAGTGACTAGACCATTTTTTTTCTCACTTGCTTTGTATATCCTTTCCTTTTCGTATATCCTTGCTTATAACCTTACGGGATGCAGTAAGGCTTTTCTTTTTATTGTTGCGTGTGTAAAACGGACGATTACACAATGATTCAATATTCAACTGGATGTCAGAAATTATAAAGCAGACGAACTCGTTAATAGTGGAACTTCACTACCATATATAACCATATAATCAGAATAAACATGTAAATTTATAGCTTATAAATTACAGATTCTGGATATGCATTAAGAATCAAAATCAGAAGCACGCACAGATGAGCACGCTTTAAACTTCAAAATCATGAAATTTCATTTTTATTGTTATACATAAACCAAACATTTCATCTTCTTCATCATCGTCTTCTTTAAGTGATGGTAATGAATTCATTGTGGAGTTTTAAATAAAGGAGTTTATTCAAAGCAAAAGAGCTCAACTGAAGGTATGCCTGAGAGTTATTGAGGAATAGTATTTGCAACTAGGATAATCTTCAAAATTATTGCTCGTCATCTGCAGAACGGAACAAAAACTATAAAAATATAAAAAGATAAAAGTATTGCTACTTGTTGGTTTGGCATTAAAGATCTGAGAGTTCCGGAAGGTTCTTCCAAATTACCAATAGAAAACGCTATTATGTTAAACCAATATAGACACATACAACTAGTTCAATGGAAAAACAGATATATCTATTACCTTTGTAATGAGGGTGTCATAGAGGGAAACTTTCATGGAAAAGTGCCTTACTTTTTCAGTATAATGGTTAATTTTCTACAACTAAGGTATTTCTATTTCAATTGTGTTATTGGTGTTATTTCACAAAATCAGGAGATATTATTAAGTTTCATATGCTTATTTAGAAATTCAATATGATTTGTTGAGAAGGGAAGAAGACTCATGTGGTCCAAGCGTGCCAGCATTCTTTCTTAATATATCTAGATCTCAAGCTTTCACAGCTCGCCGTTCAAGTTTCAACGTCTCAAATAACCAGTGATAAGAATTTACTTTTTAACCATTTCAATAAAAGGTCTAAGCAACGAAACCATCAATTATTCTTAACATTCTTGCTACGAATATAAGAAGGAGGAACACTTAACTTATTTAAATGGGATCAATGTTTAATTTTTAAAATATTTTTTTTTGTCTTCTTTTACTTAAAAATAAAATACTACAACGATTTAATACAAATTTAACATTCATTTCTATTCCTGTTTGATTCGTTGCATGTTATTAAGTTTTTTTTTTTTGTTTTTATGAAATCTTTTCTGTTATTGTGCTTGAATAAATAAATTGCACAGTGGTCCTTTTTGCATTTTTTGTCTCCTTAAAAAAATATTCAAAAATCCCTTCACCTTAAAAAATGCATTTAAACACGTCTTTAATACACAATCAAATAAATATTTTAAATATATCATTTAGTTTTTTTTTTTTTTTAAATTCCTTGTTCGCAATTATTAAATTTTTGGTTTAATATTTTTTTTCTATACTTCATAAGAATCTTCCTAGCTAGAATTTCATTTTTGTAATAATATTTTTTAACGCGATTGTTTTTAATTCTTCTAATTTCTTTTTGGATTTCTCTAATAACTAGCGATTAGCTTTATTCGCTTTCTGTTGTTTGTGTTCATTTAGCTTAAGAATTGGTATTTATTTTATTTTCGAATGATGTTTCAAAAATCAAAATTTATAAAGCAACATTTAATATCATTTAATTTAGTTTTCCTTCCTTTTATAATATTATGTATAATATCACACAAAATTAGAATTTATTTTTATTTAACAATAATTATAAATACAATAACTTAGTTTTCTTAAATCATACATTGGAATACTCTCGGTGAAATAAATTTAAATTTAATGAAAGAGTAAATGTGTTTACATGAGCGAATTTTTGTTTAAGATAAATTTATTAAATATTTATTTATGTATATTTATATGTAATGTATATATGTTTAAATTAACTTCTGTGTTTAATAGGTTTTTGTTAAGGATCTTGAAATTTGTGTTCCTGTTCTATAACAATGACTGAATGGCATATAGCTATAAATGTACGTTTTCTTTTAATATTTATTAAAATTTTCTTTTTTGGTGGTTCTTTAATGATTGATTTAATTCATATTGTTTTTGTTGTAGTATGTAGAATTGTAAATATCCGTGTGAAAACAATTTCTTGTCGCTTCTTAGTATTTGCCTGAAAAAAAATATTAATTAAATATTAAATATCGATCATTAGTTATTTTATAGAAATGGATAGAGGAAAAAAATGACGAAGGATACAAGAAAAAGGATTATTAGATAAAATATAATATATAAATGAGAATTAGTTCTGTTTGAAAAAATGAGAACAATTTTGTTTGTATACAGATCTGATTTTGTGTTTGAAATGATTGTCCGTGGTGTATTTCCTGACAAACGATCGTTTAAATGTCTCCTTGTGTATGGAAATAAAATGAAAAAGTAAAACAACAAATATTAAATATATTGTGTGTTGGTTTTAAAAATTAACACAAATTGAACTTCTTTCAAATGAATTAGCTGTACAGAAGCTAAAAACAAATAATTTTCAGCAGCAAACTTTAGAAACCTTTCGTAGCATTAACCCAAATAAAAATTAAACAAAATAATGAAGCTTTATAATAGTTTTTTTTTATAAAGGTTTTTAAAATTCTTATGAACATTGATATCTGAAAGCAGAAACAAAACGGATTTAAATACATATAAAAAAAGTTTAACAACCCTTCACCAAGCACTTTGTCTTTGCAAGTTTCATTTGAATTAAGTTTATTGAACATTAGATTTTTAAAATAAGACCAAGCGCTGTTTAAATTATGCTCCCCGAAAATTCTTAGATCTAAGACCCACATCAACTCATGTTTAATTACGAATTTCAAACAATTGATTTCACCACCTCCCTTTTACCCTTATAAAAACAATAAATAATCCCAAGGTATGTTTTTCTGTAGTACAGAATTTTTGTATCTTAAATATTCTGAAAGTTTTGGACCTGAAGGAACTAAATGCACAAAAAAGAAACAATATGCATGAAGAATTCACTAAATACATAAATTAGCCTAAATTTTAACTCCAATTCCAACGAATCCCAACATTGAAAGTAATCAATTTATTTCTATTTATGCAGACGATATTAAAATAATTAAAGTAATCTCATCTTTTCATGATTCTTCCTTTCTTCAACACGACCTAAATAGTTTTCTTATCTGGTGTAATAAAAACTTCCTGGAACTTAATGTTAATAAATGTAAATTTATGACTTTCTCTCGTAAGCGTTTACCATCAAATCCTGGAACCTATCACTTCAGTAAAGTAAACATTCCTACTGTTTCCGTGATCTTGGGATAATATGTGATAAGGAGCTAAATTTCTTTTTGACGTCACACTACAACTATATCGAAAATGTTAATAATACTCAGCAGACAATCTCAGCTTATTTGACTCCGAAATTGAAAATTGATGTGACGACGTACGACACTTGAAGAAAAATTCGGATCCAGTCGAGCTCTTCGAGAATTAAGGACTACTACTTACGACTCTCAACCATTCTTGTGTGCATGTTGTGGAAAAGATGAAAGGAATATACAATTTTCTACTGTGTCCAAACTGCTAAGATGGGACGTACTATTCATAAAAAAATAAACTTTTGGAGGATTCCTCTTAAGAGGCAGGTACCCCTTAAAAATTATAATAAATATAATAATAACTTTTTTTTTTCTTTTTCTGTGGCAGTGACAGTCCAACGCACTGGCTATATAAAATGGACTGTTTATAAAAATAAATAAAGATTCAAAGAATCTTTTAAATCAATGACAGTTATGTTAGGATTCCACTTGACTTTGAAAGGCACAGTTTGACACGACAGAGTGGGTGATTCCAGCTCTCTTCTACTACACAAAAGTGCATATTTGAAAGGCAAATGGTAACCCATGAGTACATTTTTATTTCGAAGCCAAAAATATCACAGAAAAACACTTTGGCTTAGATTACGCAACCTCGGAGGATGAAAATTTACTTAAATTTAAGTTATCAAGTTAGGAACAAGTTAATTATCCCATAATATTCTAAAACATTTAGAGTTACAATCAATTCAATTCTTTTTATATAATTCCTTTTATATAATTCCTTTATAGTATTTTTAAGTTGGTTGAACAATTGTATGTTAATTCATTCTAAATAAAAATTAATAACTATGTATACATATTACGTTTTTTTTTTTTTTGAATTTTCTTCTCTTCCAATTTCCCTATTTAATATCCTTGTTGTTTGAAAAATGTTTGAAGACTTAAGACTTAAATCTTACAGCATCTGTTATCCTTTCTACGCTAACTGGCAAAGAGTTTCAAAGGCATGCCATATACAAAGAACAACCGTGAAGAGTTTAGATATCTAAATGATGGAATAACTTCTATATTACTTGTTCTTGAGGATGAACATAACTGAATTTTTTCATAAAATTATTCAGGTGTTTTTGTGTGAATTTTAAGATTAAAAGCTGAAATATGATCTTATCTTCGAACACCGTATACAAAGCGAGTCATATCATTAAACAATCTACTATAAACTTTCGTTTAAATTCAATGCCTCAAGTTTTAGTACTGGTCATTCAGATCTCTGAATTTCTTAATAAAAATTGAGAAATCTGACAGCGTTTTCGCTTATTCATCTGAAAGCATTCTGAATGCTTCTAAAATTGTTCGTTTGGCACTAGATGACAGTTCTTCTTCTCAAAAGAAGAGAAAAACGATTCTGGATTGGAAGAAAGAATCAAAACCAGGAGCACGCACTCTTGCGCACATTTTAGAAGTCAAAATCCGAAAATGTCATTTTTTTGTTTTAAGTACAGCCTATGACGGATATAAGAAAATAAAAAAAGAATGAATATAAAAAAAACTTTCTTATATAAAAAGAGTAGATATAAGGAAAAAAAAAACGTTCTCATATAAAAAGGAAGAAATGTGAGTTTATCACAGCAACGTAAAATCAAAAACATTATGTAAGTAATGAAAAATATTGAAAAAATTTCTAACAATCTCGACGTTAACAAATCAAACTACAATAGATTATAAAAAATTATAGCACAGTAGTTTGAGATCTACCAATGCTATACTCTGTTCAACAAAAACTGTCAGTACAGGCCTTATGGATGAGCTTTTTCCAAAGCAGTGGCGACTGATGCACTTTCACTACAATACGGTGGGAAAAATGCCACTTAAAAAAAGAGCAAGTCACTGACTTTCCTTAAAGAATTGTTGTTGTAATTCTTCGCAAAAAGTTGTACACCCCAACTCGACCATTGAATCCCACTGCTGAAGGTAAGGGATACTGTCTAGTCAATACGATCGATTATATATATCAAAACAGAGTTACTCGTACCATTATCATTTTAATTTACAAGCAAGGAGCTTATTCAGTGGATTTTATTAAGGAGCTTTTGGGATTTCAAGCTTTTGAGAACAAATTTTATGAAGTTGAGTATGTTGAGTGTTGGCGATTTAGGGGCCAGTTATAGCTATCATTGAAATGCATCATTGGAACAAATCAGTGGAATGTTGACTTCATTCTTTTGACAAGCCAGTTATAGCCATCATTGAAAAATTGGTTTCAGAAAAAGATCCTGTCAGTGGCTGATTACAACCAATTCTATGCATTTGAGGTTAGAGTTGATCATTGAAAGGAAAACTGACATTTGAGAACAGAAAGAAAATCGAACACATTCAGTGGAATGATTGTGTTCCATATTAAAGAAACGAAAATCAGCTGTTCATTGAAATTGATTTCTATCAGTGAAATAATAAAAGTGGATTTAAAAGAAAGTTTGAATCAGAATTTTGTATTTTATAGAGTAAAAAAATTCTACTACTCATTACCTTCATTTTGGTACCAATTAAAGCAATTGCATTTTGTTTATTCGTCTTAAAAATGGGAATGAAAATTTTCAATGATGCATTTCAATGATAGCTATAACTGGCCCCTTATAATGTAAACTAGGGAAACCCTGTGATAGCTTTAAAAGGCGACACACTTATGCAAGCTAATGAAACCAGAGTGATAGGCAAACGTCCTATCTTCCCTGTACTGACAATTTTCGTTGAACAGAGTATAGTGCTATTGATATCCATCAACAATGCTTCTATGCTTTTACATAAATAAAAAAAATTATATTTAAAGATTTCACCTTATAGAGATGTGCTTCACAATCGTCATCTTCTTGTGATAGTGATGAATTTGTTGTGGAATTTTTACAGAGGGAGTTTACTCAAATTAAAAAAAAAAAAAACAGATAGAGGAATTCCTGGAAGATTCTGAGGAATATTCCTTGCAAATAGGATAAATTCTCTCATATCATACATACTATGTATGCCTACTCGTAATAACGAAGCTTGTATCAGTAATCGTAATGATACATAGATAGAAAACGAAAGGAAGGGAAATACAAATTTTAAGAAATCTAAGGGATTTAAAGGAAATCTTCACAAGATTTCCCTAACGCATCTGAATTATCAAATCCCTGGGCATGATATGTATAAAGAAAACAAAGGGCGTGTAATATTTTGTAGACTAGAAATTTTAAGTCAAGTCCTTGTTTAAAATGTGTGAAAAACTTAAAAAAAAAAACTTCCTTAACTTTTCTCTCATTTAGCCCTGAGAACCAAAATCTAACAAAATGGCCAAATTGAGTCTGCTGAATATAATGTTATGTGTTCCAATTTTACTATAGATAGTATTTTGTTGTGATAACTTTGTAGGAAGCACTTAGAAGAAACCATTAAAAAAATATTAAAACAGGTACGTTGGTTTACTTCACACAACTGACAATTTCTACCAATTTCTTTTTTTATATAAACTTTGGACTTAAAACTGGTAGCTTTGGGTAATTAAAAAAATAAATGAATTTTTTAAATGAAACTAAATATGTTTTAACAAAAATTTAGAGGATGCAACAGCCTCAGTGTAGATATGTTCAATAAAATTAAAATGAATAATGTGTATGTAAAAATAGATTTAGAAAATTGTAACAATATACATATAAATAACACAATTAACAACACCACATGCTTGAACCTAATTTAATAAACAAAATTACATTAACACAATTAACAATTCGCACTTACTATGACACTGTTCTGGATTCAGCTGACCGAACACATTCAACTCATACAGTGACGCAAGTGTTATAAACAAAAGATACCAAACCATTAGGATAATACCCAAACGTTTATCTAATTTCCATCCATTCAAATGTGTTGACAATAGGAGGAAGACCACTGTCGAGAATAGTGATAATGTTGAATAGGCCAGACCTGGATTATGGACAAACATAAATATTAGTAATTTAGATCAATAACCAAGAGGTGAAATCAAATGGGAGCATGCGTTTTTGAAAATATATTTATACAACCTTTCGAAATAACATTCACATGTGAACCAGGCTTTATTATAGCAGTTTGTATGAACCACGGAAGACCTAAGCACACTAGTATATCAAAGACATTTGATCCGATCGCGTTAGAAACTGCCATGTCTCCAAATCCTTCTTTGATAACGGCTATTGAGCTTAGGGCATCGGGTACAGAAACACCAGCAGCAACAAATGTCAGTCCCATAACGGTGTCCGGTATGCCAAGGGTGAAGCCAATCACGGTGATCATCCATACCATGAAGTACGAGTAGAATGAAATCCAGACCATTGACACGAAAAACGTGAATGGATACCAATTTCGGTATTTCTCTGTTCGGCAATCTGGCATTGTTTTCTGGCAGGTATAATGAATTGGATAGACTATGTACCATGAAATCAGAGCTGGGAGTCCACCGTCTACAGGGCGATCGAGTGGATTTGGTCGTGGTTCGGTATTTTTGGGATCGCGGGACTTGTAGAAGTCACCTTGTTGTGCATCAGGCTTTCCTACTACAGCTGTGGATGGCTTTGTAGAAGCTTCTTTTTGAGTTACCACTTGATCGGGTTGATCGGCATTGTAGGCGTAGTTCTCTTGACCCTCGCTCTGTGCAAATTGATTCATGCCCCAGTCGTCACCACTTGCTGTTGGCTGGCTCGGTTTGACATTGGCTACTGGCTGAGCTGATTGTTCATCACCCCAGGCAGAATTAGGATCCCATCCAGCATTCGGATCTGAATAACTTTGATAATCAGCGGACGGTTGTTGCTGCTGCTGTTGCTGTTGTTGCTGCTGACTAGGTTCCTGTGAGAGGCTGGTTTGTTGTTGATTTCCTTGAGTATAGGACGTATCAGGAAGATTCTTGTATGTAACCAAAGCTGATTGTTCTTCTTTTGTAGGAAGCTTTATTGGAAGATTCAAAGACAAAGCCCACTTTTCTATGTCCGAATTGAAGACAAGTGTTACACAATAGACAACGTAGAAGAGTAACATCACTACTGATTCCATCTGTAATAAATAATATAATTGAATTACATAACTTTGCTTTTATATTTGATAATTTCAACTTGACCTACCCAAGATATAACATCGTTAAATATTATAATCAACATAACGAGAATGGAGAGGCAATAAAAGAAGCAATCACGCACCAATGGATACCAATTAAGCTGACACACAGTTCCGGAGCATAAAGCACACACCGATATAACGAACATGATGTTAAAGACAGCCGATCCAATCACACCACTGATACCGATGTCGTCTTTAGCAAAGAATACTCCTATCACGACAGTAGCCAATTCAGGAGCTGAACTACCGGCTGCCATAAATGTAGCTCCTGCCACATCTGGAGATAGTTTCATTTCTATAACAAATTTAAAGGTTAAATATAATTTTATTAGTGGTTGTTTTAATGGGCTCAAAAAGTGGAGGCAGTCTTTTTCTATTTAAACGATAATTTGTCCATGATGCAGATTTTTTTTTGTACTTCCAAGTGTATATATTATTGATTACATTTAAAACAAGTGGTTAGAGCGATTAGAGCATGTCTAGGTTAGTAAGAAGAAAAATAAAAATAAATAATAATTGTATGATTATCCCAAAAGATTGGAGTTCAAAGTTATTTAGGGCTATCGATTCGAGAAAAAATTAAGGACAAGAATTCATTCAGGCAAACTCGGACACCAAATTCTGGAATGGAAATCTAATATAGTTCCTCAATTCCAATGGTTATCCATAATCATAGAACGGGCTCTGAAAACGTTACAAGTTTACATGAATTATCTCGAGTTTCGTGTGTTTTAGAAGAAAATAAGGGTTGGGTGTCAAAGAAATAAAATTTTCCAGAAAAATATAGTGGCTTCTCACAAATTGGGGGCTTTTGGGAAAAAAATTTCCCTCGGAATTTTTCCCATCTTCGAAAATTGGAAATGACAATAATTCTGCACTATTCATTGTAAGCTGGCGACTGGCCTATTGAAACGAGAGCCAAAGTCCCTATGAAACTTAATTCTCAATATCAATAAATTCCAAGGGAATTTTTCGACATTGTTCAAGTTGAAAACTTTGAAAGTTGAAACGAATTCCGAGGGAAATTTTATTCGATAGGCGAAACTATCTAATTTGAATTTATAACAGATATAGCCGTTCGATCTTAAATAATAAAAATAAATTTGGTGGGGCAACAGCTCTCAACCATTCCTGTGTGCGTGTTACCAGGAACGGAGGGGGCCTACAATTTCCTGCCGATTTCGAACGGCTAATGGGAAGCACTATCCATGACAAGAGATATACTCTTAGAGGATTTGTCAGTTCCTCACAAAAGGCAGTACACCTCTGAAAATTTTTTTTGCAGCGGCTGAGAATCGAACTCAAGACCTTCCGCATTACAGTCCAACGCACTAACCATTATGCCAAGGGGTAATGCCATTCGATCTTGCAAGCTCAAAAAAAAAAAAAATTCGAACTTCTCCAGCAAATTGCAAACGACTTGATTTTTGATAGAGTGAATATGTATGTTAGAAAATTTTAACACGCAAACAGCTAAACTAAGAGTGAATAAAATTTAGGTCAGCAATCGGATTAAACATAGAGTGAATTAAAATTGTTGAAATGTTGAGAGTTTAGATGGTGCTTAATTCAATTAAAGCAATTAGAGTGAACATAAAATGCATTTAAGTTGTTGAAATGTTCAAAGTTAAGACGGAGAGAGAGAAAATATGAAATGTGACATGTGGAACTGATTTTGAAAGCTCATAAAGGCCTTGTCGATCAATCAATCAGATCAGAAAGGGTCACAAATTTCTCTAATCGAAAAAGGAAACCTAAACATTGATATTTGATAATGCCACACAAGGTGGCCGATAGCTGGAAGAAGTTCTAGTTTCCTCAATGTAATTGCCACTCATAGATAGCGCTTTATCGACAGGAGACAGGATAGTCTTTTTAAAGCATTAAATTCTACGCGTTTTTTTGGTTCCCCATTTGACAATGCTTTCGAGATCAGAATTGAAGGAGATTACACGCTGCTCTAAATCCACATCCGAAGAACAAGGACGTAAATCTGGAAATGGATATGAGAAGCTAAGGGTACTGTCATCAGCAATTTAATAGATTAGAAGTTTCAGACAGAAGATCATTGATGAATATGAGAAAGTGAGTCGCAGACAAAGCGGAGCCCTGTGGCTCACCAGTACCTATTTTTTAAAATTCAAACTTTAAACCGTTTAACACAACTTGTATTGAGCGTTTGGAAACGTAGTTTCTAATCCAACGAAGAAGAGATTCATCAATACCAAATGCACACATTTTCGTTAAGAGAACTTTCAAATGCTTTTGGAATTTCAAGTGCAACAATCACACTTTCTCCAAAACGATGTAAAGATTTGTGCTGCTGTTCGCTTACATATACGAGCTTGGAAAGCTATACTGCCGGTCATTAAGTAGCTTTCGTTCTTCAAGATATTTCTTGAGCTGATAATTTATCAGGGGCCCTATTTTGTATTACGAAACGAGCGGCAAGTCAACGATACTGAGGAATACGAGTCACGACAAAGAGCGATTAATGTCGTTTTTATTTGGCAATCCGGAAGCCTTCTGGACTCTTCTGAAAGTGTTCACTTGGGAAAAAATGACAGTTCTGATTCTGAAAAGAAGAGAAATTTGCTTCTGGATTTAAAATCAGAATCAAAACCAGAAGCACTTACACATTCATATACTTGAACGTCAAATTCAACGGCTGTTATGTTTTGTATGATAATTGTGCCAAGTGTATCTTTACACAAACATTTTTCTTGATTTTCATTACTGTTCACATTTGATGTGTCACATATATGCAATCACAAAAAACTTCAGAATGATCAGAATCAAAAAACAGTGTTCAGTTGGAATTCCGGATCGGAGAGAGATTCCGGATTACCAAATAAAAACGACATATTAAGTAAAATGAAAAAGGCGTACGAAAGATGTTGCTAATACTGCTTTTACACGAAATCGATTTTTAATCTTAGTTTCTCTTTTGGAGTCATCTTCCGCCTTATGTAACCCCGCCACCACACACGTCTCTCTCCTACGGGCTTAAAAATCGCAAGGTAATATTGCTTCGTTTAAAAGCCGTCTAAGCTTAACCGAAAAAAGCGCAACCAACTTCTCGACTATAAGGAATGTCAAAAATTGACATAAATAAATGAAAAAAAAAATTATAAATCAAGAAACGATAAAACGAGAGTTAAACGATAGGTATATGGCAGGTGTGCGAGAGTGCAGACGTGTTTCTGCGTCTGCACTCTCCAAAAAATAAAATTAATATAATTCTTGTTAAAACGTGGTACGGTTTAAATTAATTTTTTTCCGTTTTTAATGTCTTTTTTTTTGACTAAATTTTATTCGCTTTTACTAAAAGCGAACTTCCTAAACATCCTAAATTAAACTCAACGCCGGATGGTGCTGTGATTACAACGAAAAAAACTGGATCACTTTTTTAACACAAAGTGCCCATTAATTCTCCCCAGCGAGATAAGAAAAAGTAGAACCTCAAATTGAGGCATTAACCTAACAAGTGGATTAAGCAACAGTGTAATACACTACACAAAAATCGACGATGCCGATACATGGCTCACTCCCAGCAGGAAGCGAACCTGCACATTAATAAAAATCCGCAACTGCAGTTCTGCGGGCAACAGTCCGCCGAACAACAATCGATGACGCCATGTGGCTAATTCCCAGCAGGAAGCGAACCTGCACATAAATAAAAATCCGCAACTGCAGTTCTGCGGGCAACAGTCCGCCGAACAACAATCGATGACGCCGACATATGGCTAATTCCTAGCAGGAAGCGAACCTGCACATTAAAAAATCCGCAACTGCAATTCTGCGGGCAACAGTCCGCCGAACAACAACTAAATCTCACTTGGGTCTGGAACTGAGGATCTCACGGCGATAGTCAACAACTGGGGCTTACAAAATCACAACCAAACGCAACAAGTAACGGATCTGATTCCAGTGTTAAACAACTCGTAATAATCGTATATATATTATATATGTATAAGTACAGAGCCATCGCTCTCAACTTATTATCTCTGTCATGTGATATTAGTGTAACAGTATAATCTTCTCACTCATTCTAAATGTATAAATATAAGCAGTATAGAGCTATCGCTCATATCTGACTATCTTTTTTTACTCTTTCACTCCTCTAGTGAACTAATTGCATATTCAAACATAAAGAGCGTTCTCGCTCTCATTTTCAAAAAAAAAAGACAAGAAATATCAACATTATATGTTAAAAAAAAAATAATGCGCATTGCGCGTTTTTAGTTTTTAGTTTTTTAGTTTTTTTAAGTTAGTGTTAGTTTATTAAATTGTAAATATGTATATAGTCAACGAAACTTCCGTTTCACGCAAATGTATAACGCTCTTGAGCACGAGCAGAACAAAACTATATTATTATATAAAAATTGACATGCCACGAGGCTTAACCTTAAATAAAGTAATTGTTAAAGAAGGCCATACGCTACAGCCACTTTTGTACCTATGTTAAAGTTAGAATAAGATGAAACGACTCTGTAATTGATACTTAAAGACTCAATAAAACATTCATTCATTCTAGGTATATGGCAGTCGTTAGAACTAACGAGTATCGTTAAAATTAAACGATTCTCATTAAACATAATCGCATTTCAACGATAACGAAGTAATTTCAACGATAATCGTTTTACAAATAGGGTCCCAGCGGTTTTCATGACCTTGGAAAGAAGGGACGTACGTGCAATTAGACAAAAGTAGAAGGTTAAGAAGATTCCCCATTTTGGGGGAAGGTTGGGTAAATGTTGTTTTCCAAAGCATCGGAAAGAGACCAGCAGAGTGGGACAGATGGAATAGCTTAGGCAAGGGTTTTGCTGAATTGAAGAACATCTCTTCAAAACAATAGGAACTATACTATCCAGACCTTTTTTATTTCCCACTTTTTTTATATCGAATGTCATATCAGGATCACTAAATTTGAAACTTAAAAAAAAAATAAGCATAAAAGTGAGAAACAGCAGTTTATTCACTTATAATTGCTGCGCTGGTTATAATTTTCATCAAAATTGGCGGTATGCATTGATACACACTCGTTCAATGTGATGAATTATTCACTATAGAAAAGTGAAATTATTCTAAGTTTACAGGATCATTCACATTTGGTTGGGTACCTTAACAACTGTCGAATCTCAGGCTCTGAAAACCCTGAGGAGTTAAATAACGTCTCTATGCAGCTTATGCTGCTGCGACATTTTCGCTATATCATCAAGAAACAAAGTATCATTTCTTGAAAATACATAATTCATTTGTCTGGAAGGGTCAGATTTATTTAAGCTTCAGTATCCACCAAGGATTTTCTTATTTTTTTTTACAATTGGCAAAACTTAAAACTGGAGCAGTTTGAATGTACTCCAGTCAATGTTTTTTTTTAATATTTGCAAACAGCAACAATTTTTGGCAAACGAAAACATATAAATTATGCAACATTTTTAATATACATAATTGGAATTTCTAGACTTATTGTGTGCACCATATTCCATTCTACTTAAGCTCAATAAATTTTTGTATTTTATGCGAACGATGTGTATCATGTCAAATAAATAACTATACATGACATTAAATCCCCATATTAATGGGAATTTGAACTCCTTCCTCAAAAACCCATAAAAACTTTCTTACACTAAGTTCTTTTCTGTAGTTTTCTTTTAGAGTTAATGATGTCATTATAAATATTATGTTTCCAAGATTTAAGTGTATTTCTGTTACTGAAAGTAATTTCTTAAATTAAAATAAGTAAAAAATAAAATTTAAAATTTATAGCTTTTAAAAATAATAAGGGCGATAAGATGGTGATACCTTCACAGATTCGGTCCAAGCTTGCAACAAAATAATCATCACACACAATGGCCAAGCCAAAGAAAGTAAATATCGCTACAATGAAATGAAGTATCAAGCCGCCATGACGTCTAGCGTATTGACCCATTAAGGGTGGTGGAAATTGTTCAATAGCTGGTGGGGTGCAATTTTCTCTTTTCGGTCTCCATGTAGGTACAACATGCTTATTATGCGGGGTCGTAGGCGTTGTTGTGGGGAATTCTTCCTGTTTCTAAAGAAGAATAAATAATTATCATCAGATTGGTTGAGATATGGAATTGAATATTATATTTGTAAAATACTTTTGGTGTCACAGGTGTATACTCTTCAGGGTTGCTCTGTGGGTTTGGTGAGAAGTTTTCTTCTAAATTCGTTTCTTCTAATTCTTCGATGTTTTCGGGTGATTTTTGCGAGTATACCGAAATGCAGGTATATATCAAGAACAACAGTCCCATATTCCAGAACCGACCTCTCCTTGTTCTCCTCATCGCCTTTAACAGAAAAAGAGATGTCAAAAGATAATTTGTTTAAATGAATTAATGTATTTAAATAAAAATAAATGTTTGATAAGGTTTAAATATAAATTCCATAAATGTATTTACATACTTAAAATTATCTAGAACCAACCTGGTTTTACAATTCGATTTAAATTGAGGTGTTCATAGAAAATCGTCAATTTAAGATTTTTTAACTTGAAAGTCCGCCCTTACAGTTTGAAACAAAGTTTAATTATTTATCAAATGTAAAACTTTTCGACACATCCCATATTTTCTCTCTGTTAAAACTTTAAATTCCTTCTTTTGACTCTGAGTTAAATTGAATGAAAAACAAGCATTGAAAAACTGGTATATAATGGGAAATTAACTAAAAGTATTTCACAACTATATAGGTTGATTGCATTTTTGATAGACAAAGAAAATTAAAGGGTTTTATAATAAGGGCGGATAGATGTTGAAAGAGATGTTGCGTGAGATATTAACGAAGTTATTTTTGTATTTAAAAGGCCCTTGTATGCCAATATGTATGGAATATGACATCGTTTACATATCCGTCTCGGATTCTTACGGTGGCACGGATCCGAGTGGTCCCATTTTCAATGAATCTTCCGCATAGATCCGGATTAATTTGAGCGGTGGCTTATGTTATGTTCAACTTAAGGGCATTTTTGATAGATTGTGGTTTATTCTCATAGTCCTGCGATTGACTTCAAGAAATCCCATATGAAAAAAATCTAGCGGGGTCAAATCGCATGACCTTGTACCCAAATCACGTCACCCTCAAATCATGCAAGTACGGACCAAGGACGCCGCCGGCCCAAAATCCACGACAAACGGTAACTTTTTTAATGAAAAAGCACGTTGGTTATTCTGCACAGACTTCTTTATTACAAGTAAAGTATAAAAAGGTTAAGTATTCATATATATATATAATAGTGTAGATTATAGGTATACATTCTGTTTAATCTATTAGTTGGTAATACTGACTGTATGTAGTTGCATATTTGTTAGACAGATGGCAATAATAATTAGGGTATTATGGGGTAATTTTGATATTAAATAACACCCCCACTATATCAATTTTACAATTCAATAATACCTAGTTTTTCAATAAAATTATAATGTTTTTGAGTGCATAAGCTTTTCGTTAGTAAATCAGCGGGCATATCATTTGTGGGCAAATAACTAATTTCAATGATTTTGTTTGCAATAATTTCTCTCACAAAATGATGTCTAACATCTATATGTTTAGATCTGTTATGAAAGATAGGATTTGCCGACAATTTCTGTGCGCTCTGATTATCATTATATAATTTCACAGTACATGGTTCTTGTTTAATTTCAATTAATAAATTTCTTAAATATATAGCTTCTTTAGAAGCTTCAGATATAGCCATATATTCGGCTTCGGTGCTCGATAAGGCAACTGTTTTTTGCTTTCTGCTTTCCCACGAAATTGCAGAATTATTCAGCTTAAAACAATAACCAGTATATGACTTCCTGTCTACTGTGTTGCTTGCCCAATCAGCATCAACAAATCCTTCTAAATCTGCATTTCCGTTTACATATTTTAATCCATAATTTTTAGTTTTTTGTAAATATCTTAATATTCTTTTAGCATAATTCCAATGTATTTCTGTGAAACAATTATTAAATTGACTTAAAAAACTTACTGAAAATGCAATATCAGGTCTAGTCAAAACAGCTAAGTACATTAGGCTGCCAATGAGTTGTTGATATGGAAATTTAGATTCACATTTGTCTCCTTTAGATATATTCAATTTTGTCTCCATTGGAGTTAAAGCCATCTTGGAATCAGACATATTAAATTTACTCAACAACTCATGGACATACTGTTCCTGATCTAATGTTATAACACCTTGTTTTTTATCAATGTTTACTCTCATTCCTAGACATTGTTTTACTTGACCTAAGTCTTTAATGTTAAATTTTGAATTCAATATACATTTTAAGTTATTAGTTTCAATTGAATCATTTGAAAAAATGAAAAAATCATCAACATATAATGCCACGATAGTTTTAAATTTCTTTTCAATTTTTGTAAATAAACATGGCTCTAATTTTGACTTTTTATAACCTAATGCTTCAAGATTCTCGTCAACTTTCTTATACCATGCTCTTGAGGACTGTTTTAGGCCATATATTGCCTTTTTCAATTTTAAAACTTTCTTACAATTTGAAACTTCAAGACCTTCAGGTTTGTACATATATACATCTTCCTCAAGAACACCATTTAAGAAAGCAGTTTTTACATCTAAATGTGTTATGTCAAAATCTAATTTAGTTGATAGAGCAAATAATAATCTTAATGTTGAATGTCGAACTACTGGCGAAAACGTCTCATCAAAATCAATACCTGGTTTTTGGGTATATCCCTTCGCCACCAATCTTGCTCTATAGCGGATCTGATTCTGGCAATCTACCTTCTTTTTGAAGACCCATTTACAATGAACAATTGTTGCACCTGCAGGTGCATAAACCAGCTCCCAAGCATCGTTTTGGTCGAAAGACATCAACTCGTCTTTCATCGCCTGCAACCAATTGTCTTTATCTGGTCCATTCATAGCTTCACTCAACATTATACAGCCACTTAAGCCTGCGGGATTTGCAACACACATATTTGTATAACCGAATCGTTCAGGTTCGCGTTTCGGTCTTGTTGGTCGCTTTTCCTTTATAGTAGATGCAGGTTCCGGCATCTCCAAGGAATCTTCTGAATCGCTTACGTCATTCGGTGAATGTTGTGGCGTATTGAAATAATCAGCATCCTCTTGCTCTTCGTGTTGGAGTGATGTATCTTCAGGCTTGACATCAGAGTTGTTAGTTTTCGGTTCTAAACCCCCCACTGAATCTGAATTCCCTTCTTTCTGGAACTCTTGGTCTTTAATGTATACGCTTGCAGTTTCTTCAACTTCAGCTTCCATAATAATAACATCTCGGCTTGTAGTCACTCTGTTGTTTTGTGGATTATATACTCTGTACCCTTTGACATTTTCTGAGTATCCAACAAGGATGTGCTTTTTGGATTTTTTGTCCCATTTAAGCCTCGTTTCTTTGGGAACATGTACCATCACACAGCTACCAAAAATCCTAAGGTTACTCACATCTGGTTTGCAACCAGTCCATAGTTGAAACGGTGTCTTATCTTCTAGCCCAGATGAAATTGACCTGTTCCTTAAATACACTGACGTGTTGACAGCCTCCGCCCAAAATCTCTTCTCCAGATTGGCATCAAACAGCAAACATCTCGCCTTCTCTACGATGGTACGGTTTAGCCTTTCACAAAGACCATTTTGTTCTGGCGTATAAGGGTTGGTTTTCTGATGAATAATCCCTGTACTTCTGAAGAAAGCATCAAATTCTTTTCCACAGAATTCACCACCATTGTCCGTTCTGAATACCTTGATTCGTCTGTTCTTTTGGTTCTCAACCATAACTTTGAATTCTTTAAAACAATTAAACACATCACTTTTTGATTTTAAAAAGTACACAAATGCCATTCGACTGTAATCATCTACAAGGAGCAGAAAATAGATGGAGCCACTGATGGACTTTGTCTCCATTGGACCACACACATCTCCATGTATCACATCTAGTACGTCAGCACTTCTAGTACCAACATGAGAAAATGGCAACCTTGACTGCTTTCCCTCACAGCACACAGCACATGTCATTTTACTTATTTTTGCATTGCTCAAGTACGAAATACCTTCAACAGCCCCGCTCTGCATCTTCTTCATATCTACTGCGTTTATGTGTCCTAACCTTCTGTGCCACACTTCGGCAGAAGCCACAGCCGAAGTAAGCAAGCAATCATAAGTGCTCATATTTAATTTGTACACACCATTTGCTAAATTAGCTGAAGCAACAAGCTGATTTTTCTGGTTGTAAATGTAACAAGCATCACATTGAAAATTTATTTTGTTTCCATTCTTTATCAGTTGACTAACTGATAACAGGTTTGTCGTAAGTGATGGAACACACAAAACGTCTCGCACAGTGATATCGTAAGAGCATTCATTGCCTACAGTGGTAATCTGGACATCTCCAGCACACAAGACTGGTACCTTTGATTCATTTGCTACGATTATCTCTCGCATCTGATTTTGATAACATGGATTTTTTATCCAATCTTTGTTTGCAGTCATGTGCACGCTGGCACCCGAGTCGATGTACCAATCGTGCTTACTAAATCTTCCATTTAGAAATACAGCACTAAAAGCATTGGACTGTTTTCGTTTGCTGTCGGAGGAAGAAGAATTTGGGCATTGACTCTTAAAGTGCCCTGTTTGCTTGCACTTGTAGCATTTTATTGTTTTGACGTTGGAATTGCTAAAAGAGTCGTTCTTTCCAATTTTCTTGCCCCTCTGCCAGCTCCTACTCACAAACGCACCACCCTGAGACCCACCGCTTTCTGGCTCCATATCCAACAGCTTTGTTTTTATGGAATCCGTGGTGTATGTTGCTCCTGAGTGCTCTAGGGCCATAATCATTGGTGCAAATCGTTCTGGCAGGCCTGCTAACATCAATGCTGCTATCCACTCATCATTTATGTCAAACCCAGTGCCTCTTAATCTCTGTCCAGTCTCGATTATTTGTGTGACGTAGCTGGTCATAGAATCAGAGTTTTCCAGTCGAATTGAGATGAGATTTCGCAGTAAACTGATCCTCCGAGAAAAACCTGAGTCATCGAACATGGTTTTTAATTTATTCCAGAGATCTATGGATTTAGTAGCATCTTTAATATGAACATATAATGAGGGATCAATTGTTAAAATTAATTTGGCCTTAGCTTTTACATCCTCAGCAATGACAACACTTTTTCCAACTGTAATGCAGTCTAGCATTCCCTCTAAGATGAGAAAATTCTGGGCAGCAAAAGCCCACTCATCGTAGTTCTCTCGTCCCTTTAGCTTAGGTACGTTTAATACGTAATTAGTAGCCATTCTTGTGCAACTCAACTTTTAATTTTTTAATTTTATCAAAAAGAATTGGGTCTGGGCCCATAACCTAATGAAAAAGCACGTTGGTTATTCTGCACAGACTTCTTTATTACAAGTAAAGTATAAAAAGGTTAAGTATTCATATATATATATAATAGTGTAGATTATAGGTATACATTCTGTTTAATCTATTAGTTGGTAATACTGACTGTATGTAGTTGCATATTTGTTAGACAGATGGCAATAATAATTAGGGTATTATGGGGTAATTTTGATATTAAATAACATTTTTGAGGATGCATTGGCACTTGGTGAATCTCGTGTGGGTTGGTGTTGTCAATGCTTGTTCACACAGATTTTTCGGCCAAAATTTTTCCAAACGCTCCGACGCCTAGTCAGCGAACAAACGGCGTTTTCTTTGATAATGAACTTTGAGCTCCTAAAGCTAAGAGCAGACGGCATATAAAAAGTCGCATACGTTTGCGGTGCTGCCGTCACGTAAAAAGTTTAAAAAGCTGAGCAAATACTATACGTAAATCAGTGTACGCAAACTCGCATAAAAGGGTGTTCAGACGATGTGCAGAATCTGTCCCAAAAGCCGCACATTTGTTTGCGTTGATTTACCCATTTGCGATCATATGCAGGTTTGTGATAATTCAATAGATAGTTTAATATTGTGTTTTGTTCATTAGTTGGCGAACGTTCATATGTATGTAAATTATTTAATAATGTGCTGAAATTAATTGAAAATGTCGAAAAGAAAGTTGGCTGCCATTGTTGTTTTGGCATTAGATATTGAACAAGATGGAAAAAGTCGCGAAGAATCTGGTGTGAAGCAATTACGGATACGCAGTGTGTGGACAAAGGACTGGCTTCTGCATCACCAGACCGAAGGATTCGTCGACCACCTCATGCCTAAAATCCAGCTTTCCGAGTTTGTATTCTGCCGAACCTGTATCCCAAAGCCTAGGACGCTTCTCCACAGCAGTAATCGGAGATTTAACTTCGTCAGTCGTCCAATTGTCTGCACTATTCGACTACAAGACTCAGATTTTCTTATGCGGCGTATGTTACTTTGCCGAGGCTCCTCGATATCTATTTGTGCTGATTCGCTCATTTCTTTTTTTACTTGCGACTTATAGGTACTATAAGGCAAGTTATGCATTCGGAAAAAAAAATCGAACGTTGGGTCACGCAATTCTGTCTGTCTGTCGGTTCGACTACAGCCTAAACGGCTCGGCCGATTTTCTTCAAACTTGGATAGATATGGGTTTTGATTTTTCCCCCCACACGTTTTTTTCTTTTTTTTAGGACCAAAAATAACGGTACCTACCATACGGTTTTTTTTCTCGAAATTTTATAAATATTTTTTTTTCTCAAAAACTGTCCCACAGAATTAAAAAAAAAATATAAAACTAGGTAATGGTTGAAAAAAAATTTTCAAAAAATTGTTATTTTTTATAGCCCCCCCTGGGTCCATTTTTTTTTGTTTTTGATTTTCTCGAAAACGGTACAGCCGATTTAAACTGTTTTTTTTTTTTTGTTATTCTAAAGCTCCTCCAAAGTTTAAATATTATTACATACTCAAATTTTCAATTTCTTATTTTTTGGAAATTCAATATTTCGAAAATCCCAAGATCAATTTTTTTCAAACTTTTTCCTAACATAACCTACAAGATTTGAGAAAAAAAAATTGTTTTATCTAAAACTAATGGTACCTTCCATACAAATGTTAAAAAATGGTTTTCGAAAATCTTATTTTTCTCGAAAACGGTTCCGAGAATTTTGCTAAAATTTTTTTTCTTTTGATTAATTTTTACGATCTATAATTTAATAAAAAAATTGAAATCTAGATTTACTGTATGTACCTACCATAGAACGATTTTTTCGAATTTTGAGTTTCTCACTATCGGCATAACGGATTTTAATGAATTTTTTTTATAAAGAAGCTCCTAAAAAGTTTAAAAAACATTGCATTTCAAAACTTAAAAAAAATAAAATATTTTTTCAATTTTTAGAAAAAAAAGTAGTTTTTTTTTTTGGAAAATTCGAAAGGCTTAGTATTTTTCTTGAAAATTTAACTCTTATTCGTACAATAATAAAAACTTAAGGTTGGCGTACCAACATTTTTTCTTAAAAATGTTTTAAAAATTTTGTACATAAAAGCTTATTTTTTTTAAGGAACCACTACAACGACTTATAATTTTTGTTCTTGCATAAATTCATATTTGCATAGCATTCTGTTTTTATCTCTTACTACTAAAAGAATTTAAAAAATTCATTTTATCCTTATGAACAGTTTTCTTTAATAACTTTCGTTCTTAAAATTCCTATTCTATTACATAGGAGCAAGTTCGTGCGACCCAGTCGTGCATTTTATTTTTCTTGAAATTGAACACCGATGCTATGACAACAACTTCACAATTACTATTGGAAATATGCACATTTGCGTTGTCTTGTTTTCGTGTCCTCGCAAATGATTGGGACGGTCGCACATGCTCTCACATGTACGCAAACTTTCACAAAAAAATGTGCGTGGTGTTCAAACGATATGTAAAAACGCCACACATTTATGTGCGATCTCGCCGTCGCACATCGTCTGCAAACCATTTGCGTGCATGTGCGGAATGTCCCAAAAGAGTGTTCAGAGAACCACAAAAATTTACTATGTATTTGGTATGAATTGTTTCAACAATGTTTTTCCAAAAATTATAGCTAAAAAGTTTGTAGAGATTTCGTTTGGTTTTTACTATGCGGATTGCTGTTACTCCATGTCATGCAAATTATTTCTTAGCAGTAGTTTGATGAAATTCAGCTCTTAATAGCAGAAAGATATTTTAGTACGAAAAGTTTTGCATCAATAATGATGTTCAAAACAGTGATCGAATGAAAATGTCAAAAGTCAAATTAGGGTAATCGATTTCTTGATGACGTAAGCGGTAATACCAAACTCACACAATTCAGTCACGTATTACTCGAAAACTGATGCGGTAATTTGGCCCCAGGTGTCAAATACACGTTGCAATGATCCTGGTAGCAGGGTTTGCCTTATGTCACGTTTAGTTTTTGAAACACGGACAAATTTCATATCAACAAAACTGTAGAACCCAATTTCCACGAAAGATGAATTATCCTGTCAATCTTTAATGTCATTTGAATTGAAGCTTTCTATTGTAACCAATGATTTACACTAATATCATAGGAACCTCATCAACTTTAATGGCAATATAGATTGAAATGGAGTATATAAAATCTACACACATCAATAACAGGACTAATTGTTCTGTGGAATATTAAATCAATGGATACGCACACAATGTTTATTGACTGATGCTTGAAAAAAATCTTTGATTTGGATTTTGTCCGCTAAGAACTTACAAATATTATGTCAAAAAATATCCATTTCCAAAAATTTCTTACGCGAAACAAAACATACATTTGTATGTATGTATATATGTATGTATGAACATTGAAACCCTGTCAAGGACTGGCAAAATATTTTTCTACTTTTTATATAGACCAAACAGAACTTAATGCCTCGAAGACTCTCATTATGATAAGCGGAAATTCGAAACCAATGTGCATCGGTACCTCCTTTTTAATCCTCTTCTCTTTCCTCCCTAATGCTCGCACTGGTTAACATACATACATATATAACATAACATATAAAGGGTATTCATTTCCCCTTGAGTGCGCGTTTAATATAAAAAAAAAATTATTGTTATGCTTTGAATGATTGCAGAATTTTAATTTTCTGGCATAGGTCAGGGTTCGTCAAAACGAATTACGAATAATGCGTTACTCCTTTTGATTTGTACCTTATTAAGCTCGTATATCATAACATTTTCTACTTATGCCATTGTGCAGTATTGGTCTCCATACTCGCCAAACTATATTATATTCCATTTGGAGGCTAAGGGGTCAACAAGAAAATATGAAAATTTTGGTACAATTCCTATATCTAAAACTTTGATTTTCCGTGCTAGAAATATCTACAATACAAATGTACATACTGATATATTGAATAGTGACTCCTTGATTTTTTAAATATGAAATATGAAATTTTTAAATATGAAAGTCTTTAAAAAGGAAACAAACAATCTACCTATTGATTGATAATACTGTCCAATAAAATTTGTTTTGGCCTTTGTAAAAAGACCTTCCTTCGAATCAAACCATAAATGTACATCCAATGACCAAGTTTTCAAATTGATATAAAGGACAAGTAGGTATTTAAAAAATTGTCAACAAACTTCGATCTATTCATTTTATTGTTGATGACATTCAAGGATAAATATTTTGCATTTTGTCGGTATTGCACTTTATTTAAAAGTCAATGATAAGCACCTCAAGATGAAATAAAACATAATATAAAATAATTGTATATACTATTTGCTACATGAAGCATTTTTATTTTTACTTGCGACTTATGTGTACTATAAGGCAAGTTATGCATTCGTAAGAAAAATCGAACTCGAGATTTTGATCAAAGTTGACACTACGATGATAGCAAAGACGAAAAAAGTGGATATAGAAATTCAGTCTGTCTGTCTGTCTGTATATCTGTTCGACTACAGCATAAACGGCTCGATTTCCCCCAACACGTTTTTTTCTTTTTTTAATACCAAAAAAAGTGTACCTGCCATACGATTTTTTCCCAAAAACTGTCCTACACATTTAAAAAAAATTCATTTAGCTAAGGCTAGGTAATGGTTGAGAAAAAATTCCAAAAAATGTTTATTAATGGTACCTCTTTGGAACAATTTTTTGTTTTAATTTTCTCAAAAACGGTACAAAACTAAAACTCACCAATATTTTGAATATTCTTGTACATAATATATTGAAATTTTCAAACAATTTCTCATTATCGGCGAACGGATTTTAATGAATTTTTTTTTATAGAGAAGCTTCTAAAAAAATTTGAAAAAAATGCATTTCAAAACTTAAAAAAAAAAATATTTTTTGAATTTTTGAAAAAAAAGAAATCTATTTTTGTTTTGGAAAATTAGATATGTCAAAAACAGCTAATTTTTTTTGTATCTAAATTTAATTCTCGTTCGTACTTATAATTTTTGTTCTTGCATTAACTAATATTTGCTTGAATCACATGGCATCAACTAATTCAAATAATAAAGGAGTTGCTTTAATCATTTAAAAAATGAATTGCATGCTTATGAACAGTTTATCTCTAACAACATTTATTTTTGAAATTCTTATTCTTTTATATAAGAGCAAGCTCGTGCGACACAGTCGTCCATTTTATTTTTTGTTGTTGGTTGAGATAGAAAAAAAAATATATTCATATACATAAGGTTGCTTTCAAAATAATAGTAGTGCAAATAAAATGGGGCAAAATTTTAAAGAGTTCTCGTTTAAGTAATAAATCCGGCTGTACTTAACGCAGGCGTTTAGCTTGGAGACTTTGTCTAACTTTTTCATAATTTTAATCACGTTAGACAACTCTTCTAACTGATGTGGGTTTTACAACAGAACCTAAGCGAATTTGCGTTGAACAACCCTTAATTTGACAGATACATAACTCACACAACTACAAAAACACAAAAAAAAAGTAAAAAGAACAGACAACTTCAAACCAATTAATTTTTCGCCGAAAAAAGTACATTTAATATACTAATACTACCTCGGTACAGATTTTAATTGCTTATAAGTTGTTTACATTATTTTAGATGGAAATAAAGTATAAATCGAAAATTCACAGCATAAAAACTCAATTTGTTGTTAGCTATACTCGTTTCGGCGCGCGTGCATACATAAGATATGTACATTTGTATGTCAGATTTGTTAATCGTAGAGCACTTTCGTACGATTGTTTCGAATTTATAATATTCAGTGATTCAGTATATATACAAAGAAAGAACATCTTTAAAAAATCGAATAAAACATCAGTAAACATTTTATCTTCGATTTGCTTTGGTATGAAATGACCATTGTCAATATGGATAAAGTATACTTTTAAAAGATAAACTAGCTATTTGCTGCTGTTAAAATAAGACGAGCTCTTTAATGTTAAAATATAGTTTATGTCCTTTAAAATTAACAAAAAGTCGGTTCTCGTTTTATACTCAATATTTCTAAAATTTCTAAATTTTTAAATGTTTCAAATTTTGCGCCGATATTTTTAAAGCTCCTTTTAAGACCTTTTCGTTAAGGCCTTAATGTCAAAAACTGTTACACTTTGACAAAATAACAATTTCTCAACGATTATGTACCAAAACATATTTGTTGCTAGTAAAATATGACAAATAAAAAACCTTTATTATTCAAAGCAGTAAATTCGTCTGTTCAAAATAATGGTAGTGCATCGGTTAATGCAGACAAATATTATTTTCCTTCTTATTTATACATAGAATTGAATGTTTTGAAACAGGTTAGTTTTTTTATTCATTAGACCTTCTTAGATTGTATTGAAAGTTTCGTAAGATATTCGACATCAATGGAAAAAGGCAAGCACTGCACTTCTGAAAAGCGTTCAGAAGACAAGACTCAGAGGCGTATTTAAGGATTTGGCGCCCCGGGCTGATAAATTTTGCCGCTCTTTAGAACAATGAAAATAATAATAAAAAAACACAAAATGCGTAATATTTGATGTTCTCGATTTTTTTTGTGTGTACTCGTATATTCATTACAAAATTCATTAACAATAGATTCGTTATCTAAATTTTTTGTCAGTTCAGCTTCTATATTTAATAAAGCTTAACTATTAAAGTCGCTAATGCGAGACCTTAAATAGGTTTTTACTCGTTTCAATACGCAAAACGATCTTTCTGCACTACAATTCGTCACTGCAGTAGAGCTGTGTCAATCAGGATCGATTCGATTTTTTCGATCCGATCATCGAAAAGTATTGATGATCGAAATCACAAATTTTCATTTTAATCGATCCCAATCTCACTCATTTAGATGATTCTCGTTTCTCGACTTTCTATTTCAATCTCAATCATTTCAATGCGTCTCGATCTTTAATATCAGTTAACTCGATTAACCATGATTTACTCGATTCGATTTGGTGTTATTTGAGGTATCAGGGTGGAATCGCGTAAGGTGATAGTTAATTGTCAATTTTTTGATTGTCATTTTGAATATAGCTGTCTCTATCATATCAATAAAGAAATATAGATAGAGCGATTGTCAAAACGACGATCAATAAATTTAGTAATCACTTTACTCTTACGCGATACGGGCCCAGGATCTGGTATGTTTACTGTTGAAATTGAACTAGTAATGAGACTTATCGAATATGTAACAACTTTCGACTTACACATACAGTGCAGTTCACATGATTAGACGCACCATTGTTCTCTCAATAAATTGCAGTTTTCTTTTTGTTTTTCTTCATGAACTACAAAAAAATTGCATTCATTTGAAAGGTTATTAAATTCTCTGGGAAAAAACCTAAATTCAAGATTAGTGAGAGACACTTAACGGTTGTTTTGATCTCTTTCTTTGCATTAGTGCTAAAAAAGCTCAAATAAATCGGTTCACTTGATTAGACGCACGAATTAATTCAGTTAGTTTCTTAATGCTGGGTAATACAAATTAAATTTGGTTAATGAGTGTACGTTATTAAAGCTTTTCCGAGTGTTTAAAGTGAAAATGGGTAAAAAGAAAATGTTAACGGCGGCGGAAATAGCAAAATTTGAGGCCTACCACTCAGAAGGGTATTCTATGACGAAAATTGCAAAGAAAATAGGACGAACTGATAAAGCTGTTCGAAAAGTTTTATCAAATCCTGCCACCTACGGAAAAAACAACAAAGGAAGGACAAAAACACCCTTTACACCACACGAGAAGCGAAAAATTATAAGAATTGCCTCAAATTTAACTAACTCCACGATGAAAATCAAACAATTAGCGGGGGTAAGTGCAAGCAAATCAACTGTTCTTCGAGATTTTTTAGGTATTCAACACTTGAAATTCAAAAAGCTAAAAAAAAAAAACTTAACGCTGCAAGAAAAGAACAGCGGTTGGAGTGCGCGCGTCTTCACATGACATGGTATGCGCAGGTTTTAAGTGTTTTAAATTGAAGAAATGTGGTGTTTTCTGATGAGTAAAAGTTCAACCTAGATGGTCCTGATGGGTATAAGTTTTATTTCTATGACATCCGAATGCTTTTTGAACCGAAATCATTCCAAGAAAGGAGAAGTATGGGTGTGGGGTGCCATGGTGCGTCTAATCATGTGAACCGCAGTGTATGCGATAGTATCTAAAAGTTAATTTATTCGATAGTACCAAGTCATTCAGTAACTATTAGTCCTAAAATTGATCTTTTAAGGAGCAACAAATGAAATCTCTTTATCTTTTTAATCAATGGACATAGTGGCCATCATTCGATGTCATTTGGCAATTTATGGATTACAAAATAGAGTATTTTGTGAAAGCCTCAACTCAATCTTACAACGAAATCGAAATGAAAATCGAATCGGAACAGTATTGAACCATTTGAGTGAAATGAAAATGATCGAACGATTCAAATGATGGAATCATTTTCGCTATCGATTGTTGAACGATTCGATCATTTGAAATGAACGATTTACACATCTCTACACTGCAGTGCACAAGTATATTCTTAAAGCAACCTCAGCATATAAAAATGCTTCCTTCAATTATTTTTTTCTCTTATATGAAGGTTAACTGGCTGAACACAATAGAATGCTGCAACTGGAGCTGCAGCTGCAACTGGAAGAGCTGTCAAAAAGTGTCGTACGTACTTTTTTTTATGCGCCCACAATGAGGCTGTACAGCTTTCATGTGTTGTTGTCATTTGTTGGGTCAGGTGTTGAATCTTTGGCAAATTGTAAATATTTTAAGTAATTGAAACTATAAAATGGACACTGAAATTGAAGATTTTCGTCCATTATTTTAATTAAAATTTAACCACGAAATCACAATACAACAAAACAACACTTAAAATCACAGACAGATATATAAAATTTGAAATGTCAAAAATGCTGCACGAAAAAGTTAAAAGTTCGCCAACTCTTGCAGCACCGACTGCAGCACCGACTGCAGTTGCGTTGTGTTGCGTTCGTAACATTGAATTTACGTGTATTGAATATTTTGACAGCTATTCCAGTTGCAGCTCCAGTTGCAGCTCCGTCTCCATTGTGTTCAGCCAGTAAGCTGCCTTAAACTCATATTTTCAGAGTTGTTTTGCTCCAGAAAATGTTTACGTAAGGCACACTCTTCTTGAAAATCTTCCCCAAGATCAACCGGGTATAATTTCTGAAGAGTGGTTGCATTTTTTCGAATTGCTTCTTCACTCATGTGATCAAGATACAAAAAAAAAAAAAAACATTTGTTTTTGCTTCATAGGATGAATTTCTTCTCTTCAGAGAAGAAATTGACGATTCTCTTTTGGTCCATTTTGTAATTTTCAGATTTTTTGATTTTTCCCATCTCTTCAAAAACATCAAAGCATTCTCGTTTTTCTCTCATAAACGATATAAGTGCCTCGTAGAGCCTGGACACAGTTTCAACGTCTGTATCAACACCTTGAATTTTTTTTGATACAATATTGAATTGCTTGAGTAACCCCAAAATTAAGACAATATTTCTGTCTCAAGGGACTTCAATTGGGACAAGTGAGCACGATACTAAATAGATAAAATAGGTGTTCGACGATTTCAACTTTAGTAAAATGTTAGAGATAGCATGATGCTAAATTTGATTAAAATTTTGCGCCAATAGTAATATAAATATAATATCTATCCTTTTATTTTTCCATCATTATAAACTAAGTCGTTCGAAACTATTGACGAAGGGAAGGGTATTTGTATATACGGACACGAGTCTAAAAAAAATTGAGGCATGATTTGCTAGGTATATAAAGATTAAAAATTTGTGTGTGACCTTATGTCTAGAATACGGCTTGATGGATTTTTATATGTACATTTTTTTTAATAAAAAGGGACTTTTTGTAGATGGCTTAGAAAAAAAATTAAGATCCGTTCTAGCCCATTTTTGTAGAGCTACATAGCAACAAGTGTTTTTTTTTTTAGATAATGTTTTCGTTTCATTGCAGTTTGTTCCAAACAATAGGTACATGTCTGTAAATATTTTTACTATGAATTTTCATTATAACAAATCGTTTATAAGGAATAAGAATAAGAATAGTCAATGGTGAAAAAAGTGAGTGACGTTATACAGTGAACTTTCTCACAGCCGGACACTCACGGCACTGAAAAAATTGTCATGTTTGAAAAACTCAAAAAATCGCGTTTTTTTTAATCTTTGTATTTTTTGTTTATCCTTCAAAAATATTGTAAATTAGATAATTGTTTGTTTGTATGTTTTGAAAGTTCAATCGCTTCAAGAAATATTATAAATTGGTCAATTGCTAGGGGCGGCTTGCGCCCTTTTGCTTGTATGTTATGAAAGTTCAATCGCTTCAAAAAAAAATATTATAAATTGGCCAAGCGCAAGCCGCCCCTAGTAGCCTTGCCGCCCCGGGCTGTAGCCCTTTTAGCCCTAGGGTAAATACGCCCCTGACAAGACTTATTTGGAGATTTCAAACCTCATTATATGTTTACCAGCGACGCACGGTAATAAATGTCATAATTTATTTGCCAAAGATAGAAAATCGTGTTAGGAAGACGGTAATTTCATTAAAATTAATAAAATGTGTCTTCGGGAATTCCAAAATCAATTCAATAACTACAGCTTTTGAAATTAAGGATATGATTTGCTAGGCTTATGTCAAAACAGTTCATAGACGTTTACAGAAACGCTGTTAAGTACGAGTAGCCCACTGTCCGCAAAATGTACATTTGATCTCAAAAAACATGTTTAACTGACCTGTATCAAGATGGAGAATATTGTGTGGTCAGACGAGTCTAAAATAGTTTTATATTGTGAAAAGGGCTTTCGTCAATATAAGGGAGGGTATCTGAACACAGAATATAATCCACAATAAACAGCAAAGACCGATAAACATGGAGGTTCCATCATAATGATTCAGGCATGTTTTTTTATTTTATTGTGTTGATCCCATATCCAATACACTGAATTGAAGGTATCATGAACCAGCCTGTCTATGTGAAGATCATGCAAGATCCATGCAAAAAGGGTTGAATGGAATGGAATAGATGGAATGGCCTCCACAGTCTCCGGACCTCAATGCTATAGAAAACCTTGGGTGAGTTGTAAAAACAAATATACGTTTCAAGTATCAATTCAATGAATAACGATGGTGCAATCAATTTTAGTAATTTATAAAACAATAAAAATGTGCCTTTAAATAAAAATAAAATATCCGACTGGATCACAAGTACTTACTCTAATGTAATAGACTAAGAATTTTAAAAACGAATGTTATTAGAAAAAACTTTTAATAAGCATAAAATTCATTTTTGATTCATTTCTTAAACCCGTCGAAAAGTTTTTGAAAAAAAAATTATAAATTTTCGAAGAAAAATGTGTGGGGGGAAAAATTAAAAAATGCTATCTACCAAGTTTAGGCTGTAGCAGGGTTGCAAAAGCTTAAGTCACTTTTTAGCTTAAGCTTGACTTTAATTCACAAGCTAGTGGGTGACTTATCAATTAAGAAAAATGTAATTCAGCAGCTAGTTACTGACTTATGAATTAAAAAAAATTAATTCATAAGTAAGTTGGTAACTTGTGAATTAAAAAAATTTAAATCATAAGCTTCTTGTGACTTATGAACTAAAAAAATTTATTCAGAACCTACTAAGTGATTTACGAATTAAAAAAATTTAAGTCATGAACAAGTAAGTTCAAAAGTTACCTAGTGACTTATGAATTTAAAAAAAATTTAATTCATAAGCTAATGGATAAATTCTGATTAAAAAATGATTAATGACACACAAAAGCTTGAAATCTACCTGCGTTAATAATTAAATAATTATGTAGTCAAAACAAGCTTAAACATTTCCAATTTACCAACTAGCTTATGAATTAAATTTTTTTTAATTCATAAGTCACTTACTAGCTTGTGAATTAATTTTTTTTTAATTCATAAGTCACTTATAGGCAGTGAATTAATTTTTTTTAATTCATAAGTCACTTAATAGCTTATCAATTAATTTTTTTTAAATCATAAGTCACTAACTAACTTATGAATTAAATTTTTTTAATTCACAAAACATCTACAGAGCCCTGGGCTGTAGTCGAACAGACAGACATACAGAATTGCAAGACCCACTTTTATCGTCTCCGCTATCATTGTAATGTCAAATTTGATCAAAATCTCGAGTTCGATTTTTTTTTCGTTGCATAACTTATGGTACCAATAAGTTGCAAATAAAAATCTATAAAGGAGTTTAATTAGTAAATAATTTTTTTCTTTACGTTATTTTACTTAAAATTTGTATAAAGAAATTTGGTACGCCAGTTATAAGTACACATTTAATGATATACATTTAAGGACATTACTTCAAAAAACAACTTCACACGTTTTCAATATTGAATTTTCGAAAAAAAAAAAAAATGTATACAATATTTTTTCAAATTCAAAGGAGCTCCTGTGTCTTGAGAGTAGTCAAAAATAAAAAATCTCGCTGGTTTTTTTAAACCATCAACAAGATAAAAAAATATCAAGAGTCCAAAACCCTTCAATAGTCGTTTTTTATTGTTAAATGTATAGACAGCGCAGCAAAACTTTACGCAGTAAACATCAACAAAGGAATAATGAGGATAAATAATAAGCCAGTATAAATAGTGCAGATAAAGTTTTGGAACGTCTGGAATAGAATGAGGTTCAAATTGATTGTAGAAAAATGTTTTTTGCGATGAAATCCACAAAATCCACAATTTCGATTTCTTATTTCCAATAACTGAGAAGATAAAAATATCTCTATAGAAATAACCGAAATGTCATTCCTATTCCTGGGCAAAGCACTAATGCCAGATTTGGACGACTTACAAGTCTTTTTTTTAAGACTTGTGACTTTAAGCCTAGTACGCAGATCGCGCCAAATTTTACCTTCCACATTTTTCTCCAAACATCAGCTAAAATCCAAGCTAAATTTTGACATAAGAACTTTGTGGAGAATATTTCACGGAAAACAGATGTTCTCTAAATGAATTTTTTTTTCAAAGATTTAAAAGAATTTGTTTTAAAGTATGATTTTTTAAGAATTATGAATGAGAACGAATGAGAATTATGAATTATGAGTGATTTTTGTTGTCGAAAATCTTGTAAGACTCTCGTCACCAAATATTCTTCTAAATATTATTCAAATATTATTACATTTCAAATTGAAATTGAAATTTAGCTCGAGAATAAATGTGCCAGACAATTATTTCCTGCGCAAAATTTTGACAGATAAGTTATGTACAGTTCGAAGAGAAATTTTGATTTTTTAGCTGGAGTAGCGTACCTCTCGGCTAAAATGCTTGACATAATTTTATCTTGGCTAAATTTTGGAGAGAATTTTGTATGGGAGATAAAATTTAGCGCGATCTGCGTACCAGGCTTTAGAGTGTAAATACTTTTGGATCTGCTTTTATTTTCGACAACTTAAATTTACAGCAAGTTAAGTAAAGCTGGTTTTTGCATACGGATATTGATAGCAAATTGTAAAAATTTGTGAGAAATTTCAGGATACCAAACACACGTAATATTATATGACCCCCATATTGCAAATCATGACATAATGTAAGGAAGAATGATCTTGCTGATTTCTTCTGAAACCGAGTCTTGATTCGACTTTGTGTTTATATACATGCCATTAAGATTTAATATTATTAATAATTTTTCCATTTGTTTGTTTCTCAGTGGTTCAAATCCAGCACAAACCACATCTTTACGTTTACTTTAATGATTTTGACATTTTTTTATCAAATATTATCTAAAACCACATATAACCATCAATTTCAACTCTATTTCAACTTGACATACAATAACGTATACTTTTCCAACGCATCCTTTATCTTATTCAGAAGTGGATTGTTTATTTGTAGGTAGTTATTTCATCTTTCATCTTTCATTTTCTTTTGCTTTTACTTTGTTCATTTAATGAGTCTGAAATATCTACTAAATAAATATGATTTGTTAAAAGAAATTATTTATAACCCTTATGTGTTTTGGTTTTTTATTCATTGTATTATTTTTTCTAAGAAATTAAATATTTATTTTACTTCTTTTTCAAATCAGCTGATTTTGACATATGAAATTTTGACTTTGCATGAGGTCATTTTAAGTCTAAAACCTTCAGAAATATTTTTATTGCAGAGTTTAAACGGATTTAATGATTTATGTCTTCTATTGAGATAACGAAATTAGATTTAAAATTAAATTAAAAAAATATTTAGAGCCAACTGTTAGTAAACAATCTGAACCTAGTTACTTATAACTCTCAACAACTCCTGTGGGCGTATTGTCGGGAGGAATGGAGGAGACCTTCAACAATTCAACGAGTCCGAACGACTTTCTACATGACACTCCAACGTACTAGCCAGGGGCACTTCGAAGTTAGATTTCTAGGAGCGAAATTATGTCAGTACATTCAATTGAAAACCACAAAAAAAAAACAAAACGCAACTGTTAAGAAGGCAGAAACGAGACCGAGTTCAGACTATACGCATTTTAATTTTCACAAACAAACTTCGAGGCTGAGATGAGAGTTTGATTTAAGATACCGAGACCATAGAGATTTTAACGAGATCGAGACAAAACCCAAACCCAAATCCGAATACATATTTTCTCATTAAAAATTTGTAATCCAATTCTCACTCTCATTTAAGATGTATTACAAGCTATTTGGTATCATTTCAAAATTATTGGACTTAATTTTTTTTTACTTGTGAAAAAACCAATTATTCATAAGTGGGTTTTGAACTTATTTAAGTCAATGATCCACATCGAAATCTGTTAACAACCTAAACTTGATATTGTTGAGGTAGATTTGTATCACTTCATCATCTCACGTTATTTCATATTCTCACTACGAGTTATAATCGGGCTTGAATTACATGCACTTTAGTTTAATAACTTATATTCGGTGCTAAATAAATCAATAACTAATAAAAAAAAATGTTTACAAAAATGCTAACAACACTTTCTTGATCTTTTAAAACACCTTGATAACTTTAAACTTGATGCCAAAAGGGTTCACTATTTCCAAGTTGAAAACGACGACGAACACGACTACGACAACGACGACACCGACGATATATGAAGAACTACTAAAATCTAATCCTCCTAATATGCAACAACTAAGACGACTAGATTAACCAACACTTCAAGATGCTGTCACAAGTCATTCCAAAGCCTTCAGGTAAGATAACCTGGAGGTTCAGCGCGACGGCAGCAGTGTAAATTGACACCCCTATACCCCAACCGAGAAACAAAAGAAATAATAATAAATGTGTGGTGTGGATGAATAAACTATTTTCTGTGGAAACATCGACGACGACGACGACGGCACAACCACTTTAAAAATATTCTCATAGTCTTATGGGTTTTTTCTCGCAATCTTCTGCCCCAAAGAATCCCCCTCTCCATTTTCTCCCTTCGCAAATCCTGTTTTTTATTAAAGAGAACAATAAAAATATTATTGTTGTTTGCTTTAGCACTCGCTCTTGCCTCGCTCTTCGGTGGTAATTTTCATCAGCTTTTCCTCTTTTCGCCATCATTTACTACACAAAATTACGTGCCAACCGACCGACCGACCTACCATTTCAAAAGGGTAGTTGAAAGGGGGGATTACCCGCCCATCATGGTGCCATGCTTTCAGCTTCACCTTCTTTCCATTCATTCACTCATAATATCGATTTACGATTTTCCATCTCACACCACTTTTTTAATACTGAAACACTGATATACATCACACATACACAAACGAAACCACACACATTTCACAGTTAGAACGGCAAAACTTATATCCGTCATATAACATTTTTCTTCAATTGACCACCCATCCAAATGTGATCCTTTCTTTGTTGGTCCTTTGACTCCCACTCTACTATCACTGATGTTCCTTCCTTACATCATCCGGAAAAAAAAAATTTAATTGAATAACTGCAAACGGAGGATTTGCAAAATTTGAAGAACACACAAACAGGATGCACCCCCATCTTAAAGGATAATGCAAGGATTCCAACGGTTTTAAAGGATCATCTAATTTGCTTATATGTAAAATAAAATATGAAAAAGCGACAATCTTTACCATTTCGATATTTTTCTTTTCGGAAGGAAAAACAGAAAAACCAGACAGCTCTAGACTTCTTGGCTACAAGGCCCTTCTTTCCTCAGGCTTCAGAAATTTTCTTTCACACACAACACGCACTATGTAGATACACTTTGCACTTTTAAAATTTCGACTTTGAAAGGTTTTGAGAAAAATAAAAGGATGATGATGAAATCTTAGGAAACTCCTAAAAGAGCTTCATTTTTAGAAGTTTTATTTTCTTTTCTTTTGTGGTAAGTCTTAGAGATATTAAGATATAAATGAAAGACTAAAATTTTTCTATGATTTAAATATGTATATATGGAGAATAGGTTTGTCACAGCACAACACTTAAATTAAAGACAGAGCTCCCGACGAGAAATGGAAAAAAATTTTCAGTCAATTTTCGTTTGGTTATTTTATTCGACTCCCAGTATACACTTTGGTTGGATGTGATGATGATGATGGTGGTGCTCTTAGTTTGCCTATTTTGATAAGCTTTTCAATATTATTCTTTCACCCGATAAAAGAAAGAAAAACTGAAATCACAAACACCAACTCGGGTGAAGATTCTCTTTAATGAAATAAGCCACAACGGCCAGGGTTCGGATTGAAAGACTTTAAGTGCGAAGAGAATTTTTTGCTTAAGTGTTTTATGCTGAAATACTCCTTTTATAAGTCAACTCTTGGACTATTAGGATTTTATGGCAAATTATGCCATAAATTATTTGATAGGAAATGGTAATATGTAGTAGGTCATGCCATTCTGTATGTCCGTCTGCTTGTTCTGCTACAATCTTAACTTTTCATCGTCATTCGCCCAAAAAGTTTTTTTAACATTCATCTTTTTAATGATGGGCCAAATACAAGTTTCTTTTAAGAAATGCAATAAAATGAACAAAATTAAATCTTTACTACGTATTAGGCTTTATTAGTAAGAGCAAACATTCCCATTAATTATGGAACACACGTCATTCAATTGCTGAGTCATGTGCCTTCAAACTCCGAGATCTTTGTGCTGAATTCTCCTCAGGCTAGTGCGTGAAATGTTGAGCTGTTGAGATCGATGGCGAGTTGATGTTCGTGAATTGATATTGACTTGATTGATTGAATTTTGCGCACCGTACGACGACAGGGACCATGAGTGTTGTTCACTAGCATACGAGTACCAGTCTCACGAAATTTTTGCACAAACTTGCGTACAACAGGTGCGGTTGGTGCTTCATTTCGGCCAAAACTACTTTTCTAAAAACGCACTGTTTGGGCTACACAGCATTCACTTTAGAAATAAGTTTTTAAAGTGACTCATGTCGATCCGCGGTATGATACTGACTTTATGTCAATATTTCTTGCGGAAAACAGCTGTTAGTGTCAAAATAACCCTGTAAGCCTACCCTGTACATAGATATAAGTTGACCTTTGGTGAAAAATCACCCAGAAAATGATCTTATTAGTAGCTATTTCTTTATTCCGGTATCATTGTCAGAGTTTAGAGCTGAGCCTAGGTAGAGAAGTAGGTAGGTCTAACGGGGTCAAATCGCACGATTTCGGTTGATAATTCACATTGTCTCCTAATGAGATAACCATGTTCGGAAATAGCTCGTGCAAAATGTACGTAATATTGTGACAGGGGCTGTGTTGCACGTAGCGCCGCAAGATCCTTTAAATGTGACAGCAGTGGCAGATCCACGGGAAGGTTTTCGGGTCTGGAGCCCCCGCCCTCTATAAAGATTTGAGCCCAAACCAAAAGACTTCAGTATTTTTTTTTTATAATTTGTTTTATTTGCCTCTTGTGGATCTTAGTGGATCGGCAAACAGAATTCCAAAGAATACTTTTCTTTTATCTATCGCTTAAATTTATAAAAACCTAATTTTTCCTAAAAATGTAGTTGGACCACCCCCATGACCAAAATCCAAATTTGAGAACATAAACACAAGGGTTTTTAAAAACACAAAGCTGAAATCACGAAGCATAATTTATAACTGATAAAAAAATTACACACGGTCCTGATAGTTAAATAAACGAGGATACTTTAAAAATTTCTAATAACTACTCATCATTAAAAAAAAATATTGCAAATTATAAACGTTCTGAAAAAACTCCCACTGTCCATATTGTTAGAAACGTAGAATAAAATCTCAAATTCCCTTTTTTACCGGCTACAGTTTTTTTTTAAAATCATAAACATGTATGGGTTTTTCTGCAAACTTGAATTTTTTGAAAATAATTTTAAACAAATAGTAACACGATATGTACTACTCATTTTCCAGATAGCGTTGGCCGTTAGCGATGATGACCTGGCCAACCTCGTTCTCAAAAAAGTATGGACTGATGATGCTACCAACCTAAAGTCCACTACAAATAGTGGCTTTCTCTAGATTCATTGTAATTTGGTTAATCTCGTGTGTATTGTGCTCATCCCAAATTCAACAATTTTTCATTAATCTCATTCATCCAGAAATGGGCCTCATCGCTGAAAATGATTTTTCGACCGAAGCACGCGAACAGTTTGCCCGAACTTAAAACCATTTACACGTGTTGTTGAACACCATAACTCTCCATATTGATTTGGTAAGGCTAACTTAATAAATGACAGCTATTTTGACAGATGTATCTACAACCAACAATATGGCCGCAGTCACCTGTCAAAGATTAGAAATTCATCGTTGGCTCTGATAGCGTTTGTTACTCAATCTATTTCTTAGCCAAAAAAACCCGCCTGTGAAGATTTGACAAAACTATTATTCTTTTGATTTGAGCGCTGGTATCTCTTTCTGAGTTTATAACGTGGTGTATTAGAAAAACAATTAGTATAATTAGATAGGGCTATCGTGAACAAAATTTCCCTCGGAATTTTCCCATCTTCGAAAATTGGAAAGGTCAATACTTCTGCACTGTTGCTGGCGACTTGTAAGCTGGCGACTGGCCTTTTTAAATGAAAGTTAAAGTCACTATTCGAGATGACAATTTTGAAAGTTGGGAACAGTTCCCAGGGAAATTTTATTCACGAAGGCCCCATTATTAATGTCGGGCAAATTCGAAGGGATTCAACAAAGTCGAAGATACTCGTACATATGATTACACGACCAGTAAAAATAGAACACTTGGCTTTTGCAATGTCAGTTTTACATGGTTGGATACAAATGTTAGAATACCTTCTGCAAGCTCGAGAAAGTGACAATAAAGTCATGGCAGAAAATAAGGTCTGAATTCAAAGAACAATGTGGATGTATTTTCGATACTTTGAATTTATCGAATTGAATCTACTCGTATACAAAACAATTTTCTACTATTCGCGATTAGCAATCTCCCTTGGAATAGAGATGTCAACTTACCTCCTTATACATATCATGAACCATTTACATTAACAAATCACCCCCTTTAAAAACCCTACAGGTACCCCGACCTGTGAATGTTGTCAACTATAAAAGTTTGCAGACCTTCATATAACTGATTTTGGACTGAAATTCATCTAACATGAATTATACATATAAGAGTTTCCCCTGTTTGTATAGAAATTAGAAAAAAACTATTAACAGTAAGTAACAAACCATCCAACCAACATATACTCGTAAGAGTCAAAATATTTTCTAAAGAGTCTTCACCATAAAATTGATGTATTTAAAAAAAAAAACAAAAAAAAACACATTTGGTACTAAGATTAGAGTAAAGACCGATCCCTGGTAAAGTATGCACATCGAAGGTGATACTGTGGATTTCCACTTTAATAAATCAACCCTCTCACGTTCATGCGTACATAGCATACTCCCACCCACACATACAAATGATAATATTGCGGAAGAGAAACGTTATTATATTTACATATATTTTAAATGGCAAAGCCAAGTGAGAATAAAGCTTTCTAAAAAGGCTTTAACCCCACATAATATTTCATGGCCCTTATTCATTGGGGGGGTGTTTGAGCATTTGTTTCCTTTCAGGATGTTTCAATTTTCGAATGTAACAAACGAAAAAAAAAAAAGAAAAGAGATTAGTGCTTAACTCTATACAAAAGAGCTTTTATCGTTAGATTTAAAGTGCACTTGATTCAATTTGTCAGTTTTGACAGAAAGAGCAAGTTTTGAACGTGACTTTTTTCGCAACAAGATGTGACATTTGAAAGTTAAGGCAGATTAAAGGTATGTTTACTTTTGCTTATAAAATCAACATCACACATGTTTATAATAAAAAGGCAAATGTGAAATTTGTTTTAACACTTTTTCTAAATGAAAGCTTATAAGAGAACCATACCATTATTTGTACCATAAAGAATATCAACTTTTAAATTCTTTAACGGTTAATGCGGATAAATCATCAGAGTTACCACTGCAGCTCATGTGAGTCAATGGGACTCATTTTTTTTTAGGTTGATCCAAGGACTCATCCATTTACGATTTAACACATTTTTTTTAGGTTTTCTAAAGATAACTGTGAACTTCGCTTCTATTTAATTAGCTGGAGGCTTTCATTCGCAGTTAATCCAAAAAAAAAACTAAGTAAACCGACCTGTTTTAATGTTTGTAAATGTCAAAGAGTCATAAAGTTAGCACGATATTCTACGATTTAACTTTAATAAAAGAGCAGAGAAAGTATGATGCTATAGGTATTCGATTAAATTTTCAAAATCGTTGTTTTAACCAAGTTACATACTAAAACTGCTTTAACTTCGTACAAATTCAACTATAATTTTGCGCAATTGTTTTTATTTAACAGAACTGCAACTGAGAAACAACGATATGTAAAAACTTGAAATGGACAGGTTAATTAAAAGCAACGTACATTGAAATTTTGTTCTTTATATTGTTATTAGAAAACGATAATGCAACAGACCAAAATAATCGGTCGCAATAAAATCAGATAGATTTAAAAAACTTAAAGATGAGAACAACAATCAAGCACGATGGAAGTAACATCTTACAGACCTATATCGTTTATACCAATCATGGCAAAAGCTTTCAAGAAACTGCTCCTGAAAAGGGTTAGCTAAATAATAAAAGAAATAAGACTAATCCCGAACCATCAGTTTGAATTTTTGAAATAAACATTCCACGATAGGCCAAGTGCATCGAACTACGGATGTTTTAGAAAAGCACTTGAAGAAAAACAAGTATGTTCAGTTCTATTATTAGATGTTGCTCAAGCCTTTGATATAAGGTTTGGCATTTGGGACTCGAGTACAAAATTGCATAGGGACCTTCGCGTTTGCAGGCAGCACTACGAAATACTGAAATCCTACGTTACGAACCGACTCTTTAGATTGCGGTATGAAACAAATTACTCGGAACTAAAGAACATTGAAACCGGTGTTCCCCAAGGAAGTGTTTTAGGACCAATCCTGTATTTCTTATATACTAGGCATATTCCAGTGGACATTAACGCAATCATGGCCACATTGCTGACGATACTGCGATATTGTTGCCTGATTAATCCGTTACAAAGGCTACAGAAAAACTGCAAAATGCAGTCGATAAAGTTAGAGATCGGACGTAACGATGGCGTATCAAATTAAACGAAACAAAATCGACGCATATAAACTTTACAAACAAAAAAACTAAATAATGTTTCAATTTTTATCAATGGTAAAGCTATACAATACTACCAGGCACCTTGGAATAACAAAGCTTAAATAAAAAGAGCACATCAAAAAGAAAAGAGAATAACTCAGCTTAAAGTACAGAAAAATGTACTGGTTACTAGAACAAAATTCTGGCCTTTCTATCCAGAAGAAATAATGTTACAAGCAAGTGCTGAAACCCGTTTGGACGTATGGTATCCACCTATTGGGCTCTACAAAGAAAACTAATCCTGAACCCATACAAAAATTCGAAAACAAAATCCTTCGTGGAATAATAAATGCCACTTGGTCCATAAGAAATAACGACAATAAGCGACTGCGAGTTTATATCATGAAATGGAAACCGTCTTAAATGTAAGAGACAATGTTCGGAGACTTAGAAGAACCAAAAGCTATGGTTAAGTAGTTAAAGTTAAAACTTCCGCCAAAGTGATTTTACAATAAGAGAGAAAAATCATTAGTCGATCTTTATAGATTGATTCTCATCCTCTAGGTTTTGGTGCGGTAAGTCCCACATTACCAAATGTGTCTTTTGAAGATTTGCACCGACAAAAAGAATTAAATTTTAAAAATATGTATCATTAAAATGGCCCTTTTATAGATTGGTAAATCTTAAAAGATTTAAGGGTCTGATAGAATTAAAGAGAATTTTTGATAACAGTGCCGGGGAAAATATAATGTTTTAAATCCGGAATAAAAATAATATAAGTTTCATTGCCCAGCTAAAACCAAACTACGTGTTTCTTATTCGACTTTAAGTTTGTCGCTTGCGATAATTTGAATTTAGGGTTCGATATGCACAGTTGAAGCGCACTGGAATTACTCTGTGTATACCTGCTTTAAGTTGAAGTGGGTTTTGTTAGATTCGATTTTACTCAACCAATTGATAAATAAATGTTGTTATTCGCCTCTTCCACAGTAAGTCAGTGTGTCTGGAATATAAAACTTTTTAAATGACTCTACAAAAGTTAATCTTTTTCAATTTTTGAGCTTTTCAAGAATCTAAGTATGAATAATGCTTTTTTTATACTATTTTTAACATTTCTAAAACATAAATGGCATTTATCAAATATTTTTAAAGAAAACGTTCTTTACTAAATATCCATCTAACAAGCAAACCCAATTTTGGTCAATTTGCTCATTTTGACTTATGTTAAATTACTCAAATTTGACACATTGTCGATTAAAATAATGTAATAAAAATAATTCAACAATTTTGAACTATTCATTTAACTACCTTGCATAATTTCGAAATCACTTTAAGTGAAACTGAAAACAGCTGTCATCTGTCACTTCTCAGTTCGCAAATACAAAACTATTTAGTTTGTAAGGTCTTTTGAATGCTTTTAAACTTTTGTGTGTAAATTTTGATAAAAGTAATTCTATAAAATATTGTTATGACTTCTGAGTGCTTTATTGCTTGCAGTGGCAACGTACCAAGCGTGAATATGCAGAAGGAAAAACAATGTTGAAAGATCATTTAAACCTATAAGGAACTGATGACGCTGCATGTGGTTAAAAGATTTGTATGATACTATCGACTTGATAAACGTGTCTTTTCATCCGTCCTCCAAATCAGTAAAACTTCCATTGCTGCACGTTGCAGCTGGGCCGCGATCTTATTTTTTCTTGCCGAAGATAATTTGCAAAGATTAGTTGGAAGAGATTTTGAAATCGGTCTTGGTCGAAGTACTATGTTAAAGATTTTGATTTGGTGAATAAAATTTGGACAAGTTGAATTCAACTCGAAATGACTAATGCAGAGGCATGAAAATCTACGAGTAAACATATTTTTTTTTTATTTAATATTCTTGGAGTCATAGAATATATCGATGGGACGCAAATCAAGTTGCAACGCTATTCTATAATAGAAAAGGATATTTTTCATTCTTTTATTTTCTGAAAATTTCACGATAAATAATAAATTCACACAATATCTTTGAATTTAAATCACCCGAAAATCGAATTATGCAACACGGAAATTTGCATCAATTTCACTTCGAAAAAAATTAAATCGATATCGGTAAAAGTGAATTACAGAACACCAAATCTTATTTTGAATCGATTTCAATTCCATTTCGAGTGAAATTGAAATGTAGAACCTGGCCGATTTCCTGAAAAAAAAAACATTGAATTCCGGAGTATGATCTTTTAAATGGTGGCTTTCATCAATTATATACATACAGTAGCGAGCAAAAAAAATGTAAGGGAAATAATATATATGTATTTTTTAAACACAGTTGATCTTTAACGAATCTAACTCCAAGTCAATTATTTTATTAAAAAAGCTGTTCATAAGGATAAAATGAATTTTTCAAATTCTTTTAGTAGTAAGAGATAAAAACAGAATGCTGTGCAAAAAAATGAATTTATGCAAGAAATTTTTGTTCTCTTACGTACAAAATTTTTAAAACATTTTTAAGAGAATTAAATTTCCAAGAAAAATATTGAGCCCATTTTTGAGATATCGAATTTTCCAAAAACAAAATTACTTTTTTTCCAAAAATTGAAAAAATATTTTTCTTTAAGTTTTGAAATACAATGTTTTTTAAATTTTTTAGCAGCTTCTTTATAAAAAATTTCATTAAAATCCGTTATGCCGATAATGAGAAATTCAAAATTCGAAAAATCTTTCTATGGTAGGTACAGTCATTTCATTAAAATCCGTTATGCCGATAATGAGAAATTCAAAATTCGAAAAATCTTTCTATGGTAGGTACAGTCAGTAATATCTTATTTTCAAATTTTTTTTTATTAAGAAGAATTAATCGAAAGAAAAAATATTTAACAAAATTTTCGAAAACCATTTTTAACATTTGTCTGGAGGGTGTCGTTATTTTTAGGTAAAATAATTTTTTTTCTTACATCTTGTAATATACAGGGTGTCCCACAGTCACCGCCCCAAATGAAAACCATGGATTCCTGAGGTCATTTTAAGTCGAAAAACTTAAGAGGTAATTTTCTCTTTTTATGAAGAATACAACTTTTTCAACTTTTTGCATCGCTATATCTTCAAAATGGTGGTTCTTAGGAGAAAAAGTGTTAAGACAATTTCTATAGATAATTGCATGATGAATAATTTTTGTCTCACCTGTTTTATGATAAAACTTGCCGTTTAGCTGATAAATGCAAAAAACCGATTTTTGCAACATTTGACCTTGAATAATTTTTTTTCCACATGTCGGGATCGATGGGGACTTTCGACAAATTGTTTGTAATAGTGTTCTCAACATTCATACCAATTTTCAGCTTTGTGCGAGTTAATGTAACCTTACCCCTATTTTTGAAGCTAATTTGATCGGGCTATTTGATCGAAATCTCGAGTTCGATTTTTTTTACGAATGTTTTGTTGGGAACCCTTTGTTGGCAATAACGGCGCGCAACTATTAGACATTAAGTCCATCAAAGACACCAATAGGTTTGGTGACAATTGTTCCCATTCTTTTTTACTTGCGATATAGGTACTATAGGGCAAGTTCTGCATTTGGAAAAAAAATCGAACTCGAGATTTTGATCAAAGTTGACATTACGATGATAGCGAAGACGAAAAAAGTGGGTCCGACAATTCCGTCTGTCTGTCTGTCTGTCTGTATGTCTGTACCTCGATCTAGAGCCTAAGCCACTGGACCTATTTTCTTCAAACTCGGTAGTTATGGGTCTTCGGTGATTCCCTAGAGGGGAAATTGAAATTTTTTTTTTAGCTCTAAAAATAACGGTACCCCCCATACACCCGTAATGCAAAATCTTATTTATCTCGAAAACGGCTCTAACGATTTTGATAAAAAAAATTAGGTGTGATATTATGGACATGGACTACGTTTTGGTAAAAAAAAATTTGGGGCAAAATGTTATTAACGGTACCTGTCATAGAACCGTTTTTTTGATTTTCGACTTTCTCATTAACGGCTCTAACGATTTTAACCAAAAATTTTCAGCAGGAGTTCCCCTAAGTTTAAAATAATATTGTATATAAAAATATTCGAAAAATTATTTGTTGGGTTTTTTTGAAAAAAATTTTTTTTTTGAAAAATCAATATCTTCAAAACCTATGAACGATTATTTTTTGAAATTATTTCCTAAAATCAATATTATTAAATACTTAAAATTCGCATCCCACATTTTTTTCTTGAAAAATTTTAAAGAAATTTCTTATATAAAAAATTTATTTATTTAATAATAAAACGATTTTTTAAAGTTTGTTTGCATAAATTCATACTTTTTTAGAAATCAGACGGCAATTTCATTTTAAATTCATGTTTTATATTTATAAAATGTATCTTAAATTCCAAAGTACTTTTACATAAGAGCAAGTTCGTGCGATCCAGTCGTGCATTTTATTTATTTGTGCCATCAGCTCGATACAATTCCAATGATTTCGCTTTTTTATCTCCCGATCTACGAGATCCCATAAATTTTCTTTTTGATTTAGATCAAGAGATTGCGCTGGCCACACCAAAACATCAACGTTTTCCTATTCTAAATTGGTTGAAATAAGCTGTTTTCAGGCATATTCGATAGGAAATGTGGAAACTTATGGTTTTCCAGAATTTGCTTATACATTTGGGCATTCATTCGGCCACTAACCTGACATAACAGACCCCCTCCTTGAGAAGAAAATGAACTTTAAAAAAATCCTTAGTATAAATTTAATTCCAAGAATATCTAAAATGGCTTACCCTACACTATAACTGATTGATTGTCGGAACTTGATATCTGGGGTTGTACCTTTGCCCCGGAGACCTTCGCACATAGCAAATGCCATCTGAGGAGAACAAGTTGAACTTGCGCTCATCACTCCACAAAAGTTTTGTCCACTGCTCACTCGTCCAATGCATGTGACGCTTTGCAAATTCAAGCCGCTTCTTCCTTTTTTAGCTGGTCGCCTTGCATACAGTTCCGACTCCACTAACCGTCGTCTAACTGTCTCTACTCCAACGTTTACATCAAAAAGTTCGTGCAGGTAGTTTGTAACTTCCACAACAGTTTTCATGGGATTGAATTTAACCTGTTTTATTATATCACGATCTTGCCTGGAAGTTGTTTTGCGCGGTCACCCACTACCAGCTCTGCGATTGGTATCCCCTTATTCCCGATATCGGGAAACAATACGCGATATTGTTGATGTTGCTACTCCAAACTCAAAAGCAACATCCTGTATGAATCTTCCATTGTTTACAGCGTTAATAATAATTGCTCCTTTTCGTTGAGATTAGATTAAGAATTTTATTTTTCAATTTGTTTTATATACAATTTGACTTAAAACTAACTTATTACTAAATTGAATCATGTTGGCTCAACAATAGGGGCCCAACGTTCTTCATTTGGATTTGGCCTTTTCATTGAACCGATAGTTGCTTCTATCAATTGCATATTCCAGTTGATTTTAAGGCAAAAATATATTTTGTGTATCTTCCTTCGTAGTCATATTTGCTGTTTGCATTTTTTTGCTCTCACTAAAATACTCGTACTTGTTTTCTAATAAAATGTACATTTGAAAAGAAATGAAGGAGAGCAATTAACTTTTGCTGATAAAAATCATAAGTCTACACAATGATAACAAATATCCCAAACAAAAAAACAAAATTTTACTGTTACGAAAGATGAAGCATTTTTTTGCTCGCTACTGTACTCATATTATTGTCAATTACAAACTAAGCCGCTTCATAACACGTTAATAATCTTTATAAAATAAATGTGAATTTTCGGTATTCAGTTTGAAGTTTTTATACTATTTTTATGGTTTCACTAAGCAAAATAGGTTGAATTTGCTTGCTCCACCCTAATGTACTGACATAATTTATTGTTACATTACTTTCACATAGATAGTAGAAATCTTCTCCATCTATTTATCGAGTGGTTAGTATAAACTGGTCTAACGTCAAATTTTATATAAACATCTATTACAATATTATATTCTGTGGTAGATTTTGACGATTCCTTCCATTATTTTTATTATAATAATCTCTATGATAAGGGTAAATAATTGTGCAAGCTTCTTTTTGTCAGCATCTTAAAAAAGTCCTTCAAATACGCCATGTTTCTTAATAATCAAAATTACAAATCTGAGTGTCGAAAGGGATAAATGTTATAGATACAAAAAAAAACAAACAATCTGCTTTGCTCTAATCTAATAGTAAGACATTTGAAAGAGCAAACCGACATGTCAACGTTTATAACAAAAGACCCATATCATAAATAACAATAATTTCCACCCTTCTTCACCTTTTGTCTGCCAATTCTGCGGAAGTATAAGCGATACAAGCCACTTGGATCGAAATAAAAATAAGGGTGTAACGATACCCTCGAACGCTGACGAACGGACGCTGCGCCTATTATATCCTCCGGCAAAAAGAAATACGCAATGAATAGGTTTCTCTCAGTCTGAAGTCGCAAAGAGTCAACTATGTATAGGTATAAATAAATAATAATGGTTCCACATAGACGGTACGATATTGTTATCATTTTATATACCATTTTATATCGAACCGGGTTTTTTTTTTTTTTCTTAACCACAGTCGCATCACATAGAACCAAGGACATCTGGTTGTCTATTGTGGTTTGCACTTTTTGACACCTTTGCGATCGACGGGTCCTTAAACGTACCTCCGTATGAATGCACTTTTGTTGCGTCACATTGAGAGCTATTAATTAGGGATATCATTTCGTTTTGGAGTGGTTTTTATTGACAGCCACAATAATAGAAGAAAAACATTTCAGTTAAAGAACAATGCTTGTAAGGAATTTATAGATTTTTTGTGCTCGTATAGATTTCTTTGGCATCGGTTGGCAGCGTCAAACGGAGATCCAGGAGTAGGGATCGATAACACTTACAGATAGTTTAGCATGAAGAAGCGAACAAAATTGATTTGGGCTTTAATCAGCGTTGCGAATTTCTCAACTTGATTTTCATTCACAATCGGTGATATTCAAGTCTTATTCGATTTTATTTTAGTTTTCAAATTTAAATTGGATCATCGCATGATAAATCAATTAAGGAAGGGAGACAGCGGCGCTGCGGCCGGCGCACTGTGGTGGCTAATGAAGTATAGTTTTTATGAAGATCGGGTATTTTTGGCAAGTTATGGTAATAAAGGTCTGAAACGACACAAAACCCAGAATAAAGATTTAATTTTTGAATCAAAAAATCCGCATAGATACGTGAATCGAAAACAAAAATTCGCAAGTTACCAAATACGGCGCGACGTTTTTTTTGTTCATATTTGGGCACCGAGCTGTCAAAAAAACTGTGCTGCATTTTTAATTCAACATTTACAACATCATAATCGCCGCTTCGGTGCTTGGCTCACATCCGACACGTCCAATTTTACATAACTCAGGAGCATAAATCAGGCTGAATTTGACCAATGGAATTGATTATGACAGCTTTCTGGGCAGTTGTTGTTTGTGGATTATTGCCATAGATCAGTGACTTAAGAAAACCCCACACGATCATCTCGTCCAAGTCCAAGTCAAGATGAATTAACCGCCTCGCCTCGAATGAATCCACCTTAAAATGGGTGAAGCGCGCGAAATGCTGCTCGCACAGATCAACTTTCATAAAACAATTTAATCATTTGCATAATATATTGTTGAACTCTCCAAGCTGATTTGGCAAGACGGACTTAATAAATGGCAACCAATTTGGCAAAGATGCAGCTTTTACATTATGGCCGCAATCACTTGTCAAAGTTCAGAAATCCCTTTTAAAAAATCCTTTACATTTGATTCTACTCTCCAGCGCCGCCGTTTAACGTTCCGACAATGGCTAGTTAGTAAAAGATGCTTTTTTATCTCCATACCACGATTTACCTTATCCATTGAATAGGAGAAAAAAAAAAACTGTTCCCGGAATAGTAAAGTGACGTTCATCAAAAATCTACTACAATAAGTAAGAAGTCTCTTCTGTATATGCTATGTCTACCTTAGTTAACTGTCAAATGCGTGAGTCTGTTTCTAAATTATGTTTTGTTTCTATTTTGAGCATTAATGATGATGTTATATATGATCAGACCAAAAACATAAATGTTAAAAAAAGAGCCAAGTTCTTCTATACAAAAACCTTTGTGTAACAAGTCAGCCGTGAAAAGTAATGAGATCTAAAAGTGCGCCAAGTTCTTACTTCATGAAGATTTAATACCGAATATTTAAAGTAGAATAATATTGAAACAGCTACAATGTAATAGAGAAATTTTATTATTTAATGATTACTGAGTAAAATTTGATGGGCTTACTGGTCAAGTTTTTAAAACCGTTTGAATTGGGCATAAAAAAAAAAACTTGCCAAGTGAGCCCATCAAATTTTACTCAGTAATCATTAAATAATAAAATTTCTCTATTACATTGTAGCTGTTTCAATATTATTCTACTTTAAATATTCGGTATTAAATCTTCATGAAGTAAGAACTTGGCGCACTTTTAGATCTCAGTACTTTTCACGGCTGACTTGTTACACAAAGGTTTTTGTATAGAAGAACTTGGCTCTTTTTTTAACATTTATGTTTTTGGTCTGATCTCACTCCTTTTTGCAAAGATTTAAATATTTTGCCATGTCAAAATCTCGAAAGATAAGGAAAGATAGAAGGGTGGACTCTTCCTACTAAAATCAACTTAGTTTATAGCTTCCTATTTCTTTTGGTATATTTTTTTTTTGTTATTGGTTGTTTTAATTTGCGCTTCAATTATTTCTTCTTATCCTGGCAAGATACATAACACTAACATACCTACCTTAATTACAGCAATCGGAAGTGCTCCATATAAATTAAACATACCACGCCCCCTGAATGGAAAACCTCAATTTTTATTGTTGGTCCTTTATATGCGACTTGAGCCCTACCGTTCTACCAAATTTCATTGTTTTACTGCAATTGGAAGTGCGCCATATATAATTTACATCAGTTCTGAGGAAGTGGGCGGATACCACGCCCCTGAATGGAAAACATCAATTTTTATTTTTGGTCCTTTATATGCGATTTGAGCCCTACCGTTCTACCAAATTTCATTGTTCTACTGCAATTGGAAGTGCGCCATATATGATTTACATCAGTTCTGAGGAAGTGGGCGGATACCACGCCCCTGAATAAAAAACCGCTAATTTTATATTTTTTTCTTCGAATGCAATTTGAGCCCTACCACTTTACCAAATTTTATCGTTTTACAGTAGTTGGAAGTGCTCCATTCAACCAACACCAATTCGGAGACAATTCGGAGAAAGTGGGCGGATACCACGCCCCCTGAATGGAAAATTTCAATTTTTCGATTTTTTCCTCTGCTTACATGACAAGACCTACCGTTGTGCAAAATTACAAGATTCTACGATGTCGGGAAGTGCTCCATAATTTTGATGATCTGTCAGTCAGTCAGTCAGTCAGTCAGTCAGTCAGTCAGTCAGTCAGTCAGTCAGTCAGTTACGGTTTTTGTGATTTTTGAGGCCTTATATCTCAGGAACCGCTTATGCTAGAAAATCGAAATTTGGTCAGGCGCCTGTGCCTGACTAGCTTAGCAAATATTCGGAATTTCAAGTTTCTGACTTGATTGGTACTGAAGATAGGGAGGGGTCAAAAGTCGCCTGGGGTGGAATCGCGTAAGGTGATAGTTGATAGTTGACAGTCAAAATCGATACTTTTGCTCCACGTAAGGTGATTATCAAAACGACTATCACTTTTTTGCGATGATTTTAATTGACAGCTATTTAGGTGTCGTTTTCATACTTTTTGTCATTTTCAATTGACATTGTGCATTGTTGGTTTTAACTCGGAAAAGAAAAGTTAAAATTAAAAGTGTTTAATATTGAAATTAAAATATATTTTATGAAAAAAAATAAGTGAAGTGTATAATGTTTACATCATTGGCAATTTTTAATACCGCCAACAGAGTGCGAAATCCAGAAAACAATTATAAAAAAGTCCACCTGATAAGAATCAATCTAAGAAATAAAGCAAATATTCTGGAACTTCCTAGCCCAATGTATGAATGTTTCTATGAATATTGTTTGATACAATTATTAGTTATTTAATATATACATACATCTATTATAGATTTTTGAAAAACTTTCGTTTAAATAAAGAAGCTTTTCTTCATGTGCTCCGGCTCCTTGATTTACCATCTGGAACGAGATCAACACGTGTTCCACCCATCCTTCAACTCGCTGCAACCTTAAATCTTCTTGGTGGTGGTGGCTACCAAAGACAAGTTGGTGCTGACTGGGCTGCACCAATGGGTCAAAGCACTTTAGCAGAAATCAGTACCGCAGTTATTAAAAAAATGCAGTCTGTACTATGTCCACTCATGATTGATTTTGTACCAAAGGAGTCAACAAAGGAGTATTTTTTCGAAAATTATAAGATCCCTGGAGGTATATATATTTTAAATAACGATAGATTTATCAATAATTAATTTAATCATTCATTATAATTAATAAGATTCGTATTTGTTTTCATTAGTTATAGGCTGTATTGATGGAAGTCATATTATGATTCTTCGACCGACAGAAAATGAAAACATGTTCTTCAATCGAAAAGGAAGGCATAGTATTAATGCAATGATTGTGAGTAAAAAAAATAATAAAATTACTGCAAATCATTAATTAAGTATCCCACTAGATTTGCGACGAAAAAACGCGTATTATGGCAATAAATGCAAGATATGGTGGAAGTGCTCACGACAGCTTTGTATGGCGCCAAAGTGCCGAGAGAGATAAAATGGAACGAGATTATGCATCAGGAATGAGATCATCACGGCTTCTTGGTAATATAAAATATATTAAAAAAATAACGCATCGTACCTACTGCAACTTGCTTTTCAAGGTGATAGCGGCTATCCACTGGAACCTTTCCTTTTGACACCCTACAGAAACGCCAATGAAAATTCTCGCGAATTGTACTTCAACCAAGTTCATTCGCAGGCCAGAAGCATTGTGGAACGATGCATTGGTCGTTTAAAAAGTTTGTACCTGTCTTTTTGATATGAAGAAGTGAATTATGAGATATTTCTTATTTAAGGTCGCTGGCGTATAATTCTCGAAGAAAGGAAGTGCAGATATTCCCCGATTAGAGTTGTGGAAGTTATTAATGTTTGTGCTGCATTGCACAACATATGCTGCACCTACAATGTTGCCATTCCGGAACAGGGAAGTAATACTTCACCAAACAGTGAACCATTCACTCCGCAAACAAGAGATAATTCTAGCAATGGAGAAGCTAAAAGAATACGGGATACCATCAGAGATGAATTATTTACAAATAGGCCCTGAAATGTAAAAAAAGAACAACAAATATATAAAATAAACATGTATGTAGTTTCTAAAGCTTTATTACAACAAAAACAAACAATAACAATTCAATTATTCAAAGAAAAAAAAAAACAAACAAAAACTAATTCAATATAATACAAAAACAAAATAAAAAAGTTAAAAACTTAAAAACTATGACTAATTCAATACAAAGAAAAAACTTAAAAACTATGACTTATTCAATACAAAGAAAAAACTTAAAAACTATTACTTATTAAATACAATATACAAACAAAAATAAAAAGCTATGAATACACAAATATCAGTCTTTGTACTAAGCACATTTTTGTAATTTATCACAGGTACCTTTAGCTTATTTCACCTGCGGCTTATACTGGGACTGGGAGTTGATTTCCATCAACTTTATATCATTGGCGATTTGGGCCACCTCCAACTCCATTCGGCGAATCTGAAGCTCTTCTTTCTTCAGGCTGTTAGCAACCTCAAGCTCGCTACGCTTTACATCGCATAGTCCACGAATCGCATCCCTTATTTCCAGCAATGTTTCGTTTGCTTTCTCTGAATTTTTCTTCTGATGTTCAAAGAAATTTTCTTGAAGCTGAATTTGTTTCTTCAAACAATCATCTTCCTTTTTTGCTCGAGACGTTCTCCTTGGTGTTGAGGTTGAAGAACGATTGACAGTCTCGCGCAAAGGAGCCGAAGCTGGCTCCGGTGTACCAGTCCCAGTCAGGTCCTCCAAAAGTTGTTCTATGGACTCATTTTGGTTCTGCTGTTCATTGTTTTCTGTTTAAACGAAATAATGGCATATTAATAAAGCACTATTCAACAAAACTAAATACACATTAAATACCTTTTTCACTGCTCCCAAAAGTTAAACCTCCGACAATGCCACTTACTGACGCTTCCATCCCACAGGCAATTATGACTGCTTCCTCAGCATCGTCCAACTGCTTAAGGTCAAATGGACCACCTCCGGTTTGTTTGATTGAGTTCTTATTGTGGGTAAGCTTTTTTTTGGTCGTGTATTTACGAAGCGTCCACACCTAATTTCATTTTTGTTTAATATAAAATCTACACCACAAATGTATGTTTATTACTCACCCGTTTCCACTCTGCAACAGACTTTGTTGGTGGTCCATTGACATTTAAAGACCTAGCCAACTGTTCCCATTGTTGCCTTTGGGTCGTGCGGCCAATGCTTGAGGAAGCATTGTAGGACCTGGCCAGCTCTGGATGCTCTTGCATAAAAGCTGATAGCATAGCAATTTGATTTTTGTTTGCGTGAGACCTTCGAAAAAAACAAAATTAATGTAAAGAACGCTCGAAACCATTATATTATACGTAGATATATTATACTTACATATTTTCATAAAAATATCCAAAACTTTAGAGACAAAGATACAAAATAACAAATTGCAAAACAAAACAAAATCCCAAAATGACATTTCATTCTTAACTCAATTGTAAGTGATGCCAAAAAACTAAAAATTTTTTGCGATCACTTTACACAGAGCAACCAAAAGTTGATAATCAAAAACGACAATCAACAAAACGACAGTCAACTATCACCTTACGCGATTCCACCCCTGAGTTTGTTCCTGTAAAAAGGGTGTAGTGCCAGAACTTGGCTGGGCACTACCGTGCCCTTTGATTATACATACTAAAGCTAAAGCGTTTAACGGGGTAGTACGCAATTTTCATTGCCAAACTTTGTAATTTAGGGTTTCATTGTTAATTATTAAAATGGTTTAAATTTAAATGCTATCCTACTGGTAGGAATCAACACGTTCAAATTAAAAACTTATTTCAAACCCCTTTGTTTTAACTTCCGGGGTTCCACAAGGAAGTCATTTAGGACCGATTCTCTTTCTCTTATTCATCAATGATATTCCGAGTTCTTCCATCTGGAATCCTATATGTACTGTGCATTCAGTAAGAATTTAAATAAAATGCACGACTGGATCGCACGAACTTGCTCTTATGTAAAAGTACTTTGGAATTTAAGATACATTTTATAAATATAAAACATGGATTTAATGAGATAATAATGTTCAAATGCATAAAATTGCCGTCTGGTTTTGAGAAAAGTATGAATTTATGCAAATAAATTTTAAAAAATCGTTTTATTATTAAATAAATTTTTTATATAAGAAATTTCTCTAAAATTTTTCAAGAAAAAAATATGGGATGCGAATTTTAAGTATTAAATAATATTGATTTTAGGAAATAATTTCAAAAAATAATCGTTCATAGGTTTTGAAGGTATTGATTTAAATTTTTTTTTTTAAAAAAAACCCAACAAATATTTTTTCGAATATTTTTATATACAATATTATTTTAAACTTAAGGGGACTCCTGCTGAAAATTTTGGGTTAAAATCCTTAGAGCCGTTAATGATAAAGTCGAAAGTCAAAAAAACGGGTCTATGGCAGGTACCCCTAATATCATTTTGCCCCAAAATTTTTTTGACCAAAATATAGTCCATGTCCATAATATCACACTAAATTTTTTTTATCAAAATCGTTAGAGTCGTTTTCGAGATAAATACGATTTTGCATTACGGGTGTATGGGGGGTGCCGTTAGTTTTGGAGCTAAAAAAAAAATTTCAATTTCTCCTCTAGGGAATCACCGAAGACCTTTAACTACCGAGATTGAAAGAAATAGGTCCAGTGGTTTAGGCTGTAGTGAGAGGTACAGACATACAGACACACTGAAACATGTTTTTTGTGTACTAAATTTTCCTTAAAATTTTTATAAAAAAAAATTGATATGCAAATTGTTAGTATTTAATAAAATACATTTTAAAACGTAATTTAAAAATTTAATCGTGTATCGGTTTTCAAGATATTGAATTTTCAAAAAAAAAAATGTATTATTTTTTTAAAAATCCAAAAACTATTTTTTCGAAAAAAGTTTTAGTTTATATTTTTTCAAATGCAAAGCAGCTCCTGCATAAAAATTTTGGTTAAAATCGTTAGAGCCGATGGTGAGAAATTCGAAACTCAAAAAAACCGTTTTATGACAGGTACCCCTAATAACATTTCCCCCCAAATTTTTTTGTCCAAAATATAGTCCATGTCGATAATATCACACTTAATTTTTTTTTATCAAAATCGTTAGAGCCGTTTTCGAGATAAATAAGATTTTGCATTACGGGTGTATGGGGGGTACCGTTAGTGTTTTGGAGCTAAAAAAAAAATTTCAATTTCTCCTCTAGGGAATCACCGAAGACCCTTAACTAGCGAGTTTGAAGAAAATACCTCCGGTAGTTCAGGCTGTAGTTCGAGGTACAGACATACAGACAGACAGACGGAATTGTCGGACCCACTTTTTTCGTCTTCGCTATCATCGTAATGTCAACTTTGATCAAAATCTCGAGTTCGATTTTTTTTCCAGATGCAGAACTTGCCCTATAGTACCTATATCGCAAGTAAAAATACAGAAACGCAATTCGGAACTTACGATCGAATCTTGATATGATGCCATCACATAATACGAGTATACGGTGTTTGTTATAAGGCATTCAAATCTTGGAAACGCGCCGTACATATATTTTTGTAATGTTTGTTAGTGATTTAATTACTTAAAAATAGATTACCCTCTTTGGCTTTCTTTACCTTTTACCCCAACGTGACCAAGTGTCCCGATGAGTTTTATCTTAGAGCTTGATTTTATATGTAGATCTTTAATTTTCGATATAACTCTTGTGTCGTTTCTAGGATTAATGATTCCTTGCAAAAGTAACAGACTATCACTGCATATAACCCAAGGTGTGTTTTATTCATTGCTGCATAGCCAGCGCAGCATTCAAGTGCGAATAAAACGATCAAACTCACTCCATATGTCAATTTCAATTTATATTTCAATGTTGCCCATTATTATAGAAAATATCAAAATCTGATGTCAAAACATGTACATGTACATATGTTTAATTCTAAAATGTAATGCATAGCGCCATTTTCATTTCAATAATTTAAAGTTCTATCACCAGCACAACTGTCACTTTTTTTACTGGCTTCTTTTTCTCCAGCAATCAAATTGTTGTTGTTTGTCGAGGGAAATTTTGCTGCACTAGCTATGCAGCAGTGAATAAAACACACCTCCATTTACCTGCTGTTTTAGAACATCTTTTTGAGGCTTCAAAAATGGATAAGGCTTCCGTTGTATAAATTGAAGCAATGTTTGGTAGGATAGCATTTATAACTATGGAACGGTCTTGAGTCATTACTGCGAAAGCTATGTTGGTTTCGGTTTTTGAGCCGTCGGCATACAGGAACGTCCAGCCTTTACATGGAATATCATTTGATATTTCAAGAAATCGTGCTTTGTACATTGTATACTGCTTGTCACATCCTTTGCTGGTATCCTTGTCTTTCACCGATCCTGTTTGAAAATAGAGCTCGACATTTAGTTTCACAGTGATTGCAATGTATCGCTCTCCTATTGTCGGGAGTCCGGCCTCAGCAAGTATGTATGTTTTTAATTGATGTGGTTGGAAAGCTCCTAAGCTTCTTCTTGTCGCTTGGTGACTTTTAAGATTATTTAGACTCTTGTTGTACTATTTTTACAATAGTTTTTAAACACACACATGTCAATTGCACATTTTAAAATACTTTAGATAAAATTAAGTGTTGTCCAATTTCGACGAACAAACAATATCATGCCACGAAAAGGACAACAAGAAGTCAACTATTGCATCATAGTCAGTTTTTCGAAAATCGTAAAGACTTGCAATTGAATTTAATGATAGAAAGAAATACATCCATCAATTGATCAGGGGATTGGATTTATCAAGACAAATGTGAAACTTATTGTCCACGCAAACCAGATCATTACGTTGAGTAATAATTTGAATTAAATTATAATGACCCAGGAAATAAATAACAAATGATTCTATATCGGATTCTACTTTCTATTTTTTGTCTAACATAAGTTACCGAAAGGAATTTAACTTAATGCAGTTATTTAATTTACATTAAACTGTATGCTGGTATGTGTTTTAAAGATACAAAAACGTTGTATTTCCCACCAGCAACACAAAATCTTTATCATTTGATTCTGTACTTTAAATTTGTAAGGCAACAATTTATTTATTGATTAGCAAATCCGGTTCCCACCACTTGTTCTCATCAGATTCACAACTCCAAATGAATAGCCTACTGATTGTATTGCAATTTCCGAAGAAAAAACCCACTCTTACTTACAATACCAGACAAACTGACGCTCTTGAATTGATAACAGGTAGATTATTGGCGGCAATGTTATTTCAAGGCGCACGATCAAAGGCCTAACCAAGCCTTGATAGTGGCTAAAGAAAATTTGCCAATAAAAACCATGTGACAACAGAAGGAGGACGACTTCATATCGAACATCCAGCAAGGAGAAAATAAAAACCCGTGTCCCAGTGGAAAACCCTTAAAATCAAACGCATCGGTGTAACACATTTTTGAAGAGTGCCGCTTGGGCCAATATGTGAATGATGTCCTTAGAATCAACAAACAAAACCTGTGTGCCTATCTGTTTGCGAAAGATTGCAACAAAAGGACATTGCAGTGCTCTTCACACATCTCTATTGGACAAGAGTGTTGACAGTAATGCAGCGCGGTATCCTTTTGACGTTTTGCTAAACAAAAAAAAATACTTTGAAGGACATAAATCAATAAAAACTCACAAATGTCATGAGGACTAGTGCAATTTATAACGCAGTCGAATAGTGGAATCATATAAAGGATGCTTAGTACTTTACAAGCGGTTTGTTTTGTTTTTTTTTTTTGTCAAGTCAACTGGGAAACCTGCTGGAAAACCACACTTCTGTGAGGAGTTTGCTCATTTTGGGATATTTTTGAAAACTATATGATTAGGTATCATATTGGAGATGTGTTTTTTTTGTATATCTCTGGACAATAGCAAATAAATGTTTTATTTTTAAAAAGGCTTATTTCATGTTGGAGATATTTTCTTAAAAGAAAAAAAACCTTAAGAAGATACAAAAATGTTTATAGCAAATAAGGAGTAATATCTGAAGCATACTTGTTAGAGGCCGCAATATAATATCCTCATGTTACCAATCAAAAATAAAATGCCCGACTGTATTGGACGTAGGCTTAGAGTTTTAAAAAAAAATTTAAACTTATCAAAACATGGATGCTTATTAGAATTTGTACAATTTTGACCTTCTTTAGATCTTTGGATAATAATAAGAAACTTTTAGGCGCCTAGGTTCCGAACAATCAATCATTTGGTCTTCGAAATATTGTGTTGCAAAAAAACCATTTGAAACTTTTTTAAAAATCCGAAAAAAAAAATTTGGAAATTTTGAATATCTGTTACTATTCAAACTCAACCGTAGACCTACACTGAAAATAAATTCCTAGGTAATATTGATAAAAACGTTTTGTTGATTTTCAACAAAACAATTTTATCATTTTGATTAAATTTTTGTCAATACAAAAGAATGATTTTGTTGATTTGACAAAATTTTTAGAATTCAGCATAATTTTTTGTCAGTTTAACAAAATATACACTACAAATAATATTGTCAGTTTAACAAACAAAGTTTTGTTAATATATAAAACAGAGATTTTTGTCACAGCAACAAACTTTTTTGTGATGTTAACAAAATGTTTGTTGTATCTACAAAAAATCAAAAAATCTATTTTGTAAATGTTTGTCAATATCACAAAGTTTTTGTTAATTTTTTTTTGTCAATTTAACAAAAAATGAAAACGTTTTTGTTAAAATGACAAATATTTTGTTTTGGGGTTGAGTTATTTTGTAATATTGATAAAATAATATTATCAGATAGATAAAACTATTTTGTAAGGAAACCAAAAAATTCTGAGCGTATATTTTTTTGATCATGACATTTGGTTTTTGTCAAAAAATCGATGTAAGATTAACTGAACTTGACAAACATTGCGTATTGTCCATACGCCCTCACAGATGGTTGCATGTGAGATCGTAGGGACGAAACGCCAAATTTTGTGGACTTTAATCCCAAAAAAAAACTATTTTGACAAAATTAATTTTGTGGATTCAACAAAAGAAATTTGTAAAATTGACAAAATATTTTGTTGAATTGACAAAATATTTTGTTGAATTGACAAAATATTTTGTTGAATTGACAAAATATTTTGTTAATTTAACAAAATATAACAAAAAGGTTTTGTTAATTTACAAAACAATTTTGTTAATTTAACAAAACAATTTTGTTAATTTAACAAAACAATTTTGTTAATTTAACAAAACAATTTTGTTAATTTAACAAAACAATTTTGTTAATTTAACAAAACAATTTTGTTAATTTAACAAAACAATTTTGTTAATTTAAAAAAAAAATTGTTCATCCGATAATAAAAAAAAAACAAATTTTTAACATTAACAAAGAAAAATTTGTTAATAGAACAAAAGAATTGTTAATACGACAGATGAATTTTGTAAATTCTACGAAATTTTGTCATACTGACAAAATATTTTTGTTATTTCAACAAATTAATCTGTTAGCATAACAATATAGTTTTGTGGATACAACAAAATATTTTTTGTTACCTCAACAAAATTCTCTAATTTTTATCAATTTGACAAAACTTTTTGTTGGACGTATATTGACAAAATTTGTATCAGATCTACCTACATTTTTGTCATATATACATGATGCTTAAAACCGATGTCAACAATATAAATGCAACATTAACAGATGTCAAAACTGAGCTCTCTACTTGCACTTTAAATATAAACAGATATAAAAATGATCTTTTCGCACTTCGAAATGAATTAGACGAAATGAATAAAACACAGGAGATTCAGGAAAACCGAAATGTTGCTTGTGACGCCGTTCTTAATGGAATTCCTTTTTCACCCGACGAAAATCTCAAAGGAATATTTCATAATTTGTGTCTTTCACTCAGCGCAAAACCACCCACACTGGTTAACATTTTTCGTACTCGACCATCGATTTCCAATTCACCTGATTCTTCTATCATCATCAAATTTACTACACCATATGATAAAAACACTTTATTAAAACTGGTGGCAAAACATTGTAAACAAAATAACAACAAGCCGCTTTGTCTTCGCGATGTTAATTTTGGCCGAAATGCAGATAACCCTATTTTTCTTCGCGAATGCTTGTCAAAAAAAAATCACTTGTTGTTGCAGTCTGCACTCAAGTTAAAAAAAACAAAACAAACTGTCATCTGTGTTTACAAGACGGGGACTGGTGTACGTAAAATGTCAACAAGATGAGGATGCTGTTCTTATCGGCAATAACGAAAGCTTGTGCAGGGTTGCCATGATTAATGCTGTAACAACATAGTAAAATTTTATTGAGTATTTTTTTCTCTCTCTTTTTTCTTCCTTCTCTTCCTTTTTAATTTCTTTCTATAACTGAGTAGTAATAAGTATATAACTTCATATTCTCATTCTATTTTTTTTTCTTTTCTCTTATAATTCCTTATTCTTTTACAATTAATACTATTATTAATTTCTGATATAACTATATTTATTATATATTTGTTCATTTTCTTTTTTGTAAATTATTGGTAAAACCCTTGCTATTGAAATTAAAAACTAAAAATATTATGAATTCCTCCGATGGTGTTGGCGATGGCAATAGATTAGTGCTACGTACAATGATAAGGGTGTTTTGCAATCAATGTACGAGACTTCAAGTTTGTCACATTAACGCACAAAGCCTGCGTAAAAAAATTGATGAGTTTAGATTCGTGTTTGAGGGCTCTGGAGTGGATGCCATCTGTGTTTCTGAAACCTGGTTTCCCACAAATTTTTCAAGTACTATGTTTCACTTAAATGGTTATAAGCTTTTTAGAGGGGATCGTGGTTTTAGAGGGGGAGGTGTTGCAATTTATGTTCGAGATGGTATTACCTGCAAGTTGAATTGTGTATCTGATCCTGGTAGTGAAATAGAATATATTTTTGTGAATTTAGTCTGTGGGGATGAAAAACTCTTACTTGGCACAGTGTACAGACCCAACAGATATGTTGACTTTACGACTCTTGTTACTCTTATGGAAGAAATCGCTATGATGTCAACAAAGGTTGTTTTGTGCGGGGACATTAATAGTAATCTATTAACTGAAAGTTACCTAATTAATACTATGAGGTCTTTTAATCTCTCGGCGGTGAATGTAAATATGCCTACTCACTTCACTAGTACCTCAAATTCACTGCTTGATGTTATTTTTGTAAGTAACAGGAGTGATGTTTTATTTTATGACCAACTTAATGCACCTGCTTTCTCTCAACATGATCTTATTTTTCTTACTTTTAATTTCAATATTATAAGACCCCCAACAATTTTTCAATATCGAGATTTTAAAAATATCAATACCTCTGCTCTCGAGCAAGATGCTACTACGATTGAATGGGATAGAGTTTTTTATATGTCATCACCAGACGAACAAGTAGAATTCCTTCAAATGAACATTAAAAATCTTTTTGATTTACATGTTCCTATTAAACAAAAATATGTAACACATCAATCACGATCTTGGTTTACGCCTGAAATTTCATCACTCATGTACCAAAGAAATCAAGCTTACCTTCGATGGAAAAGATATAAGTTAGAAGAATTACATAGATCTTATCGGCTGCTAAGGAACCAAGTTGTTTGCAAGATACGAAATGAAAAAGCAAAAATTTTTAAAAACCGCCTCAGCTTAAATATGAATGGTCGAAAACTTTGGAACAATCTTCGCGATGTCGGTATTGGTAAGCAAAAAAGGTATGAGTGTTATAACGTCGACAGTAATGAGCTAAATAAACAATTTTTAACACTCCCCTCTACATCTATAACTAATCCTTATGGAGTACCCAATGAAGAAGTAGACCTTTCTTCGGCCTCTGAATGTGGTTTCGAATTTTCTGGAATTGATTGCACTGATGTGGTTGAAAGTTTTTTGTTGGTAAAGTCAAATGCGGTCGGAGTTGATGGTATACATCCTATTTTTATAAAAGCCTTACTTCCAGTTATTTTGACTTACATAACATTTATATTCAATTCTATACTCACAACTAGCATTTTTCCAAAACTTTGGAAGCAAGCTAAGATAGTTCCAGTACCAAAATCGAATGGCAAGGATTTTCGTCCAATATCTATATTGCCTTTTCTTTCTAAGGTTTTTGAAAGAATATTACAAAGACAAATAAATACTTATATTAACAGATCAAATATGCTTACACCTTTTCAATCTGGTTTTCGTCCAAAACATAGCTGTATTACCGCACTTATGAATGTGACTGAAGATATAAGGCAAGCCATTGATGACGATAAAGTGAGTTTCTTGGTTTTGCTGGACTTTTCAAAAGCCTTCGACACAATTAACCACTCAATTCTCATTCGAAAGCTATTACAACAATTTAACTTTTCATTTTCTGCTGCTAATCTGGTACTATCATATTTAAGCGAACGAAAGCAGGCTGTATCTATTTCCGATACCCTCTCGCCTTTTTTGCCAGTCTTGAAAGGTGTTCCTCAAGGATCGATTTTAGGCCCAATTCTTTTCTCACTCTACGTAAACGAATTGCCATCTAATCTTAAATACACACTCATACAGATGTACGCCGATGATGTGCAACTGTATTTAAGTAGTCACCTTGGTCTTATTGAAAACTGCGTTCATAATATCAATCAGGATCTTCAAAGCATCCATTTTTGGTCCCAGCAAAATGGCCTGTTTTTAAATCCTTCGAAAACTAAATGCTTAGTCATTTCTAAAAAGCCACTTGATCTCTCATATTTCCCCCGCTTATTTCTTAACAACACTGCTATTGATTTTGTGGAAACTGCTAAAAATCTCGGAGTGATCTTCAACAGGTCCTTAACTTGGGAAAATCATATAAATTCGATTGTTGGTAAAGTTTACGGAACACTTCGTGTCCTTCAAGAATCCCAATACCTAACTCCTATAGGAACTCGAAAAATGTTGGCGAAAACTATGATTATTCCCACTCTTGTGTTTGGTTGTGAAATTTATTGTAACTGCGATTCGGAGAGTAGAAGAAAACTTACAGTCGCCTTTAACAACACTGTAAGATATATTTATGGTCTTAAGAGGTATGACCACATCTCTGGCTACATTTCTACTTTATACGACATGCAGTTTGTACATTTTATACAGTATCGAACACTTCTTCTTTTCTTCAGTATTAAACAGACACATCAACCACAATACCTATTTTTTCGACTTCAATTTCCTACTTCTAACAGAACAAACAAATTTATAACCCCCCGACATACTTGCCTAACATCAGAACGACAGTTCTTTGTCAACGCCGTGCGCCTATGGAACTCTCTGCCAAATGATATTAGGATACTTGTTGATACTCAGATCTTTAAAAACAAATTAAAACTTTACTTTTCTTCTCTTTAATTGCAAGGATTTACCTTTAATAAAATTAATAAAATCAATGAATTAAGTAAACTGTTGATAATTTTACATTCTTTATCCATATATTGTTAACTACTCAGTTACTCATTATTCTATTTTTCCTTTATAATTTTAAATTCATTTGTTTAAATTTGTAAAGTATATTTATTTTGCTATGTTAATTAAGTTTGCTTTTATACCTTAAAATGACATTATAAAACTATCACAATAAATAAGATATTGTATCTTAATGTGTATAGATATCGATGAAAATAAATAAATAAATAAATAAATAAATAAATATACCTAGATTTTATTTTCAGTGTACGCATTGGTCGTTTCTGACCATTTTTTTTGTTAACTTTTATAAATATTTGGCTATGTTTTCATGACTTGAAATTGAACTTTTACACAGTGAAACCAGTAGTCCTATTTCAGAAAGCGGGGCGGATTGTATTGAAAGCTTTGGCTTACTTTGAGTTATATAATTTAATAATATTATAGTGCTATAATTGAATTTGGAGCATCAGTTATTAGTCGAAATTACTTGCAATAGAGATAAAATTGTGGCTACGCTAGTAGTGCCACTCATTGTGGCTCCCAATTTTTAATTGGATTATCAGAAACGAATAATTTGCACACCTATTTTTAGACAGCGGATTTATCGCTTTTGGAAAATGAACAGACCTTCTTGTGAGTTTGAACAAACATATGTTTGTCTTTGTTCTGACAATTGTTAAATAAGAATTTCAGGATACAAAATTAAATTGTTATTTTATAATAAAGAAAGGATAATATAAAAATAAAAATATTTATTCACAGTTAATTTAACTAGCTCAAATTTGATGTCGTCCACGCTAGCTTAACTCTCGATTTTTCCATGGAAAAATCCAATTAATAATTTGTTGCTGAGCACAGTAGGCCTTGTCTGAGTACAAAGAGTCACCAACAAAATAGAAACCGGAAGTCGGCAGTGTTTGGAGACCCGTAAGCAAACGAACCGGCCTTGCTAGATTACTCTGTTGAAAAAATTTCTGTTATTAGGCGGTCTTTTTTTGAATGCAGATAATTCCTTTAGGCGACTTATTAAAAAACTTTATATAAATCTTCTGTCTGAATGTAAATCTAAAATTTTTTTTTAACTATATACGCATGTAAAATTTAGATCCGCATCCGTTAAACATTTACGAATTTTTCTCATGATTTACGCATTATTTTGAACTATATACTTCTTTGAAGTTATTTACGATATGTTTTAAGCTCTCTGTAGCTGGTTTTATACAATGACCTTTTTTGAACGTGAATGTCGGATTCTTTCACCTGAAAAGTTCAACAAATATCGCAATATTTTATTTAATGCTCAAAATCTCATAGCTGAATTCTGTGCGGTTGTGCGGTTATAGAATATTGTGTGGCTCGAAGAGCTCAAAAGCGTAGAACAGCTACTTTTTGAGCTCTGAGAGCTCATAATAACGAAGAAATTACGAGCTCAAAAATGTTGTATTGAGTGAATTTTGAGTGCAAAAGCATAGAATTAGCGGAAAGTTACAGGGATGGCCTTTCCGTTTTCCAAATTTTTTTTGTATGAAATATTAAATTTTTAACTTATAGAAACCAGGAGTCGGTCGAGTTTGAAATTCCTTATCTAGGCAGGAAATAGAACAAAAAAAAAAATTCAAATTCAAAATTCAAATTATTTATTTCTCAAATCAACTTACAAGTAAGATAACAGTAATCTTTTTAAGTTTGTAAGGCTTAAATTATTTAAAAAGGTTTCAAAATTTTAATATTTAAAGTTAAATTATTAAACTATGTGAACAAAATATAAAAAGAAATTATAATTAGGAATAAATGGTACCATAATCTCATTACTGAGCAGCGGGCAGTTTAACATTTAATTGTTCTTTATTTTTCCATTACCTACTAAAAAATATTCGTTTTTTATAACTAAAGAATTATGTCATGTGATTTTGACATACATTAAAGTTTTAGGCTTAATAGCGTATGTATTTTTTCTGAACATTTCTTTTTCACAACGATCGTCGTATTCTGTCCACTGAGTTCCTAGAAAGCACACGGCCGTGAAGTGTCCTATATTTAAATCTGAAGATGTTCTTCGAGTATTCGTAGGGGGCGTAAATTCTATAGCTCCAACAAGTCTATATAATTCTCTGCTATTTAAAGGATTCGTTAAACCTCGTGGAAGAGCACCCAATCTAATTTTCTGGTTCGTCACGTCGTCAAAGACTTCAAAAATAATGTTGAGCATGAATTAAAATTAGTTTTTAAAAATGTAGTTTTCAACTTACATGTTTTTTTTTGTGTACGACACATTATGTTAAACATTGAGGAATGAACATTACGATCGGCTTATTTTTTTTTGTTACTTTCCTACTACTTTTTCTATTATTACATTATTATTAGAATGTTACGACATAAAAATAAATTTCATATTATTCTATAGACAATTGAAAAGTGAGTAATTCGATAATGCTAAAAAATCGAATGCTGGAAGCAGCAACGGAAAAAAAACTAAACTAAGTTGGCATCGTCACTGACCGGCATTGTTATCAATATCTCAAAAACTATTCAAGCAACAAAATTGAAAATTCTCATTAGAGCAACTAATTAGCAATTAAAAAGCGACATTCGGCCACGCCGATATGGATAGGTAGATTTTATAGGCGAATATAAAATAAATAATATTTGAATATTTTTACTATTTATAAACCCTTGAAATAAATTTAAGAAATTTTAAAAATTATACAAATAATAGCTTGAATTCAAGCTAATCGTGTGAACTTTAATATAAATTCATCTATTTTGATATAAATCTAACTTTTAGCAGGTTATAAGAATAAAATTGACTAAATATATATTTTTTTTGGACAATGATAGAATATTCAAACACCCACAATTCCTGATCTAATCAGCCGATTTTGTTTAATTTGTTTAATTTTTTAAATGAAATATAGTTCTTATGCAAAATAGGTAATACACTTACAGAAGTAAGAGTTTCGGAAAGATTCGGCTTTTGGAGATCGGTTGCTTTCGTAACAGGCGAATATACCATATTTTATGTAGTATATGATTTAGAAATACAGACACCATGTTTTTTGTGCTCAGTTGTACATTCATGGTATTGGAGCGAATTTTTATTTTATCTTAAAAATTTAGAATTGATTAAAAATTTATTATTTTAATTGGCAATAGTGAAAAGGCTATAATAATTAAATAGATATAATAGTTGGATTTTGCGATGTAATGTACTGATATATATTTGAGTGTAAACACAGTTGGTGATTAACTTCGTGTTAAGTTAAAATTTAAAGTTGAAAATTATAAATAACATGATTTGGATGTCTAGTGGCAATTTATTAAAAAATATAAAACTTTTTTTCTAATTTAACGGAAGTAATAAAAATTCAATAATTATATAGTAGCGAACTTCAGATGATGATAAATTGTCACCTACAAAAAAAAATAAAAACTTTATAATTTAAATGCTTCACATCTGGTATGTATACAAGTTTAAACTTATTTATTTTATTTACTGTGACAGAAACATAATAGACACTTTTACTAAATATCCTTGATGTCCTTTATTCTTTTCATAATTTTGAAATAACTTTTGGAGCATTTTTTACACAAAATAAATCTATTCTTATCGTTTTGTTTTTAGATACCTCTAAGATCGTTGTTTAGGATCAACGAGAAAAAAACTACAAAAGATGAAGAGCAACAAAATTAATGGATTTTTTAATGGGAAAATCGAGAGTTAAGCTAGCGTGACCGGTTTATTTGCTTACCGGTCTTTAAACACTACCATCTTCCAGTTTCTGTTTTGATACTGACTCTTTGTACTCAGACAAGGCCTACTATGCTCAGCAACAAAATATTATTTGAATTTTTATGCGGAAAAATCGAGAATTAAGCTGGCGTGGCCGGTTTGTTTGCTTACCGGTCTCCAAACACTACCGACTTCCGGTTTCTATTTTGTTGCTGACTCTTTGCACTTAGACAAGGCCTACTGTGCTCAGCAACAAATTATTAATTGGATTTTTCCATGGAAAAATCGAGAGTTAAGCTAGCGTGGACGACATCAAATGTGAGCTAGTTAAATTAACTGTGAATAAATATTTTTTTTCAACTTTTTCTTGGAACATCTTACAGCAACAAATTAGCAACAAATTTACTCTCATTCAGGGTTGCAAAAGCTTAAGTCACTTGTTAGCTTAAGCTTGGCTTTAATTCACAAGCTAGTCAGTGACTTATGAATTAAAAAAAATATAATTCAGCAGCTACGAACTGACTTATGAATTAAAAAAAATTTAATTCACAAGTCAGTTGGTGACTTGTGAATTAAAAAAAATTAAATCATAAGCTTCTTAGTGACTTATGAATTAAAAAAAATTAATTCGGAACCTACTAAGTGACTTATGAATTAAAAAAATTTAAGTCATGGGCAAGTAAGTGACTTATGAATTAAAAAATTTTAATTCCCAAGCTACTAAGTGGCTTAGGAATTAAAAAAAATCAAGTCATGAGCAAGTAAGTGACTTATGAATTAAAAAAATTTAATTCAAAACCAACTTAGTGACTTATGAATTAAAAAAAATGTAATTCATAAGTTAATGGATAAATGCTGATTAGAAAAATTATGAAATGGATAATTTATAAGCTAGCGTGATAATCTTATGATTTAAAAACTAGATTTGAAAGCTTTCGTTAATAATTAAATAATTATGTAGTCAAAACAAGCTTAAAAATTTCCAATCTACCAACTAACTTATGAATTAAATTTTTTTTTAATTCACAAGTCACCAACTGACTTGTGAATTAAATTTTTTTTAATTCATAAGTCACTTACTCCCTGATGACTTGATTTTTTTTAATTCACAAGTCACTTAGTAGGTGGTGAATTAAATTTTTTTTAATTCATAAGTCACTTTATTGCTCATGACTTAAATTTTTTTTAATTCATAAGTCACTTTGGGGGTTGTGAATTAATTTTTTTTAATTCATAAGTCACCAAATATCTTATGAATTAAATTTTTTTAATTCACAAGTCATCTATAGACTTATGACTTAAGGATTTTTTAATTCAAAAATTCGCAACCCTGCGTCTCATTTGTGTGATCGGTTATTCCAAAATTTAGTAATTTCCACGCTATCTTAACATAAATCTAGAACTGTGTCCGATTTCTCGCGATCGGTTCGAGCAACAAAATCGGTGTTTCAGCAACTAATTAGCAACAAAAAAGCCACACATTTTGGTGTTTTTTTTTTCATTTTCGCTGATTTTCCACCGCTAGGTTTTTAGACCTCCACCCTATTGTACATGCTTAGATAGCCTACTTACCTTGTGTTTGCTTAGATTAACTGCTACCCAATCCCATAGCCGAAACTAAAAAAAAGAAGGCCATCTCTTGATTAACAAAAGGCTCTTCTAATGCCAATCAATCATTGCAATCACAAAAGCCAAAATTATCTCTCAAAAATTCGTAAATTTTTTGTATTTTTTTGCAAAAAAAAAAAATCATAATCTATGGAATAGAAAACCACACGAGCGTTACGTGACCGATGATGATGGTGTATAAAATATGTAACGAAATGTATGTTACATCCATTATAAATATGACAGTTTGAAACAGTTTTTGTATGCAATGTTCTCTGAATACCATTGAATTGGATCTTTGTTCAAAATATTGAAGAAGTATTTTGATGAACAAAAATATGGAATTGAATGTTAGAGAACAAAAAAATATAAAAACACTTTTGAAGTGTGTGTTTTCGATTTGTTTGAAGGTTTTTCTGGCGTGATACAATATATAGCTATCAATCTAATTTCCTTTTTTGTGAGTATATGTACCTATTTATGTACCTACCTATATTACTTTTTTATACAACTTTATGTGAAATAATCGAAAAATCGTTCAAAGATCTATTTATAATGTTTTAAGCTAAAAAATTAGACAACCGTATCCACTTATCTTATTGCACCGTAAATGTGATGGTGTCATTTAATAGCTAACTTATGCAGGAAGATTTTGTTCAGTTATCAACCGACTAATGGATGATGAATTATTTTTAAAAACGCGTTTTATGTGCACCTAAGTAACTCGCTTAAAATTTTAAACGTCCCTCACAAAAGCCATATGAGCATATGAGCAGTTTTTCCGACCTCTATTTCAAATTAATCAATCGAAGAGTCCAAGAACAGACGCATGTTTGAATGCAGAATGTAGGAATTGCAAATTGAGGCGGTAACTGCCGTAATTTTCTATGTCCTGATCCGATAGGTTGAAGGACTTTAGCTCTTCGTCTTTTCTTACTCTCGCGGTTTGTCTAAACGTAGTGTAATTTAACAATTGATGTACCAGGACAGGGTCCAGTGGGGATACATATACATTAAAGAAATTTCGGAAATCTCTCTGGGTTGTGACCATGCTCCTCAACATTTCACTTCCAACCCATGATGGTTACTGAACTTGAAGAAACAAAAACTTTAAAACCTGTCGAAAAAGACCACTCCAGAAATAATCAATGTTATTTGACCAAATAATAAACTTTCTAAGTTGTTGGTCTGCCTTCACTGAGCAAATTATAACATGAAATTTTATTTACAAACAGGCTGCTGACAACAATCTCTACAACATTAAAAATTTAATATTTAATTCTCCGCTTGTAATTTCAATTCAACCACTCAACCTGCATATTAAGATGATTCACTTCATAATAGTTGTAATATATTGGTTAACTAAGAAAAGTTTAACACGTGTGGTTTAAATTAGTGATTACAATTGAATGCTTTATTTCTTAAATTACAGAGCAGATGAAATGTTTGGAGATTTGAACGCGCGAACCGGAACTCTTGAAAGCGAAAATAATCAAATGAGTAGAAACCGTGAATCAAAATTTATCAACAATGGTTTGATAAAGATTATTTAAAAGCACGTGAGAAGTCTTTTGCCTGGCTAGATTTGCTGAGAAGTTTTCCAGAGAATTTATATTTTAAAGAGTAATATCTTGTAGTAAATAAGCAATATAAAGAATTATTAAGTTATAAGCGCCAGACTTACTCAAGAAACAATGCGAATGACCTTGCAGGGTGCAAAAATGCAACAGATTTCTGGAAAACCGTTGGAGTTATAAACAAAAAACCTAAAAAACAACTTACTGCATCGATCGGAGCCAAAGACTTAGCAGATCATTTCCAAAAGCCGGCAAGATATAATTTTTCTTCAACTTGTCAATTTGCCATACCTCTATACCAGAATAACGAGTTGGATGAACCTTTCTCTTGTATAGAGTCCAGTTAGTATTTAGCGAACTCCAAAGCGACAAGTCTCCGGGACCAAATGGTATACCGCAAGAGTAAATTTAGTACTGATCTTTACATAGATTCCTTAACAAAGGCCTTAAACCAGGCATATAATTCAGCTTGTGTACCAAGCTATTTTAAAGAAGCAAAGGAGACAAAGGAGACCCTGCAAACTATAGAGGATATCGCTACTTAATTCATCTATGAAAATCTTTTCAAAACTTCTTTACAAAAGGCTTTATAATTGGGTCCAAAACAATAACTTACTGAGCGAAGCTGGTTTTCAAAAGGGGTTGGGTACGATATCCAGCTTTTTATAACCCCGTTTTTTTTAAATCCCGTTTTTATAATCCCGTTTTTTATAATCCTGTTTCTTATAATCCCGCTTTTTAAAATCTCGTCTCTTATAATCCCGTTTTTTATAATCCCTTTTCTTATTACGACGTATAAACAGTGAGGTAGGGCGTATGCAAAGTTTCTTTAGCATTAAAAGAATCTGAAAATAACCAACATAAAATCAATGTTTTAGCTACGTATTCTAAAAAAACGGGATAAGCGGTATAAGATGAGATTTTAAAAAGCGGGATTATAATAGAACGGGATTTTAAAAAGCGGTATTTTAAAACAACGGTATTATAGAGGATGGTATTCTAAAACTTTTTTTGCGGGATTTTTTGAAAAACGGGATTATAAAAAGCGGGATTCTGTTACGCTCCCTTTCGAAAGAACTATACTCAACAATTTACTAAATCTATTCGCTTCCCATAGTCCGGTCAATTTAGACATAAAAATAGTGGTCAAATAACAAAAATTCTCGGAAAGCCAAATATTGGTGGAGAGCTGGGGTTTACCATTACAAATAAAGTCTTAAAAATCCCCATCGATCCTATGTTTCCAAAAAAAGTTATGGGGGGGTCAAAGGTCAAAGGGTACAAGAAACAAGTACAACTATCATGTCTTCCTCCAACATCAGCATCTGCTATTCAACACTTGTATCGAGTACACTACTCGTATCAAGTTCAAACATGGCTAGGCAACAGTGGCGTGGCGTGGATAATTTTAAATGGGAAGACGTTATAAAATTTTGTCACCTGTAAAAATGAAAAAAAAAATCTTAGAACCTTAAAAACAACATTTCTAGTAGGGATATGGTATCTACAAATGCATTCCACATTGACTTAGCAAACAATGTGTAGCTATATTTTTTATACTTCAAGACATTAATATTTCAATCAACAATGAGCTTGAAACATAATAAAAAAGGACCTCCTTTTAGACACCACCCCTTTCGTCGGACATAACTGCAGCACCTTCATAGGAATTTTCTATTAATTTTTCCTTGCAATCATATGTGTCAAGAAAACAACTCATCTGCATTAAGACTCGCCCTAACGTCAAAAAATACAAGATATCTTTCTTGTATTCCATTCTCTGACAAGAACCGAAATATGGCACTCAGTTGTCCCCTATGACTTAAATCTGATGTTTCGTCGATCATAATCGACACGAACCGGGCTTCTATGATTTCTGTTTTAATTTCAGATTTAATCACAGCCGCGATACTATGTATCAAGAGGGATTTACATGTATTCATGAAACACGCACACTAAACAAAAAATTTCGATCTGGAACGAAATCCCTGGTGTGTAAAGGAAAAAAGGATAAAATATAAACTATCAACTATCCTTACTAAAATTATTTGGTTTCTCCGATAGGTAATCTGTTAAACAGCAATCTACATTTATCAAAGACAAAAAACAAAATCTAGAACTGCACTTAAATTAAGAAGCCAATTTTTTTTATCAATATAGTGGATAGTAAAAGGAATTAAATCTTCACTTTAACATCTAACTTTTCACTATTTTTAATTAAGTTCAAATTGGCTTTTCAATTTATTTGAAGTTATTGAGCCTGTGCAACACAGTCTTTTATTGAATGCCAGTTGAATCCAAATTTAAATTCCTATTAAAAAAAAACAAATGCATTTTATTTGACCAGAAGTGTTCTTCAGCGATATGCTAAATTTACACTGCTGACAAATTGCCATATATTCTAACATGATTTATTTCATAATTCAAAATTATCACAGTAAATTTGCAAAAATATCAATCGTGTATATTATATACTATCACGAGAGAGAAAAATGAAAGCATTTTACATTAGCTTAGCATGCAAATTAACATCAAATTCAAAATCAAGAATCAACAATACCCACATGCCAAAATTATATTTACATATATGACATATGTATGTATTAAAGAAAAAAAAAACAAATAAGTCGAAGAACACCGTCTTATTCCTCACACAAGGTTGAAAAAAGGCGAGCACCTGAACTCCTGCAATGTATTATCTTCCTACTGAAATGCAATGCTAATTGCTAAAGGAAGAATAAAATACAAATAATTCCAACTCCTACTGGTATACATCGAAAATTTTATAAGACGGAATGTAGCGTCTTATTTTTTGCGGATGTTGAACAAAGAGGATCCGAAACACAATGCTTGGGGAAGAAAGGGATATAAAACAAATAAATAAGACGGTGATTGAAAAGTTTATGTCAGAGTATTTTTGTGACTCTCTTGGTTAATGTTGGTTGTGGATTGTGGAATGTGTTCGGATAAAGTATAAGATACAAACGAGAAGTAGAATGGAAAACTTACTTATTCGATGTTTATTTGTTAGATTGTGTTATATGTGGATTTTCTAAAAGGGAAGACGATAGGAATCGTGTTATTTGGACGCCACGCCACTGCTAGGCAATCAACTGAACCCAGAAGACTGGAGTTGGAAATTGATAGATAATACTCTGGAACCGATTAAAACTTTACTCCCACCTGCTCCAGAAAAACTCCTCAACACTATTTTTTGCAATTGCAAAAAAGGTTGTACTGCCAAATGTACTGTAAAATGGCTGTAAAAAAGTCGGGTTGTCGTGTTCTCCAGCGTGTACCAATTGCCAAGGTCATTCTTGCTCAAATGTCCAGTTGAGTACAATAGAGGAAGATTCCTGTGATTTTAATGAAGAGACCAATGACTCAGCCACATTTGAACAATTTATGAACATCCAGCAAGAGGAAGAGGAAGAAGAAGAAGAAGAAGAAGAAGAAGAAGAAGAAGAAGAAGAAGAAGAAATCGAAGAAGACATGATTGTTGAAGTAGACTTTCAAGAAGAGTATGAATATGATTAAAATATCTAAAAAAATCAAAACAATAGTTAACCCAATAATCAATAGGAATAATCAATAATCATTAATTAATATCAATAATATTACCTTATTATCTAGAACTTGACGGGTATTGTTCCCTTAAATTATCTTAAAATTGTCATAACAACTAGCGGAGTAGGACTACATGCAGGGAAACCACGGTAAAGAAAAACGCGCCGAGTACACTACCTCACAGGTGGCGTGGAAATGTGTGAATATCAGGTGAACCTAGATAAATCTAAAGTAATGATTTTTCGCAACGGAGGTGGACGTAACTGTCGCAGTGAAAAATGCAACTTCGGAAATCAAGACATTGAAGTCGTCAAAGAATATAACTACCTTGGTGTAAATTATGTAGAAATCTCAACTGGAGCACGAATTATTTCAGATAAACTAGCTAAGTCTAAAAATGCACTCAATACGACATGGAACACTGTGATGCTATGCAAGGACGTGGGGTATGAACCAAAGTATCGCATTTTTCAAGCCACAGCCAAAGCAATAATGTCTTATGCAGCCCAAGTTTGGGGCCACAAGAAGTTTAACGAAGTGGTACAGCTCCTGCGCTATTTCTTAAAACGGACTCTTAAGTTACCTAACAGTACCTACTGCAAACCACATATTGATGCTTGAGACGGGCTTTTCCCCCTAAATCATCTCAACACTTAAAATGCAGGTTGATTATGTTCTTAACACCATCAAGATGGACGATAGGAGACTACCAAAGAAAATCACAATGCTGGTGATTCGGAAAAAACATCTTGGTTCGATTCCAGGAGAGATTTAGTACTGAGTACTGTGGACATTCACTCTCACTTCAAAGCGATGAAATGGATGTGTGGAAAAGTGAACTGTATGGCGTCAATAGTTTACTGGATGAAAAAAAAGAGAGCACTACAATCAAACAACTATTTCAGAGCATGATATCAGAGAATAATATCAGATGATTTTCGACCAGGTAAATACTATTTGAAAAACATAGTCTTTTGATAGATTTAAGATTGTTTGTTTAGAAATTATAAAAAAAAACGACCGAACATCAAATTAAAGATAAATAAAAGATGCGCAATTGTACATTGAATTGCATTACACATAACTTGTATACAGTCTTAAGTATGCACCATTCGTTGAAAAACGTATTAAAGGATTTTTCGATTGTCGTGGGTTCTGGTAACGGCCATGTTGTTGTGGTGATATCTTTTAAATCTGGTGTTTGATTGTGACCAAATTTGAGGAGACCGATTCGGTAATCAATAACCCAACATTCGCACGTCAAAGGAAAGCAATATCGGCCAAGAATATCGCCGCGGTTCGTGAAAGTATACAGCAGCACCCGAAGAAGTTGATTCCTCGCCGTGCACAACAACTAAAACCAAATGGAGAGGAAAAGCTGAATATAATGCAGAATCGGGACTGATGATTGTTGTACTCGGGTGATGAGGAGACAGAGAGAGGTCTAAGATTAAATAATGTGGGTATCATGATAACTAAGGAAGCAAAAAAGAGTCTTGTATCACGGAAGACGATTTCATCGGGGATAATGACGGCGAGGTTCAGCCCAATAATTCGCAAGATCACCATTATTCAATGCTACGCGCCAACGAATGAGACAGCAGTGGATGAGAAGAATTCTTTTTAAAATCAATTCAATTCGTTGTACAATAATGTTGCAAAAGCGATATTATAATCATCATGGGAGACTTAAATGCCAAAATTGGCTCCGACAACTTATAATTGGAGGATCTTTATTTCCACACAAAACCTGTCAAAAAATCCAATGTGGGGTCAAGTAAAGAACGTTTGTAGGGTAACTGATGGATCCGAAATAGTATACCTAGACAGACAAGAACTAGAAATTTTTGGATATCCCAAAACAACTGGGAAAGCAAGAATCAATGCTGAAAGTGATGATCAAAGGAAACATATCTTAATGAATGAATATAAAGCAGCTCATAAGACAATGCAGAGATGTGTGAGGCGTGACAAGAGAATTGTGAACAAACTTGCGCAGAGTGCAGAAATAGCTGCAGGAAGAGGTGATACCCTGCAGCTGTACAAAATCACCAAAGACATTTTGGGAGAACGTATCAAAAAAAACCATCCTGTGTTAAATGTAGACGGCAACCTATTGGTGACTATAGAAAATTAGCTGCGAAGGTGGAAGGGTCAATTTTGTCTTCCTGAGGTATTTACACCAGTCCCCCAACAAGTGCAGAAACAAGCTCTACGTTATGTTTGTTGACTTAAAAAGGCTTTTGATCGGGTTAATCGGGAATGTATATGGAGATCTCTCTCTGATTGCGAGGGGTATCCCCATAAAGATAGTCAATGTCATCAAAGAGTCCTACAATAGCGCAAGGTGTTTCGTTTTGCACAGTGAAAAGCTTTCCGATTCTTTTGAGGTAGCCGGAAACTATATATATATTTTGCAGACTTCAACTTGGCGAGTATTGCGTTGGGACTTGGGCTATACCTAAGGATAGGGTGACCAAAGTCATACAACTTGACCCCGCTAGACTGAAGTCCTGAAGACGCAGATCTATGCGAATAAACCACAATCGACCACAAATGCCATTAATATTAACCTCCAACCAAGAAACATGCTCTCTTTCAGTACTTATCCAGATTCTATCTTCAAAAACTCCAGAGCAAGATCTTGCGATTCGCTATATTGTATTGTATTTTAAAAAAAAAAAATTATTTTGAAATTTATTTACGTCTACAAACTTATACAAAATGTCCGAAGAAGCAGGACCATTTGTGCAAATTTATTTAAAAAAAATATAATAAATTAGGTTGTCATCGAAATGGAAATTCTGGGATATAATTGCTGTCCATTACACTCATTCAAAATACGAAAGGTACAAAATGCATTCATGGGAATGTTACTGTGGTAGCATTTATGTGATACGGTCATTTCATTGACAATTCATTGTCTGATAAACACAATTTCCTCGGTACACGCACCTTTTGGAACACAAAGTAGAGATGATTATTCACAGTAGGTGCCAAAATTTCAATGAAGATACAAATCCTTTTGTATCCTATCAACCCACATACACAGAGTGCACACTGCACAGTATGAAATGAAATTGCCCCTGAAAATTTCAATTTGCATTTGACTTCGGTGACTGTGCACAGTTTTGTGTTGAAAACATTAATAGGAGCCGACAGGGCAATCTCTCAATGTAGATCTCAATGAAGAACCCATTGAGAATGGGAAGACCTTTACTATAGGTCTCCATTGTTGAGGAATGGGGCTTTGTATTCGAGTGTCAGATCTGAGATGTAATCCTTAAAGCGTGTTACTCGACAAATTTAATAAAGTCGACCTAAGTCCAACATGCGTCCCGACGAAAACAAACATCCTATAGCCTACTTGTCTCCGGATCTGCAGTCTGCACTTCATTATGAAAGAAAATGAGAGCACGCACGAAAGGTGAATAGTCTTCCACAATCAACCAGCAAGGAGCCCACACAGCTCATTGATCTACATAGTTTCAGGCCCCTATGAATACTACGACAAGAAGATTACAAACCGATCATCACATTAAGCTGGGTTAATCTACCCGAAGGTGTTAAGTGGTTTCAGTTCGGGAATCCCCTGCTTCCGTATTGAGGCATGACATTCGTGTGCTTCAGGTGTGAAAAGAATAGTGGGATAGTCCACGGGGATGTTTGTTGGGATTTTCTCAAATGAATATCAGGATATTTTGTTTTTTTGTTTTTTTTTTTTTGTTCAAAGATCGCCTTGCGCAAACCGTATGCTCACCATGAATGGAAATTCAGAAAAATTATGAAAGCGTATTATTTCAAGTGACATCACTTTTACTGGGTTAACCGATTTTCGGATTATGGATAATGTGGATTTCCTGGCTTTGTTGTGAGTATGAGTTTTGCGATGTAAATTTTAATACTTCAATATGTTATTTCATTTGCGTGTGAATACAGTTAATGTTTCATTGAGATTAAGAGATTTGAGTTGAGTTCGGGTAAAAATGTTAAGAATTGCACAAAATTACATTGTTCTGGTTTTAATTGAATATTTTTCAAATCATTTCAACTCTAATGGAGAGATCGAAATTTGGATAATTTACTTTTAGAAAAACAAGGTGGTTTTATGATTGCTAGGGCAAGTTCAAAAGTCTCCTTATCGAAAATGTATTTAATTTGAGATGATAAACAAGTTTTCAAGTAGATCGTTCAACATCTTTCTTAGGTAATGATCTGGTTGAACGATGTTAATTCTGATCATTAAATCAGAAGTGATAGCTTCATTATCATGAATTGAATTTGTTAAATAGTCAGTTTTACTTGTTTTTAATTTAGTGTCTAGAAACAGATAGGTTATCGAATACTTTTATTTTGTTGCATTTTAATCAGAATATAATTTTACATTAAAAAAAGCGTATAGCGAAATTAGTAGCCAATGACTTGTAACATTTAACCTTTTTCACCAGTATTGATTATTTTATTCCCAAAATATGTGTCATTTTTATTATTCCAAGGGTACTGATCAAACCCCCGCACTTTCTTATCGAATGTATATGGGTAGTCCAACATTAATCTGACCGAGAAATCCGGCTCGAAGGACCATGTTGAAGTTGGAATTGACTGAAGTTTTAAATAAATAAAAGAGATCAACTTGTGGATGTATAAAGAGTTTCATTATTAAGTAATAGCGTCTGTAATTTTTCAATACGGGCAGCTAGATGTTGAAATGGAATAAAACAAGCTGTATTAATAAAGTTTTTTTTTTATTGAAAGGCCTATGTATGTTATTATGTATGGAATATGACACCGTTCAAATACACCTCTCGGCTTCTTACGGATCAATTTGGTCCACCAGCTATTCATCGACAAATACACCTTGTCGCTAAGAATGATTTTTTGACCAAAATTGAGATCCTCTTCCAAACCCTCCGAAGGCCAGTCAGAGAATAAACGGCGTTTTTTAAGGTCATGAACTTTGAGCTCCTGGGTCAGTTGGATGAGGTACGGGTGTAGGCCCACGTCCTGACATAAAATTCGCCAATTTAAAGTCTGCCAAAGGCCGTGCTCTTTTTGCACTTCGAGAATTCGGTTCCCTTGAATTCTGCTGTAAACTTTCACGGACCGCGGTGATGTTCTCGGCCGATCTTGTGTTTTTTTGACATACGAATGTTGGCTGATTGATTACTGAACCCGTTATTTTAAATTTGGCCAACAAACGTTGAATTGTCGACTGTGAAGGTCTACCAAATGTACTATAGCGAACACTCATTTTGATAATGAAGTCTAATCATTTTACGTTCAATCGTGTTACTCGTACTTGTCATTGTGATTTGGCATCAGTATTTGAATAATAAACAACAAATTTGATAGACGTCACCAAGACAACATGAACGCAGCAGATCTCTACACGATAGGCCATTGATGGCCCAACAGATCGCCTTTCTGATGACTGTGCAACGATTTCCGCGCATCTTCACGATGGCCACATTCATTCAGATTTAGTTTTCCTGGATAAGCTAAATTAAGCAGCCACGACAAGTGTGGACTCCTACAGCCATTATTGGTCATCAACTATTCATTTAAGAGCAGACAAAAAACCAACATCCCAGACCATCGCACCACGCCATAAGCCATCCGACTCCATTAACCCACCTTCATGATGACCCATCGCGTAGATCGACCATTTCAATCGCCTCGCGAACCAAGGTAACCTGGAAATGGATCCAATGTTTATCCAGATGGTCTGATGGTCACGTTATTTTTTGCTAATGACTTTCTATCAGCTGGTCATACCATGATAACTAGCAGTAGGTTTCCAAGTCTAAGGCTCCACAATAAACAATAAGAGAAAATAGCAGAAGATCTCAAAAGTGTTCAATTGAAATTATAGTATTCCTATTACGGCTGGACCATTTATTGAAACTGAAGATTCAAACATTTGATGGAGAACAACAAGTGTTATAACTCAATCTCCTAAAGAAGCTACCCAGCAAATACTTATGTCGAAGAATCTTAGTCATTATCCAGACTAAAAGACATCCACTGTTTGAACTAAAACTTGAGATGATATTGGAAGCAGAATTCGTAATTTAAAGGAATGAAACTCCTTTAAGCAACGCAGGTAAAGAGTTCATCTAGATCGAAGTTAATTTCAATTCAGCAAACGCCATCTCAGTGGAGGTTGAGATTCGATGAACAAATTAAGGAAATTGCTGGTTTGGCGAAACACAAAGTTCAAAATTCCTCATGTATAACACGGAGTAAAGGCTCTAAGAAACCCTCATAATGCCCGCGCTGCTTTAGACGATAAGAAAAAAAAGGAAGCTGTATTCTGTATATATTCTGACTGTATTCTATCGAAAGCAAAGATGTTGCAAGAAACTCAAATGTCAGAATTTGTAGTTTAGCCTGTGCGTTATATGTCAGTCAGCCGTTTAGTTCGTCGAGGATGGATTCATCCAACCGAATATTTCCTTAAACTTGCGTTAATTTCTTGCAACCGTTGCTTAATCAAATCGTATCTTATTGATTCGCCGATCATATTGTTGACTGGCGTTGCCCGAAGGACCGACAGATATTTCGACGCTTCAATTGTGACATTTTTTTTCAAAGAAATAAACCACAAACTAAAACCAATTGAATGATTACAAATATGTAATATTATTTGAACTTTTGCAAAACACAAAATTAAGCAATTTGTGAAAACAAGTGACAGCAGAACTGTCAACCTGAACGTCTAAAAATTTTTGTTTTGTTATGAAATCATGTGCCAGCAGAACTGTCAAACTGAACGCACATTTTTTTAAGTAGAATTTTCTTTCATAATGCTAGATACACACGAGGCTACCGTTGCAGCAACACAGCCATGTTGAAGCAACCGTTGCTTCGTGTGTAGCTGTGTTGCCCATTGATTTTATGTTGCTGCAACCGTTGCCAGAAATATCAAAAAAATTTTGATGTTTTCGATGGGTTGCTCCAACAGTACTGTGGTTGCGGAAACAGTTGCCTCGTGTGTAGTGAACAAACGAAACACGTTATGCTAGCTACATACGAGGCAACCGTTGCAGCAACACAGCCATGTTGAAGCAACCGTTGCAGCAACACAGCCATGTTGAAGCAACCGTTGCTTCGTGTGTAGCTATGTTGCCAATTGATTTTGTGTTGCTGCAACCGTTGCCAGAAATATCAAAAAGTTTTGATATTTTCGGTCGGTTGCAAAGTACTGTGGTTGCGGCAACAGTTGCCACGTGTGTAGTGAACAAACGAAACACGTTGCTGCAAGGGTTGCCTCGTGTGTATCTAGCATAATAACTTGGTCCTGACAATTATGAACACAAATCATTCAGTACTTAGTACTGAGAATTATAAATTTTCGACCTTCTTATTGCTTTCATGACATCTATGTATACACATTGATACACTTGATAACAGGTAGTCAATCAGATTAGAGAAAATGTGAAAATCTGAAACTAAAGCATCATCAATCATTCCTCAACTTTTCAATACAATTTATTAGAAACAGAAATAAAAAATATGTATATATTTTTTTCGGTCTTGTCTACGCATTTTACATAAGTTAATTACACACAAACGTGTAACATGTAATAATTATGAGTGATCATACTTCTGAGCTTCAAGTAAATAAAAATTGTCTTTTTTATATATTAATCTTCTTTCGTCTAACTATGGAACAATTAATCTAAGCACGTTAAAGATATTTTTTTTGGTTAGAAACTCAATAAAACCATTTGCTATATATTTTTTTGCTGTTGTTCCTGCCATCATTTCGACAAAATTTAATTCTACAAAATAAATCAAATTTGTTATTTCCACTCAATGAACAATTCACAGCAGAGGGTAGCATACCACACATAGATAGAATAGGATATCCCAAGCTACATAAATATAAACAAACCGAACAATACGCGCACAGGACAAAAAATCGGTGATTTTTACCCCGTGACACAATTGACACCACAAGCATGTGGCAATGAACAAGCCTCAACAGCCGCCGCGACGCTCCGAGCTATATTTGCCGTTGCCCTATAGTCATCCCTGACGTCCTGTACTAATGGCCTTTGTAGCTGAGAATCAAACGCGTATACAGCGCATAAAAGTCCTTAAATCAAAAAGAAAAAAAAGGGAAACAATAGATCCCTGGTTGATAATAACAAATGGAATAAATATAAAATCCACTCAGCGCCTCAGTGGATATATAAGTTGAAAATCTCCTGCGTCTTCTTATGGCTGCGTTTAACAAAAGAATCCTTCATCTCAAAAAGGATATTACCTAACTATCTGCCAGAAGCATCTATCTATCTTTCTATTCTGCGTGTGCTTGATACTGCCATCGTCTTTGGTGTCGTCCATAGTGAATAATGTACATCACGCAAGGGTCTATCTATATACAATCTTTGGGTTTGCGCTTTTTAGGGTGAGTTGGCTGGCGTTGCCTGCTTCCTTGCTTTGCTCGATGCAAGCCCTGACAGGGTGTGATAGTGGCTCGTTCTTATGCAGCCCTATTTTTGCCTGCGATACTCCCTTGTACCGTGTGGATTTTCAGAGGCGTTTGGGTCATGGAAAATAATTTTAGATGTTCCCTTTTTTTTGGTTCGGTGGTTGCACATCGATAAATAAAAAGGTACGGAGGTAACCACGCCCCAGATGCGTATTGCTCCGATATGGGGTGGGAAATTGCAAATGAAATAAACTATAGGCAGATTTGTAAGGATGTGATTTTATGCGATGAATAATAATTTTTCAAAGGAATGTGAACTTTTGATTTAATTTACAAAATCTTATATACCCTTGAAAATTCAAATTTTGTAACAATAGTTTTGAATACCGTAGGTATACCTAATTGATGTGGAACTTTAATTTATTTTAAAGCCTTCATCATGGATATAGGAAATCAAATTACTCGATCATACTGTGTCCACCCACATTTTACTTCTCTGTCTGCAAAGCAATATTATAGCTAGTAAAGTAAGTTAATAAGGCATAGGTATTACTTAAAAAGAAACTTAAGTATTTAAGTGTAACATAAGCACTTATGTAAAAGTTAACGAAGAAAAAAGAAGTGGACCTTAAAGCGTTTATAAGTAGAACCTAAATATTTAGGTTTCGCCAACAAACATATCTAAGTGATAGGATTAATTTCATGACACATTTTCTTTAAAATTTAGATTCAAATAATTTTTAAAAGCATTTATAATGATTTTTAAACATAAACCGAATATTTTTTCATAGATTCGGTGGTTGTCAGTTTTAAGGTACTATACTCTGTCCAACAAAAATTGTCAGTGCAGGCCTTATGGGAGAGCTTTTTCTAAAGCAGTGGCGCCTGATGCACCCTCACTACAATGCGTTAGGAAAAATGCCACTAAAAAAAGAGCAAGCCACTGACTTTTCTTAAGGAATTGTTGTTGTAATTCTTTGCAAAAAGTTGTACACCCCAACACGACCGTCGTATCCCACTGCTGATGAGATACTGTCAAGCTCAAGATCAAGACAAGAGTGTCAAGTGTCACTCAATACGATCGTGCGCTCTTTATCTACATCAAAACAGAGTAACCATTATCATTCTCAATTGCAAGCAAGGAGCTTTTTCAGTGGTTTTTAATAAGGAGCTTTTCGGATTTGAAGCTTTTGAGAACACATTTTAAGAAGATGAGTATGTTGAGTGTTGTCGTATTGCTTTTCAACTTAAAAAAACAAACGCGCCTATTATCTTACCGCTTGGCGTTGTGGGAAAAGGTAAATTGAATATTGTTTTCAGTCGTTTTGAATCGGCAGACGGTAGCCCTACGCGTTTTTTACTCTCATTTGCCGCGATTTATAATGTAAACTACGGAATCCCTGTGAGAGCTTTAAAAAGCGACACACTTATGCATGGCAATGCAACCAGAATGAGAGACATACGTCCTATCTTCCCTGTACTAACAATTTTTGTTGGACAAAGTATAGTACGGTCTAGAATGCCAAAAAAACGCATGATTTTTGGAAATTTTTTTCTCGGAAACCTTATTAGGTAATAACATAATTTTTTTTTTAATAATGAATACATGCGTCAATACGCGCAAACGTCGACTCATCAAAAAATACATGGTCCCATGGCGGACAGTTAATCTCCGGATCTACTGAACCGATTTTCAAAAAACATGTTGCAACTTGATTGTTTTTATGTTTTATAAGACAATTTACCACAATTTGACCAAAAAATTATGAACAAAAAAAAATGGCGACCCAAAAATGGCCAAACAAAATTTCAAAAAAATAATTTTTTTTTTTCAAACCTCGATATTTTTTTTTTTTGCTTTGACTTTTTAAACAAATTGTGGTAAATTGTCTCGTAAGAAACTTTCCTTTAAATAACCCACTTTGTTTTTGTTGTTTCAGTCCAGCCAATTCTGAGATTAACTGTTTAACGTTTGCGCCCTCTATAATTCGGCCAAAATTCGAAAATTAAAAAAAAATAATTTTTTTTTATACTCTTGACGCATGTATTTATTATTAAAAAAAAAATATGTAATTACTTATAAAAGGTTTCCGAGAAAAAAAATCCCAAAAATCATGCGTTTTTTTTTGGCATTCTAGACCGCACTAGTACCTTAATGATTTGGAACACTAAATAAAGTATTCACTTAGTTTTATTTTCTCAATTATTTGCAATTTGAGTGATTTGCATCCTTTCTATGTATTCTATAGTATAGACAAGAGCATTAGAGACAAATTTGCAGTGTTTTCCAGTTCGCTCCGTTAATTTTTTCTACAACTTCTTTCAATGAAGTCTTCTAATTTCTCTATCAAGTAATATATCTTCCCTTGGATTGCAAACCTCATAAAGGGGTCCGATGTTTAGACGAAACAATTACCCACACTTATTTGCAGAGTATATAACATATGATTTAGTTCTACTTGAAGAATTCGTGGCTTTCACCAGAAATATAGTGCATGCATCTTTTTATCGGTATCTGTGCGGATCGATCCTCGTTTTAAGCTACAGCAATTTTATATAAAATTATTGATTGTTATTAAAAATTCACGAAACAATAAGCCTTATATGGTCAAGTTCATAAATTTAAAAGTGCAGCAGTCTTGCCAGATTTGCATTCATAAATGTAAGTAAACTGCATTATCTTTGCAGTTGTCAAATGTGTTTATAAAAGCAAACTGACAGTCAACATGTCAAATTGAATAAATTTGATCCAAAGATTGATCAGCTATCACATACTCCCAACTTATAGAATAATAATAATTTTTTAGGGAAATGAAGTCGTCCTTCTTAATTTAAAAAAAAATAACAACTGTCAGTTAAAATTGAAGGTTGAAAGTTATAAAATTCGAAAATTACAAAAAATGCCTTATGATGAATTTCTGATTCAAAAACATTAAATTTAATATCCTTTAAAATGAAGACAAGATCAAAGAATCTATTTAAACCATATTTTATATGTTTAATTTAAATTGATCATATCGAAAAAAATGTTAACCAATTCAATTTCAACATCCTTGAAAACATTAAACGGAATAAGGAATTGCTCATCTTATATGCAAAGTATATGTTTCAAATCGAGACTTAGAACTTTTAGTCTTTAATTTTGTTTGCAAGGAAGATGTAAAATTAAGTCTCAGATTGAGGGATGAGGGCTATGCCAAGACATCGATATTACGATAAAACATGTTCAATCATTGTTACAACCAACGCTATTCAATCCCGCACGAAATTCTTTTAAAAAAGCATTTGTTTCAGGGAAATTAAAAATTCTGTGTCCGTCTGTCTAGCAATTTCACTACTGGACTGGCTTAGCGGTTCGGTATTTTCTTTGAATGATTTCTCAAATTTGTTAAACTTTTAGTAATTAACTAGCTCTTCGAAAATTTTAAAGGTTTTTTTTTTCGTTTTGCTAACTAGTAAATTACTAATTGTTTTTTATTAAAAACGGTGCACCTGAACAAGTCTAAACAATGACGTGAAAAAACACAAAGCAGACAAAACTAAATCTGAGGAACGGACCTAATAATTTGATTTGTCTTTGTCTTGTCAAACCTATACCTGGAGTAAGAATCTCCAAACATATCGAAATCTTCATCTTTCGAAAACATTTTACTTTTAAAAACAATTAGCTCACGAATCATTAAAAAACACAATTTAACTTTTTCAAATAAAATTGTCCTGAAATTTTTTACGAAGAAAATGACAGAAGTCATATGGATTTAACAAATTACTAAAAGTTAAAATAGCCAGTTTGTGATTTTAACTTTAGTATAATGTTAAGAGATAGTAATATGTTAAAATCGTTTAAAAATAGCAAAATCCTTAGTAGTTTACTAAAATGGCTTTAACATATTACTAAGTCACTTAAAATTTTGCGCCATTGCATGTAATTTAATTTTCATTTACAATAATAAAAAATAAAATTTGTTAAACACTTGTTAAACATATAACGATGATGGAAAAACGCTGGACTGCGACACGGTATAACTGCATAGTTCTACAAGTACAGCGCTGACATTTTTAAGAAAAAATTATCAGAAGCACTGAATTTAATTTTTAATTTTAGACCTATACTAGTTAACTATTGTGAAATATAGATACTGGTGATTTTTAAGAAAGGGGATCTAAATGAGTCGGCTTATTATCGAGGAATATTTTTCTTAAAAGCTGCTTTAAAAATTCTGCTCTGCTTTATAACAGGTTCGACAGTTGGGTAAAAACTTACAAAAAATTAATTGAATTACCGCACAAGTTATCGAGTAATACGTGACTGAATAATTATGTGAGTTTGGCATTACCGCTTACGTTATCGAGCAATCGATTACCCTAATTTGACGTTTTCATTCGATCATTGATGGAACTCATTCACTCGGTCACTGAAGCGGTAATTTGGCCCCAGGAAAGAGTACGCCACTATGAATAATTTGTTTGTGTTCAGTTCGGTTGTTCAATGGAAGCTAGACCAAAATTTTAAACTGCAAGCATTTAGTATGGTGTTCAGAGCAGAGTTCGACACGATCAACTGAAATGCAATATTCAATGATTCAATTTAAATGTTAATTTTCGTCTTAAAACTAATCTGAGCAATACGAATAAAGCAATTCGCGCAAATTGGAGAAGAATCATCAGTAACAAACTTATGTAACAGCAAGATCTATTTAATTGTATGGTGCGCAAGTTTGGAAGGGGCATAGATGTTAACCAGCGGAAAATCTTTTACGATTTTTTCTACCTAGCTATTGGTACGACAAAATATGTAAAGGGTGGGCTAAACACAAGTTTCTTTTTAAAAATGCAGTACAATGAACAAAATTGAATCTATTGCTGACTGAATTGGACCTTGTAACGGAATAATTCGAGATCTTTGTGCAGGATTCTCCACAGTCTGACACTGTCGGCTACAGCAGCCACATTCTCGTCTGTGGGCACCGTACGACCGACGGCAGGGACCATGTGTCTTATCCACTAGCTTAACAGTTTCACGAAATTTTTGCACATACTTGCGTACAGCAGGCGCGGTGGGTGCTTCATTTCGACCAAAACTTCTTTTAAAAAAACGCACCGTTGAGCTACACCAGCACTCACTTTGGAAATAATTTTCAATATTTCCCAACGTTGTTCAAGCGTAAAGCGACCCATTTCGTTCCGCGGAGATATGATACTGACTTTCTGTCAAGATTTCGAATGGCAAACAGCTGTCAGTGTCAACATAACCTGTGATTTAAAAAGAAACCACTAGATGGCCCACCCTATATACATTTTGTATTATAAAAAACCTTCATATAGTTTCTTTTTTACTTGCGCATTTTTTATTTTTTACTAACAGAACTAAAAGTTCCAAGAGTTCTATTTTGTTTTGCCTAAACTAAAAGTTCCAAACTTCCTTATTCTGATGTTTCAACTTAGTCAATGCCAAAATATTTAAATGATTTTTTGAGTAAAAAGTTTTAGAATGTTATGAAGTCAAAAACAAATACTTAATATTAATTTTAAGGCAAAGTTTATATAACAAAATGTAAAAATAAAATTGTCACTTGAAGTACTAAAAATCAAATCTTGATTTTGGATCTGAAAAGTCGAATATAAAAATATTCGAAAAAATATTGTTTACTTTTTTTGAAAAATCAATATCTTTAAATCATGTGAACGATTTATTTTTAGAAATTATTTCCTAAAATCTATATTACTAAATACTTAAAATTGGTACTCCAAATTTTGCTCCAGAAAATTTTTAAAATAATAAAACGATTTTTGAGCTTTGTTTGCATAAATTCATATTTTTCTGAAAAATTAGACGGCAATTACACGCATTTGAACATTTTTATCTCATTAAATCCATGTTTTATATATTTTATTAAATACATAATTTTTAAATTCCAAAGTACTTTTACATAAGAACAAGTTCGTACGATCCATTCGTGCAATTTATTTATGGACGAAATGGAAAATGATAAAATACAATCATTGTTTTTTTCATGCCGCTAATTATATTAATGAGTTGATGTGGGAAAACCCAAATTCCATTCAATGAAGTTATGCGGTTCATATTCGTACACCTAACACTGATGGTTTCACAAGAAAACACCTTCATTTTCCAGGAACTAGATTTTTATATGGCACTCGAGAGTGTTCCCTGTTTTGAATTTATGAATGAACTCGATAAAACAAAAGGATAGTGCAGGATTTACTATAATTACATTTTATTGCTTCCGCAATTATCATCCTTTTTTGTTCTGCGGACATACCCATCCAATTATTAAGCGTGTGCCTTAGTATTTTAAAACGTAATGTAGATCAGGTAGCTGCTGATTTTATGCATTAAAATTCGGAAAGGGTTAAATACTAAAATAGTTTTGGCATTTTATTTTGGATATTCAAAACTTAAATGGGTACATGGAAAATCAAAAAAAAACGCAAAATTTTATACAGCCTATATTAATGTAAGAGTGTGATACTACTCAAAAATTTACTAACTTTAAAGTAGTTTACTAACTCATTCGTAATTTTAAACATTTTCTAACCAGTATCGTATTAAGGCAATTTTCTTAATAAACTGCTTCCGAACACACCCAAAACCATGACAGTTCGTGCAGAAAACTAAGTAAACAGACCTTTTGTGGCGTTTGTAAAAAACATGATACTAAAATAATAAAATAGGTATTCGATGATTTTTACTTTAATAAAAGGGTAGTGAAAGTATGATGCTATATTTGATTAAAATTGGCAAAATCGTTGTTTTAAGCTAGTTTCGTACTAAAACAGCTTTAACATCGTACTAATTCAAGTAAAATTTTGCGCTGAAGTTTTTAACATCAACCCCAAGAATTTTGTTTAAGATTTTGGTATTTTCGTACACTTATACTTCGTAATAGTTTGAGACATTGTTGTGAAATTTTTTGTTCTATCCTGGTGAGGGCAATACCCCCATTTATTGGACTTAATACAAGCAAATTCTTAATCTAACTTAAATATAGCTATTCTATTATTATAAAAATCTTAGATTGAAGTGAATTTGAAGGATGGTTAAGAAGACGCTGTTTTAGACAGGGTAAACGGAGGTTGAAGTGGAAACAGTTAATGTTCCAAATAATACTCTGAAGCATGCCAGTTATAGGTTCGTTGGAGCCATAAGGCGTTTTTCTTTTTTAGTTCAGCATAGAGCTCTGAACAGAGTCCGAGCATGTCGAGCATGTTCCGAACATTTTCTGAACCAAGCGTGCTCTGCGCGCTCTGAGTATATTTTGAAACAGACCTGAACACTTATGTAGCTGTCGCCATTTTTTTTTTAATTTCCATCTGTCAAATGCTTGTGTTAAGCATTTTACTCTGCCTGCTCAGTTATTTTATTCTGAGCTCATAGAGCGCACTCTGAACACGCTCAGAACATGCTCAGAACGAAAAAAGAAACACATTTTCGAAACTCTGAACACTCTGAACTAAAAAAGAAACACAATTTATTTTTTGACAACTCAGGTTCTGTTCTGAACTAAAAAAGAAAAACGCCTATAAGCAGTACGGTAGATGAGCAGATAGAAGACAACAGGATTTCTTAGATTTTAGGAATAAGTGTTAAAAGAGATGGAATTATAGACAATTGTGCAGTCAACAGATCCTGAAAGTAGTCGATGATTAAAAAGAATGTGGCTTATTGCTCTTCGTTCTTCCAGCGTATTCGAGTTAATTAATAGAAGTTGGTCTCGGTACGGGGGTACATTCAAAGAGTTATTTCAAGACAGACGGAACGTAGGAAACGACGTTGAATGTTCTCGATTCTGGATATATGAATTTGTTGATAAGGGGACCATACTTAACAGGCGTATTCAAGAAGGGGCCAAAAAGGGTTATGTATAGAAATCGGTTAACGTAGGGGTCAGAGAATTCTTCGGACCTTTCACAAAGTCTAGTGTAGTTTGCTTCAAGAATAATCTCGTTAATATGTGTGAGAAAGTTGAGTTCTCTATCACAAAAAACAACAAGGTCGCAAATTGACTTAGCGGTAGATATGAGTTGATAATTGAAAAGGTAGAGACGAAAATTGGATGCATTTTCGTGAAAAAAGTGATTGAACTATTTGGAAACATTTAGCTCTAAGCACTTTTTAAGAGAAGAATCATATGTCAAAGAAAAGGTCTTAAAAAACTTGGTACCATCGTCGTATAGTCAGATATGGGAATATTTGAGGACAATTTCTATATATGTATATGTGACCCGGTCTATGAAAAGGTGGCTTATGACTCAAAAACAAAATTTCGATGAATCAGCTGTTAAAGATAAACAATGCATTTTGTCAGTTTCTCGGTAGTTGTTCTCCTTCCTTCCCATTGCCCAGTGTTTCTCGTTGTTCAAGGGCACCAAGTGACCATGTGAGATGCAGTGTTTCTTTTGCTCCAAATATTATGTTAGTTAATTCAATTCCATGTATTATCTTGATTCTGGATTTTCAATAAAATTCTGTTTTTTTTTCATTTGTGCTCTTCTTTCTCTACATTTTTAGTACACTTCTAAGTAAGTTAGGACTTTCTAGTTTTCACCATGTGAAAGAGAGTCTCAAAAACTATCGTAACCAAAAAAAAGTGAAAAATAATTTTTTGAGTCATAAGCCACCTTTTCATAGACCGGGTCACATATAACTATAAATATTAAGAATAAAAAAGAGAGGTTCTAAGTGGCTGCCTTGTGGGACATGGTAGAGGTAGCTTAGAAATCATTGATTTCTGATATGAACTTTGTAGTAACGGTTTTTCAGCTAAGAAGATTTAAGATTCAATACATTTCATAAGAAAAAGTAAAAAAATTGTTTGTTTTTAATTAGTTTTCCAGTACACATAGCATATAGCAATATAAATAAAATTTTATCGAAGCAGACAAAAACAAAGCTGCAATATTCAAAAATAGTTGGTTGTAAGGCGCCTAAGAAGCCTTTTGAAAAAAAAACAAGGGATTTCCAAAAGGAATTTCCAAACTTCGACAAGTGGTTGCGACCATATTATAGAATCATTTTGAAGCATTTCCGAACACGGTTATCTCACGCAGATGTTATGTGAATTGGCCGTCATTTGGTTTTTTTTTTAAGTGACCAATAAACTACAAACCATTAGTACTCTGAAAGCCAACATAATCAATTCCATTTGTCAAGTTAACCAAATACATATTTAGTGTTTCTTTTAAAAATAAAAATCATTTTTTTAATTGTGGTATATAAATACTATATAGCAAGTTATGTAGTCGCTGCAAAAAATCGATATTAAATATCAGACTTGACATTACCGATGATAGGGAAGGCGAAAAAAGTGGGTTTCACTTCAGTCTGTCTGTCTGTTCGACTAAAGCCCAAACGGTTTGGCCAATTTTCTTTAAACTTGGTAGATGGCAGTTTACAATTTTTACCCACAACATACAAATTTTATTTTTAAAAATTTTAGAAATTATTTTTTCTCAAAAACTATTGCACAGAATAAAAAAAAATCATTTAACAAAAGCTAGCGTAGGCACCACAATAGCTCTAAGATCTTGCTGATGCCTTAAGCGTTTTTTGAACCTTTTGCCAGGCTCCAAGATGGAGTGTAGTATTGATTTATGTATGAATATTCTGAGACTATGAATATATCTAAATCGTTTAGGCTACCCGACTTTGTTAGATTTTTTTTTCAAGCTGAATTACTGTCTATCACAGGGAAGCATGCAAGGTACTCAAACAAGATCCAACCCGCAACACCGGAATACGGCTATTATCACAGACAGTTAGGCGGCTGTTAAAGTCATTAATTCTAGTACATCGTCCACCAAATTTGTCAAGCAATGCCGGAATGAACTTTGCTAGCCTCAATGTCATTCTTATCCGGGTTCTGGCTTATTGTGACGAGCTGGCTAGACAAGGATCAGCCCTTCATAACTCACTTGCGGAAAGAGTCAACATTCCGCTCGGAGTTATAAAGGGCAATATTCTCTCAACCCAATTTTTTCTTAACGAATCAAACCTTAGGTGGAGCACTTTAACTAACTGCATTATATCTAGAAAGATTTGGCCAAACGCTTGCTTTGATATGCAGAGCCAGGCAAGACATAGCCAGCATAGTAGCTACTTGTAGCGGATACTGGCCAATAGGAGAGCATGCAGCGAAGCTAGACATTTCTCACAACAATCAATTTCATAGCTGTGAAGACCAGAGCGAAAAGGAAACAGTCATAGCTGTGAAGACCAGAGCGAAAAGGAAACAGTCCTCCATTTCCATCTCCTCTGCAAATCCTGCTCTGGGCAAATTTAGTGCACGATCATAAGGAAAGGCATTTTTTGACGACATTGACGAACTTTCTAGACCGAGAGCCCACAGCAAATTTTGGGTGTGATTGATAACAAAAAATAATTAGCATAATTAGATAGGCCTTTTATAGCTATTTATGAATGTGAACGTCTTGCATACTCTAGTGGGCGCAATAGTGCATTATAGTGCATCAAGTATGCAGTTCTTTCCAAAGTCTAATAAATTGGGATACAAAATTTGGCATAACTTCAAAATAAAGAGCTAAGTGCCCTGATTACAAATATCGAGGTTCAAGACGTTTTGAAGGTGGCCTTCTTAGTGCAAAAAGTAGCCTATTCTTATCGCGTCTGGCAGGTAGAAGGCTGTCTATAAAACGTCTTGGACCTAGATATTTTCAATCAGGGACTTAACTCTAAATTTTGGCAAAGTTGTTATCACAATTATTTGGACTTGGAAAGAACTGCATACTTAATTCACTATAATGCACTATTGCTCCCAGTAGAGTATGCAAGACTTTCACATTTGTAAATAACTATAAAAGGCCTATCTAATTATGCTAATTATTTTTTGTTATCAATCACACCCAAAATTTGCTGTGGGCTCTCGGTCTATTCGGAAATTAAGATACAAGACTTGATCTCTTTTATCAACGAAATGACTCAAGAACGAACTTTGGTTACTTCTGTGCCGTGCCCTCCGTTTGATTCTTTAGATCTAAGCTAGCAGACTGAGGGCTTTGACTGAAGTTTACGATGCGGGGAGCTGGATGATCACTCAATCGGATTGGCTACTGTTGCAGTACTAGTCAACAAGTTGTCTAGTTTGGCCACAGTGTAGATGATGTCAGATGAGTGTGGTGGTCCGGTTGAGTGAGTGTTCCAATTTCAGGATGATTGTGCAAAAGAAAACACAGAATAAGATACATAACATCTACCAGATTCTTTTTTTTTAACTCAATCCAAACTAGATGACACCGTGAGAATGTCCACAATTTCCTATATCAATTCTATTCACAGATTCACACGAGTAATGGTATCAAAATGTCGCAATTCTTAGAATAAACATGATAAATTCATAGTGTAGTGCTTGTTAGAGACTTACTATGCTTCATTTTTTTCGTTTATAAATTTTAAATCTAAAAAACGGTATTTCTGGTGTTTGTGGATAAATTATTACTTTATAAAACTTCAACTTCAAAACCTGAAGATTTAACATTTGACAAAACTATTTGATCTGCCTTTGAACCACAAAGCGGGATTTACGTAACAAAGATATCTACATTTAATTAGGTACAAATTCATACAAACATTTATATTCAAATTATTAGGTTCTCGAAGATAACCAAGTCAAATTTTGACTTTCTTTTTTTAACAAAATGAAATTTTGTTTTCCCAAAATGATCGTCTACCAACTAGTTGAAGTTCAGTCTATGTATTTGATCCGATTCAGGTAGATACTACATACTCGTAACTTGGTAGTTTTTTACTTTCATTGATGAACGAAGTTTCATTCATAAAACCCATAGCTACCTGTTTCGATTTCAAGAGCCAGAGTATCCTTCTATATGCAAAGTATTATGCATGTAGGTAGGTAGTTACCCCTAATTAGACACGCGCTTCAGAAAACAATTGAATGTTGTGAGATATAATAAATGATCTGGTTCATTGAACAAAGATGTTGTTTTTTTTTTATTGAGGAAGTAATAGAACCAAAATATGGTAAAACCCACAAGATCCCTGATTATGATAGCTTAACTAGTTCATTCACGAATTGAACATTAATTGCTCTTGGCGCAACAGACTTCATGTGTACAATCATCATATAAAACTATCTATTTTATCTTCTAGGAAAAAGGAGGTGTTCGCCATCCTGTCGCCGGGATTATCTCATTGCACATATCCGGCTAAGAAAGGATATAGTAATTCTGATCAACGATCATTAGCGGCAAGAGATAAAAAGGGAATAATATTTGGACAAATTGATAAGCACAATTATTTGTATTATGTATTTACTCTCTATGATATTTATTCTTCTGTTGGAGTATTTTTTTTTATTTCACATGCAAATAGTTAAAATATCACTTAGCGCTAAAGCTACTATTACCACGCTTGCTAATCAAAATGACATTTCAAAATAATTAACAGAAATTAGAGCACAGTCAATAAATGGGTCAATGTTCTTGATAAGTTCTCTAATTAGCAACCACCATGCCATGAACATTGGCGAATGACGCCAGTAAATTTTGTCGCCAGTTAATGATTGCGAGAAATTAATGACACAATGACAGCAAAATGTCATAATGTCACAAAGAACAATTTCCGCCATTTCTTTAATGTGCATATTGCAATCCTTACTGGGCCTTAGTAAACATAAACGGTCGACAGTAATAAGACCCCATATTATTCTTAAGTTGTTCCTTCTGATATAGCCTGTGAAACGTTGTTGGTAACAGTTCCCAATCCAAGTTAATAGTTAGGCCTGTCTCAGATTTTCTTTTTAAATACGTGATCTCGTGTTCTGCTCTCAGACCCCGTTAAGGGAGTCATCACACCTATTTTTAGCCTAGAGTCTGCCCTCTCATTAGACGTGACACCAACTTTGCAGAGTAGGCGTAGGTACATAATCACCAATTTTTGTTTTTGGCACTTATAACCTACATAAGACTGACATATACCACAAAATTTGCACTTATGTATGTCTCAAAATGGAACATAAATCCCAAATATTTTGCTCTGGGATGGGACAGAAATCCCAAACAGAAAAGGCATTTTGAAACAGACGTTGTGTATTTCCAGTATTGAAGCCGCTTTTTAATTATTGCAATATAATACGAATTTGGGCTTCTGTCTTAGGGTATATACCCCTTAGGGTATATTTAATCGTCGGGATGGGAGTTAAAATGTAACTAAGCGGATTGTCAGAACCTTAAAAAGTCTTTGAATCCTCTGGACCGCTCCTACCTTTCTGTCGCATTAAGGTGAGACATAAGTCCAAAATTCTATTTAATTTTATTTAATGATGCGATCTCTTAAAATATCAATAAGGTTTGTTACTTTAGACTTTGGAATACAGTCTCTTTCTCTGAGACTAATGTAATTGGCAACCCTCGTTCCTTCTTTCGTAAAATTCATAATGGCTTCATTTAAGCAAGCACTTTCAATGAGTGTATGGAATAAAAGATAACCTCAATAGCTTCCTGTAGGGCAGGTGCTCATTGAGATAGTTACTGTACATGCGAACCTTTGGGCTTTTTCTAGCACATTCTTGTTAATAATTCGGTTTTTGTGTGCCTGTAGGTATCATAGCAGATCATGAGGCATTCCCGATGCGATAATTCCTAGCAATAATTGTAGCAAATTTTTACCCAATCAATTAGTAAAGGTAGGTACAAATAGTGGTCACGAGCAGTGATCCAAATAGCGCTGGGGTGCGCGGTTTTGATACCATAAACTCGTGTGATATGATACGATATAGGATATTTCATTAAGGATTTATGAGCTTCCCTCTACCTGAAGGTCTAGCTTGATGTCCTAGAATCGAAGAATACCCATTACAGTTCGTCTCGAAGCCACTTCATCGTGTTAAGATAAGATATCTAGTCTTGGATCTTCGGTTTAGATATTTCGTTAAGGTAGCCGAGGAATAACTTTCCGAATAGTTGGACTTTCATTCTGGCCAGAGCAGAACATTTACAGAGGAAATGAGCAACATTTTCCTTTTCCTGCTGATCCCCAAAACTACCAGAGTGACTTTTGTAAGGAATCCTCAGCTTCGCTGAATGTCCCCCTATTGAACTGGATCTGCGTATAAAGTCATTTGTTCGGGACTTATTGTAGGTGGGCCACATACATATTTTTAGATATACTCGTAATGTAGTTGGTTAAACTACTCTACCATATCGGCTGGATTCTGTGAGAAAAGTTGAGAAGATCTTTCCCTTTATAAAACCAAAAAGAACGTCAACTCTTTCTGCAAGTGAACTATGTCAGGCTGATTCTAGCCTGTCCCACTCGCAAGCCCGTTCATTTCCCTTTATTCCACTGAGAACCAGAACTCAGATAATAGTTTCATTTAGGTTAATATTAAGGCTAGCTCATCCCAGCATTGCTGGAAAAATTAAGAAGATGGAAAATCCGAATCAATGGCTTTAAAAGCTTCCTGACTGTCTGTAAAAATGACCGTACTCCAGTTTTGATTTGAATCTAATTTAAGTATTTTGCATGCTTACTTTATTGTCAGTTCTTCAACTTAAAAAACACTGGCAAAATCAGAGACTCGGAGAAAATTTCCATAGCGACACAACAATCCATCTTTGATCCATCAGTAAACCTCCTTCTACGTCTAAAAAGGTAGCAATAGTGTATTGTTTACTCAATCTTACGCACTACCTCATAATGGCCATGTCTGTAGATTTATCTTTAAGACATGCGCTCCAAGAGGACTGGGATGTCTCTAATGTGGATACCTAGAATGCGCTCCATAGTTTTAGGAACGAAATACGTTAAACTAATTGTTCGAAAATCCTTATTCATGAACCCGGCTACCGAATTTCGGGATAAAAACTTCTTTTACTATCCATTAGTCGGGTACATGCTTTAAGTAGAGGCACTTTTGAAGGAACTGTCACGTCTTGTGGATTGGAATTATGCCGTCAGGGCCTGGGGATTTATATATAAGAAATAGTATGAATTGCCCAGGCAATATTTTCTTGTGCTATAAATTATAACAGTATTAATCAGCCCTATCAGGAGTTTCGCCCGAATAGCCTTTCACCCGAAATATTTTGTTCCCCCGGATTTTAAAAAGCAATCAGGAATTTCGCCCGAACAAGATTTCACTTCGAATTTAGAACTGACGGTTCGAAAAATAGGTATGTTCAGAAAACTGAGCTATCAATAAATTTCCCCATCTCTGTGATGGAAACAGAGAATGAAATCTGAGCTTACTTTTTTCTTGTTTAAAAACAAATTAAAATAAATTCGGTTTTGCATTTTCCTGTTAAAATAGTGTCCATTGAGTGCAATGATACGATTTTTAATCCTTCTCCAATCGATTTATTTAAAAAAAAATTCTGAATTAGCGGATACATAAAATTTCCCTCTCCGTTTTTAATCATGAAGACTATTCGTGTTCGATACATGAACAAACCTAACAATCTGACTTTTTGTTTTGACAGTTGTTGACAACCAGTAAGAATTAAATCAAGCGACGAATAAAAAAAATTGGTTTGGTTGATATTTTTATTTAAAAGAAAAAAGTGTAATCTAAAAATATAAATGATAAACTAAAAAAATCATTAAATTAAAACGCAAAGCATACCCATGCATTTCCTGTTGCTTGAGGAAGAGTAAGATGTAATACTGCGTTGAAATATTCGGAGGCAGTTAAAAGACCACCCAAATCCGTTGCAGTTACCTGAACCATTGTAAGAATGAAATTATACATTGAACTTCTTTAATATCTAACTATAAATAATTCTCAGATTTCAACAGCTCTATAGAGTACCTATTTCTGCCTGATGATACAGAAATATTTAATTTATACTTCTTTACTTTCTATTGTATTAAAATAAAGATATGTTTTACATGATTCCTCGTATTATTTTTCCTATTCGCCTCCAAAAAAGAAGTGAACATTTTAAATGTAAATCGTGTTGCATTTCACCCGAACTGAATGCTCCTAATAAGGGGAATTTTTCGAACATGAATTTTTTTTCGCCCGAAACTCAAAATAAGGGAAAAGAAAAAAGGGACATTTTTCGGGTGGAATGACATTCGGGCGAAACTCCTGATAGGGCTGAATATGTTCTACGCCAGCCACCGATATGTCACGAAATGTAAGCAGTTCGGAATTGCTGTTTTCGCATCCCGAAAATCCAATAGTAATTCAAGGGACTGGAGAAATCGGTAAGAATCCATCAGACTTTTCCAAGAAAGACAGATTCAATGTTCCTTCTAAAGAAAACTTTGCAAAGCTTTACAGAATTGTTGGTGTTTTCAATTGATTAGCAGTATTCTTTCTAACTTTTTCGCTGGCTGTTGCGAAGCTTCCTTTCTTTCTAGGGTTAGTAAAACTTGTGTTTTTGGCAGATTTTGAATATTTTCCGAGTCATTTTTTCTACGATTGGACAAGTATTCATTCCACTATGTGGGAGGGGTGTTTGGATATATTTAACTGGACAAGAAACTTTAAAAGTAGTGTTCATAGAAGCTTCATTGATTTTCACCTTTCACTTCAAGCGGTATACTTTCCAAATGTATAACTTTAGATTGCGATGTCACATCATCTTCAGAAGTTTATGCGCAAGATTCTTATAGGGAACCAAACAATTACAAAAGAAAAATTTAAGATCATTTCATTGCCTTCAACAACCTCACAACTTTCTCGCTAATAAAAATATCAATAGTCACTATGTAGATATCTATCCATTTGCTTTCTCTAATTTGGCAGATTTCAACAGGATCATTTCGTCCCGAAAACCTGGACTTTCATTTGTCTAATGCCTAACTGGCTAATTGTAAATAATGAATTTATTGTATCCATTACTTTGGAATAGGTTGGAAATAAATTGCAGTTTTTTTCAACACTTCACGAACAACCGATTTCTTACATACCTATTTGAAAATACATACATATATTGGGGCAATAATAAGGGTATTCAACTGCAAGCCATTTTGTTATCCAGTATTAAAAAAATCTTTTTTTACATTTAAAACAAGGAAATGAATTCGTTTTCCATTTAAATTAAACATCAATTGGACATTATTTTTCAATATTATAAATCGATTTTTAAATTTAACACTAAATAAACACATTTAGATTTAAATATTTCTTATCTATAGATAGAAATAAAACATCTTTTGATTGATATTTCTTACTTTCTTATTATGGAAATATGGACCACCAGAAATTTTAAATTAAATTATTGTTTTTAGAATAGCAATCCGAACATTTCATTGGCGAACTCGTGCGCAGACTAAACTTTATTGTTTGTGATTAATACAAATAGTTTGAATAATACAAATTTTGCAAGCTTTCGAGTGGATTTCTAAAAATAATCAAAAAAACGATATTATTGGAATTTTATTTGTTGCCTCCAAGATACACACATATGTTTATCTATTGTTCAGAGCGACTTAATATATATTTTCTATGTAGGAGTAGGTGTTGTATTGTTTTGAAAATATTTACTGGAATGTTCACATTTTCCTAAGGGAATGCCAGATTCTGTCAGAAAAAAACATGGTTTTACACAGTGGTGCTTAAAATTCAAACTTCAAAAAGTTAAAAGGAAAAAACTGAAAGCAAAATATATGTACATACACAATATGCAATGTTATACTCGTACATACATTTCCTCAAAGCATATTTTCTTTAATTTTAAGAATATGACTATGAAGATTGCTAAATTTTTACTAACTGAGAACATCTATGAAAAAATCTAATAGTATCCATCAAAATGTAATGCTTAAATTGTACTAAAAGCAAGAAAGTAATAATTTTATTTAATTACCTACTTCTTAACACCCTTGTGCAAAACTAACCAAGGTTTTGGAGGTTCTTAAGTAATAAGTTGGGAGCTCAGGTAATGGGTTTTCATCTCAAATCCTTTGTTAATTTGGTTTTATTCAGTTTTATTCATTATAAAATATTTCAAGAGTTTCTGGTAAAAAAAAGATTGAAATCGCAAAAATATTAAAAAAAAAAACTCCAATGTCAACAGTTTATGCCATTATTAAAAAAAAATCAAAATTGAAAACCTGTGGAAGTAGACCAATTAAGTGGACGCCGTTGAAAAACATCATCATCATCGGCTCGACAACCGGGTTCCGGTCCTGGCCTCTTTCAACAAGTCTCTCCACCTATCCGGGTCTCGAGCCGACGCCATCCAGTTGCGCACCCCAAGGCTTCGGGCGTCCTGGTCTACGCCATCTCTCCAGCGCAAGCATGTACCACAAAGAACTTTTCGAGCAGGTTCCTCTTCGCTCATGTGAGCTAGGTGCCCCCCCCACCGGAGTCTACCGAGCTTATTTTTTTGTCACGATATCTGCTTCAAGGTAGATTGCGTATACAATTCATGATTGTACTGTCTCCGGAATCGTCCTTCCTCACATATGGGGCCAACAATTCTCCTTAAGACTTTTCTCTCGAACGCAGCTAAGAGGTCGGAGTGCCTTTTGCTAAGCACCCAGGTCTCGGATCCATATGTGAGTACTGGCAGGACCATGGTCCTGTACAGCAGCAGTTTTGAAGTTATGGTGGGATTTCTGGATTCGAAGAGCTTTGACAGGCTGTAGTAGGCTCTGTTGGATTTGAGAAGCCGCCCGCGTATTTCTTCTTCTATATTGTTATCGGCTGCTACTATTGACCTAAGGTATTTAAAGGATTGCACCTCTTTAAATTCGTGCTCCGGCACTTTGATTGTTTGACCAACTGTTCCTCTCGCATTCGACGCCACCATGTACTTTGTTTTACCTTCACTAATGTGCAGCCCCAGATTTTGTGCCGCCTGCTCGATTTGAATGAAGGAATCGTGTACAGCTTGTTCGGTTCTTCCGATGATGTCGATGTCGTCTGCATCAGCCAGTAGCTGGACCTGTTGACGACGGTCTTTCTTGTTGCCGTGCCAGAGTCACGGATTGGAAAACATCATCACAAACAAATAGGCACATCAAGAATTTTGTGCCTAAAAATCCTTTTGCGTCTTCGAAAACAATTTGTAACGATCCTAATCTTTCCATAGTCCCGAGTACCGTTAGAAAGCGATTACGAGACTTTGGTATTGACGGCACTTCCTACTGCGAAGCATCCGAGAAAAATGTAAGCGATACACTGTGTTGCGGAAGACTATTACTTTTTTCACTGTAAACAGCTAAATGGATGTGCTTTTCAGTGATGGAAGCAAAGTTAACTTGGTTTACTCTGATGACGGAGAATATTTAGGGGCTCAAAAGGAACTCGCTTAAATCAAATAAATGTACTCTACAGTCAAATCAAATAAATGTACTCTACAGTCATATCAAATATCAAACGTCACCGGTTACGGGAAAAACAAGAAAGGTGGAACTTACCAAGACACGTTCGCCGCCGATAGAAGATCAATTTTTAGAGCTACCTCAAAAATTAAGGTAAAATTGAGCGTTACAGCTAGTCTTTCCGCTGTCACATGGAGAGCTGGGGGGTCATGCCATAATTTTATAAACGATAATCGTCAAAATGATATTCGTCGACGAGATCGTCCATGATTTGCTTCACGTAACTCGACCACTATCGTCTCGTCTATCGATCGCAGTTTTAGAGATTTTAATGCACTTCAGAAACTCTCAAACTGTAGTTGAAAAGTGAAATTGGCTGTCACAGTTGTCTATAAAATGCATTTTTAAAGTTTTTGTTTTCTGTTTGGTGCCGATTTGAACCAAAGGAAAATTATTGGAGGTATATAGTTGAACGAAACCCGTTTGACAAATTAATCATTTCGAGTTGAGTACCATCACGAATGTTTCCTTTGATAGTCGAAAGCGTTGAACAAAACTAAAATAGATAAATTATTACAATTAGGTACGATAAAAATCATACTTGCATATGAGTGCATAAGCGATAAGGCATTTGATTTATCTCTCAACTATCGTCGCATGCGTATGAGTTGTATTTTTTCATTTTCATTTTCTTTCAATAAAAAAATTTCTTCGACGAAACATTTAAACTCAATTTGTAAATTCAATAGATAACAATACAAGATTTACAGTGGAAACTCAATCATTCAACTACAGTCACCTACAAACTTTAAAATTAATGCAAGACGATACCAATTTAGCTATCGTCCAAACGCTATTGTTTTGATGATAGTGTTTTGACGATTATAGACTTACTGAATCCAAAAAAGGCAACACTATCGCTCAAACGATATCGCCTGACGAAAACTGAGTTACGGAATGATCCCCCTGATAATTTGCGAAGCTGCAAACTGCAAAAAAAAACACTCCTAATCTCCTTTTTTGTGGCAACCATATGACGCGAAAAAAAGATTGGCATCGGGTTGTTTTAATTTATAAGGCCCCAAAGGAAAAACATCAATTGAAGTATTATCACAGGTGCGATGGTGGAATAATGGTTCGGGGAGCAATCTAGAATGAGATTGGAGCCTCAGAACACAACCACAGGTTTTGGCTTCAAAAATAAACGCTGTTTGGTAAGACGGTAAAAAGAGTCTTTCCACATTTTTTTAAGGATTGGCGTGGACATACCAATAAGATAACGCGGCTATCCATACCGCTCGGGCAGTGAAAGAGTGGCTCAAAGGTCATAATGTCTTATTACTTCAGTGGCTCCCATACTCTCCTGACAATATAATCACAAGGTCGAGTTCATTAATGCCATTAAAAAAATCATGGAGTAACATAACCTTGAAATAATTGGCCAAACTGTATGATTTAATACCGAAAACACTTTGAAGTTACTCTTAACCTAGGAGGAAGAATTCATTATTTAAAATTGGATAACAATGTAGTTCAAAGTTAATTTCAACATACTCTGCTTAAAGCTGCATTATTTTATGTTCAAGTCACTGGATGTATTTTGGCTCGTTTTTATAAAGCACGCTTTTTACTAGAGGTCTGATTTTTCTGAATTATTAATCTTAATATTTTGTCTTAAAAATGTGGTTGGTTTGAAACAGGTGTTACCAATGTGTCCCAGGAAAACTCAGATTGAAATTTTTCAAAGCACTGAGTATGTTCAAGTACAACGCATTACAGTCAAAACGGATCAAGTCGTTTTCCTGAAATTTTACGTAATTGTTACTTTTGGTAAAATAAATTCTAAATACATTCAACCATAACGGTTCTTGTGGTCCTGGCAAATTTATTAACAATATATTTTTAAATACCATTCCTCAGACCCTCCAATTTTAGTGTCTTAATCTATCGTTTAACCGAGTTTAAGGGATTTAAACTTTCCCAAGAAATTGAGGGTTATTTCGTTTTACTAAATAATATTTAGTTTCAAAATTGAAGAGAATAGTAATAAAATAATAGTTGTTCCTATTTTGCTAAATAGGTACATGTTGAATATGTGGTATGTAGTAGGCCTTTCTTCTTTTTTATATCATTTGCGATGATTTGTTCTATTTATAATATCCAATCATTGCACAAATTCATTAATCCTTAAATATCATCAGGATTCTTGAAAATGTAGGTATCCCATATTTTTTTATACACATCAATTTGTTTTTCCCCTTTTCAGTATCCTTTCAAAATACACTTTCGCGACCTAAAAAATATAATTCAAAATATCATATATGTATCTATATTATATACAACAACGTCTTTCATCCTCAATGAAATTGATTAATTTAATAGAAGAAGAAAAAAAAAGGACAAGCAAATCACCCCTAAATAAAAAAAAAATCCACTCGAAAGGCTCACTTTAGGGCTGTAAGTTGTAGCCATCATAAGGAGAGGGGATGAACAATTGCATTATATACCTAAGCGGCCATTGTAAAAACTCACCCTTGACGAAGCATGAATGAAACTAGGGTGGAGTGTTCGAGTCTAGGTAGAAAATTAGGAATCATTTAAAAAGACCCTCTCAGTCCTTGTGAGTTCAGTTCAAATTTAGATCTTGTAGAGTGCACATTCCAGCTCTATAAGCCGATATTTTACGTTTCTTTTTTCTTCATACATTTTGCTTAGTTTATCCGAGTTATTCTTTCTTGAGTTATTTTTGTGTATAATTTAAATTTTAGCCACAAAACAAAAATAAAAACATTTATTAATAATGGCATCGGTTAATTTGCATCCACCACAAACCTATTCAAGGCTTTTCCGTCCTTGGGATTCAAAATCCAGCGATGAGGATAGCAGCAGTGATTGTATTTCAAGTGTAGTGAAACAAGAAAGTGTTAGTTGCGAAAGCCCGGCTTCCACCAGCAATAATCAATCAGTTTATGAGGATGTACAACACAGTGAACAACAAAGTGTTTTTCCTGTAAGCCCGATGGGTTCTTATACCTTTGACAATAATACTCAGTTTGCGGCCGGATTGCCGGGCGTTAGTGATTTGTATCAATACCCGAGTGGATTACCTTTGCCGGCGGCACCATACGTCGGAATGGATCCGTATTCAATGAGTTTGATGGAGCAAGAATACGCCCGTGTTATGGCCGAAGATGCTCATCTCAAAGCTTTGAATTCCCGAAAACAACGACCAAAGAAGTTTAAGTGCCCCCATTGTGATGTTGCCTTCTCCAACAACGGTCAGCTGAAGGGACACATCCGCATTCATACCGGTAAGTTAATGCTTTCAATTCGGGTTCTACTTTATTTGACTTGAATCTTACAAAATTTAAACTTTTTCTAAAGTTCTTATTCTTTTGATCGCATTTGCTTATTTGTATCTTCTTTCATTTATTCCAGGCGAAAGACCATTTAAATGTGACGTTGAATCGTGCGGAAAGACGTTCACAAGAAACGAAGAGCTAACAAGACATAAGAGAATTCACACTGGCCTCAGACCGTACGCTTGCACTTCTTGTGGAAAAAAGTTCGGACGACGAGATCATTTGAAGAAACACATGAAAACCCATATGCCACAAGAGCGACAACTTGGACCTGCAATATTTGTGCCTATGTATCCATACTTGTATGGATATTGAACAAAAACAATAGTCTGGAACTTTGTGTATCATGCAAGAATTGTCTGATTTGTAAAGTTTTTTTAATCAGACAGTGTTTTGTATTTATAAAAAAAATAACTAAACAAAAATTATGTATATTTTGTAAAAAAAGAACAAAAAATGTAAATATGTTAAATAATATAATTAAGTACAAAAGTGATGATAGCCATTGTAAGGAAATTAATTAAGAACAAATACATATACAAGTTTTTATATATTTACAAATTTAAATTTGCGTTTTTGTGACTTCAAAATTTTAATTAATATCTACTTGTAAACTTCAACTATAGCAAATAGTAGGAATAGCCGAACCATGTTCAAGCTGAACTCAAATCATAGTCTCAAAAAAAAAAAAATAAATAGGAAAGTGTATCTAGTTTCGACAAATGGGGAATAAATATGATTGTATCAAGCCACACAGCCTATAACTCCATCCATTATAGAGCTCCACTTACTTTGAAAGTATTTCGAAGAAGCATCAGACAGCCAAAGATAAAAGGTCCAGAATATAGACTGGATTCACCAAACTAGCAGAACAAAATAACATAGAAATACTATAATAATATAGTTTTTAATAAAAAGTATAGATAGAAACTTGAAAGTAGGATGTATAAAGACTAATGAACGCCAGGATACAGTAAATCTTAATTGTTCATAAAGGTATATAAATTCTTAAGTTATCATATTGGAATGTTACAACCAAGTACCCAAGTGTGTAACATTAGATAGGATCATATCGCATAAGATCATAAACATAACGCAACATTAACTTTCTCTTAGAATGAGCGCAAGAGTAATACGTAATTTGGCATCCATAAGTGTTTAATGTTTAGAAAAAGAGAGGCACCTATTTTACCTATTTACCTATTACGGTCGTGATATGATCATCCCATCTAAGCGTTCTGTCGAATTAAATCCCTTGTGTTTTTATTTTTTCGATACATTTGATTGGGGAATTTTCTACGGTTCGAAATTAGTTTAAATCAAGTTTATTTTTATAAACAACTAACAATAACCACAATACTTGGCAACTTAGAGTAAAGCCATCATCTTTCATTAATCCGAGTTTACAAGAAAAACAAAGGTCCAGCATACATATGCCTACTAGTATTTGCTTCTTCAAAGATTTGAGGTAAGTAATTTATAAATATTGTAAAAAGAAATGGGCCTAATATAGATCCCTGAGGAACTTCAGTCAATATATTTTTAAACTGCGATCTATAATTTTCACCCAAAAAATACTGGTTGTTTTCTTCCAGACATATTTGTCCTATTGGATTGTATCGTATCGAGTTAGCAGAGTTACCAGTAAATTTGAAATTACTCTTAAATTATTACCTACTATTACCTTAAAGAATTAAGAAAGTCGCCAAGTCATTAGAGACTGATTTTCGTATAGCATCAGATATTTTTAACAACACGGATACACAACTATGTTTAGGTCTGAAAACGAATTGTTTGTTAAAAATGTGATTATTTGTTTTAAGAGAACCGGAAAGTTGAAATTGCAGAAGTTTTTCTATGACTTTGAAACAGTCGAGAACATGGCGTTTAAAGCACGAGAATAACTTTGACAAACTTCCATACAAGAGTGGATGGATCTCATGTAGACCAGTAGTCTTAGATGATTTTATACTCAATATGAAAATAGGAGGCTATAACAGCTCGTAAAGCTAGTGAATAACAACTCCCAACCAACAGTGTGCGTGTTCCCAGGAATGCAGGGGATCTACAATTTTTTGCCGATTCTGAACGGCTAATGAGCAGTACTTTTCATGACAAGAGATACTCTTACATCCTTATTTATTAACTCGTTTTAGCGACGGAGTTAAGTTTCTCCGATTTTAAAGGAATAGAGGTGCAGTAAGCTAAAACTAGTTCATAGGAGGTTTAAAGCCGTTGTAGTATCTAAATGTCATTTTGACATGCCATCGTGTGGAATTTACAAAAAAGAGTGTAAACAGCTAATATCAATACTATATTGGGGACGTGATAGGTACATTCATTTTTAGGATTTGAACTTTATACAATCCAATTTTAAATGTATCCAATTTCCAATATGCGTACAATTATATGATAATAAAATGAATAATAGTGAAAAGCAGCTGGGTTTTGCTTAAGATTATAATAACCAGAGTTTTAGATTGGTGATTTATTTGTTAGTATATTTTTTCATACTTCTGAGACTTAGTAAAAATGTGGGCGCACATTAGAATGATGTGCACAAAGACTAATATAGAGACGTTAAATTGCTTTGACCAAAGTTTTATAAACTCTCGCAAAGAGCTCGTCATATGAACTGTGTAATTCATGTGTTCATTGAATTAGAAATTAGAGCTAAGGTGAACACCTAAGACCTTGAAGTTCAAGACAGTATACCTACAGTGTGTGATCAAAATCGAATAATCGCAAGTCGTTTTATTGAGAAAGTAATTGTTTGACACTTTGCAGGGTTAAGTGAAAAATCATTTTTTCCACACCATATATTGGCCTGCAAAAGAATATGAACATTTTATTGTCTTAAACCTTTTTCCTATCATCAGCAAGTACAAGAATCTCGCTTGAACATATGCATACATGCATGATACATCATTTATACAAAAACAAAATAATTTGCGTATCCATGGTTTACGAATGATATTAAAGATTTTATGAATCAAATCGGTCATGCCTACCATTGAATTCTATTTCGGGTGGAGGAGCTGCATACAGCTTGTTCAATTTTGCGAAACAGTGTTATTCAAAAAGATAGAGCTGCAAAAATACTTTACTATTCCAACCGCCTAAATGTCTGTTCTGATAGTCGTAAACTATGGAGTAATCTACGGGAACTTGGAATTCGAAAGCGACGAATATTCTAATAACTTACTAGCAGCTTTTTTCGAATTCTTCTTTTAGTTTCTCGTGTGTAAATTATTTCGAAATTTTCAAAAGTTTTCTGTCAATGAAATCTAACGCAACAGGATTGGATGAAATTAACCCTACTAAATATTAGATTCGTTCTTGCCAAAACTTTAGTCCAGGGGTCGCCAAATGGCGGACCGCGGTCCGCATCTGGACCGACGACCCATTTTGTACGGACCGCAAGAATACAGCAACGTAATGTGTTTAAAATGTACCGCTCCCATTATCTTTGTTGACGTTAATTCGGAAATGGGCCGACTCATAGAATCCGTCGCATGCGTTGCGGCAGCTGGATTAATTACACAAGTTCTTATGAGAAGCGACCCATAGGCAACGCATTCACCGGACGCAACGCAAAAAGTAGCTGAAGTTTTGTTTTTCCTCTGCGGCAGGTCCGTTGACATCAGTTGTCAATAATAGGCATGCTCGAAGAAGACAGCATTTGGTGCACCGCTGTGCTCCGAACTCGTTCTGATGAGTTTTGTTTACTCTAGTTTACTTGCAATCAGTTTAAATGAGTTTTGTCCACGCACACAAAAATCCGAGTACACATACAATTTTGTGATTTTGCATATTTTTATGGATAAAGTGTATTAGGCGTAGATAGAAAATTTAAATTGAAAAATTATTTATTCACTCTTTAATTTCACTTACTGATTTCTTATAAATATTCAGCCTTATTCCGTAAGTCGTTGAACGCCAGTGTGAATTTGGTATTACGTAAAGCGTTCGACGCCAAATAAACGTCAATTTGTCGATTCTCTCTTGTGGAACGTGTTCTCTATATTGTTTTTGGTATTCCGTAAGTCGTTTTCATACAAAAAACGTCTGTAAAAACGCAGAAATCTGTCGTCTAGAAATTTGTTGACGACAGGATACAAAATATAAGTTTTTTTAATTTATTTTAGTTTTTATAATTTAAAATTCTTTGTTTAACGTGAAAATAACAAATCTATAAGGAGTTACAAGAAAAGGCTCGAGTGGGTACCCATCATCTCCTGCAAAAATGTATTTTTATTTGAACTGTTATCAGTCACAATCACATACCCAAAATTCAAGTATTTCTTTCTTCTCCATCATATGCATATATATATATATACAAATATTTGTATCAAGCGATCTATCTATGTATGTATCTATCCGATTAAAATGGAAAATAAAAGAATTCGTAGAAATTACAACTTGGCAAAGATAAAACGCGAGCAGGTATTTCCTTAATAATGTTGCTTAGGCTTGGCTGGGCTAGTCCCAAATTGAAGTCTTTCCCAACCCCTTTTGGTAGCTCGCTTTTGCAAAAAAAAACTAAGGATATCAGCAAGTTTGAATCTGTTAACAAATGCGATAAAATAAAAAATCAAAACCAGTGGTAGAATTACCTACTGCATATATATTTTTTATTTAATAACATACTTTGTGCCAGCCAAATCAAAAGGATTTGCTTTAGATGGAATATATGTATAACTTCTGCAGTATCAAATCTTTCTTTTCTTCTTCTTCTTCGCCGTCACTGCAGCTCAAAGAAAAATAACTTTCTACACTGTACGTTTTTCGTATTTTTCTTTATGTTTGAAACAAATTCACACAAATATAATTTTCAAAACCAAATTATTCAATTTGCAAACAATTTGATATGTCAGATGGTTGGAATGTATTGTGGAATGTAAGAGCGAGAGAAACGCTGGCGTTTTAGTTACGGAATACCAAAAAAAAAACGACACGACTCCTAAAACGACAGTTGGCGTTTTAGAAAAACGCCTATCGGAATAAGGGTGATTATGACTGCTTTTACGCGACAGCGGTTTTTAATCTTCGTTTCGAAGTCGAAATGAAACATAATTGAACAAAAAGGAAAAAAACAACAGGGTGCTAATTGATAACTCTGTAATTTTTGTAAACAACGAGTATAACGAAATGCAGAAATGAGCTTGCTCATTACTTTCTGGATTTTGTTTTTTATTTTGACGCAAATTATGACATTTTTTTTCAGTTTTATTAAATCCAGCATACCTTCGCAAACAAAATGTAAAATAAAGCTTTAGCAGTTCTATGAAATGTCGAATGCGTTGCGGCAACGGATTGTTTTTTAAAAAGACAAACTTCAAATTACTATGTCTCTTCGATTTCTCGAACTCAGTGCGTACTGATGAATAGTAAACATCAGTGAGCACTGAGTTTGAGAAATCGAAGAGACATAGTAATTATAAGTTTGTCTTTTTAAAAAACAATCCGTTGCCGCAACGCATTCGACGGATTCTATGGGTCGGGCCTGAAATAACGAGCTAACAAGCGAGAAAGAGTTTGCGGATTTCTAAAGCGTTAATCGTCAGTGTTTTGTGTTAATGACGATGTACTGTTGCATAATAATATTAGATGGTTAAGTAAAGGTTGCGTCTTAGTAATATTCTTCAGCATTTTAGAACACTTGAAGACATATATTTTCAACATTGATCAGACTTCAGCAAACGCCTACTTAAGTTTTCTAAACGAAAAAGAAAATGTAGCTGCCGGACGGATATTTTTAAACATATCGATACCTTCCCGTAAGAATGTATTAAGCGACATTTTTAAAATTGTTCAGGAAACGAAAAAAACGTCTCATTTAGTTATTTTTGTGTGTATTTTATTGGATGAAATAGATTTGTTTCCCGTAAGAATGTATTAAGCGACATTTTTAAATTTGTTTCGTCCAATAAAATACGCAAAAAAATAACTAAATGAGACGTTTTTTTCGTTTCCTGAACAATTTTAAAAATGTCGCTTAATACATTCTTACGGGAAGGTATCGATATCAATGACTTTAAACTTCAAGGTAAGAGAAAGCTTGTATGGGAGCTCATGTCAGAAGTAAAAAGCATTTCGCGAAAACTCGATCTCTTTAATTATTAATTGATTAATGCATGGAAATGATCAATTTCCAAGAAAACACAGTTTTAAGACACAAACATGCGGAAGTTTCCAGTGAACAGTTCTGGATAAAATTTGTGTGTGGTAATAAATATCCAGAATTACAAAAATTAGCTTTGAAACTGCTTACTTTGTTTGGGTCAACATATATGTATTTATGAAGCAGCATTTTCGAAGATGAATATCATTAAGAATAAATTTTGATCTCGACTTACTGATGAACATCTCCAGGATTTAATGTCAATAGCTTGCACCAATTTTTACTCCAAACTTCAGGCAAATAGTCATCAACACAAAATGTCATTTTTCTCATTGATATGTAAAAAAAATACCTTTGTTTATATTTGTAAATATTTTTTTCTATAACATGTAGTACGGACCGCGATGGTCATTTCATTTCTTAAAACGGCCCCCGAGCGAAACAAATTGGTGACCTGCTCTAGTCATCACATCTAGTGATTCTGCGTTCGTGCGACCCAGTCGTGCATTTTATTTTTAATGTAGGTACATATTTTATAGTTGTAAATTCTGTCTAAGAAAATACGATGGTGTCACCAGTGTCAATGTAAACAATGAATTTTAAACATTTTTATCTAATTACATCCATGATTTTAGTATATTTAAAAACATTTTTTAATTTAAAAAATATTTGTACAAAAAAACAAGTAGCCGATGAAATCGTCCATTTTATTTCAGTTGACCTCATTATTATCCGAGGCTCCAAGTCAGTGGCGTAGCGTACCATCTCGGCGCCCGGGGCGGGAGACCCATTTTGCCGCCCCCATTCAATACTAAATTAAAATTAAATTTCGGGACATCATTTCACAGGCAATGAAGTATCTTTTATTGAAAGTAAAATAGGATCAGCGGTTCCATAAACGGATTCTACGGGCCTTACGAATGAGTCTCGTGAGACAAATCTGCATCTGCGGATTCATCGCCATGCATGCGTTTTTACCTGCGAATTCTTCTTAGTCTTAGAAAAGTCAATTGCGGCTTGGACGAAACGGTCTCTTCCCTCCACTAGGAGAGCTTTTAAAACGCAGAGTTTCTGAGCACACTTATCCACACTCAGTCCACGTTCCTGCAGGTAAATCTGTGCGTCATCTTCTTCAGGTAGCTCTGCAGCTCAAAAACCAAGAAAAGTGAGGAAGTTTAATGACTGCATGACTGTCAGAAAAAGACTGACTACTGGTCCGTCAATTCTTCCAGTACCTCAAGAACTTCCACAAACTTATTTTTAAGCGTCTTTACAGCTTCACTAGGTTCACTTCTTCTGCAGGCCTGTGACTAGATGCTTGAGGTACTTCTGGTGAGTCGACTTCGTCTTCGTCTGCACGTCTTCTTCTTCTGCCTGTAAAATAAGTTAAGCATTCCCATGAATATTGGCCGCAGGACAATTCTAGGCCACTCACGATTGTAGATGGAGGAATCTTACTTACATTTGAATCACTTCCGCTGCTGCTGGATGCCGCCGAAGACGTTAACGTAGCTTTTGAACCAGAACTTTTTCTTGCGGTATTCCGCGCCGCTTCCTTTAACTCTTTTCATTTTCAAAAACTAGTTCAAAGGTTGAGTGAAGTACTTAGTGTTTAGTTTTAGAAGATTCAACAGTATTTAAACTATAAACAACACAATCGAAACAACTTTCTGTGATGCGGGAGGGAGCAAAAACATTGAGCTGGCTGAGACAAGAATAACGTTTCCGTCGAATCCTAGTTATCTTATCATATCTCGCATAATGCATATCATATGTTTCGGAACACTCCCTTTCAGTTTCGCGAGAGTTTCGGAACGTTTTGTTTGACGATACGGAATGCACTCTTACGGCCCTACTCACCGTCTACGAATTCACAAAAATCAGCCGAGAGCGGTCAACGACGAACCACAGATAGGGTGGCAAATTTCAGATTTACATCATTGTTGTTTGTTGACTTGTCAAACGATATTTCATGAAACATGATTTCTACTCTACCCGCATCACTGGCGACATTTTGCCGCTCCCCTAGACCTGCCGCCCGGGGCGGACCGCCCCCACCGCCCCCCCTACGCTACGCCACTGCTCCAAGTGTCTCTTCCATAACAGAAACGTTTGTAAGTGCTGAGGAAATCAAACCAATGTCACTATCTCCCGACCAGAGTGAAATGGCAGCAAGTCAGTAACCCACTTAGGTAATATGATAACTTACTGTGTTACATAATGGTTCATCCGCCACCATCTCTACACTGAGAAAACTGTACTATGAGTTATTTAAATAGAAACATGTTTAACTGCATGTTTAAATAAGGACAAATAGAAATCGTTTATAACTAAACTCGAATCTGTTTAGATTCGAAAATACTATTATTTTACAGTAAAATATGTTTAAATCAAACTCATTCATGTTTAAGAATTTCATTAAGATCTGCACTTCATTTTTTATATGTATTCAAATTAGTTTTAGTTTGATTTTTAAAATGCAGGTTTAATTGTTTTACTAACTTAAAAATTGTAACATACAATGAACATGAACGAGTTTGTTTGAAATATAAACGAAGTTAAAATATTTACATGAGTAAGAGATTAAACATAAATGTTAAATTTAATCACGAACGAGTTTGAATTGAATAAAAATGAAGTAGCTAAATACAACTTTTCTTCTTTTTGGCATCGAAAGTCATGGAGTGTGTTTATGTTCCGCGTGTGTTTGTGATCTTACTAAAGTGAGTAATTTATAAAATAATAAAGAAATATTTGATTACCATTATAATGTTACATAACTGAAGTTCTGTTTCAAGCAAAAATATAAACCATAAGATTATTCGAGGAGTGGAAGTTAATACCACTGTTCCCTGCTCTCTATTGTAAGTGTAAAAAAAATATTTGTTTCAAAAACTGTTTATTTATATAGTTTTATTTAAAAAAATACTGATTAACAAGTATGTTTTATAATTAACTATCATTTGACTTCTATATTCTTGCCATAGGACGACTAGAGCACGACGAAAGACGTAAAAAAAGAAGCAAATTCCAGAAGACGAATTATATGAACCAGAATTTGAAGATGTTCTCAAGATGTGACAAAGATGAGATCTTAAGGCGCTCCACAACAATTTAATAACTTTTTGAAAAAATGTAAATAAATAAAATAAAAATATAAATACATACATAATGTAGGTACTTATTAATTTGTATTTGTGTTGAGTATTTTTTTTTATTTCTGAATTTCTGAAAAATCTGAAGTAACAAAAAATTAATATGATTCTATTTGAAACAACATCAAATAAAGTTGATAAAAACAAAGATAAGCATGTTTAAATCAAATAGAAAACGTGGTAAATTTAAACCAAATCATGTTCAAATAGGGTCAAACATGGGTAAATACGTTTCTATTCAAATTAAATAGATATCGATTCCATGCCAAATCGTATGTGTTTGAGTTTGATTTAAATATGAATATGTTTGATATTTTTCTCAGTGTATTCAAGCTATCTGGCTAGTACTGAAAAATTGAAAATCCTTACTGACCAGCTCAAAATATGTCACAGGTGCTCATGGAAAGTGATCACCAAGAACTTCGAAGATTGACACAAAATTTCAAATAGCCTAGTGTTAAGGTATTAATTATGCTACTACTTAACAGTGTGCTTACTTAAAACAGTTTATTAAGTTTCATGTTGTACATACTTTCGTTACAGGGTATTTTTTGAGTAGAGACAAACTAGCACATTACGACCTGTGGATCATGAGAGGCCCGCGGTCGTCAAATCTTCCCAATTGGGAGAGAATATTATTATCAAAAAATTGAATATATATTACTGTACCACAACTTCATTATTTAAGTAAAAAGCTCAAATTAAAGTTTTTAACAAATGTTAATATTTTCTTCTACAAACTATGTATGAAGTTGTTTCCATTACATTTTCTTTTAAGAGTTATAAACAAAACAACAACGTTTTCGTCATTTTTGATTTGTTTTGTACAAAATCTACAAGTTTTGAAGGAACTTCTTTTTGATAGCATTTAGTATTTCTGATTTCACCTGAGAAAAAGAAAGATGGAAATTTAACTTAGGTTAGGTTAAAGTGGCTGTCATTAAAGCATCTGACACGATTAGACCAGTAGAGCCCCATTGTGATACCAAGATCTAATAGGGAACAAAAAGGTTCCCTACTAGTTAAAACCATTTGGAGCTTCTGATGAAGCGAAGGAGACTTTTAATGTCTGTGTTTACATATGAGATCGCTTGTTTCATTATAGAAATATTCTCCTAGATGAAGTTTGCGTCTGTAAGAGAGAGCAGGGCATATACAAAGAAGGTGTGGGATTGTTTCCTCTTTCTCCTCGTCCAAGCTACTCCTGCAAAAATCGTTTGATAGTACACCGAGTCGTGCTCCGCAGCGTGCCTACCTACTTATAAGAAAGTGTCCAATTATAACACCTATTACGGAGCTGATCTGAGATCTACTGAGGGACAATAAACACTTTGATCGTTTAAAATCCAGTTTGGGCCAGATTTGTTTGGTCGCCAAACAAGTGGTGGTGTTAAGCCATCTTGTGTTTATTGTTCCAGAGCAATTCGCTTCAGCATAAGTTTACTTGTAGATATAGGCATGCTTATATTTACCCTATCGGGCAATATAGGCATTTCAGTTCCAATTCTGGCGAGTTCCTCGGCTTTGCAATTCCCCGGAATGTCCCTGTGACCCGGCACCCAGAATAGGTGAATATTAAACTGTTTGGCCATCTCCATCAGAGACGATCGACAGTCTTGGGCTGTTATGGGAGTTTAAAGAGACTGATGAGAGGGATTTCAAAGCAGCCTGACGTGCTAGATATCAAGTTTTTTTAAGCCAAGACAATTTTTCCTTTATACGCTTGGAATACGCTACAATGATTTGGTAGGCGGAAGGAGAGGCTAAGGTTTAGTCCATCTGAGTACACTCCACCACCCAATCCGTTTTCAGTTTTCGATCCATCTGTATAAAAATGTACTAATTTATTTTCTATCAAATCCCCTTCCTACCAAGCTGACCTTGAGGGAATAGTGATTTGAAAGTTTTTATCGAAAACAACAAGCAGTGCCGGATTAGCCACGAAGCAAGAGTAGCAAATGCTACGGGCCCCGCGCACCAACGTTTTCTGACCATAAAAAAGTATAATTTATATATTAGATTTAGTTACAATTACTAAGAAGAAAATATTTGCATCAAAATGATCAACTAAAATTTTATTTTTCTATCTGCTGGTCATACCAAAAATCATGTTTCGCACCGCACTACACGCAAATTGGACAACGGTATGAAATGCAGGTGTTTATTGTCACCATTGATAACGTACTCACTGCTTTAGGTAAACGTATGAACAGAACAGTTATCATAAAATTGCTGGCATTTTCGGAATATTCCGAGAGATAAAATATCTTCCTGATTCAAAATAGCTATTTTGGCCTTTAGTCCAGTCCACAAAAATTGGCGTTTCGTCCGTGATCGCACATGGACTCATCAGTTGACTGTGAGGACCTTGTCAATACGCAATTTTTATTAAATTCAGTTCATCTTACATCGATTGTTTGACAAAAATCCAATGTGAACTATATCCAACCAAGATTAAAATTGTTATCATTAACGTTGGAATATTTTGCTATTTTGAATCAATAATTCAACAAGTCCATTAATAGTGAAGTCTTCTACCTGGCTGATTTATTTCAGTCGTATATAGAATTTGTATTATAAAAACCTTCATATAAAATCTCTTCCACCAGAAGAAATTTTGAAAAAATCTGCAACCATAGTAAGTGCTTACGCAGATGGAGGACAGTCTGAGCAACGAATTAGTGCAGTTCGCTTCAATGCTCAATTCTGATGTGGCTGGTATTATTGACAGCAGGAATCTTGAGGCTCTGGAAATGCAGGTTTACAAGCTGTTGATAAATAACTTTTTACAATCTTGTTTCCCGAACGTTGAAATTGCTTTGCGCATTTATTTGTCTCTCATGATCACCAACTGCAGTGGTGAACGATCTTTCTCAACACTAAACGTGTTAAAAATGAATTGAGCCAACAACGTCTTAATCACCTCACTTTAATGAATTTTGAACATGATTTACTCCGAGAAGTCGATATCAACAGCATTATTTATAAATTTTCCCAAATTAAATCAAGAAAAGTTTTGTTTTATTTAATACCATAAACTTGATAAGTACCTAACCTAAAACAGTCTAAGGGCCCCTTAATAGAATTTGCTACAGGCCCCGCGCTGGCTTAATCCGGCACTGACAACAAGGGAGTGATATAGTCGGAGTGACTTGGGAAAGTTCCGAATAAATTCAGAATGTTGGTGTGGCCAATAGAGTTATTGGTCCATTGAGAAATAGCTTTGAGACGTACGGCTGCGCTCGCGGCCATTTGTTTGCTGTAAATATCTAAGGGTGTGAGGTTGAGAAGTATGTCTAGTGTAGCGGAAGGTGTCGAGCAGAGGGCTCCGCTGTTGCACATACACGATAAACGTTGCACTTTGCTTAGTTTATAGCGATTTGTCGCTTTATATAAGGCCGTCCACCATACAGTCCCCCCGGACCTATTGATTGCATTTGAAATGAGTCGATGTCAATTTGAATAAAAATATTTCATATTCACGCAAGAAATTGACCTGAAAGTAAAACATTCAATTTCCTACAAAAGTCTCTCCTACAATTAAGAAAGTTGAACGGAGTGTAATTAAACTGAAAAGTCAGGCAGCATGATTGAACAACTCACAATTCTGCATTCATACATTTTTATCTTTGTTGATTTCACTTTATTTGAAAATACTCACAAAATGAATGTACTGAACTATTATTCCATTATGACATCCATAGTTGATTTCTTCAAAAAACTGTCAAGCCTACAGTAGCGCATGCTCTACGTCTACTTTTTTTTTCCAAACTATAGACAAAGATTCCAAAAAAGTTGCACCAAATTCAAAAGGTACCAATTCTCATTGTAACTATAACTATACTAAAACTGTCACAACCAAACTGATGACTTCTTCCGCTCAACAATCAGTTGCGGAAGAAATGGTTATGGCAGTTTCCTTGAGAAAATTGATTAGTTATTGATTGAGAACTCCCAAGCTGTTCTTCAAAAAATCCCAATTCAAAAACTCTGTCAGTGCAAATGTGTTGTTTACGTAAACAATTTCATATTGATTTCCGTAATAATGCAACTTCCTTCCACAATAAAGACATCTCACTTTGTCATTAGCTGCATTACAATGGGGGCATTTCTTACTATGCAGTCGGGATAGGAATTCACTTTACCACAAAGGGATCCGGAAGAGAACCACCTATGGTGCAATTTTATTACCCTTATTCAATTCGATGCTAATACATTACAAATGACACCCGAGGAGAGAACTTCCTTGGCAACTATGGGTCAGTTAGTGAGGTGATTGTTCTGGATGGATTTTGGTGTTTTTGAATTTGAAAGTACATACGATTGAGCAAACAAACACCCTATGTCCTGTGGGTATTCGATTAAGGACAATTTAGGTTTTTAAAATTCGACGAGCCATCCGTATTGCGTTTGTTCGATATATCAATTAATTTAATTATTATATTCCCTACGAGAAGTGACATTAGGCGAGGACGGGAGGTCAAGTCATAAATTGCTGTCAGTTTAATTCGTTACATTTTTTTGTGTAAAAGAAAATACATTTTTGTTGTTCATCAACATTTGGTACCGAATGACTAAATTTGTAGGTAAATTCTTGATAACCCTAATTATTATCTGGTTTATCATCCCAAAATACTATTTTACTATTTTAAAAAACTGTGTTAGTCACTTTGTTCGTTATTTTTAACTTATTAATTTCCTCCTGTGTATTTTCATCTATTTGGATACCCGACACAATATGCGGCAAAGAATATCTCTATCGAAAAAATTCATGAGAATCAAAACTCCCTTTTTTTTACTTACCGTCCAATACTCGGCAAAGTAAAGCAGGACTTATAGTATGAGAGTTTTGCACACCATGCACTAAGTGAGGAGTTTTGAACCTATTATTCCTCCAAAGGAGAATAAGCACCGGTTTTAAGGGAATTTATCGCCAGATCACCACTAGGGTTTCATTTTTACTTGCGACTTATAGGTACTATAAGGCAAGTTATGCATTCGGAAAAAAATAAAATGCACGACTGGATCGCACGAACTTGCTCTTATGTAAAAGTACTTTGGAATTTAAGATACATTTTATAAATATAAAACATGTATTTAATGAGATAATAATGTTCAAATGCATAAAATTGCCGTAAAGTATGAACTTATGCAAATGAACTTTAAAAAAATGTTTTATTATTAAATAAATTTTTTATATAAAAAATTTCTCTAAAATTTTTCAAGTAATATTGATTTTAGGAAATAATTTCAAAAAATAATCGTTCATAGGTTTTGAAGATATTGATTTAAAAATTTTTTTTTTTTTCAAAAAAACCTAACAAATATTTTTTCGAATATTTTTATATACAATATTATTTTAAACTTAAGGGGACTCCTGCTGAAAATTTTGGGTTAAAATCCTAAGAGCCGTTAATGAGAAAGTCGAAAATAAAAAAAACGGGTCTATGGCAGGTACCCCTAATAACATTTTGCCCCAAAATTTTGTTTGACCAAAATGTAGCTTATGTTCATAATATCACACCTAATTTTTTTTATCGAAATCGTTAGAGCCGTTTTCGAGATAAATAAGATTTTGCATTACGGGTGTATGGGGGGTACCGTTAGTTTTGGCTAAAAAAAAATTTTAATTTCTCCTCTAGGGAATCACCGAAGACCCTTAACTACCGAGATTGAAAGAGATAGGTCCAGTGGTTTAGGCTGTAGTTCGAGGTACAGACATACAGACAGACAGACGGAATTGTCGGACCTACTTTTTTCGTCTTCGCTATCATCGTAATGTCAACTTTGATCAAAATCTCGAGTTCGATTTTTTTTCCAAATGCAGAACTTGCCCTATAGTACCTACATATATCGCAACTAAAAATCGAACTCGAGATGATCAAAGTTGACATTACGATGATAGCAAATACTAAAAAAGTGGGTCTCGCAATTCTGTCTGTCTGTCTGTCTTTTCGACTATAGCCTAACGGGCTCGGCGGATTTTCTTTAAACTTGGTAGATAGTATTTTTAATTTTTTTCCCAAACACGTTTTTTTCTTTTTTTTTAAGACCGAAAATAACGGTACCTGCCATACGATTTTTTTTTCGAAATTTTATAAATATTTTTTTTTCTCAAAAACTGTCCCACAGATTTTTTTTTATTCAAAAAAAAATTGAAAAAAAAAATCAAAAAAATGTTATTTTTGGTACCCTTCTTGGAACCATTTTTTTTTTTTTGGTTTTTGATTTTCTTAAAAACGGTACAGCTGATTTTGATAATTTTTGTATGCTAAAGCTCCCCAGCAGTTTGAACATTATTTTGTTTTCAAATTTTTCAAAAACAATTTTTTGGATTTTAAAAAAAATTTTCTAATTTTTTTTCCAAAACTCAATATTTCAAAAACCCCATGCTCGATTTTTTTTAAAACTTGATAAACAAAAGTTTCTTAATATAAATTACAGGATGTAAAAAAAAAAATTATTTTACCTAAAAATAACGGTACCCTCCATACAAATGTTGAAAAATGGTTTTCGAAAATAGTATTTTACTCGAAAAAGGTTGCGAGAATTTTGTTAAAATTTGTTTTCTTTTTATTAATTTTTACGATCTATAATCTTATAAAAAAATTTGAAATCAAGATATTACTGACTGTACCTACCACAGAACTTTTTTATAGAGAAACTAAACATTCCTGGTCTTTGGATATAAAATTTAAACAACTGCGAATAATTAGCTCTGTAAGTTTTGACAGCATTGTCGAGTGCGGAATCGAAAATGGCTTCTTCAAAAACTCAAAACAGTACCTCCATTCTGGGTCTTGGGTTCCATTCACAACTGCTACTAAAATATTTTTCAGCGGTGTACTGCCTCTTGCGGGAAGGCACACAGGAATAGAGAGTTGTTAGTCACTACGTCCTGTTTTTCTACAATTTCTTGCATCACCAAATTTAGTTTAATTTAAAAACCCAAAACTATGTTTCTATGCTACTGTGCACAAGTTATTTTTGCATCGAAGAAACTGAACAATTTTCTATTTTTGTTAAGGCTTTCTTCGATGATGCTAAAAAGCTTGTGTATTTGGGCAAGTGTTTTATGAACTCTTAGGGCCATTTGCTGAAACGAAACTTGAATACTCGTATTTATGTTCAACCTAAGCGCTTATGTTCTCCTTTTTCCTCTACGTAAACTGTCACATAATATTTATGTCACACATTTATGTTCTGTATCAGCAAATGGGCCTTACAACCCTGTTATGGTTGTTAATTATCAATTGGTGTTTGATAAATATTGAAATTTGGTATTTTTAAACTTAATTTTATTTAAGAAATTATCAAGTATCTGACAATATTAGTCAATTTTCTTTCTGTTCACATCATTATCAATGACCAACACTTTTTTTAATTGGATTATAAAATATCGAATTTCAATTTTTATCAATTATCTTTTGATAATTGACAACCATAATAGGGGTGTTAGTTTTTTGAAAGAATACAAAAAAGATAATAGATGATAATTTTTACTTATAAATAGTGCGACAGTGAAAAAGCCCCCTAAAACAATTACACTTACAATGTAATAATCAGTGTACCATTCAACCCAATTATAGAGATTAATTTTTTGACCGCACTACATGAATGTGGGATATCCTACCTAGGTCTATTTTTGCTTGCATCTATAAAATTCAAAACTTCATTATCATTACCAATGCGCATCGTCGTCTCCTTCGTATTCTTTAAAGCTATTTAATATTGACATTGATTATTTCTAAGTCAAAAACTTTCAGGTCCAATATAAAAATACCTTATCAATAGAAAACAAAATTGTAAAAAATTGTAAATTGATTTCATTGTTGATACAAATCAGCAATCGTCAATACTTTTTAAAAGGTGAAAAATTGAAAAGTGAATTTTGGAATTTTGTAATTTTACTGAACTCGAACAAAATTTCTGCAATTTCACGAAGAACGGAAAGGTTTATGTATCCATATTTTTATGTTTCTAAGAATTCAGAAAATTTCCAAGATATGATCACAGCTATTATGTGTGTCGTCAATCCTGCTCAGTCCTCAACAAAGCAACCATGTTGAGATATAAACATCTATAACTACATCACCAATATATGAATCTTAAGGACAACAAAATCCATTTAATTGCGTTTAAATTGTTTTTTGTTTACACTTACTGTCACTGTTTGGACCATTCATTGGGTCAATGAATTATTTGGCTCCTTGAAGTCTGATGGTAGTCATACCACACACAGAGTCCCTGGACTCATCTGTGCGAAAAAAAATTCGGATATCTTACTTTCGCAATTATTACAGGAGAAAGAAGAGAAATTGAATGCAATAATGTGAATTAGGTAGGGATTCCAGGTAAGCGTAGCATAGCAAAATTGACACTCCAACTGAATAGACATTCAAGCAACAAGGACGAGCTATGTGTATCTATGGAGGTACATTTAATAAAAAGGAAAGATAAAATGTCACCTTATTATGGATTGGAAATTTATTGGTTAGTTAAAGAATGGAGCCACTATGTCTAGCCCTTCTCGAATAATAAAGGTTTTTGCGGTTTCAAGAAGATCTTGTTTTGACCCTTATGGGAGAGTAAGATATTTTTGTCGCAGTATCTAATTTTTTTTAGGGTAAGACTTTTTTAACGTTATATTAAACTTCATGGGTGGTTTAGGTGTAATGTTTACGTTTACCATTCAATATCAATTATTCTATAAAATGATACATCTTTTCTAGGGTCTATAGAAATTGCAGCAGAGGTACAAATTATTGCATTTTTTCTTTGGAATTTTTTTTAAATTCAATTTTTGTTTAATTCAACAGATTTCAAGTAACTAAATTTGTGGACCAAAATAAATTATAACTTTTGATTTCATTAAGTGTACATACAGTGCATAAGTATAACCGCACCCTGTAAAAATGAGTTTTGTAGAAAATTAAAATGGGAATGACACCTTACTATTTTTTTATTGAATGGCTGGCATCACTTATCAAGTAAATTGAGAAGAAAAAAAGTGCCGTTATTTTCTCTTCTGGTGTTTAAAAATTAAAAACAGATTTTTATGTATTGCAAAAGTATAACCGCACAATGCAAACCTCTCTGAAGCTTCATTCAGTTATGTGCTTTGAAATGTCAAACAACAATTTAAGCGATACGGAAAAAGGAAAAATTCAAGCTTTTTGGTTAACTGGCCTAAGCTGATCTAATTTATAAGGCCTATATTCGTGAAAAGCTTGAGTGTAATTCCCATTTGGTAGTCATATGACTACCCGCTGTAGGCTTACAATCTTTGAGCACAGTAGGAGCGTTTAGGAGAGTTGGAGAGGATTTAATAGAAGATATCGATGCACGTTTGAAAATCGCAATGGGAGGAAAATAAAGCATTCCACATTCGTGTAATGCGTTTTAAGAAAGAATCTCTGAATTTAACATTACGTAAATAAAAATAACTTGCCTGCAATATAATGAAATATAAGACACATTGCACAAAAGATGCATATGTTTGTGTTTTAGTTTAGTTTATTTCATCAAGCAGAGTTTTACAATCTCTTATAGATTCATCATCATCGGCTCGACAACCGGGTTCCGGTCCTGGCCTCTTTCAACAAGTCTCTCCACCTATCCCGGTCTCTAGCCGACGCCATCCAGTTGCGCACCCCAAGGCTTCGGGCGTCCTGGTCTACGCCATCTCTCCAGCGCAAGCATGGTCTACCACGCTGTCGTCTACTATAGAATGTACCACAAAGAACTTTCCGAGCAGGTTCCTCTTCGCTCATGCGAGCTAGGTGCCCTGCCCACCGGAGTCTACCGAGCTTAATTTTTGTCACGATATCTGCTTCTAGGTAGATTGCGTACAATTCATGATTGTACCGTCTCCGGAATCGTCCTTCCTCACATATGGGGCCAACAATTCTCCTTAAGACTTTTCTCTCGAACGCAGCTAAGAGGTCTGTGAGTACTGGCAGGACCATGGTCCTGTACAGCAGCAGTTTTGAAGTTATGGTGAGATTTCTGGATTTGAAAAGCTTTGACAGACTATAGTAGGCTCTGTTGGATTTGAGAAGCCGCCCGCGTATTTCTTCTTCTATATTGTTATCGGCTGCTACTATTGACCCAAGGTATTTAAAGGATTGCACCACTTCAAATTCGTGCTCCGCTACCTTGATTGTTTGACCAACTGTTCCTCTCGCATTCGACGCCACCATGTACTTTGTTTTACCTTCACTAATGTGCAGCCCCAGATTTTGTGCCGCCTGCTCGATCTGGATGAAGGAAACGTGTACAGCTTGTTCGGTTCTTCCGATGATGTCAATGTCGTCTGCGTAAGCTAGTAACTGGCTGGACCTGTTGACGATGGTCCCTCTTGTTGCCGTGCCAGAGTCACGGATTGCTTTCTCCAACGCCAGGTTGAAGAGGAGGCAGGCCAAACCGTCCCCTTGTCGGAGTCCATTAAAGATTTTGATTGGTCTGGATAGCAATCCGGCTATTTTTACTTGGCTTGTTACGTTGGTCATGGTCAACCTACATAGTCGTGTCAATTTATTTGGGATGCCGAATTCTCTCATGGCTTTGTAAAGTTCTACCCTGGCTATGCTATCATAGGCGGCCTTAAAGTCTATAAACAGATGGTATGTTGGGATGTTAAATTCTAGACATTTTTCCATCGCCTGCCTAAGGGTAAAGATCTGATCAGTTGTTGATTTGCCTGGAATGAAACCACACTGATATTGTCCGATGACGGTTTTAGCGTATGGGGTTATCCGGTCTTGTAGGATAGAGGAGAGTATCTTATAGGCGGTACTCAACAACGTGATACCTCTATAATTGCTGCACGTTGTGACATCTCCCTTCTTATGTATGGGGCATATTATGCCTTTTCGCCAGTCTTCTGGCATTTCTTCCTGCTCCCATACGTGCACTATAATATCATGAATTGCTTGACGTAAGGCTGGCCCGCCGTGATGAAATAATTCGGCTGGTATGCCATCGGCTCCCGGGGATTTGTTCTGTTTAAGCCGGCCTATAGCCTTCTCAACCTCTTCTATGCTTAGTGGCGGCAACATAGGGTATTCTTCTTGAAGTAGTGCAGCCTCCACTTCTGCAGTGAGCTGACCATTTAGCAATTCATTGAAGTACACTTCCCATCGCTCCAGTATGCTTTCAGGATCAGTGATCAGATTTCCCTCTCCGTCCTTGCAGTATGTGCAGAGTGGTGTGTACTGCGTCATGTTTCGGACGGATTGGTAGAACTTCCGCGCCTGGTGCGGACCTCGCTCTCGGCTGTTTTCTATTTCACAGATTAGGTTCTTCTCCCAGGCTGATTTCTTTTGACTGTGAAGCCGTTTTTCTGTTCTTCTGAGCTCTTTATATTCCTCTTCGCGTGCCCGCGTTCTATGAGATTGTTGCATTGCTCGGTACGCAACATTCTTACGTTCAGTCGCTAGCTTGCATTCATCATCAAACCAGTCGCTCCGATTTTTACGACTGCTGCCTAAGATGAAGTTGGCAGTACTAATGACAGTATTTTTAAGACGGGTCCACTTTTCATTTACGCCCAGCATACTGGCTCCAGGACTTACTCTCCCTAAGTCAGGTGTTTCTAGGGCGAGTCCTAACGCATTACCAAAGGTGTTACTGGTGTTTTCATTGCGCAGGGCAGCCGTGTTGATTCGAACCTGATCGGCGGATGCAATGCATCTTCGCAAGGCAATCCGCCCTCGGAAAACCATCCCAAGCAACACAATTGCCTCTTACAGATATCTTGAAAAGTTATTTTCCAAGTGTTTTCAACTCTTTGAACAATCTTAAAGAGGTCTGTAATACCCAAAAAGGCCTAAAGGGGAGGAGTCTATTGTATTGAACAAAGAGTTCTAAGTAAAGTATTTGTAAGACTTCATAAAGATCATTTTTTGATTAATCTATAAAGACACTTTCAAGTGGTTTTCAAGATGTTTATATTTTTGAGTAGAAAGATTGAACTGCGAAGAAGAAAAATGTATACAAAATGTCTTTCTCTTTCACGCAAATACAAATTTAAAGCAATTCAAATAAAATGGATTGACTAATATAAATACACAAACATGGCGAATTATTTCCTTCAATAATTTATGACTGGATTTACGATATTCATATTGTATACCCTTTTTATGATTGTGTGTTTTGATTTGCGAGAGAAGATTTAATTTGAAACCGCATACTCTACCCTACTTGAAATTAACGCGCCTTCAAATAGAATAGTATTTACAAATAAATATTCAGAAAAATAATGTTATAATAATAAAATGCCCTCAGAATAAAAAAAGAAATGGAGTTTATGTATGCAATAGATATGGCCGATTCATGTATGTGTATGTATCGAAGGTATTCCTACCTACAGGGTGCTTTATTTTATGAAAGGTCTTTTTTTGTTCGATCTGAATAATTCTAAAATGTAAAATAATTTCAGCAAATAAATACAACTCAAAAGTTTTACAAACTGAGCGACATATTAGCACTTACGTCTTAAGAATTTTGTATGAAATAAAATTAAATCAACTTTTTTATTGTATATGGTGATGCTAAGATCTCCTTTATACTACAAAACACGAAGAAACATAATAATTGTTTGAAGAATGATTCCGGATTTTTATTGCATTTTTTTTTTCAAAATTTAAATGTAAGTTGACAGGTTTTATACATCTTACAGAAAAAAGATACAAAAAGACATACTATATGAAAATAAGTGAAAATATATGGCATTCCTTAATTTTTATTCCACAAAGTGTTAAAATCCCTGGATTAAAAATCTGTTAGAAAGATATGCTAACTTGACATTTTATTGTTGCGTCAACATTCTATCAAGATACAAAATATTGAGTTCAACTGTCAACCGACTAAAGAATCACTGAAAATTCAGAAAATTTGATATTATACATAATCAAAATAATACCCATTATCAATTTTATTTGAATTTGAATTTAATATTCTTTTCTTTTATATTCTGCCAAAGTTCTTCATCCTTCTTTCATTTACTTACATCCGTATTTTATACAGATACGCCAACCATTTGTTAAGAACTCTTTAAAATATCTTAAGCACTTCACAATAAGATATCGAAACTGAAATTCAAAGCAAAGAGTGAAAAAAGTGTAAACAAAGAGTAAAGGAAGAATATAGCTGTTTACAATCAGTCAAATTCAAAGAAAAAGAGAGCAAACAAAGTGTAAGCAAAGAGTACTCGTAAAAGAAAAAGATAACAAATTCACAACAATTAGGCTAGGCGCGCACATTCAATTTTTAGTTTTGCAACTGTTTGTTACGAGCAACTAAAAGGTTTGTGTTTTGACACAAACTAAACGATTGCCTAAAATGAGTTCGCTATTTTGTGTAACATATAATTATATGCACCTGCGCGAACATTCAACCAAGTAGTTCATCTGTTTTCTATAAGCAACCAAACAGTTGTGTAGTTTTGTTTATTTTTATTAAACATAATCATATGCAATGGCGCGCACATTCAAATAAATAGTTGAGTTGTTTTCTTTAAACAGAAGAGAGACAAAAAGATTTTCGCTTGGTTTTACAATTCACAATTGTTAGGCGAAACTAAACATTTTTTTTTCAACCAAAGAGGAAAGTAGTAATTCTTGATGTTAAGCTTTAATAAATACGTTTTAGTGAAAACTTCCACAGAATATCTTCAAGATGTATTCGAAAGATTAAAATGAAAACCTCTTTCAGCATTTTAAAACTACTCCTTTTAAAGAGGTTTTATAGAGGGTACATAGAGAGTCAATATGGTGACATTTGTCATGATTATCTCTAAGATGTTTTAAAGAGCATTTAATTATACTATAACAAAAAGAACATTTTAAAGAGCAAATTAGGAGGTCATAAAGTGAAATGGTATTAAGAAGATTGAACTAACAGCTTGTAAAGAGCTGATACATTTATTGAAGTACTCTCCAAGAGTTTATGTGTTGCTTGGGATACCAACAAGATAGTGATCCGAGTCGATATTGGCACCTCGGTACGTTCGTACCGTCATCAAGTTCGAGTAGTGGCGACGGTCTATCAACACGTGGTCTATTTGGTTACGAGTGACTCCATCAGGTGATACCCATCAGGTGGCTTTGTAGATATCTTTACGCGGGAACCTGGTACTCGCAACGACCATGTTTTTCGATGCTGCCAATTCTAAGACTCGAAGTCCATTGTCATTAGTGTTCTCATGCAAACTATGGGTGCCTGCGTAATGCCTGAATACCGGCTCCCGACCTATTTTTGCGTTCAAATCCCCAAGGATGATTTTAACATCATACCTTGGACAGGCATTGAGGGCCCTCTCGACTTGTTCGTAGTAAGTCTCTTTTTCTTCGTCTGAGGACTCCTCCGTAGGTCCGTGAACGTTAATGAGGCTGATGTTCGTAAATTTGCCTCGCACGCGAAGGGTGCATAGCCTTTCGCTTATAGCGTTAAAGCCGATGATAGTAGACTTCATTTTTTCGCTGACTAGGAAGCCTACCACGAGCACATGGTGTTTTGTATGACAGCTGTAGTATATGTCATATTCTTTCTTCTGTAAAACACCATTCCCTGTCCATCTGATTTCTTGAAGAGCTGTTATGTCAGCTTTATACTTTGACAGGGCATCGGCTAGCTGCTGAGCAGCTCGAGCTCTATAGAGCGATCGTACGTTCCATAAGAAAATTCGTAAATCGTTATTCCTTTTTCTTTGCGTGGGTTGTCGTCGTGAGATCAGTCCGTTTCCGAGGCTTGTTGTCGGTCTCGTAATTCTTTTAGTTTTACGGGACAGGGAATTAACCTGTCGCCAACCTGAGGAACCAGCCTGATCATATTAGCCAAACCTTTTTTAAAAGGCTTGTTTCTAGCGGCCGCCGCGGAGAGGCTATGATCACACTTCCACCAGTCCCGAATAGTTACGGCACGTGCATGTTTTCGTATGCTACATGTTGTTCCCCCTATTCGTCTGATGGCTGACCGCTCTCTTATAGATTACGACTTATATAATATCTATATATATCTATCTATCACCTATCATTTTTAAAGCTCTTTTTTGGATTCTATCCAAGAGACTCAAATGAGTTATTGGAGCTCAAATATGGGAATTGTACTCGCACTTTCTACGAATATAGACCTTATATATTACAGCCAGATCAGAAGACGTGAACAATTTCATGCAACGTCGAAGGACACCTTAGCACTTAGCAGCTATTATCATTACAGCACTGTCTATAGAAGAAACGATAAAACCGAGTAAGACAAGAGACATTCGTAATGTTCGAGAGAAACGAAAGTTTCCGTAATAGAACTGTCTCCAATTTATTAGTCTAATGGCTCTGTTTTGGATCCTGTCTTAGAAGTGCAGGTGAGTTTTAGGAGCACCTGCCCAGATATGGGAGTTATTCTCATGCTTAGGCCGAATGTATGCCTTATAAATTGTAGCCAGATCAGAGGGGAAACAAAACTGCTCACATCTTCTGAGGAAACTTAAGCATTTCGCCGCATTTTCCGCAACATCAAATATGTGATCATGCCAAAAAAGATGGTCAGTAATACACATACCGAGAACGGAAAGCTTTTCGGTTTCATCGATGCAAGTATCATCCATGGATGATGTCAGGGGTGGAATATGACAGCTTTCGATCTGTCAAGATCGAAATTTAATGAGCTTATACGCTGCCGTTACACAGCCACTTCCGAAGAAGAAGGATGAGGATCTGAAAACGAATATGAAAAGCTGAGGGTACTGTCGTCAGCAAAATAGAATAGTAGATACAGACAAGAGATCATTGATGAAGATGAGGAAGAGAGTCGGAGATAAAACGGAGTCTTGGGGCACACCAGCATTTGTTTTGTGAATAACAGACTTAAAACCGTCCAAACCAACGGGCTGAGATGTGATTTCTAATCCAACGAAGAAGAGATTCATCGATGCCAAATGCACGGATTTTCGATAAGAGAGATTGATGCCAGCTCTATCAAATGTTTTTGAAATATCAAGCGCTATAATCTTACTTTCTCCAAAACAATGTTAAGATCTGTTCCACTCTTCTGAGAGATATGCTATCAGGTCACCTAAGGAACGATTTCTGCGAGTCGTATTACCGGTCATTCAACTTTAGATCTTCGAGATATTTCTTGAACTGATAATTGGTCAGTGATTCCATGACCTTGGAAAGAAGGGGCGCGCCGATGACTACCAGCTATATTTTAGATGTAAACTGGGATTATATTTTACCTTTTTGTTTGTCTTCATTTGAATTAAAACAAAAAATATTTAAAAAAATATAAAAAAAAAATATAATTAAAAATATAAAAATATATAATTATATGTAATTAATTCAGCAATTCAAAAATCGTAATATATAAACTGGGATTGATAGAAGATCGATGCAAAATAAATCAGGATCTGAGGAAAATTCCAAAAAATGATCTGTAGAAATGAACTCAAAATATATACTACTTAATCTAGCTGTCTACTATTTATAGAAAACGAGCTTAGGTCAAAGCTAGTTCCCTCCAATTCTTCTTGAGAATATTGAAATCAACTATGTTGAAAAATTTAGAAATCTGGGTGTGTACTTTTGTTATCATAGAACTAAACCTAAGCGTAAAATAATAATTGCTTATAATAATTTTGTAAAATATATGTATAATCTTAAGAGGCGTGACCATGTTACTAGATTTCCTAAAACAATATGGGGATGCACAACCTACGCTTACATTTATTACCGAACACTCAATTTTCTATACAAGCTCATAACCACGAAAGAGCCCTTAAATTTTTGCGACCTCTTGTCTTTTGCAAGATCACGATGGACATAAGCATTGGTACATTTAATCATGTCAATCGCAATATCCCCAGATACTAACTTTTCAAAAATTTTATGGAAGGTAGACCATCTTCATTGGTAATATTGCTAATTCGTTGTATACCTTTTTTAACAACAGTGACCAATTATTATTTATGCAACATTGGTTGCATTTGGTATTGGAACAGTGAAACTAAATTATGTCAAATATGAACAAATGCATAAGACGCGGAAAGAAAAAAATTTTGTGTATCAAATTTGATTCATGGAACTTAATTGATGCTTTCTCCTCTAAAAATAGTGATGGTATAGGTGGTTTTAAATAAGTTTCGATTTGTACAATTTAAAAACAAAAGTGAGAAATAAATAAATAAATTTCACCATCATTTCTTCCAAAACTACAAGCCCTTCAACCATATAGTTTTGATTATTCGACTATAAGTTGATTAAACATTGAATATTTAATACTAAATTAGTACATTATTATGTAAAATTAAAAAAAAAATATGAAATAAGTTTATATTTTTTTTATTTGGGTTCGCTCAGCGGGGGGAAAGGCCTAACATAGATACTTTACGCCACGATACGTCTTGGATTACTCCCACAGCATACACAATCTATTCCCACTGCAAAAACTATTGCAATTCTTACCGCCATTCAAGGGAATGTAAAAATAGACAAAAAATGAGTAATCTATAGCGACAGCCATTCTACCATCAAAGCCATTACAAATCCTAATAACAACACCAACTTCATCAACAGCATTTGCTTCCTATAAATCAACTCTAAACGTCACTTAAAATTGATGTGGACTTCTGGTCACTTTGGCATCTGAGGGCATGAGATGGCTGACAAATCTGTCAGCCTTGCAAGCAAATCACCAATCTATCGATCGATATCGATAATTTCTATAAGAAAAGTGAACTCAATAAAAACCACAAGCTTCTAACTGAAACCATGTGCGCTATTGATTTTAATAACTTACTAACTTAAGATGGCGCTACAGTCCGGGGTGGGCCAGAGCCTCACCTAATTAGCTTCTCCAGCTAGCTCAGTCACTAACTAGCTGTCTCCAGTTTCGCACGACAAGATGGTATAAGTCCTCTTCCAATTGTATGCGCCAGCTTAGTAGCGGTCTTTCTCTACTGCGTTGTCTCTCAGGTTTGCATTCGAAGACTTTCCGGACCGTAGCATTTGGGTCCATTCGCTCTACATAACCCAGCCATCTCAGTTGTTGGACTTTAATTCGTTTGACAAGATCGGTCTCACTGTATAGCCCTAAAAGTTCATGCCTAAATCTTCTCCTCCACTCTTCATCTATGCAGTAGGGACCAAAGGTTGATTTTAATTAATCTTATAATTTTAATAAAGGAATTGAAGTCTTACACGCCTAACACATAAATAGGACAAGTCGCTATTTTTAACCCTTCACCCACACAAATGGCGACAAAAAAAAAGCTGCCAGACTTTTGAATTCGATTATACGACGCATGTACCTTTAAACGCTCATACTCATATTTTAATTATACCTCTGAACAAAAAATTTGCCTTTGGTTCTTAAACTATTACGACGAAGAACTTCAAAATCTATCGAATCGCTCGATCTTTTTGTTAATTTCAGTTTTGTTCATAAATATAACAGCACATTTTTAATCGTTTTCGATTTAGGTAATAAAGCCAATAAAAGATAATTGTACTTTTTGGCAGTTTTCTATCACTCTGCATTCAAAATCGTATTGTCTTCTTATTGTCACAAATAACTTTATTAAGACTTTAAAAGAAGCAGCATATTTTTTTCATTTCATCCAAAGTTACGAGTTCTTCATAGATAGGGCAAAATTTGTCTGCGTAAAAATATATACATATATTATATATGTGTACATACATACACACATGTTTTTGTCAGCATTTATATTTTTTTTTTTCAGAATATCATTCAATTCTCTACAATGAATTTGAAATTTCTTAATTGAATTTGCTTTCAAATAATAAATTACAATCCTTTCAATAACAAAGGGCTTACCGACAAAGAAGAAATCCTAATTATCAACCTGAATAAAACGTATGTCCGCCTCCGTAAGCACAAGCCATGTAAATTATCCTGGTAATCATTTAATCTTCCACGACTATTTATCACACATTTTTGCACAAACAAAAATTCAGTAATCCTTTACCCATATAATAGTCCTGCATGAAAACTATTCGAATAGGGAGTCTCCAGTCTGTCTAGAAGATATTGCAAGAAATTTCCCAAGCAATACCCGAAAATACAATGTCCTTTCCTTTATCCTTGGTTTCTACCTGCTCATTGTTCCAATATGATTTTTTTCTTTGCCCTCCTCATCATCATCGTCTATGCTCTCTATTGTCATCAATGACTTCTTACCATCACAAATTAAAGTTTGTTTTTCTCACCATCATGTCCAGCAGAATGTCCTCACTTAGTTTAGTTGCCAGGATCTCCTCTATTCATTCATTAACTGTGGCCAATAAAACATTCACGGGGTTCTTGGTTGTGATACGGATTCCTGGGCATAATCGAGACAAAGGACTGCTTTTATCTTCCTAGTTTTTTTTTTTCTTCTGAAGGCTCATAAAAACCTTTACAGAGACGATAGAGAGCAATTGAAATAAAAAAAAGGATAGTAACCAGATAGGGGCGTGCAGGTATCACCTACCTGTTGGGATTCGATATTTTTGTATTGTCCTCATAATTTTCACACAATTCTTGCGTTTGATAGCATAACTGGCAATCCTCGATCACACTTGCACTTCTTTTATCGATAATAATCGTTATTAATTTTCGTAATTTATCTGCTTTAGAAGTTGAGGCACTGAATCAGTGTGGACAATTGCAGTGATTTGACATTTAAGGGGAGGAACATTCTTGTATAAGGTATCTTAGCCCATTTATCAATGGAAGACAAATACGAATAGACGACCACCACCTGTAGAATGACATCATGTCTTATAGGACAGAAGATATATTATTTTATTTTTTTATTATTTGTATTTACAAGGTTATATTATAAAAAGATCTTCTGAGGCCAGTACGAAATGGACAAAGAAAAATTATTTTGGAGTGATGAAGTCTACACACTAACAACAATAAGAAACAAACTGATTTTAACAATTATATTTATTTGTCTAACAAGCACACTAGACTTTCGTAGACAATGACATCTTACATAACTAAACTTTATCTAAAAAACATAAAAAACTTAAATCTAAAATATTTACACCGTCCAAAAACAACCCCCAGATTTGTTTGTGCCGTAACATGCTGAAGATTACTACTCGTATTACCTATTTTGTACTCAGTCTGTCAATATCTTGTTGTAGTTGAATTCAAACAGACACTAATTTAACTAGCCGAAAAGTAAGCCAATAGAATCTAAGATGCATTTGGGTAAGTCATTTAAAAAAAAGGATGCTACCAAATGGCTCGCTTGAGGTATATCTGAATGATTAAAAATTGCTTTTGAAAGATGAGATCCTTTTTAACATATTGTTTTCTATTTTTTAAATAACTCATTATCCATTTTAACAAGGTAGAGTGAAAGCCTACTATTTCTAACATACGCTCCAAGATGAAGAATTGAACACGGTCAAAACCTTTAGCAAAATCTTTGTAAACCGTGTAAACTTGATTGTGATGTTCCATGTTACAAAGGCAGTAATTTGTGAAGATTAGTCAGTTACGTCGGACCTTCTACCAACAAATCCATATTGAATATATTTTTCTTTTAACAACAACCTCAAAAATTGTGGGGATCAGCTGAAGCTTTACGATGGCCCTAGTTTTTAAAAACTTGTTTTCATTTATCCAAGAACACGCCTTTTAACAAATTGAGATTGAAAATATTACTGATAGGATTAAACAAATTTACAATTTTTGAGAAAAGTGACAGGTATGTTATCAGTTGCCAGATTATTAGACCCTTAAAGACAAGATATTTCGGCCAAGATATCATCCTCTGAGATACGAAGGATTCCAAGATTAACTCAAGTCATCAAATACTGACACTTATCAACTTAGTTAAACTAAAAAAAGGTTGCAAATGTCATTCAAATCACTGCTAAATTCGCCGTTACTCCTTTTTATTCCTTTCCACTTACCTAATAGTGTTCTAAATAAAATAAAATAATAAAAATATTGTGCTGATACTATTTTGCTAATTATGACAAAATACAAAAAAGAATGAACTTGCTTACCATTCTCCTCATTAGTTGACTTCCTCCAAATATATGTCACCAATGTATTTTGCGGAATTTTGTGTACGTAAATGCGGGTTTGCAGCATCAAATATCCTTAGACATTAATTTAAAATAAGGGATAACAATTTTCTATGGTGGTAGGGACAGAGGTGCAAATATTTAATCCGATATCTGTTGATTGATAAAGAGGTTGGCGAAATTCAAAGCTATTCTTCGCTCTTTGTAAGTGGGAAAAAAATGTTATTTTTCAGCCGGGTGTAACAACGATAGTCCAGTATAGCTAGACTGAAATCAGTTCCCACTTATGCGAGTCTATGAAAGCATGTGGAGCAGCATTCATAAGGTATTAAAGTTTAATTACCTAAATTCTCAGTAAGTGGGCCATTTATTATTTTTTTTGATTCACTTGTTTGATGAGTCAATTTGAATTTTATAATTTTTAGTTCTTTATTGAATATCATACTCTTGGCAGTTATGGTGTCTGAAGATTTGATTAAGATATTCAGTTTATATATAAATTGGCTTTATATGTATATATTTTTTGAGCCTATCCACCATTATAGGTTCTGATTGGTAATTATTGTATTTAAGACTCTTTTATTGTAGAGAAATAGTTTTCCACTGCAGTTTTTGAATATCTGAATAATTCGTTGGTCATCGTAAATTCATATTCCAATTCCGAGTTTATTGAAATAAAATGAAAACAAGAAAAAACTTACCTAGCATTATCCTGTTGATTGAAGAAGAGTTGTTTGAAGGTTTTATTTTATAATTTAAACAAAAATATTTATGACAATTTTAGAACAAAAAAAAAACAATTTTTTTCATAAATATAGTTATAATTTAATTCATTATATTCGAGTTAGCGTATCTGCACAAAGATAACCCTTTTGTTTTTTGGGAGTATTTTTGATTTTCTAGTTTCTTAGATTATATTACCTTACTGACTTTTTCATTAAGTAGAAAAACTTATTAACTGAGAGATTCAATGTTTTAAAATAAAAATTAAAAAAAATAAAAAAGGATAAAAAGGCAAATTGTTGGCATTTTCAATAGAGCATTATAGCACTTTGATTTTTCTCCTCAGACGGCGGCTCGAACCGATGATCCTCTCTGCGTTCACGTCTCTTTGCGTAAATCAAAACGACGATATTTATAAGGACAACAAGTATCGATAAAACAAGCATGAAAAAACTAAAGCCAAAGGAAGCAGTGCCATGACTATACCAGCGCATCTTGGTTCGATCCTCCAATGATAGGACATTGTGAGTAAGGTACTGATAGAACTGAATAACCCAACAAGCAAATGCAAGTATTTGTGCTGATGCCGACGAAATATTCGAAACAAATAGTAAAACCATTGTGCCTCGCTTTTTTGACGCTGATGCCGATTTTATAACAGATGCAATCGCAGCAATTGCACAGCTTAGAAGTCCGAATCCAGTTCCCAGGGCTGTGACTAGCCATAACCAAAAATTCATTATATCTGATTCGGTTGTAATAAGTGTATAAACTGTCAAGTGAATAAGAAAAAGACAAATAAAATAGATTAGTTTTCTTATAATTTCAAAGAATCATTATTATTACCATTGACGGCATCTGTGCGGTCTCCATAACCAACATTTAAGTCTCTGTTTCCAAAAAAGAGCCCATAGTTAACATTTCCAAAGGATTCCTGCAAGTAATGATTGCTTATACAATTTAAAATTTAAAAATATATTAAAGATACGTTAAACATTACGCGGTAGAACGATTACGCCCTTCATAAGATTTGTTAATCGATAAACGACTTTTGTCGAAAATCGATCATCAAAAATTTTTGAATAATTTAAGTTTTTGAGTGGTTACAACATACAACATATAGCTATCAAAATAGCTTTGGACATACTAAATTTTAGCGCATCCACTGCTTTGATATCAAAGGTTTTTATCGAATCGAATATTGGCCGAGATTCGTTAGTTTTATAAGAAAAACATTTATTTTATGTTTTTAAGAGTATAAGATTTTCTTTTATTCCTTATTTTAAAACACTAAATAAGGCTGCACTAAGTAAGAAGATACACAAGAAAAGAAACCACCTACAATGTGTCAGGCTAGGCAAATTATTGACTGGTTCTGAAAGATCATAATGGCCGAAGATACAGTGGGTGATCAAATTATTACGGCCACTTGAAAAAATAACACATTTTCAGGCTTGAGTGCATGAAAATGCATAAAATAACCTTGTTTAAATGTTTATTTGTTTATAGAATGAATTTATAAGTATTAAGCTTTAAATTAAATAAAAATCGGTAACAATAACAATATTTATTTTGGTAGTAGCCATCTTTTTAAATGGGTATCCTATTTTTTCAAATGTTGTTTTTATATTTCTCGAGATTTTTAACATGCTTTTTCGTGAATTATCATTGGTAACTTTGCCTGAATTTGCATTTACCATCAAAAACATGTTTTGGGAATCAATAAGTTTTATATTGTTCGTACAATCAATTTGGTTTAATCGAGTCTTTTGTGTTAAAACCCTCGTCTTATCATGGCTAGACGAAAAGACATTTCACCTGAGAAAATTTTCGAAAAAATGGCTTTTTTTATTGAACACCGTATACTCTGAGAACAAATTCTATTGATTGTAATATTGGCAAAGTCATCGGTAGAAAAACTTTAAAAAAAATAAACGAAAATCGCCTATAAGAAAAAAAAATCTGGACGAAAAAAATGACTACTCTCTGAGATGAACGCAGAATTAAAAAAATATGCGTTAACAATAGAAAATTATACCTATGACCCTGACAAATTTGATCTAAGAGTTTGAAATAGAGATTGCCGACATGACACTCATACATACGTCACCATAAAGATATGGGTTATGTTGCTGCCGTCCAGCAAAAAAGCCGATTCTAAAAAAGCCATTTCTCACAAAGGCGATGATGGACAACGTATAAAATCCAAAATACTAAATTTTTTTTAAACTTTGTTCACTTTTGTTTGGTTAAAACTTATTTTTATTTAGTTTATAAGATTTTAAAAATAATTAAATAAAAATTAAGAAATAGAAAAATAAAAAAGTTAAGTGCATTTTTATACAAAAAACTCAATTTTCTTCCACTGGCCGTAAAAATTTGATCACCCACTGTATATTGCATCAGATGTGTCTTAGAGCATTGAATGCAGATTTGCAAACGAACGAAGAAATTCACAACGAAGCATTAATTTTAATTGAGGACATGTGCTTTATTATGCTTACCAACAAAGGATTACAATTAGGAATGATAACGCCCAATCGCCCAATGCACGACGCATTTTAACAGGAGTTGAGACGCGAAACCCAGTACGATTGCGAAACAGTAAGAGAAACCGTTCAAAGACACGTACCCTTCTAAATCAGCAACAAAAATATGTATACGATACCCTCATGCATGTAGTGAACAATGGAACTGGCGGAATTTTTGTCTTCACATCATTGATTTTGTCAACGATTCGATCGCAAAACGGTATTGCACTTGCACTTGCAGCAACGTTGTTGGAAGGCGATCGAACAGCCATTCAGCATGAATGAAACTCCAACTTGCAACCTTTCGAGGAATTCTGCGATGGCTAAAGTGTTGCAGCGAAGTAGATTAATCGTTTGGGATGAATGCACGATGGCAAACAAAAAATCTTTGGAGGCATTAGACCGCACAATGAAAGATTTACCAAACAACCAAAACCGGTTTGGTCGAGCGATGTTTCTATTGGCAGGTGATTTTCGACAAACATTGTCAGTAATGCCTCGATCAACGCAAGCCGACGAACTTTATGCATGTTTAAAGTCGTGTACTTTATGGAAATAAGTGAAGACACTCAAAATAAATATGAATATGAGAGTCGTATTGCAAAAAGATGAAGCTGATGAAGTATTTTACAAAGAATTGCACGATATTGGTAATGGAAAAATTCCGTCTGGATACATTACATTCTCTGAAAATTTTTGTCACTTTACAGAATCAAAGAATCGGTCTGATAAAAACAGACTACTAAGAAACACCATTTTTCATTATGTTGATTCGGAAATAACATCTAATTGGACATTCAAGCGCGACAATCATCCCAAACACAAATCCAGGAACTTGTGAAAGATTATGAAAAGAAAAATTAAATGTCAAATTTTTAAGCGGACACGAACTTTTTGCTAAAATTCAAAGGCAGTGGAATAACATTCTAGAAATTGTTATTCATAAAACCCTTGCTTACAAAAGCTTTGTAATAAAATACTTTACGTTTCTTGCACTAAAAAAAAAATTAAGAAATGATTCATTGTATCGTTGTACGTTATACAAATGTTTTGCATATAATTCAATACTTATTTCTAAGAATTTTTCTCTTTATTTTCAATTTAAGGGAATTTAATGTTTTTTTGTATATAAGGGTCATTTTTTAAAAATTGACATTTTTTTTGATCGTTTGAAAAAAAAATTTTTTTCAGTTTTTCTTGGGTTTTAGTTTCTAAATCTATAGTAAACAAGTAGAAAAGGAATTCTCCGAGTTGCGCAAAAATAATTTCAAATATTTTCCATTTTACGAGTATTTTTTGATAAAAATTTAAATTTTAAATTTCGAATGTACTAAAAATGTTCTTTTCTTGCATAAAATAACAATAATCCACAAAATAAATAGTAACAATAAATAGTTGAAATTTTGTGGAAAGCAAATAAATTTAATAGGATAATTAATAAAAAAAGTTGTTTGTTTACGAAATGATTTTGTTTAAAAGCATGAAAGATTCAAACAAATATTTTTAAATAACGGCACATAACTTTCTTGGAACTTTTACGGTACCCATACTGTAAGGAATGATGAAATTCAGTATATTTATCTAGAATATAAAAAAATTAATAATAATATGAGCCATTATAAACTAAAAGAACATTTATTAAAAAACAAATACGAAAATGGCCACGGAGATTACAGGCCACGGAGATTACAAAATCGACTATTTCTTAATTTTAATATAGTAAATGTAATTCAATGTCATCCAAATTATATTAGGTTCAAGTATGAGTAAATACCTTTCTTTTGGCGGTGGTTAGACTAAAAAATATTTATACGGTACAAAGATAACAAGGCCACGGAGATTACACTGAATTTTTACTCGGATGAAAAAATTATTTTGTATGCAAATTTTAAAGGAATTAACTGCAATAATTAAATTATAATAAAACATGAAATTAAAGGTTTTTTGACGTACTATAAGAAAATGCATCGTAAAAAATTATTAAAAATTGTTTAGTTGTGTGAAAAAGCGAAAATGTTTAATTAGGTTTTTTTTTTCCAAATCTTGTCACACTCGTTCAACTAAGTATTCGGACAACAAAACAATTTTTTTTTTTGGCATATCATAAAATTGAAGTTTGAGAGAAGGCCTTTCAAACGACAAGGCCCAAAATTAAATAAAAAATCATTTTCATCATTAAAAATATTAATAAAACTGATTAAGCATGAAAATCACATCCCAAAAAGGCCACGGAGATTACACATTATTAATTACTATGGCTATTCATTACCATCAATCGATCTGCAAATTTGTTCTTATAATGCTGACATATAAACACAGTTCCATGCCAAATTTCGAGTCTTTAAATTGAAATGCAAAAAAAATAGAAGCTATAACGCTAAAAATGTAATTTTTTTAAAACGACCCATAAATATCAAATACAATTCACAGAGATTACGACATGGTAAAATGAATTTTGTTTTTTTTTGGTTTTGTATCCATTTCTAATACGACGCAAAAGTCTTCTGACCTTGATTGCAAATGTTTTGCAGAGCTCCCTTATGTGCAAACTATCCTAGTATATAGGTTCACGTGACATTATTTGTATTGTTATACTGTTATACTTCATGAATGGTATAATAACACAAATCAAAAAGATAACCTTTACCTTTGAAATTCGAGAAAAAAGACAGCATTTCATTTGGACAGTTTTTGCAACGAGCAAGCTAAGAAAGTTTACCTTCAATTTTACTTTCTATTTCATTAGAAAATGAAACCATTTAAAAAATCTTTTAAGGAAAATTTCAAAAATATTAAAGGTAAGTAAGAATGCTGTTGAGATAAAGAAAATAGTTTTTTTTTTTTTATAATTTACTCGCGCTCAAGGGATTATGATTACCCTTTAAATGTTTCAACACAGCGCGGGCGTGAAGTTACGGAAGAGAAAGAAGGATAGGAAAGATGTGTGGCACGATGTTGAGACTGAAGGTGGTTGTCTCAGATTTTTTATCTCCAGGGGTGGCGGCTGAACTAAAGCGAAGAACTGCCGTGTCTTATTTCTATGTCCCTTATAATTCGCATTATTTTTTTTTATTCGTATTCATCCTTGTTAGGCATACTAGTTTAAGTCAATCACATGTTGTTAGTGTTATGCCTAAACAACATGTAATGAGTAAACAGAAACCCATTGATGACAATTTTAAAAGGTTTTAATGGAATTAAAGAAGACATAGACGACGGCAGGGATCGAACCTGTGATAATGAGGTTGACAAGCGAGCACACAACCATCGCGCCACGGCCACCCCCCAAAAAAACTTAAAAACTTTTAAATTCACACTCGCTCAAGGGTTCATTAAAAGACCCTTATACTGTTAAACACAGCACGGGCCGTGGGGAAATTAGGGGAGAGAGAAAGGAGGTTTTGATGAACATTGGCCTTGAATGTTTGCAAATTGAAATGGCAAGGGAAAACCGTGCGGAGTGGAATAATTTCCATAATCGTGTTGTGCATTCAAAGCAAAGCGGCTTCAAAAGCATTGGAGAAAAAAACTTTGCTTTCGAAGAAAAATATAAAAACGCGACTTGAGTTTGTCATATGGCCAAATAAAACAAAATGTTAAAAAGATATTGTACAAATGGAAGAAAATGAAATTGGAATAGAGGAGAGGAAATGAATGTAAAAAAAATTAACTTTACAGAAATTATAGAAAATATGGCGGTGTAAGTCTGAAGAAAAGTTTTCTAACACGACAACGACCCCAAACGTTACTGCGACGATAGTTAAGGAATAATTAAAAAATCAAGACTTTTAGGGTCTGCAGTAGCCTGCGCAAATCCCAGACCTAAATCCGATCGAGAATTTATGGTCACACTTAAAAAAATCTTGTTTAACGACTAGGAATCCCGATCAAAGGGCACGGTAGTGCCCAGCCAAGTTCTCGCACTACACCCTTTTTACAGGAACAAACTCAGGCGATTTTTGACCCCTCCCTATCTTCAGTACCAATAAAGTCAGAAACTTAAAACTCCGAATATATGCTAAGGTAGTCAGGCACAGGCGCCTCATCAAATTTCAATTTTCTAGCATAAGCGGTTCCTGAGATATAAGGCCTCAAAAATCACAAAAACCGTAACTGATTGACTCACTGACTGACAGATCATAAAAATTATGGAGCACTTCCCGACATCGTAGAATCTTGTAATTTTACACAACGGTAGGTCTTGTCATGCAAGCAGAGGAAAAAATCGAAAATTTGAAATTTTCAATTCAGGGGGCGTGGTATCCGCCCACTTTCTCCGAATTTTGGAGCACTTCCCGACATCGTATTATGGAGCACTTCCGACTGCTGTAAAACGATGAGATTTGGTGAACCGGTAGGGCTTATATTGCATGTAAAGAACCAAAAATAAACACCAAGGTTTTCCTTTCAGGGGGCGTGGTATCCGCCCACTTTCTCCGATTTGGTGTTGGTTGAATGGAGCACTTCCGACTGCTGTAAAACGATGAAATTTAGTAAAGTGGCAGGGCTTAAATTGCATACTAAGAAAAAAATATAAAATTTGAGATTTTCCATTCAGGGGCGTGGTATCCGCCCACTTTCCGAGAAAAAGTTTGATTTATATGGAGCACTTCCACTGCTGTAGAATGATGAAGTTTGGTGGAAGGGTATAACTTAATATACATTCAAAGCGAAAAATAGAAAATCTAAGATTTTTTATTCGAAGTGTCTTTTTATTGTCATTTTGAAACTATACATGCATTTTGAAATTTCATAACTTTTCTTAGAACTAGAGTGCTCGATTTGGTACTCTATGTTATGTTAACATGAATGAAAAAAGAAAACATTTGCATACCTGAAAAAATTATGAGTTTACAAAAAAAAAACTAATGTAATAGACAAATTTTATTATTTAATGATTACTGACTAAAATTTGATGGGCTCACTTGGCAAGTTTTTTTTATGCCCAATTCGAAAGGTTTTAAAAACTTGACCAGTGAACCCATAAAATTTTAGTCAGTAATCATTGTATAATAAAATTTGTCTATTAAATTGTAGCTGTTTCAATATTATTCTACTTTAAATATTCGGTATTAAACCTTCATGAAGTAAGAACTTGGGGCACTTTTAGATCTCAGTACTTTTCACGGCTGACTTATTACACAAAGGTTTTTGTATAGAAGAACTTGGCTCTTTTTTTAACATTTATGTTTTTGGTCTGATCAGCTTCAGTCGAATTGTTACAGGAACGGGTTAAAAAAAATGAGATATTTTTTTGAATATTACGAAAAACTATGCCGAGGCAGCAGTAAAAGAGGCACAAGATTTCTGGACCAAATAGGAATTAAGTTTATATTTTCAAAAGCGGTGCAAAAGTGGTCCCCTTTTCACAAACATTTATAAAGTGCTGTGCAAAACATATGCAACCAGCAAACCAGCAGATCTTTCCATCTCATAAAAAGTGTTTGAAAAAGCAAACAGCAAACTTCTTTTCACAAATTTGAAAACATTATTTATAGCAACATAAGAATTTAGAAAAAAAAAACATTATTCACTTAAACAACAAAAACGGTTTGATTGCTGTGCAAAACATTTGCAACTTTGAACCATGTCTTTCAATTTTCTTACTTTTATGCAAGAAAATGTTAATATTTTATTGCATACCCTTTATTTTTGATAACAGAAGCACATCTTCTAGGCATAGAAGCAATGAGGTTATTAATAATAGTTATTGGTATGTCATTGCACATCCTTTGAATTTCAGCATAAAGATCGCCCTTCCGCTCAAAAATTAGGCATACGATTGTTCTTTTTACTATTTCCCACAAGTTCTCAATGGGGTTTAGGTCTGGGGACTGCGCTGACCATTGCAAAACCGTGATGTTTTTCTCAAAAAGCCAGTTTGTGGCCAATCTCGACTTGTGCCTGGGGTCGTTGTCGTGTTGGAACGTCCAGACAAGTGGCATTTTCCAATCCGCATAAGGAAGCATGGTGTTTCCTAGAATTTCAACGTAGTCTTCTGACTTCATTATACCCGCTACTTGTCGAATTGGACCAATTCCTTGGCCAGAGAAGCAGCCCCAGACCATCACAGATCCACCTTCGTGTTTAACTGTTCCTCTGGTATACTTTGGATTTAGTCTAAGTTAAGTTTAAGTTTAAGTTTATTTCATTTCAGGTTACAATATTTACAAATTTCACATATATTTTACAATTTTTCTATACAGTATCAATTATCAAGGAAAAATTAAATAAGAGAACATAGTTATTCAACCATGAACAATAATTGTAACTAATACACTTTGTGGCAAGAAGTGCCAGTATCAAGTGTTTTTTATTTAAGAAGATTTATAAAAACTAATATGTCATATGGAGCCGCGCAGGAAGAGAAAGCGATTGTTTTTTTGAGATTTGAAATGGAGGCGAAAAAGATTTTTTTTTTATTTTTTCTTAGGAGAGAAAAGGTAATTATTTTGGATTGTAATGAGAAGTTAGTTCAATACTTGTATCAATATTTCTACATCATCACTATTAAGTAGCCATAATCGAAGACGGCTGAAAAAAATTGATTTACTATGTATTTGCTTGCGTATATCCCATGGTAGCTTGTTGTAAATAAAGGGAGCAATTATAGTGACAAACCGTCTATAGTGTTCCGTCCTTACTCTAGGAACTACAACAGAGTTTGAATTACGTAGTGAATGAATTTCATTCATTCGTTTGTTGTGATATCTCCCTCGTAAAAAGAATATTCTCAATACCTTAAACACATATAAATAACGAAGTGGCAAAATGTCTAGGGTTTTGAACAATGGGAGCGAGGGCTCCCATCTAGGTTTGAAAACCATTACCCTTAGTACCTTTTTTTGAGCAGTAATAAGTGGTTGCATGTTGCTTATAAATGCACTTCCCCAGCAGGTTATCCCATACTCAAGTCGGGAATTTACAAGAGCATAGTAGATTGTAACTAAAAGATTCGATGGTACAAATTTACGAAGATGATATATTTTATTCAAACTTATGTAGATTAACTGTCTTACATTAGCAATGTGGCTTTTCCAGTTTAGCTTACTATCCAGCGTAACTCCTAAGTATCTGAATTCACTAACCGGTTCAAGACTTAAGCACTCGGCACTGCAATTTAAGCGATCACAACCTGTGACGTGGTGTTCTATTTCATCCAGATTAAAAGTTTTTGAGAGCGAAAATGACATGACTTTAGACTTACTACTAAGAACCATATTATGATATTTGAACCAACAATTCAATGAAACAAGATCTATATTTATTTGTTGCTTAAGGTTTACTATATCAACTGCAGCGTAGGCAAGAGCGAGATCATCCGCGAATGCAACAATATTTCCATTTAGAGGCAAATTGAAAACAGAGTTTATATATATTAAAAAGAGCAAAGGACCAAGCACTGACCCTTGGGGAACGCCAGCTTCTGAGCAGGGTAATACCTCACTCATCATTGCATTTGCAGAAACATATTGCTTTCTATTCGAAAGATACGAGGATAACCAACAGAGGATATTACTTCTAAAACCAAATCTATAAAGTTTACGTAACAAGATCTTATGGTTAACAAGGTCAAATGCTTTGGTTAGGTCAAGGAACATACCAGCTGACAATTGAGATTTGTCTAATGTTTTATAAATATTTTCTAAAAACGCTATAATCGTGTCTTCTGTAGATTTCCCTTTCCGAAATCCAAATTGACTATCATTTAAAAGCTTATATTTATCAATAAATTTGATCATTCGAAAGGAAATAATTTTTTCAAAAACTTTTGAAAACACAGATAGCTAGGATATTGGCCGGTAGTTGTTCGGGTCACACTTGGCGCCTTTTTTGTGGATAGGTATTATAATTGATGTTTTAAGGCACTCAGGAAAAATTCCTGATACAAAGCTTTTATTTATTAAAAATGAAAGGGGAGCAGCTATATACGGATAAATTTTTTTCAAGATCACGCTGCTGATTCCATCAGGTCCACTTGAATATTTAGGTTTCAGATTAGATACGACTTTCGCTATATCGGTTTCTAATATTGACCCAAGAAAAAATGACGAGGTTGTTTGAGAATCTAAGTAAGGCTCTATTTCTAATCCGGTAGATCTTAAGGAGCTTTGTTTGTATGTTCCGGCTACATTTTTGAAAAACTCATTGAGACTGTTGCATATTAGTAAGTTATCCGTAGCAATTAAATTATTACTAAGTCGTAAACTTTGTATGCAGTTTTCACTAACACTTTTACCTAGGATATCGTTTACTATTTGCCATTGACGTTTAGGATTTTTCGCATTATATTCAAATTGACGTTTATAATAAGATTGTTTTTGATAATTTAATTGTTCAAAAATGTCTTTCCTCAGTTGTTTATAATGCAATTTAATAGGTACTTTATAAAAATTGTTTTTATTTCGTCTGTAGAAAATATTCTTTTCATTAATTTTTTTACATAGAGCATCCGTCATCCATGGTTTTAATTTAACTAGCTTCGACTTTCTGGAGCTATGTTTACAATTATCTATATAATGATTAATTATTTTGATAAACATATCAAAACCGGCTGAAGGACAATTTGAACTATATACTTGAGACCAGGATTCTTTTGAAAGATAGTCATTAAGTGCACCAAAGTTAATTTTTGTTGTTGTATTTGTATTATTGCAGTATTTTAAGCTTTTACCAAGAGTATTTATAGCCATTTTCTTCACTACAAGTTGAACTCAACTTGAGGATTTTTATTTTCAACTTGTGATTTTGTTTTTCTTCACTCAAAGTTGACAGTTTCAACTTTCGATTTTCAACTCTCCAGTTGATCAACTTCTGGTTTCCTCAACTTCCGAAAATAGTAGAAGTTGAGAGAGAAAACTTGAGAGTTTTCTCTCAAATTCAAATTTTTAATACATTTTGTTGCATCTTCTGTCAAAAATTACTCTCGGTTTCGGTTGGAATAAAAATATTTTTAAAATAAAATGATCCGAGAAAATTATTATTGGGAAAATCATCCATCGTCTGCTTCTGGAAGCGAAGAAGAAGAATTATTGGCGATTGAAAGAAGACAATATAAAATGTGTCCACGGGTCGGACTCGGAAAAATGGGACGACCATGATTTTATCTACCGATTTCACTTATTTATTTTTATTTTACAATGCACAACAAGAACCGAAACTTTAATTTTCAAATAATCGCACAGAATAAATTCAAATCTCATCAACTCTCTGTCTGTCAAAAATTTCTCAGGGAAATTTTTAAAAACGCAAGTTATCTATCTTTTAAATTTCAACTCGAGTTGAGATTTACAATAGTGAAGAAAAACAAATTTGAACTTGTCACTCAACTCTCAAGTTTGTGTCAACTCTAGAGTTGGACAACTAGAGAGTTTGCCTCAAGTTGAGCAATAGTGAAGAAAACCGCCCTTAACAGATCAGGAAACAAAACACCGGTAGCATAATGGTCAGTAATATCCCAATCAAGTACAAAAGGAGTTACTTCTAGATTATTTATAGCGTTGAGAAATATGTGATCAATACAAGTTTTCGTATTTTCAGTTACCCTAGTAGGAACATTTATAAGTGACTCAAAGCCCATCGAGGACAGAAGGAGATAATAGTTATCGCTACTAGATGGTAAACCCAAAATATCGATATTTATGTCGCCCACAATGCAAATGTTTTCATTGTTTAATAAAGGTATAATATCTTCCATGTCTTTTAGGAAGACCTCCCTAGCAACAAACTGCAGACGATACAAGCAAACGACATTTATTATAAAAGTATTTAAAATTACCTTAAGTGCAATACAGTCGGCACTTTCAAGATTCGGTGTAAAAACATTTTCTATAACAAGTGTATTTTTGACAAAAACAGCTATTCCGCCCGAAGGGTATGTATTATTACAATTAGCCAAGAGATTATAACCCGGCAACGAAAAATAACGTATTTCATGGTTGAATATCCAGATTTCTGATAAAACAATTATATGAGGTAGCTCAACAAAACTATTTTGCAGATTAGAACAAAAAGAATCAAATTGTTTTCTAATGCCTAATGTTTTGATGAAAAATTATGAAATCATTATGACTAGCGTTAAAATTTGAACCGATAAAAATCTCATTACAATTACTACAATTTTCAAGATCAAAAATTTCGTTTGGATTAGGCATAATTAAATTATAAAAATTAAAATAAATAGAGTGACTTAATATAAGTGATTCACCTCTTGGCCTCCTGGCATGATGCCTTTCATCAGATCCGTGCATATTAAATTTTGATTCATCAGAAAACAAGATCGTTTTCCATTTCGACAAATTTCAATTGAGATGAGTTCGTGCGGAATACGACCGGGCTTTTAAATTTTTTTGTTGAAAGAAATGGCTTTTTCTCTATTTGGAGACCACGCAATCCGGCCTGAAGTGTGAAGGATTTCATTTCTGATGAATACTTGTTTCCGGCCATTTTAATTAAAATTTGTTTATTTTTTACTTTTTTTTTATTTTTGGTTATCTTAAAAAGCTTTTGTCTCGATCAAACACGCGGCTAATACTTACTCAACGGACCAAGCTACAGAAACAAATTTACCGATTTCAAAATAAATCAAATTAACCGTTATCAAAATGAGTAATGGCCATCAGTTGCAAATGTTTTGCACAGCCAAATGCATTCCTTTTTTTTTTTTTGTTAAACAGTTGCATTTGTTGTACTTGTCTGTAGATTAGTGGTTTCGAATTTTGTACAGTAAGGTTGATACATATGAAGTCTAGAGCAATGGAAATACAGTGAACATTGAAAAACGTGAACTAATTAAAACCGAGGGTGTTCATGTTTTTGAGATTGTTCATGTTTTGGAATGTAACATTTTATGATTAAAATAGTATTCCTACCGTATTGTCTTACTACTCCTCTTAAAATAAAACATATTTTTTTTCATTTTATCTTCTTTTTGCTTGCAGTAGTATAGATTTATGAATTTTTTAACATTTTTACAAACACTGGTACCTACGGGTTCATACTGGTACCTACGGGTTATTAAAAAAAATGATTAGATTTCATTTTTAAATTAGAACGTTTTACAAATAAGAGTTTTATTTAACAAACAATTTTTTTAATTTTTGTCTGTTCTATTTTTTGCCAACATTTTAATAACTACAATTTCTCTATGTCGCTTTGGCCAAAATTTTCATCTGAACACCATCTCAAAGCCTTTTTAAATATTTCATATTACGCATTGTCTAATTTATGGGGCCCCCGAAGTTTTAAAAAATTAATTCAGTGCATTTTTATGTAGAAATGTTGAAAAAATGTCTGTTCACGTTTTAGAGCTTTTCGATTTGTTCACGTTTTAGAGCAGTCAATGTAAAAATTACGGTGTTCACGTTTTGGGGGTGTCACGTTTTCCAATGTTCACTGTAATTTCATTTTAACAACTTAGAAATGATGAATATGTTGTATTTTTGATGTCATAATAGTTGCAATTGTTTTGCACAGCACTGTAGGTTCTTTTAAAACATTTAGCCCTAAGACCCAACTCTAAGTTTCTGAAAACATTCCAAGATAACAAACAAAGCTTCATTTTGGCTTTATCAATATAGAACTATAAATAAAGGGGTTCCAAGGCTAATTTTGAACAAAGACACATATCTGAAGTCAAAACAAAAATATGATATTAAACTAATTCGATCAAATGAAACATTCAGAACATAAATCGCCGACACCGTATCTACTAAATCTACATTACCCACAGATGCGCATGTCATGGATAATTACACTCTTTATGTGTCAACGCCAAAGGTTAGCCTAAAAAGACAGTGTTGGAATGCAGAAGAGGAAGGCACAATAGAAATTATGCAAAAACAAAAAAGCAATTCTCCAGTCGAGAGCACCTTACGCAATCGCCCTGTTACCCATTGTATCACCCCGCAAATCTGAGTGAACTTGAAATTTTTAATTTCAAAGATGTGCAACAAATACCTATCGTAAGTGCCAAATAAAATTAGTGTTTATTCCAACAGAAAACAGAAATCCCAAGAGGTACCTATGTACATACATAATCAAAAGCTAATCTCAAACATTACCCTCAAACAAAAGCTTACTTACCGAAGTGTTGTGCCGTTTCGGCCAGGCTCGGACCCAATAGTTTGTTGTTAGACTGACCAAGAGAAGGCCAATCGCAATACAGCTTCCGAAAAACGTCGAAAACACCAATGCTCTTGTTTTGATGCTCATTTTTGTTTGATTATTTATATCTGAAATAATGAATCACCGCAATAAATGATAAACAAAAGATCTGACTTTAGAACTTTGTGCGTGCGCAACCAATCGCACAACTCTCACCTCGCCTTGTGTGTTCCTTTATTTGGTTTTGATTTCCGTTTCTTGTTTTTTATTTGGTTTTCTTTTTTCCCTCGGACAGGTGACAAGGTTTCTATCTACCAGAAGTAGCTCATCGTGAAGAGTCTGCTGCTGTTTTCTCTGTACTCTGTGTCGCCGTTTTTTTTCTTTTCTTATTGAATGTGCGATGCGAAACAACTTGTTGTAATTTAAGTAAAGCAAGTTGTAGTTATTCCTGGAATTCTGTAGTCGACCCCCAGTTATGTACATACACAATTTTCGAGTTTTTTGATCATTTAAGTTTGTACATAGAAGGTTTAACAATTGTACTGATAATACTGAATCATTTAATTTTATTTTCATTTATTTTGATGATTTATTTGTGTGTAAATTTTTTGTTTGAATTTCGTATGGTTAATTACAAACAAAAAAAAACAAATGCACTTGCTAAATTATCCGAAGTTACTGCTTACTGGGCGCTGGCGCTCGGCAGTTGTTAGAATTTGTTGGTACGCCTGCGCAACCCTCTGCATTTCTAAGAGTGCTGCCAAAATATCTTTTTAATCGATAAGTAACTTTCTAAAAACTACGTTTATATGCAATATCGAAAGATCGAGTTGGATTAGGGTTCAGATTTTCGACCCAGGTTTTTCGTCATTTGAGCTTCAAGCTCGCTTCAATACCTCATATAAACGTAGTAATTTGAGTTAAGAGCTCGATTTGGAGTTGAGTTAAAATGATGTTTAGGGAATGACATCTCATGTTGTATCAGTATTTTATTTTATAATTAAAAAAAAACAGCAACCCAGGTTTTTCGTCTCACATTTCGACTCGACACGGCTGAGTGAGTGGGATTGAGTCGAACGAAGCACATTTCAACTCAATACAGGTATACAAAAGGTCGAAGCGAGCTTCAAGCTCGAGAATACGGATAGTTCTGAGTGATAGAAAAGTGAGATCTGAAAATTTTCATCTATTAAAAAGTGATCCATTTTTTTAAAATGCATTTTATTTTGCTAAAACTGACGGGTGCGAAATTGTAAAGCGAAAATAAACGTATAAATTATTTTATTATACATTTTTCTTTAAGATATATATAAATGAGTAATTGATTTGACATTTATGTATATAATTGATAATTCATTATAAGCCGTGTTTTTTTGGAAAAGTTATCCGTAGAACAGTAGGATTTTATATGAATAACAAATACAACATCCGCAGTACGATCACTGCCGATAAAAGGAGAAGTGAAATCCTGCTGCGGATAGAGATTTGACGTTTATTCGAGTATTGGCAGTGATCCTACTGCGTATGTTGTATTTTTTATTCATATAAAATTCTACTGCACTACGGATAACTTTTCCAAAAAAACACGGCTATATTGATTTTGAAAAAAAAAAAATCAATTTTGTATCAATTAGGCTAGCCGCGCACTGGCAACTGTGATTGAAATAAAATAGTTTAATCACCAGTTGATAGATTACCGCGCACTAGCAACTCTTTACTCACGCTCACACTCTTTTCTCTCTTGCGCTTATAGAAAACAGCTCAACTGTTGCGAATTAATTTTAGGCAATCGTTTAGTTTGTGTCAACAAACTTTTCTTCCATTTCCTTTTAATGGTTTTTTTCTTATCATGCATCTGTCAACAAAAATTATAGAAAAATGTGAAAATATCGCAAATTTACAAAATGCAGACGAAGATGCTATAATAAAATAAACATGTTCGTCTTTACTATGATCTTGACTTCTGCATTTCTCGAATTTCCAGAATTGAAATTCTTCTGCATTTTGTTCTTTTTCTCTCTATCTAAAAAATATGAATTCTCTATTTGGCATTCCTTTTTTTGCAGAAATCAATTGCAGATACATTTAAAATCCACCATAAGTCACATGTAGCCATAATTTTTGTTCATCAATCGAATTTTTGAAAATTTATATGAATTTGTTTTCAGCTACTAAACATATCTAGTATGTCTCAAATAACCAAACCATATCTAGTGAACACATCCCGTCTTCTGGTACAATTTTCTTAATCCCGTTTATCGAAATCGAAAATATTCGTGTGTTGTGTGAGCGCCTGTCAAAATATTGACGTAATATTTTTTGGTTTCTCATATTTTCATAATTTTCACCTAAAAAACTCCAATAAATCATAAAAAATCATGCAGTTATCGAAAATTTGATATTTCTTTCATCATTTTCATGAAATATTTTCCAAAAAATACAAGAATCTACTAACGAAAAATCCGATTAAATAAATCCCTACAAGTTCAAACTCGAATCTAATGACTGCGAACAGCCATGAAGAAGTTTCACAATAAACCAAGAAAAGTGCAAAGTGTATGTGCAGTGTAATGTTTGTATATTTGTTTATATTTATTTTTTATTATTTATTAGATAAATAAGAAAAACGAAACAGAAAATTTTATATCCCTAGCGCTAGTATGCTCTGCGTAATTATTTATTCCTTTTTTGTATGGCCAACTCTATAACAATTGATTAATAAAAACAGGAGACCAAATTGTCAACTCTCATTAATAAGCAACGGTTGTCTGTCTCGCTACCTCTTGTTCTTAACCGAAGCGCGCTCCAATCTTTTGACCCAATTTTATAGTTTCTCAGATTTTGGCATAATTCTTCTAGTTGATTGCTGTTTATAGTTTGTAGATACACTTTAGCGCTCAACAAGAGTAATATAAATAAATTCTAATTTAAAGGACGAGGTGTTTACTTTTTGGTTTCATGGACGTTCTGGTGTATGTGTATCAAAGGAAAGGATTTAATAATGGTGGCGACAAATATACACAGTTCTTTGTGATTTCTGCCCGAAGTGAGGGATGATTTTTCCAAAACAAACAAAAACCAAACACGTCATTGTAGATAAGGTCAACATTGGTTGCTCAGCGAAGCATATCAGATTCAACTGGATGAAGAATCAGTGTTTCAAGGTGACGAACATTATTAAAAATCAGAACGATTAAGTTCCTACTATGTATTACGATTTATACATCGTTCCTATATTAGCAATTGTCTAACTTGGAAGGAACTAATTTTAGAAGAACTCAATCTTGGTTTCAATGATGTAAGTTCTATGGTTATTCTTGAAATTCAAAACTTTATTGAAAGAAAATATGCATCATAATATTGCGTTGACATATATAAAGAAACAGTTTTACACTGGCCAAAAGTTTGCAATAGTTTATAGAGTCGTCACAATGTAGCATTTATTTTCTAATGACTTATAATCCTCAACCTCTTCTGTGTGCGTTTTGTCACCAGGAATGGAGGGGACCTAAAATGTTCTCCAAAGTCCATGATGAGATACTTTTTCATCATATTTTGGAATAAACATTATAACCAATAAATATCAACTTTTCTGGAGTAAAAACATCGAATTAAATATCGGAAAAGACTCAAAAGCCTAAAAAGATGATGTATGCGCTTGCATGATGTACATCATGATGGTATGACCCATCATTACCTATTATGCAGTTGCGTGGCATATAAGAACCGAACTAGCAACAATTAGAAAATTTCTAGAAAAAATGCATATGCATTACTGGAGCAATGGGAAATTGCCTACTTCAGCAGTGGAGGTCATTATTTACCTAACCCACTTCATGTGGGGATTCGCCAGAGAAAGGTAAATGTATAGGAAATAGAGACCGAATTTCCAGATCTTCAACATCGAAATTGCTGGACATCGCAAGAGATGGCAAGTATAATAATAAGTAGAAAGCAATAAAGCTAGGGAAACGTCGAACTACTTTCAAAAATGCAACAGCCACAAAATGGTATACAGATGGATCTAGAAAATGTTAAACGACAGGTGCAGCAATTGTTGGGCCATAGGAAAATGTGCCAAACGAAATCTCCAAAGGAATTATCCTTACCAAAACATTGCCATCATGTCAGATAGCCAAGCGGCACCTAAAGCGTTAAATGTTCATCCCATCAATTCCAAACTCCCATGATAGTGTGTGGGCAGGCTAAACGACTTGGGCAAGAAAAAATATTTGTAAAAACAAGAAGTAACGACAGCCCAAACAAGATCAGAGCCCTATTGAAAACATAATTAAAAATACAATCAAAACAGAAGCCATGATGACGAAAGTATAGAAAGAACTCCCAAAACTGAGGCAGGCAAAAATACTTCTTGGGAGTTACAACTGTAGTTCAAATCAGAAAAACTTTGAAATTAAAACTCGATGTTTTCGATAAGACAGTTAATTGAGAAGTGAACCAAGTCAAATTGAAAAACAGTTAATGAAAACTTTATGTATAACTAACATGAAGCAGAATAACTGCTATTCGAGACGATCATACGATAGTATGAGATGGCACGATAGATATTTGTATTTATTATAAGGCAAAGTGTACAATAAAAAATAATTCTTTTAGAAGTACATGTTCAGGGAAATATTAAATTGAAAAGAAAAATAAATTAAAGAGAAAATATAAAGTTTGTAAAAAGATTATAATCAATATAAAATAATAGCAATAGAAATTCATTATAACATTAATTGGAAAAATTCAGTTTAGTATACAATATTTGATTAGCAAGAATGTATTTGAAAATGTAATATAAATTTAAAAGAAAAGGGCTGGCCTTAAATTAAGATTTTATCGTGTTTGAGACTTGTGTAAAAATAAATTATTTTTGAACGAGCTAAATATGTCAGACCATAAAGATAATCGTAGCGTGTTTGGTAAGGAGTTAAAAATTTGTAATTCGTGTAAAAAATGAATTGGCGTCTTGTATTTAAGAAATCAACCTTGGCAAGATTAAAGTTAATGTTCTCAAAGAATTGACAAATCTAAGAATTTCATAAAGGTACATTGGACATCTGTTTTTAATTACACTAGACAACATTACCACCACCATTCTGAAATTTAAATAAGTTTTTAATCCACATCCGAAAATTTCATTTACGAAATTGGATATATGATCATATCTGCATAACCCTTGAATATACCTAACTATAGAATAATTAAATGCAATTGAAAGCCTTGTAAAGTTTGATGAGTCTAGATTTCCGAGAACTTCGCAGCCATAATGTTATAATTGGAGCTAGCAAGGAGCGAGAAAGTTGTAGTCTTGTTGGGAGTGGGGTATAAGAGCTTGCTGACCAAAGTGAACGTAAACCTCCATAAATTCTTTTAATCACATATTTGATGTGCTCATACCATGTAAGAGTTTTATTAAAAATAAGATTAATAATAAGATATAGAACCAAATGTGTTGGTTCTTAGTTCTTATATACTTTAATTTTAGGAAAAGTACAGTGTCACAAAGACATCCTTTTGTTGGTAAATTATTATTGACTACAGATCGGCCATTCTGATCGTGAAATCGTCCCGATTACATTAAAATAGAATGAATATAATTATAAAATTACATATAAAATATCGATTATAAATTCGTATGAATTTATTATTACATCATCTAGTATCGCAATCGAATAGATTTTATTTATCTCTTTTCTTTAATTAATTTTTCGAATGGAAAACATGAAACATACAGTGTTGGCCAAAACAAAAGCAACTTTAATTGCCTCCATTATTAAGTAATTAAAAAACAAATTTAAGAATCTATCATGGTATATTTTTGTTTTTAAAATTTAAATAAATATTTACAGTTTCTAGTGGAAAATAAAATAAAATGGTTTTTGTAGTAGTTCATTAAATATAGCAAAATTAGTACAATTAGTTCAATATTAGGCTGGTCAAAACAAAAGCAACTTTTAACAAATACATATATTTTTTTTAAACTATACAAAATATTGCTAGTATTTGGTAGCAAACCCCTTGTTTTTTTTTCACTTCAGCACATCTTCGAGGCATGGAGTCAATTAAATTGTTTATTATGCTGTTTGGGATACGTTCCCAAGCCAATTTAATTTGTTCAAAGAGATCACTTTTATTTTTGCAATTAGTCCTTACAATTCGTCGATCTACAATTTCCCATAGATTTTCTAGGGGATTGAGATCTGGGGACTGTACTGGCCATTGTAACACGTCAATCCGGTTTTCTTGAAACCACGTCCTAACCGTATTGGACGTGTGCTTTGGGTCGTTGTCCTGCTGAAATATCCTTTTCAGAGGCAACTGATCTTCAGCGTGTGGCAGCATTACACTTTGTAAAATGTCACGGTACATAAAACGATCCATTGTACCATCTATTTTGTGAATCGGTCCCAGTCCATGCCCTGAAAAATATCCCCACACCATTACGTTTCCTCCTCCACGTTTTACAGTAGCTTTGGTGTAACGTGGATTTAGTGCCTCTCTGGCTGGTCTGCGAACACGACGGAAACCATCGGAACCCTTGAAATTGAATTTGGACTCGTCCGAAAAGAGTACATTCCTCCATTTTCTAACGGTCCAGTTGATTTGGTCATGAGCAAACTTTAATCTCGCCAGCTTGTTTTTGGTTGAAATAAAAGGCTTTTTTACAGCTTTGAAGGATTTTAGTCCACCATCAACAGCTCGTCTCCGGATTGTTCTCGCGCTTACACCCAGGTCCAGTTGGACTCTTATTTCTCGCGATGATATAAAAGGGTCTTTTTTGATTGATTTTATTATAGCAGAATCTTCTAGTTCTGTTGTTTTTCTTGGTCTGCCACCTCGATGAACCGTTTGGAATTACTTTGTGGATTTATAGAATTTTATTAATCGGCAAATCATTGATTTTGGAATGGAATATTTTTCCGATAAATTAATTTGACTCTTTCCACTTTTATATTCTTTTATAATTTTTTCTTTTATTTCGTTACAGTATTTGTTTCGGGCCATTTTACAAACGTTAGCTAAGAACACTGATTAGCTTGCTCGTGAACTGAATAATACCTAATAAATAGATTCAACTGCACTTTTTGCCAACACCTTTACTATGAGCAATGAATTTTTTAGTTAACGGTCTAACTTCTATTTATTAATAAGAAAAAGAGAGGTAGTAATAAAAAGTTGCTTTTGTTTTGACCAGCAAAAAAATGGATTCACTGTCCTACTTATATCATATTTAATGAACCGTTTTGAAAACTAATTTTTCTTGTCGCCTATTCAGAAGTACATATATAATGTATTAAATTTTAGAAAAAAAATTAACATGATTTGTTTTAGTTACTCATTTTTGAAAGACATAATGATGGAGGTAGTTTTAGTTGCTAATGTTTTGGCCAACACTGTATTTCATCGTCTAGAAACTAAAGATAAAGTCAATTAACAAAAACTATGAGCATTTATGAAAAAGTTAAGTTTTTTTTAATTAATATAATTTAAATAAGTCACTGTGTGCTGATTGCAGAATTCATTAAAATAACTGGTATAATCGCGTAATATAGTGAATTCACTTTATAGATTTCACATTTCCCTTTTGGATCCGCCCTCGTCTTCACCATGTCTCAAGTCTGTATCTGGTACCGCATAGAGCCTTACATTGTTCGGAGAACATATACCTTTATATGGTATTCTGGTTACCTGCAAACCGTCTATATCACCAATGACATATCTGTCGTTTGGCAGAACACTTTTTACCTCATATAGCCCTCGATACTTTGCTAATAACTTTTTATTAATACCTGGTTTAATGACGTTGTTTTTGATCATAATATAATCGCCTTTCTTATATTTTGTTTGGGTTTTATGACGATTGTCATAATACATTTTGTTTCACGTTTCTTCTTTCCTGATATTTTCTTCTTCACATCTACATTAAGTCCTACAGGTCCTACACAATGAGAAATTCTTTCACTTTATCACACAATTGTCCTTTCTGATCTCTACCAAATGAAACGGTGCTAGGAGTGAACCCAGTACTTCGGTTCACGCTGTTATTGATTGCAAATTCAAATTTATCTAAATACTTATCCCAACCGCCTGTGGATAATGCTTCACACTGTTTTGCCAACATAGGTTAAGGCGTTCCACTTGGCCATTGGATTGTGGAGAGTGCGTCGCCACCTTGACATGCTGAATATTATTATCGATTCAAAATAGCTTTTATGACCTTTAGTCCACAAAAATTGGCGTTTCGTCCCTGTGATCTCACATGGACTCATCAGTTGACTGTGAGGACCTTGTCAATACGCAATTTTTGTTAAATTCAGTTCATCTTACATCGATTTTTTGACAAAAATTAAATGTGAACTATACCCAATAATAGTGCTAAGTCTTCACTTGGCTGATTTATGTCAGTAGTATATGGAGGGCTCACAGCTGTAGCGAACCAAGTCATTTAAAAAAAATCCAAAACTAACGCCAAAATTTCCGCAAAATTGACCTCTATTTAGAGCTGTAATGAACTACATAGTTAATAGAATTTAGAATTTAGAATTTAATTCACAACTCATGTTTCTAGCTCAAATTTAAAAGCTACGTAGTTCTATTTAGAGCTGTAATGAACTATACATAGTTCATTACAGCTCTAAATAGAGGTCAATTTTGCGGAAATTTTGTAGTTAGTTTTGGATTTTTTTAAAATGACTTGGTTCGGTACAGCTGTGAGCCCTCCATATAGAGTTTGTATTATAAACACCTTCACATAGGAAAATGTGCCAAACGAAATCTCGAAAGGAATTATCGTTACCAAAACATTGCCATCGTGCAGATAGCCAAGCGGCACCTAAGCGTTAAACTTTTATCCCATCTATTCTAAACTCAAATGCGATTGTGTGGGCAGGAAAAACGACCTCGGCACAAAAAATATTTGTAAAAAAAAAACGAATAAGGACACCCCCAACACGATCAGAGCCCTATTGAAAACGTAATTAAAAATACAATCAAAACAAAAGCCATGAGGACGAAATACTGCAAAAATACTTCTTGGGAGCTACAACCAAGAACGATTTATATCCTTCTTCGGTTTAAGCAGCCTCCGAACGATCACGGGTTTTCTGACTGGCCACTTTATACTGAGAAACCATCTCAATATTCTTGGCCGGGTCAGCAGAGCCATATGCAGATTGCGCAATACTCATAAGGAAACACCGGTCCACATATTAGCTAGATGTGACGCACTCATCCATCAAAGACATAGGTGTCGGGGACGTCACCCGAGAGCAAATTAAATTATTTTTATTTGACCAAGATGAAATATATTTTTTTTTGTTGAAGAATCTGGTTCCTCTTCGGCTATTTAATGTACAATGAAACTAATTTATTTAATTTATTTTCCTGACGTTTCGAAAGGGGTTGCTGTCTTCTTCAAGGAATCCTTTATTGAAACAATAAACCACACACACAGTTTGACAAATTTGGTTAAAAAGAAAAACAAGTTGATTGCCTTTAAAAAAAAGTATACATATATAAAATCAAATAAAATGAGTTATTTATCCAATTTTACATAAAAAAATGTTATAAAATCTTTTAAGAGGCAAGAAAATATTAAAATCAGAAATATAAAAATGTTGCACTTCTTAAACGAAGATCAGTTTTGTTTTTTTTTTTTTTTTGTTGTTAAATGAAAATTTAAAATTTCTTGGCATGAGAGCAGTAGACTGCGGAGATGTTTTGAATATTAAAATCAGAAATATAAAAATGTTACACTTCTTATACGAAGATCAGTTTTTTTTTTTTTTGTTAAATGAAAATTTAAAATTTCTACGCAAGAGAGCAGTAGACTGCGGAGATGTTTTGAGTGCCTTTGTTTTCTGTTCATATTGTTCTCTGCTCTGTTCATATTTTTCTTGTAGAGTTTCTAGGGTGTACCTTTGAATCCACTCCATATAGTTAAGTTTCTCAAGAAAGCTAATCTGGAGAAAGAGCGAAGTGAACCATCTGATTATGCTCTAAACGAGGACATAATAGATCTAAGGTCGCAGTGCAATTAAACCCTTAATTATTTATTTAACTAACAAATAAATAGATCGGAAAGGAACGAATTTACCAAAAAAAATTAACTCTCTTGTATTGTGGTTAATACAGAAATTAGTGAGAAGCAGGGGTTTTTCACGTACCACATTATCATGGTTCACGCTCTGATGTTTGTCAACCTTAAAGGTTTTTATGGTCGTTGAGTATTTCAAATGATAAATGTATTGCTCGCAAAGCATAAATGATATTATGTATTCAAATTAATTGTTAGGTAGTGAGTAATAAATAGTGTGTCGAAACCCAAAAAAGTCAGTGTTGAAGATAATTAGTTTATCCACAATCAGTTACTTTTCTCAGCACGATATGCAAATTGGAGCATAAATACAAATTAAGGATGGAACACTTTATATGGTAACATAAAATATCTAGCACAAATACTTTATAGTGAACAATTCTTCGCGATTTAAGAAATCTCAAAGCCAGAATTATATATGGAACTTCCAACGCATTTTAAAAACACACAAGTTTTGTGAAACAAGTTAGAAAAACCTACGTTTGTTGCAAAGTATATCGACGATATATTTGCCGTGATCGAAAAACGGAAAATAGATAAAGTGCTACTGATCCTCAACGAATTCAATCCAAAAATCCAGTTTACTGTTGAAATATATATAATAAAAATATATAATAATATATATGTATATAAAATAATACAATAGCGTTTCTTGACGTCACCATCCATAGAGAGAATGACCACCTTCTATTGGACTGGTGTCAAAAAGTACAGCATCAGGAAGATTAGTCAACTTCCATTCCAACCAAGTCAGACACACTATTATTAATACTTCCTTGAACCTCATTGAGTGACGAACGATTCCACGCTATCAACGAGAAGAAAGTAATTAAAATCCTCAAAGCCAACAGCTATCATTCGTGGTCTGTTTTTGAGGCACAAAGATAAAACTGCCCGTGAACTGAATATGGATCCAAGAAATGGCTACTTCAAAAGTATTGTTTATGTTCCAAGTTTGACTGAGAAGTTTAATGAAGTCATCATCAAAAATCTAAAGGACGTTCGCTTGGTCTTCAAATCAAACAAAACCCTTAGTCACCTCTTTACAAGACTTAAAACGGAACCGAAACAAAAGAACAGATCTTAAAATTAATTGTAAGGGAAAACCAAACGAACCATGCAATTTGTGCTACATCGGAACCAGAAACCAATTCCTTCGATAACGCATTTCAAATCATAGATCTGACATCAAATCTAATAATCCTGCAATAACAACCTTGGCGAGTCACAGCATCGAAAACGGTCATTCTCCAGATTTTGAAGGTGTCAAAATCTTGCAGGCCGGAAAACATGCATTGGAACGCTATACTTTAGAAACATTACATATAATGAGTAATAAAAACAACATGAACGGAAAATAAGACACACAAAAAATTTCTGCCGTCTAATGCTTGTTTGTCTCTTTATTTATGTTATTTTGAAAATAAGTTTCCTACTTAGACTAAGCTTTATTTGACTTGTACTTTTCTGTTTTTTTTTTCTTTGTTTATTTTTTTTTATATTTTTATGATAACAATCATTTATAAACGAAGGTATATATGGTTAACATCTACCAATAAATAATAATTGCGTCTTAAAAGGCAGCATCTAACTGATGAGCCCACTGTCGTACCTGGGCGAAACGCACTTTGGAGTTGAGGTCGCTAAAACTTTCAATTGAACAATCATTTATATTTTATGTTAAAAAAAAAACGAATATCTTATAAACAAGTGAGTGTACATATATTTGATTGTTTTAATTGTTATTATATTCTTGAATTAACTGATGTTTTTTCTTTGTATTTTTTGTATTAATAATGTTCCCCTGAAGAAGGCAGCAAACGTTGCCAAAACGTCGGACAAGCCAATGTAACCTAGTTGCTTTATTGCCAAAATAACAGTGACCAAAAAACCCCAAGGAAAGATAGATTTCAAATCGATTCCACTCATCTTATTATTATTGTTATTATTGTTTATTAAGTGAACATAAATGTACAAATAAAGATTTGAATAGCTACCAGGGTTTATAGCTGAACATCATTACTAATGTTTTCGAGGAATACTTCTGTTTCCTTTCCTGAGGAAAACCCGAATAAGTTCAAGCAAGATAGAAAGACATGTAATGATGATATTCGACGAACCAAATTTTTGCATGATAAACAATTCTAAACCATTAAATTGTTTTTCTGACCACAGTCCCCTGTTGTTCTCATATTCGTTTCCAAATTCACATTCTCATTCATCGGAAGCGGATTTTGAACAGCCGCGTATGAAAAGAAATATTTCACCCCTTTTCATCTGGCTGTAATCTATAAGGCCAAGGTTCCCATATTTGAGCAGGCTCTAATAACCCACTTGAACCTGTTGGAAGCTATAACAGAAACAATTGAATCTCTCGATCTCTTTCCATTCTTTTCCATATAAACAGTGCAAGTTGCATTCTTCCCCTTAAACAATTTAAACGTAATACTCGCGCTTCAGGGAATGCCCATCAGTTTACCCTTGATCCCAACTTCGGACGTACTGTTAAATTTAGAGATTCTTTCTTTAGTCGCACTGCACGAATGTGGAATACTTCACCTGACTCAATTTTTCTTTTCCCATTTTAATAAGGGTAGTCATAATCCCTTTAGTGCGCGCAAAATTATAAAAAAAAGAACTGTTAAAATATGTAGTACCCAAGGGGTAATTGAACTGTCGTGCACCTCATAAGAACCTCATACACAAATGTTTTTCAAGGGTACTACCTCATGCGAGGAAGTCACAAAATCCTCAAATTTATTTATTTATAAGTTAATAGAACTCATAAAATCATATAATGATTTTATAAAAATTAATTAAAATTAAAGAAAATAAATTATTGTAGGTTACATTATTAAAACTGTAATGGGTATTCTAAAAAAATAATAAAACAAAAATTTAGAATAGAATTTGGAGTTCTATAACCTGAAACCCTTGCCTTCTATTTTACTTATAAGATTTACCTCCATTGCTACTAATTAAGGAGCGTTATTGTATATATATTTTTCGAAGTTTCTTAGACTCAATGGTCATTAATAAAAATTAAAATTTATTATCAAATAAACTTTGTTCTTAAATCAATACGGCAATGCAGATGAAAACTGAGCTCCTGAGTTAATTTTATCTCGAAAAATGTTGGTTCAATTTAGGATTTTGGGTCCATTCTAATCTAAGACAGATTCTTCTCAATCATCTCATCTCAAAAAGGTTCTATTTTGTTACAAATAACTTTATCCAAATCTCCTCTAAGAACAATTCTGAAATCAAATGCAAAACAGATCTAATACATAAAACTGTTATTTATACCTCAAACATACGAATTTTTAAACAAGCACAATTTTTAAGTTGCGTATCAATTTTTAAATACACATTCGTTCCCTTTCTCATGAATCTCTTTTATCACTATTCCAGGAAACCAAAAATTCATTCGACATCACAACATCTACATCGTATAGAAATTAATTCCTATAACCATTATCAACTAACTCTTTAAAATACCACGCTACAGTAGTTAAAATAAATAGAAAAAACTCTTGGTCGACGGAAGGCAAAGAAAAAATTCTTTAAGACGATTTAGTTATCGGAAAACATGTGCGATCCACACGAGCAGGGTCAAAAGTGGAAATGCGAATATTGCACTTACGAGAATTTCCCTTCAGCCATAAAATGTACCATGTGCAAGGGCTTGAAACCTCTTCTGAATGAGGACATATTTCGGTAGTTTTATTTAATTTTTTTGTTTGTAATATTCTTTATTTTGAAATGCATTCTTTCAGACTAAGCCCTCCCCAATCGACAGCAACACATGTAGCTTCATCACTGGTAGAAGCATCCAGTTTGAGTTTATCTCAGAGTAATCTAAGTGCTTGCGGACTTCCTATACAGGACTCATCAAAATCAAAATGGTCTTGCAAAACATGCACCTACTTCAATTGGCCACGAAGTCTGCGTTGTGTCCAATGCTACACAAAACGTTCAAATTCCAACGAAGATATGTACTTCAATGATGCCGGCAAAAGCAGTAGTAATCGTCAAACTCCAGCCTCTCCTTTGCGAAGTCCCAAAGCGAGTCCTTCTCCACCAATAGAGACAGCACCAGCTCCCACCAGTACCAGGATTAATGAAGATTTAAATTTTATGAATAACATCTCTGGTTCGGATCTAGATCTAGTGGCCAGCAGTAATAACTTAGCTTCGAGTAAAATCAGTCCAATAGGTTCAATAACGAATTTAGCTAGTTCAAGAAATTCGCTAACAAATTCGCAAACTGCTGCAGGTGCGGTCGGAACTCGTGTCAGTCCTCTTGAGGCAACAACACCACAACACCAACCACAACAGCGTTGTCATATCGCAAAGTGGGCTTGTAATGTAAGTTTTAAAGAAAAACGCATTCAAATTAATTTGTTGTATATGTTTATTGTATTTTAGGTATGTACTTACGAAAATTGGCCGAAGAGTCTCAAATGTTCTATGTGTGGCCGAGCAAAAGACGCATTGATCTGTGGCAATGAAGGCTTATCGTCTAGTAATAAAGTGTTGGCCGAGAAAGATGAAGGTTTCGGTGCGTCTAATAATACGCTGTCGAATAACACGTTTAATAACAAACACAGATATCAACTTGGTACAATATTTTTCAAGGGTCACTAAATTTTTGTGTGCAATAAATATTAAATTTTATATATTTTGATGAAAAATAGGTTCTTCAGAAACTATAAATAACTGTGATACAATGCAGGAGAGGCAAGAGAGACGTCAGCGGCAAATAAGACGGCAAGTTGATTGGCAATGGCTTAATGCATGCTTGGGTAAGTTCACTTTAAGTAAAAGCAAGAGTTGTCAAGAAAAATATTTCTTTTGGAATCATATCTACTTATCATTTTTCGATGAGTGCTATAAGCGGATTATTAGAGCAAACATTTATCTAGAAAGTGAAAATACTCTGCTGACCGCATCCTAATAAAAGTTGAGGGGACATATTTGCCTTTTTGAAATTAATTCATTCATTTGGGTTCGTAGAAGGGTGAGAGTGGTCTCATTTCGAGAGGCGTTTCGTTTCCTTCCAGGTAAGTCGTCATCATGCGTTGGAACTGTGGGAAGCCGTCAAATCCTACTTTAAAAAATGTTTACGTTTTTCCACACTCTGTATTCATTTATGCCTAAATTATATTATCTATCATACTTTGGCATTAGAAATTTAAAAAAATGGAACTTAACTCTTAAATACTATTTTAGTATACCTAGTCTATTTCTTAGCATGATTTGACTAAAGCTAGACTTGTCTTGTGCTAAATGATAATATGACAAAAAACTTGTTTTTTTTTTAATTGTACTCCGATTCCCTCGTTCATGAGTATCTCTTGTCTGGAAAAAGTGCTTATCGCTAATTTTAAAAGGTGAAAACCCGTCAGCATACGCACTTGTAATAGCTTGCATCTCAATACTCCAAAATAAACATGAACCTGAAAAATTAGAGTGACGCCAAAACCTCGACAGTACCCAGCAAAAACGCGATTTTTATTTAACCTTTTTGGTACACTGTCGGGATGTTTATCAATATATTTGCATTACCAGCGTATTTTCTTTGGCCTTCCTTTTCAAGTCAACAATGCGCATTTTCTCAAATTCTCACATAAAACAGTTGATAACATTAAAAAACACGAATCCAAACCAAACTGACAATTTATTTAAATGTCTAGCGGGTGCTTCGTAAACAATAACAAAAAAAAAAAATAAAGAAATTCGCATAATTTTAATCCAGATCTTAAGTTTTCAAAGTACTACCCCTTGCGCGAAAGTGACAAATTCTTCAAAAATAATCAAATACAAAAAATTGTTCTTATTTTGGTCTGACTTTTTGTTATTTTCTCAAATGTCTTCACTAGGCAATCTTTCACTCTAATATTTTAATCAATTAATCATTCCCTTTTTATTGCAGGTGTTGTTGAAAACAACCACAGCGCTGTAGAAGCTTACTTGTCTTGCGGAGGTAACCCAGCTCGTTCCTTAACTAGTAGTGAAATTGCAGCTTTAAATAGAAATTCTGCTTTCGATGTCGGCCACACACTTATTCACTTAGCGATTCGTTTTCATCGCGAAGAGATGCTGCCAATGCTATTGGCTCAAATATCTGGCTCTGGACCCGGAATCAAAAGGGTTCCATCGTATGTGGCCCCAGACTTGGCCGCTGATATACGTCGTCATTTTGCAAACACTCTAAGAATGCGAAAATCTCTCTTCAATTGTCATTACGTCCAGGAGCATGCAACTTTTGCCTTACCAGTAGAAATCGAAGAACTCCCTATACCCATACAGGAACAACTATACGATGAGCTCTTAGATCGTGATGCTCAAAAGCAGCTGGAAACCCCTCCGCCTGCTCTCAATTGGTGCTTGGAAATTACAGCTCGCTTAGGTTCTCGGCTGTTTGTTCTATGGAATCGCAGTGCAGGCGATTGTCTTTTAGACTCTGCCATGCAATCCACTTGGGGTGTATTTGATCGAGACAATACTCTAAGAAGGGCTTTGGCTGACAGTCTCCATCAGTGTGGGCCAGTGTAAGATTCTTGAATATTCGTTACAGGTTATTTAGGTTTATTTGAACTTATTTTAGATTTTATTCACGATGGAGGGAATATGAAATGATTCAGGCAGCTATGAATCAATACACTTTGGAGGAGGCACAGTGGGAAGAAGACTGGAGCACTTTGTTGTCACTTGCTAGTCAACCTGGCTCCTCCTTGGAGCAGTTGCACATTTTTACTTTGGCACACATACTGCGTAGACCGATTATCGTGTACGGCGTCAAGTATGTAAAAAGTTTTCGAGGTGAAGACATTGGTGTTGCTCGTTTTGAAGGTAACTTTGTTTCATTCTTCATACTTCGATTTTTGTTTTTGTTTGCATTTTGTTTCATCCTTTTGTCTTGGTAGGCTTGTACTTGCCCCTATTTTGGGATCAAAACTTTTGCATTAAGTCGCCAATCGCTCTGGGATACACTCGAGGACACTTTAGTGCATTGGTCCCAATGGAGCCATATGCTAGAATCGATGCTCGTCGTGATGAGCCTGGCGATGTTACATTTTTACCATTGATGGATTGTGAGTCGAAGTTGTTGCCCATACATTTCCTAACCCAAGCCGAGGTACAATCATAAATTCTGAAAATTAAAGAAATTCACTAACTAAATTAAATGGTTTTAGATGGGACGTGAAGAAACAATTATGAGACAGTGGCTGGATGTTTGCGTCACTGAAGGGGGGCTCCTAGTAGCTCAACAAAAGCTAAGGAAACGACCGTTGTTAGTTGCACAAATGCTGGAGGAGTGGCTTAATCATTACAGGAGGATAGCGTAAGTTTTGTTGATAATGTTGATTATTATTACTAAGACCATTTAAATATAAGCTTTCGAAAAAGTTAAGCTAATAGCTCAACTCATACTGTCAATTAATTTTGGGAGATAGAGTCTCCCCATATTGAATTTAAACTTGACATTAAAATGATAGAAAAGACGAAAGAGTGGGTTCCGTTATTTTCTCTGTCTCTGCTTGTTAATTCGGCTACAGCCTTAACGGCTTGGTTTTTCTGGTATAGCAATTTTTTTTTTAAATGATTTAAAAGTTGTACATGTTATCTTATCTTTTTTAAACCGCTAAAACGATTTAAATTTGTTTGTACATGTGATTTCGATATTCTTAAAATGATTCTAATAAAGTAATGATCTTATTTAAGTCACCAAACTTAACAATTCTTTTATCAAGAACGAGGTAAACGATTATCTATGTTTGTATTGATATTTAGTATTTTGAGTCTCACTTATTTGATGTAGTAATTAAGTAGGCAATCGGAATTCTCCAAACTACATATTTATTTCGTAGACAGGTGATTGCCGCCCCGTTTGGAAGACGTCCACAAATCACAGGCTATTCAAGTGAAGGAGACACAGATGAAGAATAATAGTGAATGCTTTATTTAACACATTAAATTGTAAACTTCATTAAATCTTTGAAGTATTTTTCAAGCTCCGCCACCCAGATTAGGTATATTATTATAAAATATATAAATTTTATTTTTTTGTCTTATTAAGGAACAAAAAACATATACATATACATATATACTGAATTCTCTACCAAATTAAGTTTACAACAAATAAAAAAAAAAATGAAAAAAAAAACAGAATTATAAATAGATTTTAAAAAGTTTAATAGTAAGATGTTTTTTTCAAACAATAATAGATTTAAATAAAAAAAAGAATTATAAACAAAAAAATCATTTATCTAAACAAACAAAAAATTGAACGCGTATTTTGGGTGCGTTATTACTGTACATTTTCGGGAAAATTTATTGCAATAAGTTTTAATCTTTTTTTATATATAACATAATAATAATAATAATAAATAAAAATAATAATATAGATATAACGTTACTAAATATTTAAATATTATACAATATACATAATGATTAATATATTCATATAATTAATTTGCCTACTATATTATTAGCTATTATTAAAATTCATTGCTTTCGGTAATATTATTGTAGAAATAAAACTTATATGAGAAGTGAAATATTAAAATTATTTGGGTTTTATTCCGAGAAACTGTGTGGAATCTGGTACCTTTATTCATAATGATAATTAAGTTCCAGTGCCCGTTTTCCTTTATTGGTTAAGCCTAGTACTCACCTAGCGTGAAATGAAAAATAAATACGTTCCAAATTACACGCGAAGAATAAAAATGAAAATAGAATAAACTTTTCCACATGAATTTTTGATACTCACCTGAAATACTGAATAATTTCATTAAGTAAACTCTCGAGAGCAGTATCAAAAAATTCTTTATTTCTGTTTATAAATTTTCAATTTTTTATTTTGAAACAAAATATTTAAATTAACTGACAAATGTCACAGTTTTCCACGCTGCCTTAAACTTTTTCCTGATGGTTGCACATTGAGAAATGAAAATTTGGCGTGGAAAAAGTTGTGGAACATAATTGTTTTTCCAATCCACATTTTGGTACTCACCTGTCGTTGGGAATTTCATGCTAGTGAACCAGCCGCCACATTTATATGAAATTTTCATTTTCACTTGAACTGATTACTAGGCTTTAAAAGGTAAAATATTGTAAATGGTTGACTATTCCGGATACACATGAAGATGTTTTTGATTATTAACTTCACACTTTTGAGTTAACGACCTGGGGCCTTATGTAAAACGACAATCGTAAGTAATACCGCGTATTCGGTAAATTGCTGTAATGAGAAACGAGAATTATAATAGATTATGAGTAACGAGAGTTGTAAATAAAAACGAAATTCGTTTAAAATTAACGAGTGACAAACAAGCTTTCGTTTTGGGTTTGTTGTCATTTCTCATTTGTTAAAATTGGGGAAAAGTTGCTTGAACCTTCAAAATATTTTATCCTTAAATACAATATGGGAAGGACTAAACTTTACGTACGTAGAACTAGAAAGTCTCATAGGGATCGATGAATCTCTAATAAGTCGCAACATAATTTCTTATTTTTATTTTTTTTTTGGAAGGAACTCATTTATTTGCGTAGGTGGAAGCGGTTTTATAGTGGTCTCTTTCTGAGAGGTGTGGTTCTACATTTGTATATCCTTCCAGGTCAGTCGCCGTCATGCGATTAAACATAATTGAAGGGTTGTAAGTCTAAAGGGTCTAAGTGCCATTTTTATAATTTAGAGATAATCGAGAAAAACAAAATAAAAAGCCCTTTGGCACTTAGGCTCTGCCACAACTTTATTTGTGTGTGTGTACAGTTTTAAAAGAAATAGGCACTTGAATCCATTTTGATATTATAAGGCTTGGCACTTAGATTGTATTTTGATAAAAATATTGATTTTTGATTTTTTGGCACTTAGACCCTTTAGACTTACAACCCTTCAATTGTTGTAAGTCTTTTTAATGTAGAATAAAACGGCCGTTTGTTTTAGTGGTTAAAGGGGTTTTTTGTATACCCTTATTTGTTTGAATTTGATGTTTAATTATTTTTCTTCAAATTATATACTTTTTAAATAATTGCTATTTTGCCAATGTTAGCTACATATCGACGGTTAACTATGAATACCTCCTATGTCGCATTTTGTAAACTTTAAAGGGGACACAAAAAACTGATTATAGTCTCAAAATTAAAACGCATAATAATAAAATTTTATATGTACATAATTATCAGTTTTGAATATCTATGATGTGAAATAGTTTAAATTTTAAAAATTCAGCGAAGCAGATGGAAATTATTAACGAAACTGCATCAAAAAGTGAATTTCACAAAAAATTATGTTTGGAGATATTCATAGTTAACCGTCGATATGTATCTTTTTTTTAAATATTTTTAAACCTTGCAACATACCTACCCCTAGGACCCCAGGTCTCAAAGAACACAGAATTTACTCACCAGGGTGACTTCAGGTTTTTCAAAAAATAATTTATATCGACTCACACAGGTTAATTTTCCCAAAAACATGGCCAAAAATATTTTTTGTGTACTTTCAATTTATTATTGCATGAAAACATTAAAAACAGTTAGTTTTGAAGGAAAAAAATGAAATTTCACTTTGCAGACATTTTGGATTTTGCCTTAAAAAAAGTCATTGTAATTTCTGGAGGCACTTTTTCTTTCAAAAAATTGATTTTTACTGTCAGGTCATAGGACGTGCAACTTCTTAAATAATCAGAGAGCTGATTTCTTGACAGTAAAATTAAACTTGATCGCGATCCTATGTATGTAAAAAGTAAAAAGTTCAAATTATAAAAAATGCCCTTTCTTATCAAGCTTAAGAGTCAATATTTAAAAAAGTCGCAATACATTTTGACTGTTTCTCATTGGGGAAAAAGAAACCGAAATGTTAAGACTATATTTACTGACACTCAAATTGAATTAACTTTTACATTATTAAAGATATTTTTTTTTGTAGTGATCAAATACATTGCATTTATTGGCTTCAAAATTATCTATACACTTAATATATTGAATAAAAAAAAATTATCCTCAATTTTATATACCACTAGCAACAGAATCCATGTTTAATAATTTTAGAAACCGACCACAAAAAAAAAAAAAAAAAAAACAAACCAAAACAACCTCACATCAAAGACCAAACTTGCTACTGCACTAGTCTATTTCAAGTTTGCACTTTAAAAGCAGCATCTGATTAAACCGTTATAATCTGCATCGAATGATCAATGAGGTTTGAAGCTCACACTATTTGGAAACAACTTTGTATTTAAAAAAAAAAACAAATCGGTTATATTTTTTTTATAGTTTTGGCCATGTTTTTGGGAAAATTTACCTGTGTGCGACCTCAGCAAACTTTCAGGGTTAAACGAACAAACCTAATATTTTCCAACGTTGTTCAAGGTAAAGCGACTCATTTCGTTCCGCGGAGGTATGATACCGACTTTTTGTCAAGACTTCGGGCTGTTCAAAAGAACCTATGAAACCACTAAAAAAGCCCACCCTGTATGATTAGAGAATAAATAATTTTGGATTAAAGTACAACGTCACCTATTGTGCCCCCGTCTAGAGCTGAGAAATATCGCTCATATTCTACATCTCTTCCTATAAACTTACATACTGCCTTGAGAAACTTAAGTATCTGAAATATTTTCAGAGATTATACTTTCTTGTCCCAGATATAGCTTTAATCAAATCACTTGGCCAATGGTCGGTTACGCAGAGAGAGAACAAAAATAGCGCTCAAGAGATTTAATGAGTGAAGGTTATTTCTTAAATTTTGCAATGTCTATAACTCAACTTTGTTTTTCTTTAAAATTAAAATGCAGTTGCATGTATGAGTTTTATTTTTCTTTTATTATGAGATTGACAAATTTCGACATTATTTCATTACATTTATTCATTTTATTGTGTACACCTGGACCCCATTCCAGCTTCAAGAACTCAAAGATGGCATCATACGGACTATCTCTCCCATGATATTAAGACGATTCATAAGTTAGCTTTAAAAAAGAAAATGTATCTAGATACGAGTTGTCAAGATATACTTGTCGGGATGATCTCTTCATATGAATAAAGAATCTTTCTATTCATTAAAATTATTACTGAAGGTTCTTTCAGGTTATTCAAAATTAGTTCCTGCATCCATTTACAGAAATTTTCGAAATTCATGGCACGTGATAGTCTTCTACCAGATTTGAATAAAAGTAAGTCGTTTTTATATATTTATCCTCATTGGCCCTTAGTAATAGACATTCATAGAATCGGTTTTAAAGTCACTTTTTGTTAGATGTAGAAAAGTTGCTTTTAAAATTTCGTAGTAACAGATCAAATTTAACAACAGTCTTATTTATACCAATAATTGTGACTCATTTTCATTGTATTTTGCAACTTTTTTTTTATTAAAGGTAGTTCGAAATTTGTCCTATAATATAAAAATAATATTAATATAAAAGTCTCAATTTTATCTTAAAGTAATATTGATACAAATCTAAAAATCTTCCCTTTTCTCCCACTAGAGATGAAATACTGTTTTTAAAATTGAAGAATAAGCCATGATCATACCTCATGTAAAAAATGTTCAATGCTGAAACCTAACCTCTATTTTACTGTGAGGGAAACAAAAAACAAAACCCACCTCTTTCTTCAGCCACATCGTAGCAGCGATGACATTTTTTTTCAAGATTTCGTTTGGCACATTTTCCTATATGGCATTTACTTTCGTCCGGAAAATACTTTCAGACTACCTCATCGACGTAAGAAAGTTTAATTCTGGTTCCAAAAGTTCGTGCACCTATCTCTTAAAACATTCTCGATCTTTTTAAAAAAGATAGAAAGACCAATCGTCAAAAAGTCAATTATTAAATCGAGCGATCGCTTTAGTGCTACGCGATATTGACCCAGAATGTAAGCTCTTTCATCTGTTTCCTAAATTTGCGAGAGAAAAGCCTTGGTTTAATGGCAGCAACTTCACAGTGGATATTTCCTTTAAGGGTCTGAATTGTTGCTTATAGCTTCCGATATATCTTCCCAACCATACACACTCCGTACAAAAATTAGAGGATCACCTAAAATTGTCGACAAATGACCATTTTTCAAACATAGCTTCGATTATTTCCATGAAAAAAAATTGATTTTTTTTAATTAAAGCTTAAAGAGTTAGCTACATATAATTTTAAGTCGGAACAGATGGCGCTGTCGTTAAATATTTCAAAACGTCAAATTTAAACAACGAATTTCGACTTTGAAACACTGTAGCAACTACAGCTTATTCAATTTTCGTGGTAGAAATGGAAACTATGTCAGAAGCGATATTAAATATACTACATTTATATACAATTTCGAACGATCGTGTTTCATCATTCAGGATAATTTCAAATCAATTTCTCAACATACCAACAACAATTCTTGTCGTGTGTTGTTGAGTGGTGTGGTGTTTCGATAACTGTGCACGCTAATCAAGCTAGCTGTCATAGAGGAAATATATTTCCTCTATAACTTTGATCGTGAATAATATTTGGCAAACACCATGAATTCAATTTCTGAATAGAATTTGAACTGAATGACTCTTATATATTATTGTTTAATATACAAATCTTACTGAAATTGATTAAAGAAAATAGCAAGTTCAATCGTCGCTTTCATGGTTGTATGTAGATTTAGCACATTCAATTGTTAGTTTCGCAACTACTTGGGTCGAACAACTAAAAAGTTTGTGTTTTGAAACAAACTAAACGATTGCCTAAAATGAGTGCTATTTTGTGCAACATATAATTATATGCACCTGCGCGGACATTCAACCAAATAGTTCATGTGTTTTCTATAAGCAACCAAACAGTTGTGCAACTAAAAATTGAATGTGCGTGCCTAGCCTTACAGAATTGATTTCTTTACAAATGTCATAATTTTTCAGCAGGACTTAAAGTGGATTTACATGTTTCTGCATCTGCAAAATGCAGAAAAGTAGAGAGAGGCAGATCTCCCGAAAGTGGGAGAGAATACACAGGTGCTAACTCTTTTTTACTTCCTATAAACTGCTATAACTTGTTGGCCTGTTAATACGAAACTATGCAATGCAAATTTAACTTACCTCTATTTTCTTCCATTTCGATTTAATGTTTTTTTCATATCATGCGTCCGTCAACAAAAATTATAGAAAAATGTGAAAATATCGCAAATTTACAAAATGCAGACGAAGATGCTATAATAAAGATGAACATATTCGTCTTTACTATAATCTTGACTTCTGCATTTCTTGAATTTCCTATAAAGCAGAAATGAAGTTCTTATGAATTTTGCTCTCTATCTAACAAATATGAATTCTGTATTTGGCATCCCTTTTTTTGCAGAAATCAAATGCAGATATGTACATGTAAATCCACCATAAACGAATGTTGAATACTCTACCTTGCTTTATTTTTCCTTCCCATTGTAATATATGGAAATTTAAAACTAATGTACATCGGTATCTCCTATTAAACCTTCTTCTTTTTTCCTAGCGCTTGTAATATGATAATCATTTTAAGAGTACTAATAGCCCCTTGAGTGTGTGCTTATTATATAAAAAAATTTCGATTAAAAGCTTTAAGAAATCATCAAAAATATGGATTATAACAACAACATGATATCCTGTTCTTAAGTGTATCTATTACGAAATCGTATTTATTCGGAATTAAAAAGGTTTAGAATAGTTGTATGATTTCTAATTTTAAATTTGTGTCAGCCACAATAAGCTATAATTGATCAATTACAAGGAATCCTGGCACAGGGGAACATAAATAATTGTTTTTGATTGTATTTCGGTTGCGATGTTTGGCATCTGATTCCACATGGTGTCGGGGTGTAATAAATTATTTCATAGCAACTTTGTGCGTCTACCCTATATTCGGAAATGTCAATTGAAATACTCAAACCTTAGCCAACTTCATTCAGTAATGCTCCCCCACTGCTTTATGCAAACCCATCGCCACAAAAATGAAGTAATCACTTTTGATAGTGTGCGACTGTGCGTGTAAAAAATTTTCAGTTGCTCCGTGTGAAGTGAAAAGTTGTGTCTCGCGTTAGTTCTTTCAAATTTATTCAATTTTCTGCCAATTAAAATCATAAAATATTAACAAAAATTATGCTAAACAGCAGTTAGGTTCGTGTGGAAGTGTTATCAAGTGTTTCCAGTGAAAATTCTTTAAGATAATTGCCACAAAATAAGTTTGAAAAAAATTTACTCAAAAAAGTTATAAAAAAACTACACAATGGGTAAGTAGCTGCAAAAGTTTTAATTCATCACCCCTCGGTTGTTTTGTCCATCTTTTGTATCCCTCATTCTCCAGCTAATATATGAGAAAATAAAATTGAAAAAAGTCCACTCCCTTATTTCCCGAAATCGGACTTTTCTTCATTTGTGTGTTTTGGTATAAGAACGAAGAAAATTCCTCGAAAATTATGTTGGCAATTGCATTTTTGTGGCTAGAGAAACACAATTCAGGGCACGGGGCCATAAGTTCAGGTCGTTGAGGTCATTCCAATTGGCTCTGGCTTTTGCAGGAAGCAGATGGATCCGTGTTCTCCAATTGGAAATCTCGGGGGCTGTCAGTTCCACACGAAAGTGAATGAAGTAAAAATTACTTAAACAAATTGATTAGTTTGGTGGGTTACTTCGGAGAGTAGAATCACCCACGGCAGAATGGCGGGCGGCTCACCACCGAAAAAAAACCAAACGCCGCCACAGTTGCCGAAAGTTTAAAAATAGAAATGAACTGTGGAGAGGAATTCGTGTGTTTTATATTTTCGTTTTATTAAATTCACCTGCCCACTTACCTTGGAGTCAATTGATAATAAATGGATGAGGGTATGATTGACTCGAGAGGAAATGTTGATTTGCATTGCTCGCAACTCGGCTTCAAGGTGGCTGTAATTGTGAAACTGTGACACTCCGACTGCAGCGGAAATAGTAAAGGGTCATTTCCGCCAGTGATGATATTACAATTAAAGAACCCTAAAAAGTGATCTTAGACTCCACCACCACCACCAAAAAAAGAACAACAAAATAAAAAGTAGAAAGGAAAACATTAACATGACTTTTTTTGGTTGTCGTGGTCGTAGTAGTCGTTTTCAGAGTCAGAGAGCTAGACAACGCCTCTATACCTACTAGTTGTTACGACATCGACGACATAGGCAAAGTAATTCCACCTTTCGTCTAACGTCCGCCGCCGTCCCGTCGGGCCCGTCTGTCAGTCCCTCGGACGGTTCATTTATAATTGCTAGAGTGCCATGCCAAAGCCAATGGTACTTAATTCTATTTACTTGTGTTTTTTTTTCTTGCTTAATTTCCTTTCTTATTAGCTGTTGTTTGTCGTGTGTGGGAACTCAGGAGTACCCATTTTATATTCTGTTTTGCAAGTTTGAAAGCCGTGTCTTTTGGCTCTCGAGAACACTTTTCTTAGTATTCGCGAAACATATTATCTTTCTTTCTGTTTTTGTTATCAATCATTACTTACTTGTTAGACAAACACAAAACGTTGATAAATATATGCCGCTAGGTTTAATTGATTTACACATTGATTTTGGTAACCAATAAGAAGGTAAATATATAACATAGATACGGAAATATAGAAAAATAATTGTTTGAGTGGTTTATTGTTGTTCATTCAATGCCATGGATGTATTTAATTTTTGTTATTCTTTAAAACATGTACCTACTCAAAAGAGAAAAACGGGGTGTTCTTGGTGTAGAACCTCATTTGAGGGCTTACCGTACTAAGCTTCTATAATAACAAAGTGTGTTTTGCGCTTTAGATCAAGTTCTGAACCCAATACAATCGGTTTTGATCAAAATAAATAATGCAAAAGTGAAATATTTGTACATATCCTAAAAGTATTTGTTCCCTTCATGAAACTAATGCACAAAGAATGCAATTAGAAAGAAATAACTCAAAATAGCAAATAAAATAAAAGGTTGTCATTTATAAAAAATCTTAAAAATAAAACCTATGCAAAGTTTAAAAAATCAAACAATTCGGATGACAAAATAGAATTTTGTAAACTTCGAAAGGAATTCATTTTTCTCAGTAAATTCTCACCCAGAAATTATGTCATAAATGTTGAGTTTAACTTAAAAATGACCCGAAACAATTCTGGTCCTTTGATAATTCAAAATAAAAATCGCTTGTCGTTCCGAGTTCTATGATTTTTAAAGGTGAAGAATCTACTGATGTAAATAAGATTCTTGAACTTTTTGCGAGGTTCTTTGAATCTGTGTATTCTAACTCGCAAGTAAACCTTGTCATTCCTTGTGGAAATCCTTCGAAAATCGATATATGATCAACCCAAATAGATTTGTTTGATGTTTTAAAAGCCAAGCCTGGTATTGATGGTATTCCTGCCTTTATCTTAAAAAGATGTGCAAATTCGCTTTGTCTACCTCTGCTTGTTATTTTCAATCTGTCATTGTCATCCGGAGTATTTTTGGACGAATGGAAATCGTCTTTTTTGATCCCAATTTTTAAATCGGTCTAAAAAACAACGTTAAAAATTATACTGGAATCTGCAAGTTATCGGCAATTCCTAAACTTTTAGAAAAAATCGAAAAAAATAAGCTTGATTTTCTGGTGAAAGAAAATATAAGTAATGCCCAGCATGGATTTATTTCAGGAAGATCCACTACAACTAATTAAGCATGTTTCTCTTCCTTTGTTGAGGATACTATCGAAAACCGTATTCAAGTCGATGCTATTTATACGGATTTTAGCAAGGCTTCGATTTAGTTTTTCACATCTTATTCGTAAGCTTGAAGTGTTCGGCATTCACTCAAGCTTACTTCAGTTGATTCAAAATATAGAACTTGATGGATGTACCTCCAGGCAAATTAAGTGCACGTCATGTGTTCATCTTGGTCCGTTACTTTTTGTTATATTTATTGATGATATTGTGAACCTAATTAATTTCAGCGAATGTCTCATATATTCTGATGATCTCAAAATATTTTTGAAAGTAGCGATCGATGATAACTGCTTTAAGCTTCAAATGAGCCTTGACAATTTATCTCTCTGGTGCCGACTAGACCACTTGAATTTTAATGTTAAAAAATGCTTCGTGATCTCTATTTTTAGAAAACAGTGTGAGTTCCCATACTCTTTAGATTCAGATCTCAGTCATCTACAGAGAACTTTAAAAGTTACTTTTAACTCCAAATTTTCATTTGCTCTTCATGTTGATGCTTCAGTCGCCAAAGGGAACTCAATGTTAGGATTTATAAAAAGAAATTCAACAGATTCCTCCGATCCTTACACTGTTGTCTCTTTTTATGCCTCCTTAGTAAGATCTTACTTCGAAAATGCAGATGTCATCTGGAATCCAGAAGGTTGAGAATCGTTTTACTAGGTATGTTTTTTTTATAAAATACGCTGAATTTGTATCAAAATTCTATAGCCAGACAAAAGCTTTTGGGCTTGCAGCTGCTCAAATCCCGTACAACTATTCATGATCTAGTTTTTGTGCGAGACATTTTTTGTTATTAAGTGTTAAGTGTCCTACTTTGCACTCCTTATTTTTCATGTACGCTCTAACCAATTATGATATGAATGAGCAAATTTCAAGGTCTGCTAGAGAGTTCGATGAAATAAATGGTCATATTGACCTGGCATGCTCCAGAGATACATTTAAAAATGATTTAAATAACTTATTTTTATAAATTGCAAACGCTGAAGCTACTGACGGCATTGGTTATGTTCAAGATGATTTCTGTTTTGCTCTAATCGGAGTCAACTTCCAACGTCTCTAGAAACCAGTAAGCGAAGAGCATGATGCTATAACTTGCCATTACGATTTGTGCTTGGTCTATGAAAAATAAAAAATAAAAATTAATAATAGGTAAAACAATATAGCCATGAAGAAGTGTTAAAATCTACCCGTCTCCATTTAAAAAACAATAGTGAACCATGACTAGTATGTCTTATGACTTCTTAACTGAAAATAAAAGGTTTTTAAATAAAGTCGGCGGCTAAATGTCAAAATGGAATAAAACAAGCTGTGTGTGAGGAATTAACAAATTATTTGTTTTATTTAAAAGGCCCAAATATGGCATTATGTATGAAAAAATGCCCGCCTTTGCTTCTTACGGTGGAACGGATCCGAGATGTCCAATTTTCAATAATTCTTCCGCATATATCCGGCTGAATTTGAGCGATTGCCTATTTTATATTTACCCTACTCGCATAGACTTGCGACTTCAGGAAACCTCACAAGAGAAAGTCTAGCGGGGTCAAATCGCATGACTTTGGTGGCCAATTCACGTCTCCTCTGCGAGAGATAAACTTACCCTCAAATGCAGAATGTCAATCGTGGCGTCCGCTGTCTGGCTCCTGGTGGCGTCCTGCTGGAACCACATCTCGTCTGGGTTAATATGGCTCAATTTCGAACATAAGAAATTTATTTATTTTTTTTTTTTGATAATCAACTCACGCTCAAGGGAATATGATTACCCTTTAAATGTTTTAACACAGCGGGGGCATGAAGTGACGGAAGAGAAAGAAGGATAGGAAAGATGTGTGGCACGATGTTCTGAGACTGAAGGTGGTTGTCTCAGATTTTTTATATCCAGGGATGGCGGCTGAACTAAAGCGGAGAATTGCCGTGTCTTATTTCTATGTCCCTTATAATTCGCATTATTTTATTCATTTTTTATCCTTGTTGGGCATACTAGTTTAACTCAATCACATGTTGTTAGTGTTATGCTTAAATTTTTAGAAGGTTTTAATGGAATTAATCATAGTTCTCTAGCGCCCGCCGTTGATGCCACACCAACATCGTTTTCGGACCAATGACGCTGCCGGACCAAGATCCACACCATACGGTAATTTTTTGAGGATGCATTGTCACCTAGTGGACCGTGTGTTGGTTGGTGTCGTCACATATACCGCAATTTTGCTTGTTCACACAGCTATTTATTCAAAAATTGATGATTAGCCTCGTCGCTAAAGATGATTTTTCGGCCAAAATTGGGATCCTCTTTCAAACGATCCGAAGCTCTGTCAGCAAACAAATACCGTTGTATATGGTCTGAGCTTCTGGGTCAGTTGCATCTTGTATGTGTGCGAAAGCCGAGTTCTTGTGCACGATGCGGAATCGACTGCCTCGGATACTGCTGTTCACTTTCACGGACTGCGACAATGTTCTCAACCTTATTTTGCCTTCCTTTGACTTACGAATGTTGGCTGATTGATTACCGAAACGGTCGTCTCAAATTTGGCCATCAAACGTTGTAAAATGGACGTAACGCGCGCAATTTTTGCAAAAATTAACAATCATGTTTTTAATAAAGTTTTATCATTTTGACTTGCTGCAATCGTTAACTTGACATGTTGATTTGGCATCAGTAACTGAATAATACACAATAGATTTAACACACATTTCACCCAAACAAAAATCGAAAGTCGAAAAAATCTACCCGCGCCAATTGAAAAACCCTATAACCATATCAGAAGTAAATTATTCAATTTGTATCTGGCCTATATTTAGTAATAAAAAGTAAATCAACGTTGGCTATAGATTCGTATATAATTTAAATAAAATAAGAATAAAATGCCTTATTAAACTTTATTATCATGTTAATAACCTTGAAAACTGTCAATGTCAATAGGGAGTGCATAGGCGATATTACATGACAGAATATCATTTCATAATATTATAGCTGCGATGATTTTCAATAAAAATATTAAGTATGCAAATTAAATTATAGACAAAACATCATATAAGGTCACGCTCAATTTAATTTGCATTATAGTATAAATGGATCACAAATTGAAAACGTTGTATAGTGAAGAATGTGTGCCCGGCAAGTTTACAAGATGAAAATAAAATTTGAATAATGTAAATATTTGTGGAGAACTAAAGCAAAGTAACTTACAACTCTCAAACAATCTTTGGTGTATGGTGTATGTTATAAAAAAAAAAAAATCTAGAAAAATAACCGATTTTTATGAAAATTTTGGAAATGATAATTACTCGTAGCTCAACAAGAATTCATCATAAACTTCCGCAGGTTGTCAGGTCTACTATAAGAATAATATTATCGGGTCATGTTCTTAGAAATAAATTATCTTTTATACTCTTTAGTGAATATAAATTTGATCCTTCAAAAATTGGTCAACAGTAGGTATTTTGTTATTCTGATCGCTAAGCTGTAAAATGTACTCTGAGTGGTGGTTACATGAGTTTTTTTTTTTTTTTTTTCCATTATATCATTCGTCTTTCTTATCTTTTTCAACGCCTCCACAAAAAATTAATTTATAAAGTTATATCTCGTTCATGGTGTTGAATCTGACATTGAATAAAAATGTTTCTTCAAAAGCTGAATCTTAATTATCTTCACTCGTTGAATCATCCGCACCGATTGAATTAAAAAAAAAAAACATTTCTTGTTTTACCCGATATCAATAAACTATCACATCACGAGCAATTTGTGACGTCAGCTCATTAAATTAACAAACCCATGCATGCATCTCAGACACACACTTCATAGCGTCGAGCTATTATTATTTACCATATAACTAATTATAGCTTTAAAATAAATTGGCATATTCATATAATATATCGTAATATGAAGACTGCAAAAATAGTCATCTGCGAAAACTGGTATGTGCGTTGCTCTAAAGCTGTCTACTACAACTACGACAACGCCACTGATCAACATAAACCAGTTTCAAAGTTATGTCTTAACGGCTGACTGGGCCTCCCGCACTCTTCATTGAAAAAAGCCACCAACACCAACGATGATGACGAACAAGTTTATCGACACTTGTTATATCAAATGTAAACACTACACACTGGGTGATAATTATTAGCAATTCAACATTTCAGGTGCTGAGAATGTATTGCTTTAGTAGTGACACGAATTATTATTATATAACTCCAAAGACATTATCGCTCAAGAGGACGGACAAGAGTGGCTGCAGAGAGGAGAGCGGATATTACAAAAGAATGGATACACACGATGTGTGTGAATCGTAATTATTGTTAGACCCTCTATACCAAGCATACTTTGAGAGTTTTCGATTGAAGTACAAAATCATGCTTCCATGAACGAGAAAAAAATAATTTTAAATTGTAGAACCCAACACGAACACTACGAGATGATGTCACATTTTCCACATAACTAAACCACGAAAAAAAAATTGAAAATAAAAACAAAAAAAAGCACAATAAAGAACAACAAGTTGAACATCGGAGAGATAATCCCACTGTGATGGTTGGAAAAGTTGAGATTGCGACAATTGATTCCAGACAACAAGTATAAACTAAATAGAACTTTTTCTAGAATGAATTTTAGAATTTTGCAATTGCAATTGAATTTGATGAAATACTAAAAAAGAAAGGAAAAGTGTACAATATATTTGTGTATTGTGGTTTGTATGTAGGGAAAGGTTATAATTCTGGACTAGAAGATGAATGGATGCACTTTGATCGGCTTAATATACCACAACTAGATGATGTCATATTTTTCTATAAAAAAAAAAGAAGAAGAAAATTAATTTACAGAGAAAACCTCAGTTTGATAGTTGGAAAAAGTTGAGATTCTAGAAAACAAGTTTACTAAAATATAGAATGTTTTTAACGTGTGAGAAATAAAAATGCATACAATTTGATGAAGTATAAAAACAAACATACAGAAGGGTTTCTATGAAGAAGGCGTTCTAGTAAATTTTGAAAGGTAATATGTCTTCTTCGTAGGCCGTTTACATAGTCCCAGGAGGTAATGCAAGAAACTCATTTGAAAGAACTCTATACTTAGTTTCTATTGATCATTTATCAAACACTGAGCTCTGTTCAGTTGATAATCTTATGTTAGAAAATATTAATCATCATAAAGCTCTTCAGTTAAACCTCTCATTGCTGTGGATATTGGTGCTGATGGTGTGGGTGCTAATGTTGTCAATGTTGCTGGTGTTGCCAATGTTGATACTGCGACTACGATCGGAAGAGATATAAATCAAAGAAAAAACTCAAATGGTCTTCGCTCTAAGAAAACAATGTTTGGTACTGCTGCTGTTGTCGAAGGCGAACTTACACTAGAGTCTGTTCCTCCAATGCGGTTTCTGCATCTTTCTCGTTTGCATACCAATGTTAATGAAGATAATGTGTTGGACTATGCTGCGAATAAATTAAATATCCCAAAGACCCGTTTGCGTTGCTCGAAGCTTATTAAAAAAGAAGTGGACTCTTCTTCACTTCGCTACGTCAATTTCAAATTAGGGATTCCTGCAAACTATTTTGATGCAGCCTTAGATCCATCAATTTGGCCTGTTAATTTGCAAATTAAAAGATTTATAAATTTTCCGAAGAGGGGCGACACTTCCAAGGTGAAATAATAAAAACCTCACAACCTAGAGTGAATTTGTCTGAAGTTCGTGTATACTTTCAAAACGCTGGTGGCCTGCGGACTAAAACAAACCAGCTTTTCTTAGCTTCTTCGATCCATGAATTTGATGTAATTATCATTGTGGAAACATGGCTTAACTCAAATTTTATGTCATCGGAGCTTTTCAACTCTTCTTTCAACGTTTATCGAAAAGATCGTTCCATTACAACAGGATGGGTTCGAGGTGGAGGCGTTTTGATTGCCGTCCGAACAACTTTTAACAGTACTCAACGAAATCTATTGAATGACGGTGATGAAATTGAGCAACTTTGTGTTAGTGTAAGTTCCAAATATTCTGCTGATAGTAAAGATTTATTTTTTATTGTAAGTTATGTTCGTCCCACTAGTGGAGTAGAAGTTTATAATGAACATCTTTCTAATGTTCAAGCAATTGTTAATGAATTAACGACCAACCAATTCCCATGTGTCCTTGGCGATTTCAATTTGGGTGACATCGTCTGGCGGTATATGGAAGATGATCATGTTTTAATACCTTTTAATACAATTAAAGATGTAGAAATGTTGGTCGTTGACTCATTATCTGCTATGGGTCTTTTTCAAATAAATAATGTACAAAATAGTATAGGGAGAATATTAGATCTAGTATTTATCAGCAATGATCTAAAATACTCTCTAGTTATGTCTGATTTTCCTTTGATAAACAATTCCATTCATCATAAAGCTGTATGTATATCTTTTGAATATTATGATTATGCAAAAAATTTAATCAAAAACCAAAAATTATATAATTTTGCAAAGGCTGATTTCATTGGACTTAATAGTTTTTATAATAATGTAAATTGGGAGAGTTTTATGGACGGCAAGTCATTAGAAGATATGTATGGTATGATATATATGGTTTGTGGCGACGTTGAATATGTGGTCATTCCACACAAGGTGGTCTGTGATACACATATTGAGAACTGAAAGCTGTTCTGTTTCCTCAATGCAAGAAACGCTAATAGATAGCGGCTGGGGGTGGGTTCCCATTTAATGACATAGCATTGGATTTTCGAAGCATTAACAAGGTCGTGCAACTGGAAACGAATATGAAAAGCTGAGAGTACTGTCATTTGTTGGAGACAAAAAGGAGGCTTGAAGTACACCAGTATTTATTTTATGAATTTCAGTTCGAAAGGTAGTTTCTAATTCGACGAGAAGAAGATATTTATTTATATAATTCGGGTTTAGAAGATACTTTATTATAAAAGTACTTTTACTGCTCTTGCTTGTTTTGACTTTGACCAAAGAAGAAGTAAAATAAAGTATGAAGTAAGAAGTAATACCTTACAAAAAGTTACAGACATTAAGGAAACAGCTGTGTGTGCGTTCCTAGACATAGAGGGAACCTTTGATAGTAACTCCCTTTTCGCAGTAAATAAAGCCCTAGTAAGGACGTGTGTACCCAATACCATAACTAGATGGATGGTAAAATGCTGGACAATAGAAAAGAGTAGGCAATAGCAGGACCAAGTACACAGAGAATCATCACAACAAGAGGCTGTTCGCAGGGGTGTCTTGTAGTATTTGAAATGCTAGAAAATCTCACCTCTCAATGTATATCGGTTTCGCTGAAAAGAAGTTTGAAAAAATTCACCCCGAGAAGATTAACTATTGAAAGCAAATGGTGTCTATCTGTAGGATTATCAATCAACTGTACAAAAACGAATATAATACCAGTAACTAAGAAAAGACTTCTGCCACGCAGGAAACCTGTTCGGTTAGCTAGCGAATTAATAGTAACATAGAAAGAAGTAAAATATCTCTGGAGTAAACACGTAGAATATATCTTCGGGAATGCCACAAAAGCTCTTATGATATGCAGGAGATTTGCAGGTAAACCTTATATCCTTGGTGGATGTACTCCACAATGGTAAGACCAATCATTACCTATGGTGCGCTTGCATGGCACAAAAGAACCGAGTTGCAAACAACTAGGGAAGCACTAGGAAAAGCTCAAAGGCTTGCTTGTTTATGCACTACTGGAGCAATGAGAACTTATCTTACAGCAGCGATGGAGGTTAGACGTAGTAGTTGGAGTTGAAGCCGTGAAATAACACCGAACGAAATAACGCCGACTTCCGAAATTCGGTGTTATTTCACTTTATGAAAGTGAAATAAAGCCCCCTTATTTCGCTTTTAAATTATAAAGACATTTAGATAAGTATTCCTAACGGTTTGCACATTTGCCCCTGAAAATGTACCGTTGAATGAACATTCAACATTTTGTTTTAATTTTATTTTATTTCATACAAATTCTAGACTTTTTTCTTAGGAATACGGCCCAGTCTTTTTTGGCAATCTTCCCAGAATTTCAGGCATTTTATCTAAAAAAAATTAGAAAGATTGTGAAAAACAGCAGAAATAAAATTTCTGGCCTTTTTTTTTCCTTTTTTTTTGAAAAAGCCAGAAAAGTGTATTTTACATTAATTGCAGTAAACAACTAACAGTTATGTACTGTCTGAACATACCCTAAGCGGATCAACGGAGTTGCGTGAGCGGGTGTGACCCCCGAAAAGGGAGTTACAATCCTGAAAACTGTTGCCCAAGAAAACCCGGAACGTTCGGCAGACGGAAATATTTTTTTCTGCAAAGCATTTCTCAAGCCTTTTTCAAAATCGGTGACAAATGAGCTTGGGCAAAATTTTAAAAAATTAGGTTATGTAAAATTCACTTGTTTTCTAACAAGTACAGTTGGCTTTGCAAATTCCTTTGCCTTCTGTATGAATTCGGCTTTATTTCACAAGCAATGATCGGCGTTATTTCACGGCACCATTGGAGGTACTGCTTAAGGGAGACATGAGATTCCCCGAGGAAGGTACTGGGTCCGGCAAATGTATAAGTCAAAATGAAAGGGACTGCTTTCTAAAGTCGGCAGTAACTAACGACATTTCTAGGGATGGAAAGATTACAAAATACAATTTTGTAAAAAAATATAACACGGAGTTAAGTTGCAAAATAAAGTGGGTAGGTGAATCAGAAAACTGTATACTCGGATGGTTCGAGAAGGACAGAAAGGACTGGTTCTGGAATGTTTGGGCCTAGAACCAAACTTTCCATACCAATGGGACAATCCATTATACTTCATCCAACAAAAATATGCAGTACACGTCTTATGGGAGAGCTTTTTCAAAATCAGTAGCGTGCTATATTTTTGCACCATACTAAATTGAAAGAACTCCTCCATAAAAAAGTGTTTGTGCGCCCATAAATTTTCGATTGCATTTGACGTAGACCCGACGTCCTATTGACTGCACATCTGAGTGTGCACTGAATTGCTGTGGCCTATGGCTGTTGGTGCTATTCAATTTCAACCCCCATTAAATATTGATGTGCGTTCAGAGTTACCCTTGTTCATTTGGTAACTTGTTCAGTTTTTTTTCCTTGGGTTTCTGTTGAGGTGCTTTTGATTTTAGAGCTTTACAAAAAGGGTCCATTTAAAATCAACACTACGATAACCCTGTGAGAGCTTTAATGAAGGACAGATTTATGCAATTCACTGTAGCCAGAATGCGAGGCAAACGTCCTATCTTGTCCACACTGCATATTTTTGTTGGACAGAGTATAGTATTTTCCAGCTGGAAGTCAATGCCATAGCAGAATGTGCATAATAGGGCCAGAGCCCTACTGCGGAATATGAGAAAACAGTATTAAAAACGAAATCAAAATAGAGGAGAAGGCTCACAGATCTAAAAAATGGAAAGAACTCCCAAAACTGAGGCTGGCCACACTACTTAGGAACTATAACCAAGGTCGTTTAAATAACTGTATTAGCTTAAGAAGGAACAATCTATGAATAATAACGGGACTCACGGGTCACTGTAAACTAAGAAGACAACTTGAGTATTCTTGTATTCTGGTAAACAGCCCCACATACAGATTCTACAACACTTATTTAGAAAGGCCGGAAAACTTGCTAGGCGGATGCGAAGCACTTACGCATTAAAGGAACAAGTATCTGTGGACGCTACCAGGTAGAAGAGCGTGATTTATCGTCTTTGAAGGTACTCCAAATAATCAAACCCATCAAACGGATAAACTTAGAGGAATAGCTGTAGAGTTAGCAACTCATCTAGCCCTGAATGGGGGCACAATATTACAATATTCATTCAAGGAAAGGCAGATTTGTTAAGTTTGGATTCATAAGAATTATGCTCTTGGAATATAACTTGAATCTCTCTCTCTATATTTGATAAAAATGACATGAAATATTAATAAAAAAGGAAATAATAGATTTTTTCTCATCACAGCTGAAATAGTTTTAAGCTATTTGACGAGATTTAGGCAAGTTGTTTGAAATAAGATCGAAGTCATTTCATCCAGAATTTCTCCTTTACAAACGTAAATGGAATTTAAACATGGAAATGAAATATTAACCGTTATTTGGAATACCTAGTTTTTCCAAAGAATTAATTTATTTTAGAATTATAAATATGTCTTCAACATATACATATGTATATCCCGCATCTAATAAAGATCACATCGGATACTGAGATACTACTACTGAGATTGGGACGATTAACAACATACATACTAAATGTATGTACTCGTATGATCTAATAAGTAAAATAGAAAGTTTTTTAAGTGTAAAATAAATTGGTTTAGAATTGCAGTGAATTTGCTTTATTTACTTTACTACAATTAAAAGTGAAACCGTGGGTAATTAATGAAGCAATGAATGAAATAGTTCTCTCGCTGTATTAAGTGGGTGTTTGGATGAAATTTTAATAGCCTAAGATTTAAATTGAAGATGATTTCATGCCTCCAGTTCCCTTATATTAACTATTCAGACGACACATTGTTGTAATTAGTTTAAAATTTAATAACTTTTTTTTTTCTTACGAGTAATTCTTTTTACATTTGGGTATCTTCATGGAAATTGCTGTGTAGTGTGGAACCCATACTATGTTCTCCATTCTAATCGGATAGAAAGCATCCAAAAACGATTTACTAGAATTGCAGTATGTAGATTAAAATGGAATATTCGAATGCCTTCCTATGGTACTAGATGTAATCTTCTTGACCTTCAACAATTAAAAACGCGAAGACGATATTTTGAAATAATTTTTATTCGTGATATCCTCGCTTCTCAAATTGATTGCTCCTTTCTTCTTTCGTTGACAAAAATTTATGTTCCTTCAAGAGATCTTCGAGTACGTAATTTATTTTTTGAACCATTTCATAGAGTAAACTACGGTCTCAACGAGCCGATAACACGGTGCCTGAAACAGGCAAATCTAGTGTGTAATTATATTGACTTTCAAAATAATATTAGTCGTGATTTATTTAAAAGAAATTTGATGTATTGCTTAAATATTCTTTATCCTGGTGGTTAGATTGTAAGTATTTACCTAATTGTAAAGCATTGCATGTTGCTACTATTGTCAACTAGTCTATAAGATTATATATTATTAACATTGTATATAGTCTGCTTGATGAATAAAAACAAATGAATAAAAAAAAAAACAAATGAATAAATTGATTTCTAACGCCGCACCCGTTACATCATTTATGTAGATAGATGAATAAGACGTTTGAAGGACTTAGACTAGATGAGAAGCCCTTTTATCTCTTAGAGGATTTTTTTTAGGTGGCAGCGGGTGGGAACCGATCTTCGGATGACAGTCCAACGCACTTACCATTATACCAAAGGGTACCACTAATTTGTGTCCTTCTACCACATTTGAAAATCAATTTTAGTGCTTTATTTTGCAGTCCGAAAAAATTAAGGTTCACGCTAAGAATTTATCACACAAATGATCAATAATTGCCAATATTTCTTAAAACGATTCTATTGTTTGGCTCCCTTCTTATTAGTGGTGATGCTGCTTTTGCGATAGCTACTTTAGGATGCGCCAATAGCGTAGATCTGTGTTCTTCAATTCGTGGTGGCAACCAAGATTTCCATAGATGATCACTCTGCGATGTCAAGGCATATTGGAAAAGATGAAGTCCAATAAGTATATCCGTATCGCAATTGTCTAAGACTTGTTAAACCGTATTTTAAATAAATGTTTGTTCTCCCCTTCACAATTCAATTTATCTGTCTCCAATTAATTAACGTTTGCAAAATATACTCGGAACCCATTTTCCAAATGTTGGGCTTAACCTTTTGCTGTACTTTCCTCAAAGTCAGCTGAGTTGATTACCTACAGCAAATAAATGGGAAGACTAGTTGGGAGAAGTTCTTAAATCTGTTAAATATAATCCCATAAAGGTATGTACAGACTTATAAGAACGTATTACTTAACAGGATGAGCAGAATGGTTCGACTATTCGTCGGACTGGATAGAGTTCTAAGTTTAGTATTCTCTATTTCGTTTGACGTTTGCTTTCTTAGAACTCGAAATATAAGCTTTTTAAGCGTACTGTATCAGCTTTTGTCGAGAATTCTTTTTTGTTGATTCTTTGCTTCGTATAAAATCAACTCCAAAAAAAAAATGCATATCTAGAGTTTTATTAATAGGATCGTCAAGATTAAAATCTTACATAATTTCTATTTTTAAAAAATGGATTGAAAAAAATCTTTTATACCCACTAAAAGTTAATTAAAAACTTCACTACAATTGAAGTGATTTGATGTACTTTTATCGGGCTAAGATGTTACATATATAATGTAATGAGGAGTACGGAATAACAAATTGCACTTCGGATAGATAATTCCATTGTCATAGAAAACTTGAGATAAGGACAATTGATGCCAGACAATAGGTATTAACAAATAAGAAAGCTTTTATTTTTCTTCTCACTGTTGTTCACTTACTATCGAAATGCTAGAATAATCGTTTTAGAATTGAAATAAGCGGTATTGTTTACTCAACTAATGGCAACTGAAAGGGAAATCTAATTAATAGATAATTCCTTTCAGTTTAGCAACTCATTAAAATGATTTGTATGGATTTATTATAGAATTGTCTATTTTGTTATTTTATAAATAACTGAATACGAATCACTTCAATATTCTTTTGACCTACTTAGGCTTTGTAGGATTTTTAGGAATGAATTTCAAATTTGCCCCATCTACTCATAACTAAAGGTGCACGGAGAATGAGCATTTAAAGTTAATGAGAAAATAACTCGATGCTGGATACTGGAATGTAATACAAAAATATAGAATAGAATTTTTGAATATTCTTTTTGATATAAGAAAATCTTTAAAAAGATTTCAACCTGTCTATTCAAACGAAACATAAATAATTACACTGTAGATCAAAAGTTTGAGTCACTGGTACTCAATTATGTCTGGGGGTTGATTTTATGAATTACAGATTGGTTTTCTTACCTGAACAATACGCAACAATGAGGTAATAAAAGTTGGATTTTTTAATTAATAAGGGCGTTTAGTTTATAAAAGTTGGAAAACAGAACATGATGTGTATATTATTGAGCAGTATTTGGGTTTTTTATGATTATAAATTTTCATGATTTTTTTGTTCTTGAATCAGCAATTTTGTATAACTCCGTACATAAAAAAGGTTTTCAAAACTGAAAAATTGTAGACCTGGATCGCAAGTTTTTTATATAAAAGCCACGCTTTGAAGTCATAAGCAGTTAATTGATATTCTTCATCTATTGAACAACTAGTTCAGAATGGGAAAAGTAGATGAAACCGTTCTGCACTCATCACTCTTATTAGAGAAGTTAAATAGCAGATATCGAAGGGCTGCGTTCAACGTGCCATTAAGCGGCACGCTCAAACCGGACTTCTAGAGGATAAACCACGGTCGGGACGACATATATCTACAACTTAAAATGAGGGTCTCCTAAAAGTAACAACAAGCAAACCAAATATGTAAACAAACAAAATAAATACAACACGGACTAAGCCGCTGTCCTTAAAAACGATCGAATGTAGACTAAGAGATACTGCATTATTTGGACGAGTTGCTGTTCGAAAACCCCTTCTTCAACCATAAAATAAGGTGAAAGGGTTAGAGTGGGCTAAAAACCACAGAGACTGGACGGAAGAAAACTTTAACAGAGGCCCTTATTGCGAGTGTCGTTTGTCAATCGATCGACGACTTTTGTCGAAAATCGATCATCGGAAAATTAAGATATCTGAAATTATTCTTGTATAAGATACCACAAGCTGTGTTTTTATAAGTGGTTACAACAACCTTAATTTATCTAAATAGGTTTGGATACAAATTTTAACGCATCAAACGTTTTGGCACTATCGACTTTTATCGAATCGAACGTTAACGACACTCACAATAAGGCCCAGAGTTTTTAAAGGAGGGCTTAGGTAGAATGGGAGATTTGACTCGAGTTATTGAAGGAGACGTATTATTTTTATAATTTTGTGCGAACTAAAGGGCCACCCTTAAATTGTGCAAGCGATTGGAGAGGATTTAAAAAGAGCTACCGACGAACATTAAGTTTGAATATCATAATGGGAGGGAAATATAGAGTTGGATAAAGCATTCCACATTCGTGGAATGAAAGAATCTCTGAATTTAGCAATACGTTCGAAGCTGTGCTCAAGGGTAAACTGATGGGCGCTAACTGAAGCGCGAGTATTACGTTTAATGCAATTTGCTTTTTCACTAGAACACTCTTTATAAAAATAACGGTAAAACAGTAGAAAACAAGAAACATTGCGGCAATATTCGAGAAATTCAAATGTTTCTGTTATACTTCTATCACCTATCATTTTTAAAGCTCTTTATTGGCTCAAATTGATCTTTGAACCACGTGAAATCAGAAAACAATTAAAAATTATTCTAAGTCACCTTAAATTGATTCATTTTATTTAGTGAACTCGAATGCATTTCGAAACACATTCGTGGCGACTTCGAATATGTGTTCATTCCACACAAGGTGGTCAGTGATGCACATACATAGAACTGAGAGCTTTTCGGTTTCCTGAATGCAAGTGTCTAATAATATATTGGAAGAAAACGCTAACTAAACTACTATCTATTGGCGAAAGTTTCGTATTACAACGGGACACCGACTTAAACACACGCCCAGACATTGCCAGTATTACTTCAAATAGGGAGTTAGTTGTGGAGGAGCCGGATAGAAGGTTCTGGAAACAATTCTCTTCATCAGAACTTGGGTTTTTCGATCCCAGAATAAGAAAATATATTAAATAATAATTAAAGAAATATAAAAAGAGAATTAAAAATGAAAACAAGAATTCGAGGGTAAATTTAGATAAAGCGATTTCTAAGGGGTTTTCAATAACAACCAGTGGATGTTAAAATTGAATTAAAAGAGAGAGAGGTATGAGATATTAAGTATTTTTGTTTGCAAGATGTCAATGTGAGGCCGCCACAGCCACAGAACACATGAGCGAGAAGTTCTCCACTATACATTCCCAAATGAGCTGCAGTGCAAAACAAGAGCAGCGATAGAAAAGTATTGAGAAAGGATAAACAAATCCTGAGTAGAAAGAAGAGAGCGTACTTAAACTTTCAGCTCAGTTAAATTGAACGGTCTAGCGACTATATGTAGAAAAATTAATAGATCAAGAAGACAATCCACTTCCAATACTAAAACACCAGTTCCACAACCCTGTATGGAAAATGTGAGATTAGTTATAAAAAGCTTAAAACAACGAGGCTGCAGGATCTGATGGCTTATATGCAGAACTGTTCAAACACGGAAATGATATTTTGATATAGGGTTAATGAATAAAATGATCAACAAAATATGTGTGTACGGAATAATGCCCAATGACTATCGCCTCAATCCAATGTGCTGCACATGCATCTCTTGCAAATGTTGCATATAAGATATTATATGAGATATAATAGGATACGTGCTTTGTGAGCGTCATATTCTATAGTCGGCAAGTGCCAGTGTGCTTTTCTTCTTGGTTTCAAAATTTCTCAGGGGAAAGTACACGCTAGTTAGCTGGTGAAGTAACTGAAAAGCAGAGGAGGTTAAATATCTAGGAATTACACTAGTTACTATATTACTCCTCTTAAACAAACACTTAAAAGCTATAGTCGGGAAAGCCACAAAAGCCCTAATGATTTGCAAGAGACTTGCAGGCAACTCATGAGGGTACAAACTGAACATCCTATACATCCTACATATATACACTATGATGGTAAGACCGATCAATCATTACCTATGGTGCGGTTGCATGGCACAAGAGATGCTTCAAAAACTGGAAAAAAATAAATTTGGTGATGCAACAGCTCGATTCCGAACGGCTAATGAGCAGCACTTTCCATGACAAGAAATACTCTTGCAGAATTTGTCAATTCCTCGCAAGAGGCAGTACACCCCTGAAAAAAACTTTCTTGTAGCGGCTGAGAATCGATCTCGAGACCTTCCGCATGACAGTCCAACACACTAAACATTATGCCAAGGAGTAAAACCATTATGCCAAAAACTGGGAAATCCTTAGAAAAAGTCCAAAGGCTCGCGTGTATCTGTATTACGGTAGCAATGAAAACCTGCCCTACCTCAGCTATGGAGATTGTCCTCCATCTATTCCTACCCAAACTTGGGTTCCAAACAAACTACACCCTTCAAACAAATACCATCAAGTGGTACGCTAATCGAGAACTAGCGTAGGGAATGGTGCAGGAATTTTTGGGCTTAGAACCAAACTTTCCATACCGTTGGGGCAATCCCTCAGCATCCTCTAAGCGGAGGTAAACGCCATAGGGAAATACCTGAATCTAAATCTCCAAAACAACTATCGTAACAAGAACATTTCCATCATGTCAGATAGAGTCAAGCGGCACTCAAGACACTAAGCTCATATATTATCAGCTCAAAATTGGTGTGGGAGTGCATAAGCATGCTTAATGAACTTGTCAACCAGAACAGGGTCACACTTTACTGGGTACCTGGTCACGTAGGTGTTCTTGGAAATGAAGAGGCTCGTTAGCAAAAATAGGAGCATCAACCCCTTTAACAGAGCATCAAAAACAAAATTAAACAAGAAGAGGAGGGCAGCAGATCCTAGAATTGGAAAGAACACTCATATCTGAGGCAGACGAAAAACTGCTGTAACTTAAGTAGAAATAACCTAAGAATAATAACAGGTATCCTAATGGACACTGCAAACTTAGAAGACACTTGGTATGGTGAGCAGTGCGACATGTAGATTCCGCAACATGCATGCATGCTATCTGCGAGCATGGAGAATCAAGGAGAAGGTACACGATGCGGATGTTTGGCTAGGCCACATCTCAAACTTTCATAATAATAAAACAAATGAATTTAAACTATAATACCTATCAACTTGTTGTAAAACTTATATTTCATAAAATTTACGACCTCGATAAATTTGTTTGTAAATACTAAAAACCTTGTTCTTGTTTGTTCATCTGCGCATATTCATTTTTCTCAACTATAGCTGTGGAATTTAAATTTGGAAGAATTTCTCCATCAAATTAAAAAAAATTGTTATACCTCTGAAATAAATGATTTGTCCTTTAGAAAAAATTCTTTCATTGTGCCTGTCTAATTAGTCGGCGAGTTCACATTGTAATTATCTTTGGGTTGTTGTTTTTTTTTTCGTTTGGTTTGTTAACGGGTCCCACAAACAAGTGATGTGCCTCAACGAGGCGTTCGTCTGTTCACATACATCAATTCATTATTATTGCGCAATCAAAAAACAAAAAAAAATCATATTTTCAAACAAATTCAGACTGGTTCCCCTCTATACTTCGTGATGAGGTCAGTTATTTAGCATATCTCTATAAGTTGATCACAGAACACAGGCAATGTGTGGTAATGCGGCGAAATAAGGTTATGCAAATGCATCGACTGAGATTGTAAACAAAGTTTTTTCCGAGATTTTATACAGTTAGTATTTTTTCATTGAAATAAACTTGAAAAATCATCCCCCGTTGTTGTTAGTATTTTGATCAATTCAAAATAACAGAGACATAATAATAAAAACTATCGGGAAAACGTAAATATTATGTTTCGGTTCAGAAAAACTGTACCCTAATTTTCTAATCCGTTTGAATGACCTTATTAAGCAAGAGACTTAATTTTTGATTCTTTCGAATCAAGTTTTGTTTATTCTTTTATGACGTCATCACACGCTTTGGATTTTGTAAATCTTCAAAATTATGTAAATATGAATGAACTTATTTAAATTTTAAATTTATACATTTGTTATAATTATTCAATTGGAAACAACTCTGCACATAGACGCAAAATAAGAATCATATTCTGGTTTACTTCAGTATGCTATATAACCATTCAAATAATCCAAGATATATTAGCAAAGCAGCCATTTTTATAATTTTCAAGAATAGTGATGCTAACCAAACAGAAAATAAAAGGAATTTCTGTCCTTAGCTCGTTAAGAAAGATGTTGACCTTAATATTTTATCAGAGGCTCACTAAATAGATCGAGGGCACTAATCTTCTTAGTTAATTTCAAGTAGTTTTACGAGCGGGATTCTCTACAATGGATCATATATTCGCCCTTACATTGCAAAGAATTCCATTGATAAAAGGAAAAAATTGTACGCTTACTTACTGCCTTTGACAATGTCAATAGACAGACTTTTGTGTACAAACTATTTTCAATGGAGTTCCTCGTAAGTTTCTGGGTATATATTTCAACTTTCTGGACTCAGCTACTGCAAAGGTATGAGATGGGATGAAGCTTTCAGAATGGTTCGAAACGACTTTTGGTGTTCCCCAGATTTTTGTAGCTCAATACTATTCGCTTTGTACATTCATCATCATCGGCTCGACAACCGGGTTCCGATCCTGGCCTCTTTCAACAAGTCTCTCCACCTATCCCGGTCTCTAGCCGACGCCATCCAGTTGCCCACCCCAAGGCTTCGGGCGTCCTGGTCTACGCCATCTCTCCAGCGCAAGCATGGTCTACCACGCTGTCGTCTACCATAGAATGTACCACAAAGAACTTTCCGAGCAGGTTCCTCTTCGCTCATGCGATCTAGGTGCCCTGCCCACCATGATTGTACCGTCTCCGGAATCGTCCTTCCTCACATATGGGGCCAACAATTCTCCTTAAGACTTTTCTCTCGAACGCAGCTAAGAGATCGGAGTGCCTTTTGCTAAGCACCCAAGTCTCTGATCCATATGTGAGTACTGGCAGGACCATGGTCCTGTATAGCAGCAGTTTTGAAGTTATGGTGAGATTTCTGGATTTGAATAGCTTTGACAGACTATAGTAGGCTCTGTTGGATTTGAGAAGCCGCCCGCGTATTTCTTCTTCTATATTGTTATCGGCTGCTACTATTGACCCAAGGTATTTAAAGGATTGCACCACTTCAAATTCGTGCTCGCAACCTTGATTGTTTGACCAACTGTTCCTCTCGCATTCTTCAGTTGCAAATAAATAGACTGAACTACATTTGCAGGACTTGGGGCTTAATTGTCAATACCAGTAAAACCAAGATTATGACTTTTTAAGCGCGTCAAAAGAGAACACTACCCAAAGAATATTGTCATTTCAATAATCAGCCTATCGAAGTTGTGAAAAAATTCAAGTACCTAGGAGTTCTACTCAAATATAACATGCATTTTTCCAAGCATGCTAAAGATAAAAGCACTGAAGCCAAACTAGCTTTAAATCTAATCTGGTCCAAATTCTTTTCAAACCAAAAAGTTGATCTGATATCCAAGTATCGTGTATTCAAGCCACAGTTAGCACATCGCATGCTTAATGGAATACTTACCCATTAGGAAAGGAGATAGGTCAAAATTGAGTTACGTACAGACACAATCTTTTTCAATCCTCAGATCTCATGAATAGTTTATCATACTTTAAGAATACCAGTATCAATGATTAATTCATGAATTAGTTTTAATTTTATCTGTCAACAAGTAGGACAAATCGTCATAGCAAGATCTTTTTTAGCAACTTCCTAAAAATCGTTTTTTCGAGTTAGGTCAGTACTCCATTAAGCATGCGACATGTATGTATGTGCTATGGTGCACAGGGGTGGAATCGGCTAAGGTGATAGTTGATTGTGATTGTCATTTTGACTATAGCTGTCTCTTTCATATCAATAAAGAAATATAGAGAGTGCGATTGTCAAAATGACAATCACAATCAACTATCACCTTAGCCGATTCCACCCCAGGTTTTTGGATAATGCCCCTCGAGGAGTTTGAAGATATTATTGTCAAAATGACAATCACAATCAACTATCACCTTAGCCGATTCCACCCCAGGTTTTTGGATAATGCCCCTCGAGGAGTTTGAAGATATTATAATAAAAGTGATGAAACGCAACGAGGGAAGTCTTCACAAATCTTTAATGTTAAGACAATTACATAGCAACGCCTCCCCTTTTAAGGAATGAAACAAGCTAGCTCTTCCCCATGGTGCTAATCTATCTTTATTGGATTCAAATGTGCAGGAATGGCGGCCTATGTTGCAGATGTAATTGCTAAACTAGATCAACAAGTTTATGCTTAAAATTTATCGAAAGTATTCTCAACAACATCCAGCAAAATATACAGGAACCTCAAACACCAACTGCCATCGGAAGCTAATTATTTCAGAAACGACATATCGACGGAAGCAATAAGCTATATCTTTAGAGCACGGGTTGAGATTTTAAATTTAAACTTTATGTAACATCGAGCTAATCTATCTCAACTCTGTAGCTTATGCAATAGAAAAGAAACTGAAGATATAACACACTTCAATGCAAACGGTCCATTTCTAAAGGAAATTCGCCGGTTACATTTCAATGAAATTTTTTTCTCTACAAACCAAATTTACAAAATTTTAAACGGAGCTCTAGGATGGTCTACCCTATACAAGTATTGTAAGCATGCATAAAATTTTCGTAATGGTATCTTAACTTAAAACTTGAAGTTTAACCAATTATTGTAGTTTTATCTACTTTTACTTATTTTGTGTTTCAAATACAGTGAAAGCTCTAATAAGCGGACACTCATGGTCCCCCAATTTTTGTCCGGTTATGAGAACTGTCCGGTTAAGGGAAAGCAATAAAAAAAAACTTTTTTTTTTAACTTCATATTAATTCTGATTAATATTGGATCTACGATCTACCTTGCCATTTTCCACGAACATCTTCTTTATTTCTTGAAATCTCTGCAGCTTGTGTTTTTCCAATATTAAATCTAAAAAACTTTGCATAGATAAAATATTTCATGTCGTGGCTGAAAAAAAAAAACAAACCTTTTTGCCAAAGCGCGAACCAATAAGTTTTTGTTGCCCAATGCATTGGCAATTTACAACTTTTCTTGCCTCACCCTTTTTTACCGTTATTTACCGGACTATGCTCTAGTGAAATAGCTAGCTGCATTCCTCCCCTTAAACAATTCAACCGTTATATTCGCACTTCTAGGAATGCCCATCAGTTTACCCTTGAGCCCAACTTCGGACGTACTGTGAAATACAGAGATTCGTTCTTCAGCCGTACTACGCTAATGTGGAATTCCTTACCACGCTCTGTCTTTCCCAGTCATTGCTATGTTCAAAAATTCAAAACCAATGTACACCGACACCTCCTTTCTGACCCCTCCCTTTTTTTCTATTGCTCACACTGTGTCTCTGACATATTAAGGGTATACAAAAAACTTTTGAGTGTGATGAATGAGTAGCTGAAGGAAAGGAAATGACATGTGTAAAAACTAAACGCGATGAAAAAAGGGAACCATACCCTCTCAAAATTACACCAACTACCCCCAGTAACTAACTCGAGAAATCCCCTAATAACCTTTCAACATAACATCGTACTGTCCAGTTATTAGAGCTTCGCGTCCGGTTATCGGAGATTTTCTATAGATTTACTTACGTATTAAACATAAACTGTACTTAGAACAGATCTGCTGTTCTTTTCCGTTACATGTTTGAGAAAAAATAATCCCTAAATAAAATAATGTGTCCGCGTATGGGAGGTTTTCTATCTAAAATGGGCAAGAAAACGTGTCCGCGTCCGTTTATGAGAGTGTCCGTTTATAGGAAAGTTATTTGTATGAGATTTTCGAAAAAAAAGTTCGTTCCCGAAAATGTGTCCGTTTAAGGGAGCTGTCCGCATAATGGAGCTGTCCGCAAGTAGAGCTTTCACTGTACATACTTCAAAATTGCTTTTTGTGTTTCAAATCATTACAAGAAGAATAGATAAGATTAGATGAATCATTGTGATTTTTAAAATAATAGTATAAATTCAATTTTTATAAAGATTTTAAAGCTTCTATACTTAGCCTTGGACAGATACGTACAATCATAGGTTTTACAAATTTAAAATGTTCAATAATACATACTTAGCTCTAAATTGATAACAATGCACTTCAAATTAAAATGATTAAATTACAAACATGATAACTTTTGTAGCATGGTATATCATTTTCTTAACTGAAAGGAAGTGCAGAGAATCTCTTCTGATAAACTCACTTAACCACTGAGCGAAATTTTTGCGTTAAAAAACTGTTTCCTTAACTATCAAACTGTCCGAAAAGAAGTAAAGTGAAAACTCAAAAAAAAAAAAATACTTAACATTTCATTAAACCTTCAGAAAAAGAATAGAAATCTTCAATTCCAGCAAATTTAAATTCATATGAATCTAAAAGAAACTTGAATCAATTAGTACTCGTAAGTTCACACCATTGAATGTTTTCATGATTCATGGCACTGTGCCCCACGCGCCATTAACTTTTATCGCAGCATTTGATTCGCAAGTTATTAAATGAAAAGTGTATGGTATCAATGAAAATAATTACTTTCATACTAAATATAAAATAAATGAACTTTAAAGTTCAATAAGTGTTTAAAAATGTGTTCGTTGCAATAATATATAATCATTTTCGTTCAGTGCTTTTCTTCAGAACATAGTCTTTTGTAGCTTAAATTCTCTAAATTATGCCATTAGATCAGTTTTGTTTGCTGAAATAGATTAGGAACTCGCTATTTATAGCAAGTGCTCCAAATCATCATTAGCATTTAACACAGCACTATATCATCTCACCTCAAGATCATCAAATTTCGTAATAAACCGACTAAAACTTACTTGTTCAAAATTAAGATGAAACGACGACGCATTTCTATTTACTACTCACGATCAATGTTTTACTCAAAAACAGTTGTTCTTTCGATGAATATAGTCAATTGCATGTAATTTAAACGTCTGAATATTTCAATCAATGCAGTTACATTCAATCAATTGCTGTTTCATTGGTTTAAAGTATGGCCATATAAGGAATATTGCAGCTCAAAATACAGTAATAAACGTGACTCGCACCTTTCAATAAGAAAGACTCATTCTTATTGTTTAAAATGCACTCCATGATAACATAATGTTAATCATTTTTGGTACTCTGAATAAATTTATTTTTTCTCTTCTATTTTTGCAGGTAAACAAAAAATTTATTGTGCTAAATGTGAGAAAAAGTGTTCTGGTGAAGTTCTGCGCGTTGCTGACAAACACTTTCATAAAACTTGTTTTCAATGCTGTCAGTGTAAAAAATCATTGGCTACGGGGGGCTTCTTCACCAAGGATGGTGCATACTTCTGCATTCCGGATTATCAGAAGATGTATGGTACCAAATGTGGAGCTTGTAAACAATATGTTGAGGGTGAAGTTGTTTCGACTATGGGCAACACGTACCATCAAAAGTGTTTTACATGCAGCAAGTGTAAAATGCCCTTCCAATCAGGAAGCAAGGTTACAGGCTATTGTTAGAACAGGAAATGAATTAAAATTAATTTTGTATTTTGTATTTCAGGTAACTAACACTGGAAAGGAGGTGCTTTGTGAAAGTTGTGTCAGTCCGGCATCACCACAGAAGCAGCAAATTGCGCAACAACAATCGTCACCAAAGAGAGAAGCTGCAACGACTCCAACTAGTCCCACAAGAGCAACTGCCCATCAGCAAAACACTGGTGCTGTTCTATCGGACAAGGCTAGCATCAAAGAGGATTACGACCCCAACGACTGTGCTGGGTGTGGGGAACTTCTGAAAGAGGGTCAAGCCCTGGTTGCTTTGGAACGTCAATGGCATGTATGGTGCTTCCGGTGCAAGTCCTGCAACGCGGTACTAAACGGAGAGTACATGGGTAAAGATGGTGTGCCCTATTGCGAAAAGTGCTACCAAAAGTCGTTTGGAGTAAAATGTGCTTACTGTCAACGCTTCATCAGTGGAAAAGTCCTGCAGGCAGGAGACAATCATCACTTTCACCCAACTTGTGCTCGCTGCACAAAGTGTGGTGATCCCTTTGGCGATGGTGAGGAAATGTACTTGCAGGGAAGTGCAATTTGGCATCCTCGCTGCGGCCCAGGGCCCTCAGAATCCGGCATTATACTGAACGGTGGAACCAATGGCAACTTTACAGACACTGAGTGTGATCGGATTAGCACCAGTGCGCTTAGTGAGATGGTAACTATGTTTGAATCACGTTTCATCACTTTTGTTGGCACACTGTTTAGCTATTTACACACTCAAGTAGCTTCGTTAATTTAAACTTTATTTGCATGCACTTATTTATTTTTTATTATTTTTTTTGTTTGAAATATTATTATTTTGAGGCTGCAATTTTTTTTCAGTTTTTGCGTTCGAGAACACCGAGTATTAATGGTTCTGTATACTCTTCTAGCCGAAAGGTGCGTTTTTTATTTATTATTTTGTTTTTGTTTGTTTTGTTTGTTTTGTTTGTTTTTTTTTTATTTTAATTGTGCACATGTACTATTGTTGTCTGCGCTTTGATTCCTAATTTTTTATTTTAACTTTGAAATGTAAATGATGGTGAGATTTGTGACCAGAATTTGTTTCATTATTGCAGCACTATCGTACAGTTAGTCCCGGTTTGATTCTGAGAGAGTATGGTCGGTCTGGGTGTGATGATATTTCTCGCATTTACACGTATAGTTACTTGACCGATCAACCGCATTATTTGCGAAAACCAATCGATCCGTATGACAAGACCCCATTGTCGCCACACTTTCACCGACCATCTTCGTATACTAGTTCTGGCAGTCGTCCACCATCACGGCCACATTCGCGCAATCGAAGTGCTATGAAAGTGCTTGTCGATACAATGCGCTCGGAGACTCCACGTCCTAAGAGCCCTGGAATGAATAACGAAGAGCCAATTGAGCTGTCACATTATCCGGCTGCCAAGAAACCTCCACCAGGTGAAAAGCCAAAGATTGAACGTGATGATTTTCCAGCACCACCGTATCCGTACACGGATCCAGAACGACGACGTAGATATTCGGACTCTTACAAGGGTGTACCGGCATCGGATGATGATGATGAAGTTGACAATGCGAAAAATGGCGGAGCTCATGAAGAAGCGTAAGCTAACAAGCACTATGAAGGAATTTTTAAAAATGTTTTCCTTTTGTTTTATTTTGTCAGACGATTGAGAAGAGAAACAGAAGAATTGGAAAAACTTAAATCAGGAATTGGCTCGGTAATTGCAAAGGATCTTAAGGAGCATGCTAAATACAGAAAATGGAAACAAAATAATTTAGATCCCAGAAATGCTTCGCGCACACCTTCAGCATCGAAGGAGCCTGTCTACAAACTAAGGTAAGAAGCTGCTAGATTATCTAGAATTAAAAAAGGGGCATATGTTCGTACATATCTTAGTTGTTGTGGTAGATGCGGCAGTAAACTCTTTTTAAATCGATTATATTTTCCACAAAAATCAGAAAAAGATGAAAATGGAATCATTTCTTCATTTCATTTGTTTGCATACATGCGATGATCATGTGATGAGACTCCACATTTTGCTATTTTTTAAGAAATGAACAAAAAAAATTTAAATAGCGTAATAGCGGTTACAAAAATTTACTTTGAAAAATAGTACCTTCTGTGCTCCATTTTATAGCAATTTAAGAATTGATTTTTATAACCATGTTGATTATCCCGTTGGTTCCAATTTACCCAAGTTTTTTTTTAAAGGTATGAATCCCCAGTTGGTGCTTCACCTTCACGCAATTTGGATCATCAGAAACCATTTTACGAAGACGAATTTTTCGATCGTTCAACCAGCTATAGAGGTTCAGTTGGTAAATCAATTGGCAACGCCCCAAGCTACAACGGTAAGTAACTTACAAAAATCAAACATTTTGTAATATGAGTTATTTTTACTATATGGGCAATGGGACTATTAATATAATCTTATAAAAATTAATTGAAAAAAAAATATCACAAAACATTGAATTCGGTGTAAAAAAAAATAAATTTTGTAAAAACAAATCCTACAATTTGCACAGCAATACATTCCTACCGATCGCCCCCGAAGCCAGGATATGGATTTAAAACGTCAACCTTACCGCCGTCAATAAGAAACGGCTACAGCTCTGTAAGTGTACCCTTCCTGTAAAGGTTTTAAGATGCTCCTCTATGGGGAGGATAAGGTTCTATCTTTATGTGGGCGTTAATTGGTCTGCTGCATTATGCTTGCCATGTTTTAGGTTGTGATTGTCCCACAGCAAACTTTTATTTAAAAACCAATCTACCACTTAAGCAATTTAATACTAATATTGGGAATCGATCGTTTTTATCATAACCAAATAATCCATTTTTGTCATTCTCTCTTCTTTTTCGTTTAACGCAACTCTTTTCGTGTTGGAATAATCATTGAAATTAACAAAACATAACAAAACTGGTGAATAATTAAAAAACCATTGTTTTCATAAATTTATTGTAATGTAATGTAATACACCTGCGTTCACACCAAACAAAACTGTTTTCTAAAAAAAATAGTGGTGAGTTCGCTTCGTCATGTTCCTAAACCCGGATACGGCTTGGCTCCTCGCTCTCATACTTTCAGTTCTGCTACAACTACAGGTTCTGCTGCACAAGTTGCAACTGTAAGCTTTAATTGTTGAATTTCTTTTCATAAATGTGAATAATGTATTTTTTTTGTTAAATGATTAAATAAATAATCTTTTTGGTTCTCTGTTAATTTAGTTTTCTGTTTGCTTTTTTGACAGGCCGTATCACACATTGTTTGGTTGTGTAAATGCAAGGTGTTGTGTTTTAATTGTTGTCTTTTTATTTTTCCTCTAACTATCTTTACTTCTTACTTTGTAACTTTTAAAATAATATCGGCTAGTTTGGCAAAGTAGAAAATGTAATCATCATATTTATAAACTTTAGCTTAGTTTTTTTAATTGCATTATTAACTGTTTAACAAAATAAAATGAACAAAGCAACACCAAAATAGAAATTTAACGTGCACAGAGCTAAAATTATTTTCGTTTTTAGGCTTAAGCTTTTTAGCTTAAGTAACTTGTTAAATAAAACATTTTCATGTGAATCCACTAACAATCATGAGCATTGCAACTTCGACTTATAAATTAACAATATGAGTGATTTTATTTGGTACATGTGACATTTAAAAATTTATGAAATTTTTAATTTTTCGGATTAGCCGCGTTATATGTATATACAAAAATATTTAGCGAGTGCGGAAAAATGCCTCTCATCTTAGCAGTAAGTCGGAACTAATAGATTGTTGCCGTAATGAACTGAGGTTTTTCAAAGCATTAATAGTCTAAGCTCCCGTTTATACACTCTCTCCTCTTCCATATTCCTTATCTGCTTCTTGGGGAGCGCAATGTCTCCATTGAGATCCGAGTGAGACGGTATCATCACCCCTTCTAATGTAACCTAACCTAGCTGTTCGGGCTCGGAAAAAAATTGCAGCTTCCCTCCATTTCTGCAGATAACATGCACACATGAATGGTAAGGCACTCGATCTTCCACGTTAAAGCAACTCTAAAACACATGTTTTTCAGCCAAAATGCATTTGTGCATAGCAAATTGAAAATAGAAAATATTATTATTTCATGAAAGAAATTCCTTACAAATCCAAATAAATATCTAAAAAACGGAGAGTCGATAACAAACATTTTTGTAATCCACGTTTCATTTTTTGACTCAAACGCTAATATGCAAAACGCAAACTTTTTCGACTTTCACTTCACTTAAAAAGTCGCAAACTACACAGTGCTCTAAAATTTGTGAAAACATAAATAACTGCTATCATAGTTTTTTATTTTGATTTCCATAGGAATTTAGATCCTTATTTTGGTTAATGTGAAGCTACCAATAAAATGAAGAATCACAACTGATAGCAACCAAATGTGAGAGATACATATTTGTGCTATGTTCTGTTTTCGTGCACCCAAATGTGGGAGATAAATTTCTTGCTATGTTCTGTTTTCGGGCCATCGCAAACTTGTGAATGTGCCGTTTGTGATCAAAGTCGCAAATTACATAAAAATGAGGTCAGATTAGCAAACGTATTCGTTTTATATGTGCATGCCGTCTGCTCGTAGCTTAAGAATCATAGTTACAGCAATACGGTGGTATCCTCTCTAGTGTGGTAACATAGCAAATATGTTACTAAAAACTTCCATATGATAAAAGAAATTAATTAGGTATTTTTAAAAGGGTACATTTCCAGTGTCAGAACAGTGGAGTTGGAACATACCTGACAATTATTTAGAATGGTTAATTTAACATAGCTTAAGAATTAATCTTTTTAGATAAAATAAAGGAAATAGCGATTGTTGTTTCCAGGGCACGTACACATTTTAATATTTGTTTATTTTAATTTTCTATTACCTACGAAATATTTTCGACCTTAAATTTCGTTGTTTAAAACTTGAGGATTCTTCACGTAAACAGTTTATATTTACACTTTTTTAATATTTTTTATCACATTTCTTAAATGGTTACATTTATTTATTTCACAATGGCATGATTCTGTATTTTCATTTTCCTTAAATCTATTGCACTTGATCTTGGTGGTTTTCTGTTTTGTCACATGGTTGTAGCATGATCATTTAAATTTATGTACTTTATAAAACTTAAACAAATCGGCTTCATTGTAATCGAAATATGTATGTTTTTGATTAGGATTTTTCATTTGGAGGCTTGGGAGACAAAACACACAGTACGGAATTTAGCTGTGGAAAATCAGAAGGTGAAATTTAAATTCATAAAATTTATTTAATTTTATTCTTAACAATATTTTTTTCTTATTAGCTTCGGTTGATTCAATTACTGAAGGAGATAGAAGAGCATTGGTAAGTTTTCGCTAAAATATTTATTGTTTATGGTTTGAAAAAGAATTCATGTGAAATGAGAACTACGAGTATTTCATCTCTTAAGTCAAGTTTTATGCCCTACGAACTATGTTCGATTTTTGAGTGAGTTTTCTCGAACACTACTGAAGTTATTTTCAAAGTTTGTCTGTTAGTTTAAATATTTTCCAGAAAATAACTTTCGCTAGTTTATTAGCTTTATAGTTTTTTTTATTTTTTTTTATAAAAACTCGTGGTCAATTACAGCTACAGTTTTTGATAACTTAATTGATATATTTCAGTGACGAAATTTTAATTGGTCTCACCCAACCGACTTATTTTGACGTGATTGGACTGAAAACTACTCTTAACAGTAAAAACCCTATTTTTTATATAAAGAAGATGAAGAAAATTACTTCTGATTAAGTTGAGTGATTGAAAAGAATTCATTTTAATTGAGGTTTTTTTTTTTGTGATAGGCAATTTCCGACTTCGGATTCGAGTTCACCACACCAAAAACTTAATCCAAAAAATGTCTCCGGATAAAAATTATTTTCAGAGAGGAAGAATAGATTTCACAAAAGCAAACTAAGAAATTCACAAATTTAAAAAATAAAATATTAATTCTTCTGCGAAAATTCCCTCTCTTGCCTATTACCCAGTGGGAGTTAGATATTTAACTATAAATTTAGATATAAATAATCTAAATTTAAAACTCAAAATCAAAAAATTAACTCTAGACTAATTTATATTCAGCCAACTAATTTAACTCAGGATTAATTTAGCACTGGAAACTAGACATATAATATTATATCATGGTAGACACATAGGTGGCATATTGTACCTTTTATTTGCTTAATCCTATAAAAACCTGTACACTTATCATAAAATAACGGTTTTAACTTATGAAGAAGTAATAATTTTGTCTTTGTAAGAAATATTTTTACTGACGATTTTCGTGAATTATTTTTATTTAAGCTTGGTCACTTAATAAGTACATTGGAAGTTACATTAAAAATTATATCAATATTTTTATTTTAAATATCATTCATTTGGTAATTCGGTAACAGACCGGAAAATCTTGTGGCAGATTTAAAATAAATGTATTCAAAAATTTTACGATATACATACAAACATTTAAAAAGGACCACATTGTTCAACTCTAAAAGAGCTTTAATAAACAATAAGAAATCTCAAAGAAGAACCGTTACAGAAATATCAGAAAGTTTCTATAAAATGTTTCACCACCTTAGGATATTTGAAACTACAAAAAAAGTTCCGAGAACCCCACGTGCAAGATGATCTAACTACCTCAAGAAAGGGCCATTTAACACAGAGTTTTGAGTTTAGACTTACTCAAAACTTCGAAGCAAATAAAATCAAACTTTGAATTACAATTCCTTATTTTCTCTATCCACTCGAACAATTTAGATGAAGATTGCATGAAAATCGATCAAGGCACTGCATAGCGCAGGCAAAACAATTTTGTTTTGAAATAAACAAATTATAGATCACATATACAGTTTCTTATATTAAAATTAATAAAATCCAAAACATACAAAAATATGTGTTATTTCCATATGCACCACTGTAAAGTAACTCACGAAAGATTCAGCTCAAATGAATGGGTTAAGTTACATTAGAATTAGAAAGTAGTTTGAATAAGTTGCTATAGTTAACGCTGTGAAGAGTGGCGGGATTTAAGAATTTCTATATAACAATTAATTTAAATTAAATAATTTTCAGATGGGAGGTGACTTGCCAGCATCAAGCACATATTCCGGTGCATTGTCTTATCACTATCCACAAGCTGGACTTATAAGGAGAAGCCTTCCAAATATGGCACACTCAATGCTTGTACACGAACCAGCTAAGATATATCCGTATCACTTGCTAATTATTTCAAACTACCGTTTGCCCACAGATGTTGATCGCTGCAACTTAGAGGTAAAATATTTCTTTTAATTATATAAACATCCAAACGAAAATAATAAATTTCTTTTTAATTTTATTTTTAATCCTTCTAGCGACATTTGTCCGATGTAGAATTTGAACACATCTTACAATGCAATAGATCGGAGTTCTATCGCCTACCACAGTGGCGGCGAAACGAAATCAAAAGACGTGCAAAACTTTTCTAAAAACATAATCAATGTGTTTTGCTATTTGTCAGCTTAAAAAAATTAACCTCTAGTTACAAACTAAAAGAAGTTAGTTTCGAAAAAAGGCAAGAAAGAGGTTTTTCAAAAGAAAAAAATGAATATGAAAAGATTACGATATAGATAAGAAGAATAAGGCATTAGGAGTTTCTTTTTTGTTTTTATTTAAAATTTTACGACATTGATTGAGTTTAAACTTTAAAGACGAAGGTTTTTTGTTATATATATATAGGTATACATATTTTTGTTTGTTATTTATTAAAGGACATGATCTTTTTTTTAGTTATAGTTTTTTTTTTTTTTTAAAACAAATATAATATATACAGACACAAATTCGCTATTTAATAATTTGTTTACATTGCCAATTTATTCAGCCTCATCATGGTTTCCGTTCGTAGAGGAAAATTTGTATAATTTCTACGAAGTTAAATAATACTTTATTCTAATAAGCAAAGTTTTAGATACGTTTGTTTGCTACCCGAGTTGTCGATGGCTGTAAAGGTTTAATAAATTTAATCTTCATTACAAAAATGTAGCCATTTTATATTTGGATATACACTTCGATGCTAAATGTCTGCAAATATGATTTTATAGAATTTAGAGAATTTCTTTAAATATTCCTAAAAAGATCAAGTTTTTCGATAGTAAGTCGAACAATCCAACAAAACACTAGGGTCATTTGCACAAGGTGCCAAACAATGAAATGTCTTTTCGTGAAACCTCTCAACTCAGTCAATTAAAATCTAACATTTAGTACAACAACTACAAATGGCTGCCAATATTTACTTAACCTTTAGCAGTGTATAATAATTACTTTAAAACATTTTGGAACTAAAAGTAAAATAGGTTTCACATCATTTTTGCGCAAAGCTTTGATTTACTCTATGTTATGTCTATGCTAATAAAAACATTGCTAATTTTTTTTATAATTTATATTGCTAGGTATACAAATTTATATTATGATCAAAGTTTTTTGCAATCGAAATACGTTGGTTCTAAAATAATGGCAACTCAAAATGCTCGTGCTGGTTCAGTATGGTGTTTATCATCTGCTAAAAGTAGTTTCCTCCGAACGAGGGCCGTGATAGGTCTAGTTCTTTTTTAACCTTTTCTTTTCAAAAGTGTGCTAGATCGTTCTGTTTTTAACTAATAACTACTTAATGAAAATAATTAAAGGAAACTGCTTTTTATGGAATAGACTGTAGATTTTTAAGAGAGTGTGATTTATGAAGGATTTTTTTCGGAATCATAAACAAAAAGATATTATCGCCTTTTAGCCTAAACACACATTTTGAGTGTGTGTTTGTAGAAGAGTGTTTTATTTTTTTTATTAAAAATACATTTACGTAAAAATTAAGAGGAAACAACAAATTATAAAATGTGTGCTCTATAATTAGCTGCATATATATTTTTTTATAGATTAATACTTGTACATTTGTCTATCTTCGAGCCTTCGCAAAGATATCGGTGTTCTTATTAATTCACTGATTTCTTTCTTTAAAACAAAATGAAAAATAGAATATAAAAGTTTAAAAACGAAACAAATTATATAAAAGTTACAAACACTTCCAGTGACTATAAAGTAACATTTAAAAAGAAATAGATATTTTAATATAACATCCTTGTATACCCCGCTGCAACTATATATGTATTACCAAAAAGCTGATAGTAATTCAATATTGTTTTTAGTTAATTTAAAAGTACGACGTTCCTCCACCACTTGTAATTTTTCTCCTAATAAATAAATAAACTAAATAGCTTTTGAAATTTTATTTGTTAAATTTTATCAACACATTTTATTGAATTGTAATTGTAAAAAAAAATAATGTACCTGAAAGTGCATTTTCCAATTTTTCTACAAAGAAAGATAAAAAGAGTTTGGATGGATATTCTATAAAATATCCTCTTCTTTCCTCAATTCGATATTATTTTAATCTTAACACTTTCTATTTAGCGGTAGTATTTACACACACAAACATCTTAAACAGAAACAAAACCACACTTTTCACCCAAAAAGTAACCTACGAATACTGCTGACTTTATATGTCTACAAATTAAAGAAAAAGAAATAAGTAAACCATAATTATTAACGATTACCAAAATCATCACTTAAAGAGAAAAACAAATACAAAATATAATGTTTATTCACTTCACTTAAAAAATAAATTAAAAACAAAAAACAATGAAAGAAAATAGTATTTAGGAGCGGATTAAGTCAATATTAAACTTATAATATTATGTTTTTTTTAATTTAGAAGAAAACAAATTTATATAGCATCGTGGTAAAAAAAGAATTATTAAAAGAAATAAATGAATTAACATCAAAGAATATAATATATATTATATACTATTTATTAATTAATATATAATGCATTTTTAGAATAATTAAGGCAAACAACAAGAAAATACAATAAATAATAAATGCAATGTTTTGAGCTGCTATTACTGTCTAATTTCAATTTTTGTATATTTCAATTTCTAGAGACTGCTGGGTACTTAGATCCCAAACGCCTGGATGGGCCCGCTGCTGGTACTATTTTTTTTAGTGCAATGTTCATGGAATTCAAAGAAAATCGCTTTCAATTCCATTTATAATTTTGATCTCGTTTAAATTTGTTTAGATTTCTCAACTCGAAGCCCAAAGCATGTATATTATTTTACGGGCATAAGAAATATTTATAAGAAAAAATCACTAAAAAGAAATACAACTTAAAACTTAGTCACAATAATAAAAAGTCGCATAATATGCGAAAAATAGAAAAGTTAAGCAAAATAAAAAAAAATATTGAGTTTTCGGGAATATGAGATTGGATTTTTGTATGCGTAGTTGATTTTTAAAATACACATCTTTTATAACTTCGGTTTTCAGCGTTAAGAGGTTTTAAAATTAGACATAGGTATATAGAAATGGCGACTACTGGCAATCTAGCCCTGTGGTCCAATTAACGCTGAAATGCTCCATTTTCATACCATAACTCATTTGAACCTGTGGATGGAATTCATATGGGAAATTGTGGACATTCTCTGGGTTTCTGTTTGGATTTAAATTAAAAAGAAGAAAGGATCTACTGGATTTTGGCGAGTTTTATTGTGTGTTTGCTTTTGCGCAAGCATTCGGAATTTGGATCACTTATTCGACCGGACCACAACACTCATGCGACACCATCTACACTGTGTCAAGGCAGGCAGCTTGTTGACTGTTGCTGAGACAGTAGCCAATCCGATTGAGTGATCATCCGGCTTCCCGTCTCGCACCGTAAACTTCCATCAAAACCCTCAGTCCGCTAGCTCGGGATCTAAAGAATCAAATGGAGGGCACGGCACAGAAGTAACTAGTCCTAAAGCCATGTTGTCGCCTTGATAAAAGATCTCAAGTCTTCACCTACGGTTTTATTCGTTAAGGAAAATTGAGAGAATATTGTCCATCATAAATCCGAGCGGAATGTTGAATCTTTCCGCAAGTGAGTTATGAAGGGCTGAGCCCGGCTAGTTCGTCTACCCGGTCATTCCCATGAATGTCACAATGACCTGGAACCCAGATAAGAGTGACATTGTGGTCAATATTGAGGCAATAAAGTTTATTCCAGCATTGCTGGACCAATTTGGAGGATGATGTACTAGAATTAATGACTTTAAAAGGTGCCTGACGGTCTGTGACGATAGCCGTATTCCACTTCCCGTTTGGATCTTATTTGAGTTACTTGCATGCTTCCCTGATAGCCAGTAATTAAACACTGGCAAAGTCGAGTAGCCTAGACGACCCAGATTATATTTATAGTCTCTCATTACACTCCATCGTTGAACCATCAGCAAGATACTACTAGATACTTAATGTGTAAATCAAGTGGTAAAAGGTACAGAAAAACGCTTATGGCAACTATGCTATCGAACCATACGTGAGAATTGTTAGTAATGTAAAGTAGACATTAAATTCTAATAAATTATCAGGCATATAGTATTTCTACTTTTTAATACTGACTTCGGTTTTCTACTTGAGTATTACAATCAAACATACTTTATTTTTTGAATAAAAGCATATGTTTAAACTAAAGTCAAGGATCGGTCGCACCATGGTTGTGTATGTCCACGAAATCATCTTAGATTGAAGACCACACTTTTTACGAAAGGTTTTACTACAGGCCCAGAAAGCTATGCAGGCCGTCATAACGCTTTCTTTAATATTCAGTTTCCAGTTCAACTAAGGGTCTAGACTAACATCTAGATATTTTGCACTAAAAGAGAGCAAGAGTGTTTGGTCGTTGAGTCGGGCTAGAGCGATCTTAGTTTTGGTAGTAAATAGAATCAGTTCAGTTTTGCTTACTAGTCCACAACTCGAAGCGCAGTTACTAACTCTTCTTAAAGCCATTTCCATGATTTTCTAGAAGACAGGGGTGAACTTTCTTGACACTAGTAGTTCCAAGTCATCTTCCCTTTTACGCTACATCTTTCAAACCTAGCGAGAATTTTATCCATGACTAAAAGCCGTAGAAGAAGGGACATAACTCCGCCCTGGGGTGTTTCTGTGTTAAAGTGCTTGGTCAAGTTATATTACCTAACGTAACTAGAATTCTTCTGTCACTGAGCATGGATATAATCCACTCCCTTATGTTGTCTTTTACAACAAACTCGATGAATGATTCCACAATGCATTTGGAAGGCACGTTGTTGAAAGCCACATCTTCATCAAATAAAGAAGCGAGAAAAAAGACGTCATCGGTACTTTTATATCGACAGCTGTGTACACTTTTCCGCCGCGGCGGTAGTGAAAAAACAGGTAAGTCGAAAACTTTTTCATAAATTCAATTTCAGGAGGGCAATTTAATTCTATGTAAAATTTGCAAAACCTCGTTATTTCTTGAATTTTGTTTTCCTTGAGAAACTTGGAAACTGAAATTTACAATTTTTAAGAAATTGAGATGAACAAAATTCAGATATATGTACCTAAGGTTTAACGTTTCACGCTTTTATTTAGACCTCAAACGTGCTTTTGAAACTGTAAATCATGCTATTTTGTTAAATAAACTAGAAAAATATGGCATAAAGGGTACGGAACTAAAGTGGTTTAAAACTTTTTTATTTAATCGAACACAAAAAACTTCTGTGAATAATAATGTATCGAATCCGGCAAAAACCTCAACAGGAGTTCCCCAAGGAACAATTTTGGGTGTAATATTATTCCTTCTATATATAAACGATATGGAAAAAGTGATAAAATCTAGTAAACTGGTACTGTTCGCAGATGATGGTTTGCTGTATCCTGTATGTAACAGGAAAAGACTTAAAAATATTAGTTGATAATATACAAAAAGACTTATGTGCAATATATACTTGGTTAAATATGAATAAACTTATCCTTAATACAAACAAAACCAAATTCATGACAATTAATAATCACTTCCCGCAACAACAAATTAATATATCAATAAATAATACAACAATAGAACAAGTAACATCAATAAAATATCTCGGTATTCTCCTAGATAATAAACTATCGTTCAATGAACACATATGTCGTTTTCCATTGGTTTCACTCAAGGATACACTCATTCTGAAATCCAATGGAACGGTGCTAACTTCTTCTACTCAACTTTGAAATTTTGCCTTTGGATTAGTTAATAGTCGTGTTGGTGAAAATCTGCGATAGTTGCTTTTGACATTTGGGTATGAGTATTAGTGCTTCTTGAGTGGATTCTGACTTGAAATCGAGAAGCGAAATTCTCTTCTCAGAAGAGTATTTTTTCCCAATGGAATGGTTTGAGAAGACTTCTGGACGCTTACAAACGCTTCTGGACGACCAATGGAAAATGACAATAGATTAAATATGTAAAAAAGTGTCAAAAAAATTGAATGTCCTAAGAAGAATGCGAAGAAACATTTCTAAAAATAGTGCAATAAAAGTATATAATGTAACTGTGAAACCACATTTCGAATACTGTGCCAGTATACTCTATTTGTGTAACAACACTCAACAAAACAGACTCCAAAAACTGCAAAACAAAGCCATGCGCATAATCCTCAAATGTGATCGATTTTCTTCTGTTTCATTCATGCTTGAGTCATTAAAATGGTTAAACATAACTCAAAGGCTTTTCATGATGGCAATGATATTTGTCTTTAAAATAAAACACAACTTGTGCCCTGAATATTTGCAATCTAGTGTTCCTGACAGAAGAGTGGTGGAGTATAACCTGAGAAACATCGACGAGTTCAACATAACTCGGACCAGAACACATAGAGCTCAAGCAACCATATTCTATAAGGGACTTCATGCATTTAACAATCTGCCTTCCAACATAAGAAATATAAATAACTTATGTCAATTCAAAAACCAAATATGTCTATATGCAGACTTTTATTAATTTAAATTCCTAAAAAAAAATGTTTGAATGTAAATTTAACTTAAACTTAAAATGTAAATATTTTGTAAATTTTAATGGCCATTGAGCCAAATAAACTTTAAACTTAACTTAACTTAACACAAAGTATATGTGTGTCAAATTTTGAAACTTATGTTAAAATGTAATGTTTATATGATTGAATCAAAATGTTAACTTTTCTTCGAAAACGCTTTTTTAAAGAAATAAAAATTTAAGCAAGTGTAAATCTTATCTTTTGTCCCTAAGCTTCTTAATTACAATCAGCTTACTTATTCATGATTGCAAATTCCATGATGGATATTTCCTTACATTTATTTTGTTCGTTCTTCTTCAGGTGCATAAGGTCTGCCTACTACCACTACGTGCGTCTTCAACTATTCATCAATTGTGTCTATTGCTAATCGACTGTTAGTTTATGTTTAGTTGGACCGACAATTCTATATGTGTGGGCAGGTTTCATTACCTAGTGTTGGAAACCCCTAAAGAGTCAAACAAATTTGTGAACCATAATGCTTGTTTGCAAATAAATTCAGGATCATGCCACTGGTGAAGGAATAAATGCAATGCGACATGTACTAATGAAATTCTTATGTCCTTTTGCAATGATCCACGACCTTCATGCACTTCAATACACAAACTGAATTCAGAGGAAGTACACAGTATAAATGAAGTGTGACCCCGCCCGGCGTTTGCCCTTGATCATTATCAACTTTAGAACTGTACATTTCTTAGAAAAAGATACCTTTGGAATAATCTGTTAGGTTACCATATTTAACGAACTCTTCATTATCTAATTGCATATACAAATTTTTTTAATTCAAAAAACATTTCAGCAGCTATAAAATTCTTAATTTTATTATAACAATTTACTAGAGTAAAAAAAAAACATGTCTAATTTATTTAATTACTAATCAGGGCACAATGTGTTCTTTTAGTGAGATTCGTGGCTATAGAAGAAAAAAGCTTTTCCTTTTATATTGCGCAGTGTTTGTAGAAGTGATATGATTCGAATGTAAAATATTTGTATTGATCGCATGTAAGTTATTAGTTTTGCTTTTGTAAAGCTTCCTCTGTTTGAAGATCACAAGATAGATTAGTTTTTAACACCGTCAAAGTGCTTCCTATAATTTGTTTATGATATATTTGCCTTGTCGTAAATCTATAATTTAAGAAAATTAAAGAAGCTGTTGATAGGAACTTTTAATGTGCCTCACCCTAAATTATCGAAAAAATCTCTTTCGTCTTCTTGCCATTCGGATAAAGTGCATTCCATAGATCCGTACCCGTGTTCTATGCAATTTTTGTTGAGAATATTCATCATTGGTTCGACTATTTTGTTAATAGGATAATCAGGTGCAATAGCGAATCGATATATCCACGCTGCATTATAAAGAGTGTTATGGTTTTTAACACTAACAGTTGCAACAATCTGAAAAGATTTAACTTCGGCATATTAGAAATCACATTTATCTATCTATCTATCTATATATGTATGTATGTATATAAAAAATCAATTGCTGTTTCTCCGCTAAAACTCGAGAATGCCTAGACCGATTTTGTTAATTTTGATCTTGAAATATTTGTGGAAGTTCAGGGAAGGTTTAAACGGTGAGAAACATAAATAATAGGTAACGGAAAATACTAAAAACGACAATCTAATTTTCCAATACAAAATGTTCCTAGCTGTCAAACACTTGGTGTCTTTACACTACAAATTACTGCAGAAATTAACAATGAGACATTGATCATGATGGAGGATATGTGTTTATTGATGGTAAATAAAGTATTATCGTGTTTGGACATGACAGCATCCAATCTTCCTATGCGCGATGCATTTAACCACGAGTTGCAAAGAGAACAACAATACGAAACTGAAGTATTGTAATGTTCCGCAATTGAATGAACAACAAAGAATTGCGTACGATCCTTTGATGAAAGCTGTGAACAGTGGATCTGGAATTTAATTCATTGATGCTCCCGGGGAGACTGGAAAAACATTGCTAATTTCTTTGCTGTGGGCAAAAATCAGATTGTAAAATGAAGTAGCCCTAGCATTGGCTTCATCTGGAATAGCTGCAACATTGTTAGAAGGTAGACGAACTGCACATTCTGCCTTGAAATTACCCCCAAAAATGCAAATCAACGAAGCAACAGGTTGCAACATCGCCAAAAACAGGGCAATGGGGAAGATTTTGTAAATATGCAAATTAATCGTTTTGGATGAAGGTACGATGAGCGACAAGAGGGCGCTAGAGGCACTGGACAGAAAGTTAAAAGATCTTCGTGACAACCAAAACATTTTTGGTGGAGCCATGATTATGTTGTCAGGTGATTTTCGTCAGACTCTTCAAATTATTCCCCGACCAACTGTTGCTGACGAACTAAACGCATGCTTAAAATCATCTAATTTATGGCGGCATGTTAAGACACTCAAATTAACAACTAACAAGTGTTTTTGCAACAACATCAAACTGCGATTATGTTTTCAAAGTAGTTTAGTTTAGTTTATTTTGTCAATCAGAATTATTCTTACAGACTTGAATATATATAACAATTGAAGAAATAAATAAATGATAACAAAATTTCATAATAAATAATAACAAGTATAATAACAAATAAATAAGCAATAACAGTGTTATGATTTAAATTTATAAATTAGAAATTTGTTCAAAATTTACTAACGTATATAAAAGCTTATTTTTAAAAGTCTCTCTTGTACAATTTTCAAAAAAGTCAATTAAACTGCAAACAGAATTAGCTTCTTTGACGCATCTTGAAATTGGTTCATTGCAACCATAATTAGTTCGATGATGGCGAACGAAAAATAGAACTGAAGTTCTAGTATTTCTTGGGGGAACACGAAAACCAAATTCATCTAAAAAGAAATTAGCATTTAACTCGAGAATTTAAAATATCACGAACAAACATAATTGAAAAATATCTTCTACGAAGAGCGAGAGTATGAATTCCTAATAATAAGCACCTAGCATTATAACAAGGAATATCACTGTTCCAATAAATTAGTTTCAAAAAGGTGTACCTTGTGAATCTTCGTTGCACCCTTTCAATTCTTTCAGAGTGAGTTGAATAAAATGGGTTCCATACAACTGAGCAATACTCTAAAACAGACCTAACCAACGAAAAATAGAGGATTTTTAGTGTAAAAAAATCAGAAAACTCACGAGCGTTTCTCTTAATAAACCCAAGCATAGAGTTACTTTTACTTATTATCCAATCTATATGAGGTTTAAAAGATAATTTAACGTCTAAAATAACTCCTAAGTCTTTCTTTTGAGAGACCCTTTCTAAAGACACATTTGACAAATTGTATCTGTAGTAAGATAGTTATTAGATATTGAAAATGGTAAGGTCACAGTTGATACTTCGACCGGATTAATTACACTACTCACGGATTTTTGTCACTTCGTCAACTCAAAAGGGGAGCTTATTCAGCGTGCTTTTACGGACATAGAAGAACAGTAAGAAACCATAATTAGCTGAATGAACAAGCAATATTGGCGGCCAAAAGCAAAGATGTCGATGATCTCAATGCAACCATTCAGAATTTTCTTCCGGGAGAGTTGTTTTCTTACAAATCAGTTGACACAGTTAAAAACCAAGATGACGTAGTCAACTATTCCACAGTTTTTAAATTACCTTGATTTGGCTGGACTACCTCACAATTTACAATTAAAAGTAGGATCAGTTGTGATTATGCTGCATCCCATTAATCGACTGTGCAATGGAACGATACTTATGAATAACGTCATCTAGGCCAAGATCATCGGATTTGCCATACGATTTTAAGCGTCTATAATTTCCCGTCCGTCTGGCCATTGCAATGACCATAAATAAATCGCAAGGGCAGTCGTTGAAAGTTTGAGGAATAAACTTGAAGTTTCCTTGTTTCGCGCATGGGCAATTATACGTCGCGTGTTCGCGAGTCGGAAAACCATCATCTTTATATATTTACACACTGCAAAAAAAAATTAATTTAAATACAAATTTTGTATTTAGTTTTGACCACATTTTTCAAAAATATACATATGTAGGTGATACGAATTTTGCCGGGTCCTATAATTAAATATAAAATGAAATGTATGATCAATATTTGGAAATGAAAATTCAAACGAAATTTTGAACTAAAAACCACGATTACTGCTCCTAATCACGATCATAACGCAACCTTATTCCTTATCGTTTTACTTAAATGCCAGTAAAACGACAAGGCTCTAGAAATGAAAATTGGAAATTTATTGAAACGAATATCGTTATAATGCTTAGAGAACGCTGCCCTTTTGGTATTAATAAAACACCAAAATGTGGTCTCTGGAGGCTTGGCGTTTTAGTAAAACGACTATCGGAATAAGGGTGAATAGCTATTGTTTCGTGAGACGACCAACTCAGTCACTCACTATATTAAAATAACAGCAAAAAATATGAAATATTTTGGAACTATACAATTTACCCATATGTATACTATATATCATTCAAAACATTGGTTTCGTATTGTTTTGTTTGAACTTAGAAGAACGACTAAACGAATTATTTATGTATAAAGACGTCGTCAACAAAAAAGATTTTTTTTTGAAAATCTACGGAAAAGCAAATGCTTTAAAAGTCTCCACAATCTTTATTGAGGAGTTTCTCCATTCAGTAATTAATTAGTACCTAGTAAATAAAATGTGGGAAAAAATAAAATATATAAAAAGGCATTTTGTATTACCTTTCTTCGGAATTTGTTTTTAAAGGATTCTTCAAATGGCGCATCATCTAAAAATATACTGCCAGCAGCTTCACTTGGTTTACATCCAGACAGAAATGGCTCATAGCACTCCGCAACTAATGATTGGTTTGGTTTAGTCTAGAAAAATTAATCACATAAATATGGAAGCAAGATAGGCAATTAGCATTTACAAACCTTCATTATTTCTACTGCCTTTGCGTAGAATGAGAAATAAGTACCCGAGAACAAGAAGAATATACATCCAGGTATGGTTAAGGCACAAAACGTTAATGGAACTCCAATGAATATAAAAAGAATTGCCCATGTTATTATAATGAATTGCAATGTCACCTGCAAATAGATTCCTAAATTAGATTTAATTATGGTTTTCCAAATAAATAGTGAGTTCTTACCTCCCTAAAGCAAAAGCAATAAAATGATTTTTTGGCGAAAGACATTATGTAGTCTCTAACTAGTTCTTGGCATTTGAGCTCATCATCAGCACGATAATTTCTTATTACTATGAATGGTTTCATTATTTGTATAATTTAATTATTTGTAAAAATTATTAAATGGAATGCTTAGGTTTAGGTTTTGTTTACGAATATAACATTTGATTTTGAAGTGGAATGGAGTGACGCAGTGAGTGCAACTGCAGTCGGGAAAGCCGACAAATCGTCGGCTCAGAATTACAAGGTTCTAACAGCCATTTTTACGAAAAATGAGTTATGGATGTCGTTGGATTCGTATTTTCAAGCGCTTTCGAATGAATTCATAAACATGCACCTTAATTCAACCTATAAAGCGTAAAACGCAAAAAACAAAGGTTCTAAAAACCAAAATGAAGTTAATTTAAGAATTACAACGTTCTATGTAGCAAAATTGGCGGATAGAACTTTATAATTCTCTCTTTGACCAATAAAAAAATTACACATCTTCTTATTGACATAGAACCTTGTATTCCTTAATTTTGTACATAGAACCTTATAATTCTTATCGGATTGCCGAAAACGCAACAAAGTTCTATGTTGATCAATTTACCTTTGGTTTTTTCTTCGTGTTTTTGATATTGTTTACAAAAAGCTTGTGAAAAACTAGCAACAAGCAGTATCTCAAACCAAGTCTAACAATTTCAGAAATGTTTCATATGTATTAAGAGAACACAGGATCTGACGAAACTGTTAAATTTAATGCATATCAACAAGTTTTCAACACTCAATTTAACTTGGCTTTTCATAATCCAAAGAAAGATAGATGTGATTTTTTTTATATTTTAAATGATTGATCACAGTGCGAGCGTTTAGGAAAGTGGGAGGGGATTTAAAAGGAGATACCGATGCACATTGGTTTTGAATGTCTGAATATCACAATGGGAAGGAAATATAGAGTCGGGTAAGGCATTCCACATTCGTGTAGTGCGGCTAAAGAATGAATCTCTGAATTTAACAGTACGTCCGAAGTTGGGCTCAAGGGTAAACTGATGAGCATTCCCCGAAGCGCGAGTGTTACGGTTAAATTGTTTAAGGGGAGGAATGCAACTGGCTATTTCACTAGAACAATGTTTGTAAAAATAACGGTAATATAATGAAAGACAAGAAACATTGCGACGGTGCTCGAGAGATTCAATTGTTTCTGTTTTAGTCCTATCACCTATCAATTATTGTAAAGCTCTTTTTTGGATTCTATCCAAAAGACTCAAGTGGGTTATTGGAGCACCTGCCCAAATATGGGAATTATACTCGAGTTTAGGACAAATATAGGCTTTATAGATTACAGCCAGATCAGAAAGGGTAAAAAATTTCTTGCATCGTCGAACGAAACCTAAACACTTAGCAGCGTTTTTGGCAACGTCGAATATGTGGTCATTCCACACAAGGTCGTCTGTGATGCACATACCGAGAACTGAGATCTGTTCGGTTTCCTCAATGCAAGGCGGTCACTTATGGATAGCGGCATGGGGGTGGATTCCGCTTTAGCGACAGGAGACAGAATTGAGTTTTTGAAGCATTAAATCTATGCGAGGAGCATAAAATAGCAGTTGAAAACACCACTGTATCTGATGAGCTGGTTTTGAAATATAATGCGCATTTTCAGGAAAAGGAAGAGGCATACAAGCAAAGACAAGTTGACAGAGAAAATACAATTCCAGTTTTGTGCTTTGACATGCAAAATGTACTTACCTGTCCAAAAGCTGATGTAAGCTCATTTTTTTACCACTCAAAGTTAAATGTGCATAACTTTACAGGACTATTTTCGCTTAATAATAACGTCTATTGCTGCTTGTGTGATGAAAGCACAATGGGAAGAACAGGAAATGATATTGCTAGTGCTTTGCTGAAGATTCTAAACCGTGTTATGTCAAAACCGGCACTTGTTGGTAAACTTCATATTAATTGATTTTCATAAGCATCAGCCAGACATCCAACATATACATTTTAAATTCTCTACTCCAGGACATTCTACAATTTAGGAAACAGGTAATACCCATAGCTGCATTCAACGCGTCTTACGAATCGCGATTTTCATTCACCCTTGTCATTCAAAAAACAAAATATTACAGTTTTGCAAATGCAACCGTTAGATTTTAAAAATGTTTACGAGTGTTGTAAGATTTTAAATATTAAATTAATACCATTTTCGAAAGTTGTCCAACTTCAACTTACACAGAACCTTACCGAGGTGTTTTTTAAGACTTCCCATCTTGAAAAATCTCTTAAAAGTGTAGACTTAGTGTTCAAAAACCTTAAGAAATAAGAATATGTGGTCTTTTCAATGGCCAAATTTAAAAGAGGTACAATTAAAAAATGACCTTGCAACAAGAAAAATCAAACCATTTAAAGCAATGCTTAAATACATGCCTGCAATTTATTGATAAAGAAATTTCAAAAATATAATGAAAACAAGAACAAATATCCAATATGATTAATAATTAAAACTCTTGTTTGTTTAATTAATTTATAATATTCTATAATTTTCTTAAATGTGTTCACATATTTACTTGAACTGTAAGATCTATATAAAATATACTATGAAAATTAAAATTTTAGTTTGTTTAATCAAATTACTATTTATTTTCTTATTTATTTAAATGTTGTACCTTTAATTCATTCAATCAATAATTAAAATATTAGTTTTATTATATTAATTATTTATTCTCATTATTTTCTTATTTACGTAAACGAACTGTTAAATATATGAAGTTAATTATATAGTGTACTAGGTGCTACATGCATTAAAAATACTATATAATATTTTCCTATAATACAAATGTAAAAATCAGATTATTGTTTTATATTTAGTTGGAGAATCATTTCAGATACTCTATTTTGCTGCTTTTATACTATGAATACCATAGTTTTTTTCAACGACTAAACTAAATGTTAGAAATCTTCATATGATTAAATAACAATTACAAGGTTCTATGTGGTACATAGAACCTTCACCGAAATTTGAACTACATGGAATTGGCTTATAGAACTTTGTGCAAAAAATTTAATTTGCAATTAAAAGGAAATTCCTCAACACATAAACAAATAAATTATATTTTTATTAGTTATTATCAATAATCTATCGTTTGTTATCATTCGAATGTAAATCAATAGCCATTTAATACGAAATCTGAGCATCAAAAACTTAAAAGTTGAATAACTCGAAATGGGGGTCGGTCGACATAGAACCCTGTAATTCTCAGCCGACGAAATGTCACTTCTATTGTGCTCAGTTGAGCGAGTTGTCAATCGCATGGAACTTCATTCAAATAATTTCCTAGGGTATCACATTACTTATTCATTCATTTTATTATTCACAAATCTATCTGGATCCGGATCTGGATTAAGTTTTGACAAGTATTACAAAAACAATTTGGGATCCTGTTTTCTATCGGGATCTATTTCAAAGATCCAAAAATTAGTTATTACACTGGCGAGTAGATGGTTTTTATGATAAGGTAGTGTAAGCTATAGTGTAAAGAAAAAAGACAAGAAATAATTTAAAATTTAAAAACCTAAGGATAAAAAAAGACGGGCTTATAACACTGCTGTTACTAAGATCCGTATCGTTTTATTTTCAAGGGAAGATCCGGATCCAGATAGATTTGTGAATAATAAAACGCACCTAATGATTTCAATAACAAAAATAAAAACAGAACAGTCAAAATTTGGACACTAACAAAGAATGTTTGTATTATAACATGCACCCGACAGAAAGATTTCCAAAGAAGAATTCATAAGAAAAGAGTCATTAGCCGTGTTTCTTTGGAAAAGTTATCCGTAGTACAGTACTATTTTATATGAAAAACAAATACAACATCCGCAGTAGGATCACTGCCGATGCCCGCATAAACGTCAAATCTCTATCCGCAGCAGGATTTCACTTCTCCTTTTATCGGCGGTGATCCTGCTGTGGATGTTGTATTTGTCATTAGCCGTGTTTTTTTGGAAAAGTTATCCGTAGTACAGTAGGATTTTATATGAATAACAACTACAACATCCGCAGTAGGATCACTGCCGATACTCGAATAAACGTCAAATCTCTATCTGCAGCAGGATTTTACTTCTCATTTTTTCGGCAGTGATCCTACTGCGGATGTTGTATTTGTAATTGATATAAAATCCTACTGTACTACGGATAACTTTTCCAAAAAAACACGGCTGTTGATATAAAGTCCTACTGTACTACGGATAACTTTTCCAAAAAATAAGGCTATTGTATAGTATGGGATTTTATGTCCCAATAAAATTACATCCTTTCATCCCTTTTCGATAATGGAATATAAATATTCATCTTTTTTTACATATCCCTATTTTAAGTAATCCCAGTTCCAGAAAAGAAAACACTTCAAAAATATTACTCCGGAAATTAAACGAAAACTAGTTTTTCTATACTTCTGTTAAGAAACCTGAAAAACAACAACAAAGTGAAAAGAAAACGAATAGTCTTCATTTCTTGCAATTCCTGGATTCGGGGTGTAAGACATCTGAGCAACTACACTCATAACCAAATTTCACAATTTGAACCAGTTTGACAATCCAAAATTTCAAGTGTCACTTTTTTACTAGCGGCTCAACAACTTTTGTCTACAAGTGTAAAAATCATTCTTATTGCAAAAAAATTTCATTAGAAATTTGCAATGCAAATTCACTTATACACATTTATTATTCGATTTTGAATGAAAATATATTTATTTCGGCATTAAAAATTGGAAGCTGCATAACTGTTTTAACTTAATAAACCCAATCGGCTGATTGCGTAAAAAATTTGTCTCAGAATAGTTGTTTTGCAAAAAATTCTCACCCGTGTTCCGTGTTGTTAAACAATAAAAATGGCAGATGTTAAAAAGGCCGCAGCCGAAACCAAGAATAATAATTTTATTTGTGGAGTTATTGAAGGTAAATAAATAAATTATAGTTTCATTGTGTTAAGTTATATCTTATAATTTCCAATTGGCATTTTCAGGTTTCTATGGGCGACCTTGGACAACTGAACAAAGAAAGGATCTGTTTCGCAAGTCGGTTAACTTTTACGAGATATTTGTGGAGAGATATTAAAGCATATTTATATATTTTGTAGGCTCAAAAAATGGGGAATGGACTCTTATGTGTACGCTCCCAAGGACGATTATAAACATCGAGCGTATTGGCGAGAGTTATACACAGTAGAGGAGGCTGATCATTTGACAAGTAAGATAGAATTTTTTTTTCTTGTGTAGCTAGAACTTACCTATCTTAATTATCAAAACACTTACTTCTGAAGGTATATAATCAAACATGTAACATCTTTCAAATAATCAGTTTATACTGAGTAGTTTCTGGTCTATAACTTGAGACTTATTCCAGTCGCACATACTGTGGAGCGACGAAATATACGTAGAAATTGAGTTCGATGTTTTACATTGACATCGAAGCTTATTTAAAAATATTCAGTATGTTTTATAAACATAGGTCAAGAATGTAAAGAAAAAAGACATTTCCAAGTAGCTCCCTTTAATTCGCTTCGCCTCGCATGGCGCCGTTATATGTATATGTTACGTTACGAGGCAAAAGAAGTGGAATAGTTATTGGGTCACGGTAGGGACATTAGGACTTGGATGAGTTGGTAGGATAGAATAAAAGTGCGTGGGCAGTGGCCCACACGGCTTAGTTTGCGGATATAGGGGGGATCTTGCCTCTGCAACTAGCCCTAACTTCTGACATAATTCATTCATGCCATTTTATTTGTGAATTTCGATTCTGAACCGAACAACCCATCCACACTGAGAACGCCGCTGATGCTTTTTCTTCGAAACCTGAAACTCGGTCAGCCTTAAAATTTAAAGCTCCTCTTTCCATTTATTGTTTATAGAGTAAGTAATTTGTATAAACCTCGTCATCAGTTTACCCTTGAAGTACATCCATTTTATTCTAGACTAAGAGCTCACAGCAATTTTTGGGTGTGATTGATAACAAAAAATAATTAATGTTGTGTTGTGGTGTGATCACCATGTTAATAAAAGAAGTGTTGAGTTTCGACTGCTCTTTATTCATATATCAACTCTACTTACTATACATCAGATCTCTTATATACTAAACCTTACCTATATACTCGCAATAACTAATTATATGAACTTCACTTCTCAACTTCACTATGTTCGTTCATACAACAATAAGCATAATTAGATAGGCTTTTAGTAGTTATTTACAAATGTGAACGTCTTGCATGCTCTAGTGGGAGCAATAGCGCATAAGAGTGCATCAGATATGCAGTTCTTTCCAAAGTCTTAAAAATTGTGCTAAAAAATTTGCCATAACTTCAAAATGAAGAGCTAGGTGTAGTGATTGCAAATATCGAGGTCCAAGACGTTTTGAAGACGATCTTCTTCGTGGAAGAAGTACGCTATACGCCCTAAAGGGATTTTTGACTACCCTTAAAATGATTGATCACAGTGCGAGCGTTTAGGAAAGTGGGAGGGGATTTAAAAGGAGATACCGATGTACATTGATTTTGAATGTCTTGCAGGCAGAAGGCTGTCTACAAAACGTCTTAGACCTCAATACTTTCAATCAGGGGGCTTAACTCTACATTTTGGCAAAGTTGTAATCACAATTACTTAGACTTGGAAAGAACTGCATATATGATGCACTTTTATGCACTGTAGCTCCCACTAGTGCATACAAGACGTTCACATTTGTAAATAACTGCTAAAGGCCTATCTAATTATGCTAATTATTTTTTGTAATCAATCACATATGATCTGGGAGCTTTTCTTGCAATAGCCTTAAAACTTAACTTAGAGAGATTTATTGCTTTTTCAATAAGAAAAAATCTGTTTTCAATTTCCGAACGCAAGATTTACTTGATTATTCTTGGCATTAAATATGAAAGGAAGTGTTTCTAAAGACTCTCTCGAATTTTATTTCGTAGGTCTTATTTCTGCAGCTAAGGAACAAGGTATCGTTTTCTATTACGCCCTTTCGCCAGGGTTGGATATGAACTATAGCAATCAAAAGGAACTTCAAACGCTCAAACGAAAACTAGAACAAGTTGCGCAATTTGGATGCGAAGCATTCGCTCTTCTGTTCGATGACATTGAGTCAGAGTTATCCAAGGCTGACAAGGAGATATTTCAAACTTTTGGTAATGCACAGGTAAGTTTGCAAAATTGTTATTTTTTTTTAGTGTCAAATAAAATATATCTTAAACATTTTTTTTACTACCATATTTTTTCTACTCCAGGTTTCAGTTACGAATGAAATCTTTTCACATTTAAACAATCCAAAGTTTCTCTTCTGCCCAACACAATATTGCAGTTCTCGAGCTGTTCCTACAGTTATTGACTCGGAGTACTTGAATACATTGGGATCTAAGCTTAATGTTGACATCGATATTATGTGGACGGGGTCTAAAGTAATCTCGAAAATAATTACCTTAGAATCTATTCAAGAAATAACCGAAGTCTTGCGTCGGCCTCCTGTTATATGGGACAATCTGCATGCGAATGATTATGACCAAAAGCGTGTGTTTTTGGGTCCATATTCAGGGCGATCTCCCGAATTGATTCCATATTTGCGTGGCGTAATGACGAATCCTAATTGCGAATTTCACGCAAACACAATTGCGATTCACACTCTCGCCTATTGGTCAAAGTGTAGTTTAGATAATAAGATTAACAGTAAGTACCTATGGAAAATGTTGTTTAAAATTTTAATTATTTCTTAATTATGTTTCTAAGGTTCATTTTCTGCTGATATAAAATTGGAAACGGAAAATGATGATGGTATAAGTAACGAAGGCGTACCTACTTGTTTGTCGAAGAACATTTATCATCCGAGGGTTGCATTAAAGTGAGTGAATAATTCTAAAAACTATCCAATATTATATCTTTGGTCTGTTTTAGAAACGCAATTCTTGAATGGTTGCCCGAGTTTTCGATTCAAAAGGAGGCATGGGGGCCAATTACTAAACCGCAACCTCAAGTTACAAGTAAGTAGATACATACAAGGATGGAATTAATTGCACTTCCAGTTTAGTCACGCCATCGCAGATTACTTTTATCTGTGTCTATGTTTTCTTACCTACCTGCTTACCATATTTTTCTAATATTCACTATTATTATCCTAACCATCTTTAATAGCGCAGAAAAGATAAAAATACCAAAAACGGTTTACACCATTACATACATTTAACCAGATGATAATCTTCTGCATTTCGTTGAAAATAAAATGTAATGAATTTACAATTTTACTCGAGAAGTAATTCAATGTTACTTTCCGATTTCCATCTCTTTGTCAATTTAAAGAAAAAAGCAGAACTCTTAAGAAAAGGTTTTAAAATTCAATACACAGTACGTGTGATTAGTGCCATGGTAGGCCTGGGATCGAAGCCCAGCTTCTGACAAAAAGACTCTTTCTTCGATCGAATTCTGCAGAAAATCATAGTATCTCTCGAAACAAAGATATATACAGCAATCCCATTCCAAATTAATTTCACTTCTCAAGTAACGGAAGATGGTTCATTATGGCCATATTTTGTCCGATGGAACTGCTCATAAGAAATAAAACGTTATAATGTGGCCGCATTTACATTATTAAAAGAGGACAATTAATATGAAGTGTAAAAAAAAGAGAAATAAGCACGACGATCATTAAAAGATCAAAAAAAAAAAACGCTGCTATAATATAAAAGGTAAGTACCCCTTGGCATAATGGTTAGTGCTTAGGACTAAGTCATGAGTTCGATTCTCAACCGATGCAAACAATTTTTTAGAGGTGTACTGTCTCTTGCGAGAATTGAAAAATCCTCTACGATCTCTTGTCTTTAAATGTGCTGCTCATTAGCCGTTCGGAAATGCAGAAAATTGTAGGTCCACTGCATTTCAATCCCCTTTTAATAATATCGCAGAAATTCTTCAAATTTTCCCAAGATTGTTATCATTGAAGCGTTGAAGTGAGACTTTTTTAGGAAATTATCTAAAATAACAAATAAAGACCTCCCAACAAGAGTGATAATTTTCTTCTCTGAGGACAGTCGCTTGTTGTGATGATTTTCTAGACACATTGTCTTGCGTATGCTTCCGTCCTTATTGTGCCTAGAATTTCAGATATTAATCTGGTTATGCTTCTACATGCAGAGATATAATCAAAGTAATAGTGTTTTGCTGTTAATTGCTTCTCCTCATTCCCATAGTTCTTGCTAAAAATAGCACGAACTCATATTCAAAGAGAATGCTGGAATTTCTGAAATTCTTTTGCACATTAATTGAGTTAAAACATTAATTGGTTTATCTTCAAGGAATCGTTTTATTAATTTTTAAATTATAATTCCCTATAGTGGTCATGCCGATTATCCCAATTATTCCGTCTATCAATACATGCATGAGTCTGACAACAACAACAACTACATCGACAAATTCAAAAACATCAACAGTTCCTGAAGTGAACACGAACCAGTTACAAGCATTAGCCGAAGTTTGTAGCACAGTAAATTCGTCAAGTGTTAATCCAATATCGAATTCTGTAATGAATTCATTAGTTTCAGCAACAAAAGTAATTACTAATGATGACATTTTGAATCCAATTACCACAAATGTTGCAACTACAATAGAAATGCCAAAAAAGATTCCCATATCCAGTGTTCCAGTGCCGATTATGCATGTAAAGAATGAAGAAACAAAAGCTCCTATTGAAGATGTAGAGATAATAAATTCATCGACGAATGAAACTTGCGATGAAATCGAAATTAAAACTTCGAAAGCGAGTGAAATTGAACCTGTGGATTTTCCAATCGATGATGATTGTCTTGCAAATGAAGGGACTATAACGAACGAGATCGCAGAGGAAGCTACGTCACTGAATGTAAATGATGTAGCAGACAAACGAGATGGAATAGAACCAGTTCAAATGGAAGAAAATAATTTGTCACCATTCAGTGTCAACGATCCGATGGAATGCAGTAGTAGCTTAGCTTCGCAAACATCTCCCAAGGAAGCCGGAAAGATCGGTTCGGATGATGTTATTATGTCTGAAACTGTCAATGAGTTTAATGTAGTTAGTTTAACAAATACTGACAAGATTATGATCTAACTATTCGTTTTTTTCTTTTAGACTTGTTCTGCAAATAGTATGCAGGTAGAAAGTTCAGAACCATCACCCATATCAAATACAGAAATGGCCGACGACGAAGATAAGTATGAATAATGTTTTGATTTCATAGAAGTGGTTTCAAATTTTAATTCTTTTTCGTCCGCAGAGTCAACGACCAAGTGATAGCTGTAGACGATTTATATTTACTTTGTGACTTATTTTACTTACCCTTTGAGCATGGAAGCAGGGGCTCAAAGTTGCTAAACGAATTCAATTGGCTCAAGGCAAATGCTTTTGTCTTGTTGGGTATTCGAAAGAAAACCGATCAACCTAAACCAGAGGTAAAGGATAAACAAATTATTATAAAAAAAATGATAAGTGCCTACACTTCTACAATTATTAGATGGTCTTTCCGATGTTCCCAATCTTATTGGTATTTTTTTTTCTCCAGTAAAACACTTTTTTTAGATTCTATTAGAGAAGTTCAACTTATATAAACTCTTAAAAAAAAAAAACAAAATTTTAGCTCTTAAGTACTTTTTATATAATTTCTTGAATGTTTCTCATTTTAACATTTTAGTGATGTCAGCAATTTCTTTTTTTTTCTTCCTAGGTTATCGAATGGGAGGAACGTGCTGAAAAGTTCTCTGGTCTATGTCAAGCGGTACAAAATCTCTCCAACAAACTATCTCGTTGCGCTAATAAGGAAATATGCTACGATCTTTTCTCGTATGTTTGGGACATGGCGGGAACACTTATGCTATTAAATGCATTTATCAAATGGTTGTCCCTTGCCCACTTCCCGAGCAATGTTTACTCCTATACCCAAGGCAGTTATACATGTAAGTCGAGGTTTTCAAGCAAAATGTATATATTATATTGATTGATGTAAAACATTAAATTCTCAGGGTTTAGCAAAGGATGGAAGGAAAACTTTATGTCTGGTGACCAAGAACCTTGGGTTTTTCGTGGTGGTTTGACTGCAGATTTACAGGTAAAGTGAAATAAATAGATTTCAGTATTAGCAATAAATGTTTATTTTTGTAGAGACTAATGCCAGTAGATTCGGGAAACGATTTGTTCATATATAAACTACCAGATGCCCCAACATCATCGTACTATACTATTCGACCCTATACTCCGATAGACGAGCCGGATGTGAATAGAGTGTGTCAGGAGGTTTTCAAAACAACAGACAAAATTCCACCAGGTTAGAAGACAATGACAAAGATTTTCTTTAATTTATACATTGTGAATTGTAGGAAACCTTGCGGAAAGCATATCCGACAACACTGTCGGTCCATTTCTTACTCTCACTCCCGAATTCTGTATGGTTGCCCTAAATTCATTCAATACTATAATCGGATACGGATGTGCTGCCCCTGACCTAAAGACTTTCGTACGAAACTTCGAAATGTGTTGGATACCAAGCATGCATGAGAAATATCCACTTAGCCTGCTTGAAAGCACAGAGAACATTGACGAAGAAACAAAAGACATCATCAATGGATTCTACAATTTTAAGTACGATTGTCCTCAAGAAATAATTGCAAGCCATCCGTCAGTGATGACAGTTGGTATTCTCAACGAGGACCTCGCTATGGACGGCATTGCCAAGCGGTTGGTGACTGCATTGTTGGCGGCTCTTCGCTCAAATGGTTCCTTCGGAGTACATGTCCGATTAACCGAAAATGAAACCAACCAGATACAATTTTATACGAAACTAGGATTCACTGAAATCCATCGTAATGTAGATAGTGGTCAAATCTATTTTGGAAGGCATTTCTAGCAGAAACAGAGTGAACTATTAGTTTTAAAACAAATCAAAATATGAGAGCGAAAGATTGTGCTTTACAAGTTGCTTGTAAGTGTTCTAAACAAAACCGTTTTCTTTTATTTTTGTTTTTGCCTTGCATATTCCTTTATAAAACACGAAGAATAATTGCATTTAGGAAACATAAATTCATTTTTTCATAATGGAGCCTATACATTCTCTTCTCTCTACTGAGTTCTCATCATGATGCACAAAGTTTAATCTACACTGCACATTTAATTGAAATTCAATGCTAAACATATCTCTAGATGCTTGTGTTGTTGCTGCTCTCGATGTTATAAAGTTGAGAGGTCAAGTCTTTTATACATTGGTATTTTGAATATCGACTCCTTACTGCCTTAGCTTGATAAGAAATAATGTGCATAGAATAGAAATCCAGTTGCGCACGTATTTAATTTTTAGGTTTTGTCTTTGCTTATTTTTGAGTATTATCGTTTTATTTTATTATTTTCTCTATTGTTTCGAATTATTTCTTAAAAACAGTTTTCTAATTAAAAATGAGTTGATTTTTCCTTTAAATAAAAAATAAAATATTTATAATTTTGTATTTAACGCAATAAGCAACAATTTTAATTATACAATAAAATAAAAATAAAAACATCTCGTTTGTTGTCTTATGACTTCTTTGGAATTTCATAAAACCATACAGTGTTGACGCCGTCTTCAATAACTTTGGTTGGTATAGAGTTTGGCAATGGGAATCTACAAGCAATTATTTTACAATCTGTTTGACTCTCAGCAATCAGTTTGTGTTCTAAGTCTTTCATCTACGGAATAAAAGAAATAATTGAAGACTTATTTATATTTTCATAACTTAGGCTCTAGCTAGATGTAGAAGAGATGAACCCATAGACCGACAGACGGTATTTTTTTGGGCTTTACCATCATCATTATGTCAAATTTGAGTAACATCAGGGTAGTGTAAGATTTTTACAGTTAAGTGAAAAATTTTTGGTTAATGTTCTGCTTCACTTTAAGACAAACTCTGTTTGAAATTGTTTTGATAAAAAATTTAAGAAAAATGTCTCACCATTTGTTCTACTCCGAAAATAACAATGTAGTTATATGGCCGTAAATTGAACTTCCATAAATCTTTTCGAAAGAAATCTGTCATTTTATGAACTCCATTCTTCAATGCTGAATATTGAGAATACAATACCAACCACGGATTAAGCTCTACTCCTTCGGATTGAACTCCGTGTTTCGCCGCAGCTAAAACAAGTCAAGTTAAACCTATATTACCCCCGATAAGTTTAGTTTTAGAGTTTATCACCTATTACGATCCGTCCATCACCAGAACCTATATCAAGTAGTTTTCCTTTCGAATTTTTAGGTATAAAAGATAGAACGTTGTTTACTTGTTCGGTCGTTGCTGGAACATATGGAAGGCAGTATCGGCGAAAGGCCGGGGCTACAAAGGATGCACATACTATGGTTAATCCAACTCCGATACCTCCGGTAGCTGCAATTAATAGTTTAGCTGTTGTAGACACACGTTTTGTATTGGTTTTTTGAACAGTGTTTTCATTTAAATATTCCATTTCTTTCAAAAATTGTGTTATGAAATGAAATAAAAGTAAAATGTCATGAAAATATTGACAGGTGCTTGAAATGTAAGGGTATGCCCGCAGAAGATTCAAAATTTAGGCTGGTATTCACCGAGCGCTCTTAAACGGCTCTTAACTTCACGAGGCTCTTAACTTGAAATTTCTTTGGGGTATTCACCAACCACTCACAAGTGTTTTTCGAAGTTCGAAAATGAGAGCCACTCTCTCTTGTTCAGGCATACCCAAACTGTGAAATCTTGGTCTTGACAGCAAATGGATACTCTTCTACTTGGCATTGCTCTCTACTTGGATTCGAGTCAAATGCGTGCGCGGCACGTCTAAGCGAAGAATTTTTCGAAGAGAGCGCTCGTGCGTTTAGGAGTGGTCGGGACCACTCCTAACTTTTATGAGCGCTCGTAGATTTTCACTAATATTGCTTGGTGAATAGGTTTATGAGCTTCTTAAGTTATGAGCGCTCGGTGAATAGCAGCCTTAGATTGCAAAATTCGAGTACCCATAACTTTAATCTGTCATACCATACAGTGGGATAATTGTATAATTAAATAGTCGAAATTGACATCTCGTTTTGAATTTATGATTGGAATCTCATTATTTTCAGTAACGTCAAAAAATGTAATGTTCAATAAATCTTAAATTTTACATAAATAATGGCCTTCTGAGTTTTTACCTAACTGCTTTTACTCGAATTTTTGTTACTCTTGGAATGGATGCATGGATGCTTTTAAACAGAGTGGCGCAAAATTTTAATTAAATTAGTACGATGCTAAATGCTGTTTTAGTATGATACTAGTTTAAAACAACGAATTCGCAAATTTTAATCGGATATAGCATCATACTTTCTCTACCCTTTGTTGCGAGGCAAGAGGAGGTGCGGAGTCGGTAAGGAAGTAGTATAGGGGAAAGTAAAGGGTAGGAAGCTCGGAAAGGGAGAGGTTAGGAAAACGGATGGAATGTCAAGTCCCGGGGACGCGGCCTGCTTGCACATGCACGGCGTCAGCTCGTCGGACGGGGGGGATCTTGCCCCCGGAAACTTAACCTCGCCTGCAGCCAAAAACACAAATCAGGCCTGAGGGTTAACTAGGGAAAAAAAAATAAATCGGACTAGCTAGGACCACGGACGGACTATTGCCACATCAAGGCACTGCAGGTGTCATCGCAGTGTGGCCATTACCCACCCAACCATAGGAATTCGTGGCCATTTTTGAATTCCCCCAAGAGAATATATTATATATTATATATATTAGTGGATGATCGGTTTCAACTCATACCATCTTCACCTAAACTCGGCTACCCTCGGCACCCCTGAAAAATTTTCTTCAAAATCTCATTTCACTTATGTGAAATAGAAAAAAAACAAATATTTTCTTTTCATTCATGGGCGTTATTTTGAAGTTTTATTAACCTAATGAATTATTGCAAAATATTGAAAGGAACCGGATTATATACAATAAAACGAGATATTTGAAGCACAAAAAAAAACAACATAAATTATTTAAGAAATTTTACAAAATCGTATCTAGAAAGAAAAACAACTAAAAATCTAACCTCGCAGTGTCGGAGTTAAATGCTAAAACTGATTCGTAGGTACCCTTTATGGTAACACTTTCTGTTCGCCAGAAAAGAGGAAAAACGCAGCCCTGGTTCCCTACCCCTAGAGAGCTCTTTGGAGGTAGCTGACACTAAAGGACAAACACAATATATAATTTTAAGTCGCGGGGACACTCGAAATTGATTTTTGGTTTCACACTTAATAAATTTATGAACAGAAAAATGAGTGAAAAGGGAATCGAATTTAAAAAAAACTAGCAGTAACTTCAACGCCGCTTAAAAATATATTTTTACGGTATAAATACGAGACAAACACAAACACAAATTTGAATTTAATTGTATATTGATAATTCTGTTCTATTATTTGTTTTTTTTTTTTTTTTTATAACTTTTAACGAATATTAATATTTTGTATAGAGAATAATTGTTTTCTTTTCTTCTTCTTTTTCTTTACTAGGACTCACTCTGACCGAATTTATCTTTGTTGGTTTCGTCACGTTACGGCAGCGGAGTCTCAACGAATTTGTCGCAACAGCCGGTGAACCAGAAGTTGGGCGAATCCAGTTATTCTTTTTCTGGGACAATTCGGGTCCGAAAAAGCTGATCTTTTGTACCAGGAACCAATTTCAGAATTCTTCACATCAATTTCAAAATAATCCTCGTTAAAACCTCCGGAAATACTTCAGAGGAAGATTTCAAAAAAATAAAGTTCGGGAAAAAGCTTCGAACAAAAGAATTCCGGGTAAAGGCTTCGAACCAAAAAAAAATCACCTGTGGCGGCCCCCTACTGGGAACTTCTTAGGGCCGCCGAGAAATAACCTAAAATTTTGTTTCAATTATACCACCATTCAATAAAACCATTTTTTTTCTTACAACTCACCACTTTGCCTTTTATTTAATAAAAATTGGATTTTTAAGAACAAAAAACACGATGGAAGGTTTAAGATGGCCCTCGTGCAAGAATTCTGAGGGGAATATTAACAAAATATCGAAACTTTACTTTTAAAACACAATGGCAAAAAAAAACCACGCACCGTATAAATTTTATTATTCTTATTTTGTCTTGCTGTTTCGTTTCATAAAAAAAATAAAATTTTAACAATTTATTTTGCTTGACTTTTTTTTCTTCGGAATCTCCTCCAGTAAGTTTTGGTTGACGACCAATAGGTTTAATAAACATTCAATGAGTGGCTACTGTGCCAACTGTCAAAACACCCTAATGCTTAATACACCACTACTCGAGGTTTTTCTCTTTTAGTATTGGTGTGTCCAAACCGGGCAGAAACTATTCATAAAAACTTCTCGGATGATTTTTTTCCTAACTGCAACATCATCCGATTCACATCTCTAATAAGCGCATACCCAAACAAATATATTAATAGAGAAACACCTGATCGGTTAATGCCTCAGTATGGGTGAGAGAACATAAACTTGACATGACATTATTCCTCACTTTCGAACTTCGATTCTCGATGGGTATGTTCATGAACAAGAGGACATGTGAAACTTACTTGACGCCGATCCTTGTCGACAGATGGTGCTGTAAAAGTTTCAACTTATAATTTAAATTAGATTTTTATACATCCATTGAAAACTCGTTATAGAAGCCTAAAAGCCTAATTTCAAACAAGAAACAAGAAGTAACAATCGTATTTGACTGTATTATCACTAACCAAAAAGTAACCGTCACGACATTAAAACAGAAATAAACACACAGCTTTAGTGAATAAAAAAATTGACTAGTGTAAACGAACAGTCGAACACTCATGACGACTGCCACTAGAAGATAAATCAAAAATATTGTATCGCTGTGTATATTTATTCAAAAATAGTCGAATATTTATTATTTTTCATATTCAGCAGGAATTAGCCTTAAGGAGAATTTGCCGCAACTTCTGCCCCATATTTAAGGTAGGCGCGCACATTCAACCTTCTGCTACACAACTGCTTGATTCGAGCAACTAAAAAGTTTGGGTTTTGACACAAACTAGACGATTGCCTAAAATGAGTTCGCTGTTTTATGTAACATATAATTATATGCACCTGCGCGGACATTCACCCAAATAGTTCTTCTGTTTTCTATACGCAACCAAACAGCCATGCAAATAAAAATTGAACGTGCGCGCATAGTCTTACCTAGCTAATCAATAAAAGTTGCCATTCCGTGCCTAGTCAGCATTTCACGGATCCGAACGGACTCGCCCTAGTGCGCAAACACAATCGTCTCTATTTTGTTTTTTTCTATTCTATCATCTGACATTTCTCCCAAAACATCCAAGCAGTCGCAGTCAGCGGTAGAAGTCACAGTCAACAACATTGGTAAGTAAGAAGATTATTTTTCTCTCTGTCATAGTTTAGTTATTATTTTCTAGGTATATTTTTTCTTTATAAATTCACTAAGTATTATTATTTATTATTATTTATCTCGTTTCAGGGTTCACATGATGACCACAGTAACAGGCGTCCGCAACAAAATTTGTTGTTTATTGGGATACATTCCCCATAAACAACAAAAAACTACGGTCGGCGCATGGACTTGGACGTGCAGTCAACAGCTCACCGGGACTATGGAATTAAAATTGTTTATGGATCAACGATGGAGAGACGCTAAGCTAAAAGGTAGGAAATATAATATTATTCTTTCGTGACTTTGCTCTATTTAGTTTTTTTCCATTTTAGAGATTTCAGTCCCCGCATATCGTCAAGGCCCACTGTGGGGAAAAACCCACGTTAAGCCGGGTAAAGAGAACTTCCTCAAGCTATTTTTGTTTGTATCGAAGCCACCGACGCGACGCCAATTCTTAACCGTAAAGGTAAGTACCGCAGATATTAAACAGTTAATTTCCTTATCATTTTTTTTTCATTATTTCAGCACACATAATTTTGTTTAAGGTCGCCCACCATGCGATTGATTTGGATGCTGCTTGGACGGATACAATTTGTTTTCTCGTTTCTGGAGAGTGATTTCTTTGTTATTTGTGCGAATTTTCGGTTGCTAAACGAAAGTTCCAGTAACTGTGCAACATGTTAAAAACAGTGAAACGAATACAGAATTAAATAGCATGCAAACAAAAGGTGCTACCTACAAAAAAAATAAATAAGAGTGAAAAACATGCAAATAAACAAATAAAAGTGGGTAAATAAATTAAAGTTAAAATTAGTATCACAGTTAATCAAAATTTAAATTAAAAGCTTAAAGTTAATATCACAGATTCTTAAAAAAGGCAAATTACTAAACCTAAAGGGTAAATAAATAAAAAAAAGGATGTAAATATCACAGATGTTTATTATGGTTAGTAATTTTTCAGTCTTTATATGTGTAAAAAAATATCACAGAAGCAAAGTGGTTAGTACCTTAAAACTAGAAATCACAGATGCTTGATAAAATAAATAAAAATAAATAACAATTAGTAACATATACTAACATGTAGCACAAAAAGCATGCAATTAATAAACCACATTATAAACAGTAAACAAATTCTTGGTCTTTATTGAAATTTTTCAATTTTTCCTTCAATAATAGGAGTTTCGATCTTCTCTAAAATAAATTTAGTTGGATTTTCGGTTTTTCTTTTGATGTGAACATTTTTCAATTAGTGAACTTTCGAAAAATCAATTTATGATTAGAAATTTAAATCAGGTACATCGACGGAAAACTAAGGCCTTATTGTGAACGTCGTTTACGTCCGATGCGATAAAAGTCGAAAGTGCCAAAACGTTTGATGTGTTAAAATTTTGTATCCAAAAGCTATTTGGATAACTTAAGGTTGTTGTAACCACGTATAAAACACAGCTTAGGGTTTTTCTATACAAGCATAATTTCAAATATCTTAATTTTCGGTGACCGATTTTCAACAAACGTCGAAACAAACGACACTCGCAATACGGGCCTAAATTAAGTAATAAAACTTGTCGATACTAAAACAAATTAAACTAAATAAATAAAACAATTAAGCACCAAATAACAAATAAATAAATGATGATCACATAAATAAATAATGAATACATACCAGACAACATAAAGCAAATCAACAACAATTAAGGAAAGGCGCGTACGATAAGCGAATAATTTCAAAACAAACTCAACAATTCGGCGAATAAGTTTAAGTTTTTTTTTTTTTTTTCCGGTCTTCTCATTGTTTTAAGTCTTTCGCGTGGAATATACCGATTCGTTTTCCATTTAGATTTTCAACTTCGTACATTGTATTGCCAACTCGTTTAATTATTCGGCATTTACTATATTTTGGTGAAAGTTTTGCCGATGAGTATTTTGAGGAATCGCTTAATACAAAATTCCTCCGATATACTTCTTGTCCGGGTAAATATTGAACATTTTTAGTACGGACGTTATATATTTTCGCGGATCTTTCATTAGCCTTTATTATGTGCTCACGAATTTGATTTCTTATGCACTGCAATCGACTTTGTCGAGGAAGAGTTAACAACTCGCTGTCGTCTACCGCGTTCAACTTTTTTGCTAGTTCATAACTGCTACCGTGCATCATCATATTAGTACCAAATAAGGCGAAATACGGTGATACACCAGTAGAGCTATGAACTGCGCTCCTTAACGCACACGCGATATCGCCAAGGTGCGTATCCCAGTATCGTTGGTCATCCTTAAGGTATGATCGGATAGCAGCTAACAACGAGCGGTTAACCCTCTCCGACGCATTCGATTGCGGTGCATAGTACGCCGTTTTGAAGTGCTTTATGCCGTATTTGGTTATCATATTTTCAAATTCTTTTGCCACAAATTGCTTTCCGTTATCCGAATGAATTATATTCGGAACTCCAAACATGTTAAAGACATCTTCTTTTAAAAATTTTATCACGCTTAAAGTACTTGCTTTTCGTAACGCTTTCAACAACACAAATTTAGACAAATGATCTAGAACAACGAACACGTATACATTTCCTAATTTGGACCTCGGATAAGGGCCTAAAAAGTCGATGTATATTTTTTCAAAAGGACGATTACTACAATAAGACGTTACAATAGGGGGACGAGAAACTTGGTTAGACGCTTTACATTGCTTACACACACTACAATTAGAGACATATTCACGAATTTGCACAGTCATGTTAGGCCAATAGAAATAGTTTCTGATTCGATTTAGAGTTTTAGCTATACCACCGTGAGCAGACTTAGGAGGATCATGGGCCCTACTTATTATTTCTTCTGTTAAACCTGATGGTACCCAAAGGAGCCAAGAATGCTCTGACCTCGCCTCTTCTTCGCCTAACTTTTTAAAAGCTTTCTTATAAACGTATTTGTCTTCGTATTTTAAATCTGGAAGCTCATCCTTATGTTCGATAACCGTCTCTATCAGATCTAAATATTCATCGGATAGGAATTCCGCTGACTCTAAGTCAATCAACGGGGCAACATCTTCAAGTGCCAGAGAATCTACGTGTACCCGAGAAAGAGTATCCGGTACTACATGTTGGCTGCCTTTACGGTGCTGTATGTCGAAGGCATAGGACTGCAATGACAAACTCCACCTTGCCAGTTTACCACTCAGATCCTTCATGGACATGAGCCACTGAAGGCTGGAATGGTCAGTAATGACAGTGAAGTCCATACCCTCGACATACGGCCTGAATTTCTTTACAGCCATCACCGCGGCCATACACTCCTTCTCGGTGACACTGTAGTTTCTCTGACTTTTGTTAAATTTTTGAGAAAAATATGCAATAGGGACTTCCTCTCCTTCCTCATCCAATTGAGACAGTACGGCACCAATTCCCGCGTCCGAAGCGTCACATTGGATATAAAATCTTTTTGTAAACTCCGGGCGCGAAAGAACCGGTGCCGAGATCAACGCTTTCTTTAGATCCTCAAATGCTCTCAGCGCCTCGTCAGTCATCTCAAATTTTTCGCTCCTCTTCTTCAACAGGTCAGTCAGAGGTGCTGTCAGGGTCGAGAAATTCCTTATGAATTTACGATACCACCCTGCCATACCAAGCAACCGTCGAACCTGCCTCGGTGTTTTCGGGAGTGGGAAATCCACAATCGCCTCCACCTTAGCAGGATCGGTTTTAAACTTCCCACCACCAACAATGAAGCCCAAATATTTTAGCTCTTTGAAGCAAAATTTTGATTTCTTCATGTTGATGGTGAGATTAGCTTTGCGCAAGCAGTCGGCTACTTCGGATAGCAGGGCAATATGCGTCTCGAAATCCGGCGCCATGATGAGCAAATCATCAAGATACACAAAAACGCGCTCCCTGAGTCGTGCAGGGATCACCTTGTCCATCAACTGGCTCAACCGCTGAGCTGCATTACACAACCCAAACGGCATCACTGTGAACTGGTACAAGGGTCTCCCCGGTACCGCAAATGCAGTCTTTTCCCTACTCTGCCTCTCCAGCGGTATCTGCCAAAACGCTTCTTTTAAATCGATACTACTCATATAGATCGCGTCCGGAAATCGGCTGGTGAGTCCCTCGATATGGGGGAGAGGGTTAGCATTCTTCTTCGTCAGTGAGTTCACCTTACGGGAATCCAAGCAAAGTCGATTTTTGCCGGGTTTCCGCAAGAGAACCACTGGCGAACACCACGGGCTTTCACTCTCCTCAATAACGCCGAGACTCAACATCCGATCCAGTTCTTCGTAAAGTATTGCTTGTATCGCTGGAGACACAGGGTAGTGGCGCTGCTTCACAGGAAGAGCATCTCCTGTATCGATGACGTGCTCCATTAGCGCCGTCTTTCCTAGACCATCCCGTTCAAAACATAAAAATTTCTGCCTGACCGCATCCAGCCTGGCCTGTTGATCAGAGTTCAACTGATGAGCATTTGAGGAATCCGATTGTTCGTCGATCGAAATACTACCTATGATCCCTGGAGCTAACTGGAAAACTCTCCAAAAGTCAACCCCAAGGTAGACTTCCTGATCCAAACTGGGAACGAGGAAGAAAGTAAGCCCCTTGCTTTTATCTTTATATTGGACTTTTACTTCAACTTTGCCCACGATTGATTGACTTTTACCGTCAGCGGTCCTAACCCCCGAACTAAATGGAATTATAGGACAGCCGAGTTGCTGAATCAATTGTTGGCAATTTTTGCCTAAAATGCTTACGCTGGCACCGCTGTCTAGCAAGCCTAAAAATTCTTTTGATCCTATACGGATTTTAGCATAGGGTCGAGGATCGGATTCTAAGTTAAGAATCGTCGAAGATATTTTGTTTTTAGTATCTTTTCTATTCTTATACCTAGCCCTAGCCTTTAAAATATTTTTAGAAGGTGGGCGAATTGCACTATTAAAAATTCTCATTTTAGCTTCTTCGTATTCCTTAAGACGGATATGAAGGGGCTTTAATTCCACTAATCTTCTTTCCTTGAACTTATCTTTTTCGTTGTCAGCGTTTTCTTCACACTGCTCACGCTTTAAAATTTTTACTTTTTTTTCTTTCTCATTTTTTTCTTTTTCATATATTTTAGGTATTGGGGGTTCTATTTCGAGCTTGAACGCGATTCCCCCAGAGTCTTCGCGTCCTTCGCTCGGTTTTCCGGGTGGCATCGCGGACAACTTGGTGTCTTTACACCTTCCTGACCACACTTAAAACAAAATAAGTTCCTTATATCCGACTCACAGTCGAAGTAGGTGTGACCCGGCACCTTACAGTTCCAGCACGTGAGATTGGTGGTGTCGGCATATTGCCGTCGAGGATTTCTCGAACCTGCTCCACCAAACTGATAAGCAGCGAGTTGTTCATCTGCATGCGGGTACACCTCCTCGTAATCCAGTTCATTCACGCCGAACTTATTACCTGCGGGCTTGGGTAGGTCTCGATCTCTTTTCGGTAAAGCCGGTAAGGCGGCTTCCGCTTCCTTACAAACGTACCGGAGCTGATCGAGTGAAAATATCGCTTGAGGAAACACTAAGTTTTTGATTTTTTCATTTAAATTTCTCTTAATAATTTTTACCATATCGGCCTCTGGAATCGGCATCTTTAATTGGAATCTCATTTTATTGATTGCAGCAAAGAATTCCTCACTAGTTTCATATGAATATTGCTTTCGATCTAAAATATTTCTAACTATTTCTAAGTCTGTCATAGGGTTTTGATACCTGCTCAATAAGGCCTCTTTCAAAGCGGGCCAATCGAAATCTCTATCTACCTGAAATTGCCAAAACCAATCATAGGCTGGACCCGAGAGTAATTGGTGGAAATCTCTTAAAATTTCATTCCATGAACAAGCATATCTACTTTGCAACTTCTCTAATCTGAAAACGAAGTCTTCAACGCTTAACTTATCCGAAAGACCGTCAAATTTTAATCCCCATTTATCCACCTTAACCTGGGTAGCATATCTGGAATGCATATATGGATTTATTACCGGTGGTGGATATGGAAATGGGGTGTATGAAGTTGGGTAGCCTCCCAAAACGTTTTGATTGACCTGAGGTTGAAAAGGTCTTTCTGAGGCTACCAAAGTTGGATTCGTTCTTTGTGGCTGTCTTAGGCTAGTCGCGCACTGGCAACTGTGATCGAAATCAAACAGTTTAATCACCAGTTGAAAGAGAACCGCACACTGGCAACTCTTTACTCACGCTCGCACTCTTTTCTCTCTTGCACCTATAAAAAACAGCTCAACTGATGCGAGGCAATCGTTTAGTTTGTGTCAAAACACAAACTTTTTAGTTTCGAGAATCGAGTTGCTCTAAGTGCGCGGTGTCCCATATAAGCCCATATGTTTCATTTTAGCAACCAAACAGTTTCGAAACTGAAAATTGAATGTGCGCGCCTAGCCTTACCGGAACAAAAGCACTTCTACTTTGATTATTTGAACGATTTGGCAACACTGGCCGTGGAGCTGTAAGACCTGGGTTATAAGTTGGCCTCGGTGTTGGACCTATCGGCACAGAATTTGACGTCGGTGGTGGACCTAATGGAACTGATGGTTGTTGAGGCAACGGGTTATTTGTGGCCTGAGTTGGAATAGCCAAATTCAATTTATCGAGAAACCCGCTGAGTTGTCTCTCGATTTCTGCACTTACGTGAGCCGTCACGTCCTTCTCCAACCCTTTTCTACAGGTAGACATACCTCTTGCAATTCCTATATTTATTAAATACTCTAATTCCTCAGGTATCACTGTTTTTTGTTTTGTTTTAGGTAGAGTTCGAGCGAGACTTTCTAGGATTCTCCTCGACCCATGGTTTAACGGAATATCTTGAGACCTATCCTCATTATCCCTATGAGTATTTACCGTAACCGTGTTCTCAAGAGAACCAAAAATTTCTGGCCGAGGAGCTGGAGCTGCGACTTCTGTGTTACTAAATTCGCTGTAAGTTGGGGTAGAAATTTCTGACGTGTGAGCACTCGTGTTTTGGACACTGGGTGCAGGAACGCCAGAGCTATCTACATGGTGAGATGTGGATCGGACACGCCTATCAGAAATCAAAGGAGAATGTAAGACTCGGTGTCTAGCGCCTGTTTCTAAATGTTGTGTAGCCGACCTAGTTATAATTCTAGCCTCTTCAATTTCAGCATTTCGGATCAATCGCTGGATGTGTCCTTCTTCATTTTTATCGGAATGTGCCATTTTAAACTCTAACTCTTATTCGTAGCAGTTTTACAATCAACAAAAAGTGGTGAGTTATCGAATAAAAAAAAAATTTTTCCTATAACCGAAAATACGTATTTTTCTAGATGATCAAAAAGAATATGTAAATTTTTCGAAACCAAAAAGAATGTAAATTTTTATGAAAAAGTATTTTTTGTAACCAAAAAAAATTAAATATGAAAACTAACTAAACTTAACACTAAAAAAAACGAAAAATAACTAAATGAATGTACAAGAAATTATGAAAAAAATTAACGAAAACTGTTTTGAAAACCAAAATAATTAAACTTGAACCAAAAAAAAACTATTATGTAACAAAAAAAATTTAAGAAATATGTAACACAAAAAAACTAAATCTGTAAACCAATACCAAAACCAAAGGTAAATTAAAGTTAAGAAAACGCAATTGTAAATAAATAATGAAAAACTCGAGAGTAATACACGCTCGAAAACGCACAAATTTTTTCCAAAATGTTTTTGAACTCAAATGAAAAACGAATTTAAACCAAAAAAAATTTATATTTAGAAAGGCTCAAATGTACTTTATCAAGTATTTCCAAAAATAAATAAACGAACTTGAAAAACAAAAACAAATGTATTACTTACAAAAAAAACTGAATAATCAAAATCTATATACTAATCTTAGCGTTTGTGAAAAATTTAAAAAATTCTTTCTTCTGAAAATAAAGAACCTAAATTTATCAAAACTAATTAGATTTGATTAGAAGATATATTTTTCAATTTCAATTTTTTTGTCTTACTAGAAAAAAACTGAATTGAAAACAACGAAAAAATAACAAAAAAAACTTGAAGAATTAATAAATAAATAAATAGTAACTTCAAAAACAAAGTAAACACCTATCAAAAGACAATAATTGAAAAAATGATCTGAAAACAATGTTTTCAACAAAGAAAACGTAACTCAAAAAAACTATAACTTAAACTTTTACAAAAACTTAAACTTTTAATGAAGTTTCCTATTTAAATTTAAAAATTCTTTAGTTATTGCTCAAAAAAAAACCTAAATTTAAAAAGAAACGAAAAGAGAACAATTGACAAGATTGTAAATTTGATAAATTTCTTACTTAGCTTTATATTTCCTTTCTCAAAAAAAACTTAAACTAATAAGAAACTTCTTAACGAAAAAAATAACGATTTGAAACAAAAGACGAAAAAAAAAAAATATGAACGAAAAACACTCAATCAACCAAAAATCGAAAATATGATATGTATCTAACACTATTTTCCTAAGTACTAACGTAATTTATTTGTATGTTTTTAAGTATTTAAGATTATTATTTAAGAAGTTATTTATGTATAACTCGAAGTATTCGAAACTTCGTAACTTTTTTCAAACGTAAGATTTTAGTAGCTTATTTTTAACTAATAAAGATTTTAAATGTTTTTGAAAATTAACCAAATTAACTTTTTAATTCTGAAAGGAATTATTCGTTCAAACCAATATTTTATACTTTGTTTTCATGGAGCATACGGGGTGCTTCAGGTAGCTTCTATATGGTGGTTTCTTAGCGATATGGTACGATTCTACTTACGACATCACTAAAAAAAAGGACATCAGACGGACGAAAGAGACTTCCCTGATGTGACAATAATAGAAAAGGAAAACTACTATAGACACTAACAAATCACAACACAAAGTTTTCCCTTACCGTTCCCGCAATCCTAGTCTGTCTTAAGGACCTTGCTAGAAGACATGAAACGGTAAGGTAAAACTTACAAAAATTTGGAACGATGATGTTGGACTAAACGTCACGCACAATCAATCGTCCAAGTAAAAAAAGACAAAACTAAAGGATAAGAAAATTAAAATTAAGAATTTGAAAAGTGAAAAAGTAATAAAGGATGGGAATAGGTAAAAACGATACTCAACTACGCTATCTGACACTACTCAAGCTTTCGCCAAGGAACGTCGCGATACGTCTAGGTTCGTCGGTGACCTTCCTGACGCAGACATACGCCCTTGTCAAAAACTCCAGTAATACCAGACAAACGCAGAACATTTACTAACCGCAGTCACTGTGAATTTTCAAACACTCGTCGCGATTTATCTAGGTATGTCTGAGACTTTCCTGATAAAGACTTACGAGGTTTAAAAATCCACAGTAAGTTTGGTTGGGGACTATACAACACAACCGAACTGAAACTAAGACTACAAAAACTATGTCGTCGAAAAAACGTTCCAACTAGGTTGGAGAACCGTTTTAGCGACGTTGGGCGCCATTTTGTTGCGAGGCAAGAGGAGGTGCGGAGTCGGTAAGGAAGTAGGATAGGGGAAAGTAAAGGGTAGGAAGCTCGGAAAGGGAGAGGTTAGGAAAACGGATGGAATGTCAAGTCCCGGGGACGCGGCCTGCTTGCACATGCACGGCGTCAGCTCGTCGGACGGGGGGGATCTTGCCCCCGGAAACTTAACCTCGCCTGCAGCCAAAAACACAAATCAGGCCTGAGGGTTAACTAGGGAAAAAAAAATAAATCGGACTAGCTAGGACCACGGACGGACTATTGCCACATCAAGGCACTGCAGGTGTCATCGCAGTGTGGCCATTACCCACCCAACCATAGGAATTCGTGGCCATTTTTGAATTCCCCCAAGAGAATATATTATATATTATATATATTAGTGGATGATCGGTTTCAACTCATACCATCTTCACCTAAACTCGGCTACCCTCGGCACCCCTGAAAAATTTTCTTCAAAATCTCATTTCACTTATGTGAAATAGAAAAAAAACAAATATTTTCTTTTCATTCATGGGCGTTATTTTGAAGTTTTATTAACCTAATGAATTATTGCAAAATATTGAAAGGAACCGGATTATATACAATAAAACGAGATATTTGAAGCACAAAAAAAAACAACATAAATTATTTAAGAAATTTTACAAAATCGTATCTAGAAAGAAAAACAACTAAAAATCTAACCTCGCAGTGTCGGAGTTAAATGCTAAAACTGATTCGTAGGTACCCTTTATGGTAACACTTTCTGTTCGCCAGAAAAGAGGAAAAACGCAGCCCTGGTTCCCTACCCCTAGAGAGCTCTTTGGAGGTAGCTGACACTAAAGGACAAACACAATATATAATTTTAAGTCGCGGGGACACTCGAAATTGATTTTTGGTTTCACACTTAATAAATTTATGAACAGAAAAATGAGTGAAAAGGGAATCGAATTTAAAAAAAACTAGCAGTAACTTCAACGCCGCTTAAAAATATATTTTTACGGTATAAATACGAGACAAACACAAACACAAATTTGAATTTAATTGTATATTGATAATTCTGTTCTATTATTTGTTTTTTTTTTTTTTTTTATAACTTTTAACGAATATTAATATTTTGTATAGAGAATAATTGTTTTCTTTTCTTCTTCTTTTTCTTTACTAGGACTCACTCTGACCGAATTTATCTTTGTTGGTTTCGTCACGTTACGGCAGCGGAGTCTCAACGAATTTGTCGCAACAGCCGGTGAACCAGAAGTTGGGCGAATCCAGTTATTCTTTTTCTGGGACAATTCGGGTCCGAAAAAGCTGATCTTTTGTACCAGGAACCAATTTCAGAATTCTTCACATCAATTTCAAAATAATCCTCGTTAAAACCTCCGGAAATACTTCAGAGGAAGATTTCAAAAAAATAAAGTTCGGGAAAAAGCTTCGAACAAAAGAATTCCGGGTAAAGGCTTCGAACCAAAAAAAAATCACCTGTGGCGGCCCCCTACTGGGAACTTCTTAGGGCCGCCGAGAAATAACCTAAAATTTTGTTTCAATTATACCACCATTCAATAAAACCATTTTTTTTCTTACAACTCACCACTTTGCCTTTTATTTAATAAAAATTGGATTTTTAAGAACAAAAAACACGATGGAAGGTTTAAGATGGCCCTCGTGCAAGAATTCTGAGGGGAATATTAACAAAATATCGAAACTTTACTTTTAAAACACAATGGCAAAAAAAAACCACGCACCGTATAAATTTTATTATTCTTATTTTGTCTTGCTGTTTCGTTTCATAAAAAAAATAAAATTTTAACAATTTATTTTGCTTGACTTTTTTTTCTTCGGAATCTCCTCCAGTAAGTTTTGGTTGACGACCAATAGGTTTAATAAACATTCAATGAGTGGCTACTGTGCCAACTGTCAAAACACCCTAATGCTTAATACACCACTACTCGAGGTTTTTCTCTTTTAGTATTGGTGTGTCCAAACCGGGCAGAAACTATTCATAAAAACTTCTCGGATGATTTTTTTCCTAACTGCAACATCATCCGATTCACATCTCTAATAAGCGCATACCCAAACAAATATATTAATAGAGAAACACCTGATCGGTTAATGCCTCAGTATGGGTGAGAGAACATAAACTTGACATGACATTATTCCTCACTTTCGAACTTCGATTCTCGATGGGTATGTTCATGAACAAGAGGACATGTGAAACTTACTTGACGCCGATCCTTGTCGACAGATGGTGCTGTAAAAGTTTCAACTTATAATTTAAATTAGATTTTTATACATCCATTGAAAACTCGTTATAGAAGCCTAAAAGCCTAATTTCAAACAAGAAACAAGAAGTAACAATCGTATTTGACTGTATTATCACTAACCAAAAAGTAACCGTCACGACATTAAAACAGAAATAAACACACAGCTTTAGTGAATAAAAAAATTGACTAGTGTAAACGAACAGTCGAACACTCATGACGACTGCCACTAGAAGATAAATCAAAAATATTGTATCGCTGTGTATATTTATTCAAAAATAGTCGAATATTTATTATTTTTCATATTCAGCAGGAATTAGCCTTAAGGAGAATTTGCCGCAACTTCTGCCCCATATTTAAGGTAGGCGCGCACATTCAACCTTCTGCTACACAACTACTGCTTGATTCGAGCAACTAAAAAGTTTGGGTTTTGACACAAACTAGACGATTGCCTAAAATGAGTTCGCTGTTTTATGTAACATATAATTATATGCACCTGCGCGGACATTCACCCAAATAGTTCTTCTGTTTTCTATACGCAACCAAACAGCCATGCAAATAAAAATTGAACGTGCGCGCATAGTCTTACCTAGCTAATCAATAAAAGTTGCCATTCCGTGCCTAGTCAGCATTTCACGGATCCGAACGGACTCGCCCTAGTGCGCAAACACAATCGTCTCTATTTTGTTTTTTTCTATTCTATCATCTGACATTTCTCCCAAAACATCCAAGCAGTCGCAGTCAGCGGTAGAAGTCACAGTCAACAACATTGGTAAGTAAGAAGATTATTTTTCTCTCTGTCATAGTTTAGTTATTATTTTCTAGGTATATTTTTTCTTTATAAATTCACTAAGTATTATTATTTATTATTATTTATCTCGTTTCAGGGTTCACATGATGACCACAGTAACAGGCGTCCGCAACACCTTTTATTAAAGTTATAATCATCGAATGCCTACTTTATTTTTTTAGTATCGTGCTAGCTTCATATGACTCTTTGGGCCTTACTAATAATCAAACGCTAATGTTGACTATTAGTTAACTGGAAGGTGAAAACAAAACTCTGAGCTTTAACAATATGCTACCAATAAACAATTTAATCCTTTCACTAACTAGTCTCCAGACTTTCTATTAGGTGTGTTTTTTTTGCAAGTCCATATAGAATTGTAAAAAAAAACGACATCGGGACTAAGCGCTTTACATGCAAATGCAACAACTACTTAAATCTATACAGAGTTAGCTAAGACCAGATAATTATCGACCGTTAATCTAAGACCCGATAAAAATGGTGATGCCAAAATAGTATTATCTATATGTTATCGATAATTTGCTCAGAGACGTCAAAAGTGAAGTTTTTGGATTGGTTGATGCTAGTCGTCAATGACGGTGTTCACATTGGACTCAATCCGCCGACTTATTTTGATGTCTCTGTGTTTTTTCTCGTTCGCACTTCATGGTAAGAAAGAGACGGCAAAGTGAGGCAGGATTTTTAAAACAAATTGAAAATTAATGGATTTTTTTTGACATTTGTCTTGGTGACATAATATGACACACGAAGATACAGTGTATCACAAAAGTAAGTAAGCACTCATTAAAAAAAAAATATAATCAAACACTATTTGGAAAATAAATCGAAGTGCGAGAATGGTAAAATTAGCTGTGTTTTATTTTCCCCCAGATCTTATCCGGATTGGATTTTTTTTTAAAAATAACATGTAAAACAACAAATACAAACAAAACTGGGCCTTGTGTTGTTTTTGTTTTACATTTAATTTTGAATGAAGATCCAATCTGGATCTGGGGGAAAATAAAACACAGCTATTGTTAACAAAAGTCCATCTACTATACACAAAATAATAACCAAATAAAATAGCATTGGAAGTTTGCAAAATGACCCTCGATCAATGACAATGACAAGCAGGAATGCCGTATTATTGTTAGGAAAGTGAAGAGGAATCTTTGAGTATATATAATATGGAGGGCTCGTTTCTATTCCAAATGCGTGACTATCATAGGGGCGCTACTCAAATTTGTGTAAGACAAAGTTATTGCCGATTGCTTCATATCACATGTGACGGAGAACTATATGTGAGGAGAAGGTAAGCACAAATCGGAGGATACGGCTGTATCCTTAACTTACAGAAAGTGAGACAGCGAACCCTATCACAACTTCAAGTACTACAATGCATTAGGGATAGGAACGAACCCTCCATATTATATATACTCAAAGAGAGGAATCCACAAGTAAGCCCATCAAAGATATCAGCAGAAATAACCAAATAAAACAGGTTAATCATGTAACCCTCAAACTATTCGACGAGTGCTCTACCAATCCAGTTATCATGTATCGGTTAGAAAGAAACCTTTCATAAGTAAAATAAATCGCCAAAAGCGGCTCTTCTTTGAAAAAACCCATGAATCTAAACAAGCAGAATTTTAGAACACAGTTGTTTTATTTGAAATAATATTACTTTTTAGTTCGAAATACATATAATTAATTATAGACAAAAATATTAAGGTTTTTTTTAACATTACTATCGATTGTTTGAAGGAAATGATCTTTAAACTAAGAGGTGCTTACTTACTTTTGTAATTCACTGTATATTTGTAGTGGCATAGCAAATGGCCAACAATTATGTCAACTATAAGACGTCAAAGTGAGTCTGGAGTGTTCACACTGCTTTTGTGTCTGAACACGACAGGGTGGCCTTACGTCAAAATAATTCGGTTGAGTAAGTCCAATGTGAACAGCGTCAATAAGCTGACAAATGTCATAGCGTACACAGTGCTTCCAGCTATGTGGAAAAAAAGCTCCTAAATCCCGATGTCGTTTTTTTTTACAATTCTATATGGACTTGCAAAAAAAACACACCTATTAAATCTATTACAAAATCTACAAAAAATGAGAAAAAAATGTAATTAACTGTCAGAATTTTCACCAAAGTCTGTCAAAATTAAGTATTGCCGTACTCTTTTTTAACAGAAAGCATTGAAGTAATTATAGTACGTCAATTTTGATTTGAAGTGTCGGAGCTTAAGGCTAGTCGCGCACGGGCAACTGTGATCGAAATCAAATAGTTTAATCGCCAGTTGAAAGAGAACCGCGCTCTGGCAACTCTTTACTCACGCTCACACTCTTTTCTCTCTTGCGCTTATAGAAAACAGCTTAGGCAATCGTTTAGTTTGTGTCAAAACACAAACTTTTTAGTTGCTCGAATCGAGTTGCTCTAAGTGCGCGGTGTCCCATATAAGCCCATATGTTTCATTTTAAGCCTAGTACGCAGATCGGGAAAAATTTTGTCTCCCATACATTTTTTTTCCTGGGACAAATTTTGTCTCGGATATTTTTCCGAGCAGTACGCAGTTCGCGCGCAAAATTCATACTATTGTGAATTACTCTACAAAATGTCTCCACTAAATTTTGCCAGGAAAAAAAATGATACAAGCATTATTTTGCGGGACAAATTTTGACAGCCACCGTATTTAAGAAAGTGATTTTTGTCAATTCTGATTTTATGTAAAAGATGCTGATGCTTGTCTTGAGATCATCAAGAGGACATTCCAAAAAGGTATGAACGACTTTTGTAAGACAACCCCTTCCAGAGATACACTAAAAAACACATTATATTAGATTTCATCTCTCCAACTTCAAATTTTTGCGCGAGATTTGGAAAAGTTTTGTAGAGATTAAAATTGTAGAGATAAAATTTGTCTTGTCTCGATCTGCGTACTAGGCTTAACAAACGAAAAAAATTGTTTATACTCCCTTTTGTAAATTTCACACGATGTCATGTCAAAATGACATGTAGATACGAAAACGGCTTTAAACTTCCTATGAACCAGTTTTAGCTTATTCCACCTCTATTCCCAGTCTGCTTTTTTATTAATAAGCTTTTCAGGATTAGAGCCGTTGTAAAGTTGAAGTAACTTTACTCCGTTGTTACGGATGTCCACCTTCAAACAAAAGTTGTTTATTTTATGTGAATAGTTTCTGATAATCCGCAGAATCTACTGTCAAGAATAGTACCTACTGTAGAAAAATTTGTTTTTGATTAAGTTAACTGAAAAAAAAATATTAACTGTCAACGGCCTTGGCTTTGATGAAAGCATCGCTTCCCATCGATCAGCGAAATCAAGCATCATTGCGCATGGTTAGTACTTGGATGGGGGACCGTTCAAATACCAACCGTGTGCTGTTGACATGTGTTTTCCTCTGTTGTTCTTTCTTTCTGTCTGTCTCTCTCTGTTGTGTTGTCTAAGCCGATGGCCTCAGTTGCCAGTGCTCTAAGTGTCTCTACTTCGTAGATTTATCTACGGAGTAGTGTAATATGTAATGTAATGTAATGTAAAAATATTAACTTGTAAGAATAAAAATCAAGATTCAAGGGTTATTATAGATCTAAAAGTCAAGGAGTAAGCAACAAGAAAAAAAAAAAAGAAAAGATTTTTCAGAAACAACATATAAATGAACATATACAATAGGCGTGTTTTTTTTGCAAGTCCATATAAAATTGTAGAAAAAAACGACATCGGGATTAAGCGCTTTATATGCAAATGCAACAACTACTTAAATCTATACAGAGTTAGCTAATACTACGTTTTCACCAAGAGTAAATCCGCTAGAGATTTAAAATAAATCTTGAAGTGTTTTCACCAAAGAAACTGAGATTTATTTGACGTTTTCACTCTGTCTTGTCATTCAATTGTCAATTTGGACAAGAGAAAAAAAAAGTGAGTGCCAGGACTCACGGTTAAGATGTGTAAACATCAATGTTCGTCCGAGTGCCGAATTTTTGTTATCGAACGTACCCAATAAACATACAATGCAATCGAACTAGTTTGTGACACACACACAACATATAATTATTTTTTTTCATTCATTCAGTATTCATTTTATTTATCATAATATACATACATACATACATTGTTTTATTAAATAATAAATTTTAAAAACTTTGGCTATGCCGTCAGCCAGATTGGCAAAATTATACTTAGTGTTTTAAATTTACACATATACCTATAATTATAAACACCTGCGCGGACATTCAACTCAATAGTTCATCTGTTTTCTATAAGCAACCAAACAGTTGTGCAACTAAAAATTGAATGTGCGCGCAATCGTTTAGTTTGTGTCAAAACACAGCATAAGGCCAGGCGCGCACATTCAATTTTTAGTTTCGCAACTGTTTAGTTCCTAAAATGAAACATATGGGCTTATGTGGGACATCGCGCACTTAAAGCAACTCGATTCGAGCAACTAAAAAGTTTGTGATTTGACACAAACTAAACGATTGCCTAAAATTAATTCGTAATAGTTGAGCTGTTTTCCATAAGCGCAAGAGAGAAAAGAGTGTGAGCGTGAGTAAAGAGTTGCCAGTGCGCGGTTCTCTTTCAGCTGGTGATTAAACTATTTGATTTCGATCACAGTTGCCAGTGCGCGACTAGCCTAACAGACTTTTATAAAAGTTCGAACCTCTGAATACCAATCATAAAAGATCTTTTAAGGTGGAAATCTTTTATGATTCATAACAGAAAATCTATAGCAGAATAACAAATGTGGCAGAATAGGCCTAATTGGTCGAGAGGTGAAGAAATGTTGAGGGATTGAATTAAAATCTAGCCAGCAATGGAAAGTAATAAAATCGCGATTTTAGTACTCAAAGTCTCCAATGTAAACACGATGTCGTAAGTACGCAATATTAACAATGTAAGCATGGTGTTAAATGCAATCGTCGGTAAGGTAGATTGCTACACGGAACGTGTAACCGTAACGTGTAACCGTAACGGGTTACACGGGACGTATAAGTTTTACACACGTTTTCAATTCACTCTACCGCCGGGAAAGATGTTTACACATCAAAAAGATTTGCATTTCTAAATGTTTTCCGCAAAGCAAATTTAGTAAACCTTTTCTGAATTTTTTCAATACGAAGAATGCTTGTTTGAGTATATGGATTCCAAATAACACAACAATACTCTAGCAGAGGTCTAACAATAGATAAAAACAGAGTCTTAGGCTAGCCGCGCACTAGCAACTTTTAGTTGCGAAACTGCTTGATTACTTATAGAAAACAGATGAACTGTTTGGTTGAATGTCCGTGAATTTGCAGATAATTATATGTTCAATAAAATGGCGAACTTATTTTAGGCAATCGTTTAGTTTGTGTGAAAACACAAACTTTTTAGTTGCTCGAACCAAGCAGTTTCGCAACTAAAAATTGCTAGTGCGCGGCTAGCCTTAAGGGTGTAAGGATCTTCAAAAGACTTTGAATTCCTCATTATGAAACCCAACATCGAATTTGCTCTGGAGATTACTTGGTCAATTTGAAGCGAAAAATTCATTTTAGAATCAAAGATAACTCCAAGGTCCTTTTGACTCATTAATCTTTGTAGGTTTTGACCATCAAGTTTGTAATCAAAACAAATAGGATTGAGTAATCTTGCATAAGTTACAACACTACATTTATTATTATTAAAAAATAATCCATTTAGATTACACCAGTGAATAATATTATTAAGATCATTTTGAATTTTACACGCATCTAGTGGAGATTTAATGCAACTAAAAATCTTTAGGTCATCGGCATATAATAAGTACTTTGAATATGAAATATAACTAGGCAAATCATTTATGAAAAGAATGAAAAGGAGCGGTCCAAGATGGCTGCCCTGTGGTACACCGGAAAAGTTTATGATTTCATTTGACAGCACATTACCAATTTTGACATATTGTTTTCGTCCAACTAAATAACTATGTATCCATTTAAGAAGTGCGGAGTGAAATCCAAATAATTGAAGTTTTTTCACTAGAACATTGTGTTGTTCCCGATCGAAAGCTTTCGAAAAATCAGTGTAAATAACGTCAACTTGATAACGGTTTTCTAAATTACAAAGACAGTAATTAGTGAATAAAGCTAAATTAGTTGTTGTCGATCGTCCACTCATAAACCCATGTTGGTTTTCAGAAATATGATTTTTAATCAAATTATAGAGTTTGTTCTTTACTATTGCTTCAATTACTTTAGGTATCAGCTGAAGTTTAGCAATTGGTCTGTAATTTTCAACAGCCGATTTCGATCCCGACTTGTGCAGAGGAGTTATCAAGGAATGTTTCCAAGTATCCAAAAATACACCTTGTCTTAGAGACAAATTGAATATATAACAGAGTGGAGCAGCTAGATACAATTTACAGTTCTTTAAAAGAAGCGGTGGTATATTATCTGGTGCAACAGAAAAACTGTTATCAAGAGATGATAGTGCTTCCAATACATCATCAATAGATAAATACAGACAACCAGTCTCAATACAAGAGTTATAGCTATTAACCATTTGAACATAATTAATGTTTAACTCAATAAAATTTGATTGAAAAAAAGACGCAAAGTTGTTACAGATTACATTTAGATTATCAGAAGAGACGCCATTATACGACACGTTAGCTGGAATCCCAAGAGATTTACGTTTTGTATTTAGGAATGACCAAAAACATTTAGAATTATTTTTAATCTTCGACTCAAGAGACCAAATATATTGCTTATAAGTAAACTTTTTCAAAAATTCATATTCTTTTCGAGTTTGATAAAATTTTTCACGAAAAACATCCGAAATCTTACTTTTTTTATGAAGCTTATTCATAACATTTTTCAATCTCAATAGACTTTTGTTAAACCAAACTGGCCTTTTCGAATTTTTTGAATAATTAATAGGAACGAAATTTAAAATAGCAGAATCTAAAATGTTCCGAAACATAGTAAAAGCTAGCTCTAGATCATTACAGTTAAAAAGAAGTTGCCAGTCAACTGATTCTAAATAATTATTCATAGATATAAAATCAGCATTTTTAAAATTATGTTTCTGCGCCGTATTACAAGATTGTGATTCTATTAAAACAGACAAATTAAAAGTAATTTCAAGTGCCTTATGATGAATACTATTATCGAGCAAATTAAAACTAGCTTCATCTAAGTAAGCTTCAAGATTCTTATCAATAAAAACCAAATCTAAAATACGGCCAATGGAATTGCAAACGCTGTTTATCTGGTACATATTTAAAGCAGTTAAACCATCAATTAAATTATACTCGAAATCTTTAGATACATTATAAGGAAATATTTGATTGTCATCTTTTGAAAATAACCATTTAATATCAGGTAAATTAAAATCTCCAATAATAATAAAGTACGAATTTTCGTCAACATTTTTCACAATATTTTCTATATTTTTTATGTGAGCATTATATATAGAATATTCAGATGAAGGCGGAATATAAGAGACAAAAAAATAAATATGAATAGTTCTTGAATCTGGGAAAATAGGTAAATCTACACACACACAAATTTGCTCAATAAAAGTATTACATAAAATAATTTCTTTACTTGAATAAATAGTGCGAATAGCAAATAAAACACCTCCTCCTCTACTTAATCCAGTCAGCTCACAAGATCGATCTTTCCGGAAAACATTAAAATCCGGTGTAAAGAATTCCGTTGACAGGAAGTTATTATTTAACCAGGTTTCAGTGAGAGCGATAATGTCATATGAACAATCGGCAGCAGCAATAAAAAATTCATTTGATTTTGTCCTCATGCCTCCAGCATTATGATAAAACATAGATAAGTGTCCATGTCGCTTTGAAAAGGCACCATCAAAAGTATTATTGTTTACGTTAAAACATTCTGTTGGTTTGGATGCAAATCGTTTTTTGAACGGCTTACGAATGGTTTAATTTGAACTCCAACTGGCCAGATGGATGTTTGAAGAGCAGCATTAAATGATGTAGTTGGGATACCCAGTTTAAAATTTATAAAATGTAGGGATCAAATATCTGCATCCTTTTTAACCAGTTTGTGGCAAACTAAGCTTGCAAATTGAGTCTACCAGCAATGTAATTAATAACATTTACTTCGGTGACTGTTTTACTTATTCGAGAAATATGTAAAAAACGAAGCCGTGGTACAGATGGAAGAGCAGCATATACATCAGCGTTAGCGTCAATGCCAATCAGCTGTTTATGTTTTTTGTTTCGAACACCAGACCATGGAAGTTCATCAGCAACATTAGTTGGGCAGCCAACGACAACATTTTGATCAGGCACACAAATCTTATCACCAACAGCAGTGGCATCGGCATAGTCAACATTACCAGCTACAGCAACGTCAGCAACATCTGCAACAGCAACACATCAGCAAGAGCAACATCAGCAATTATCGATAATTTGCTCAGAGACGTCAAAAGTGACGTCAAACAATACAGCTCACAAATGTCATAGCGTACATAGTGCTTCCAACTATTTCGAAAAAAAGCTCCTAAATCCCGATGTCGTTTTTTTTTACAATTCTATATGGACTTGTGAAAAAAAACACACCTAATATAGTGAGTGTATTAGCTTACGTTGACAAATTCCACTGTATGATTTCTTTCTTGTTCGAAAGTGCTTACTTTTTTTTTTCCTCAAAGCAAAGCAAGGAATTCGTATCAAGATCTAGAGGGGTAAGAGAGTCTTCCCAAAACTTCCCCAATCTTGGTTGAAATTCCACAAAAAAAAAAAATTGGGAAATATTCGAGGTTTGATAAGTGAAATTAGAAATTTTAAAAATTAACTATTTTATCCTATTTTTTTTTCTTAGTTTCATTGAAAAAGAAGAAATCAAACAAAATTATTATCCCATTTCCTGCTGTGAGAAAACATAAATATAAAAAAGAAACAGTATTAAAACAGTTACAGTTTGTAGGAAAAATATAACATTAAAACATTTTTTTATCGGTGGTATAAAAAGAACAAAAATATAAAATAAAGCCTAGTACGCAGATCGAGACAAGACTAATTTTATAGCCTAGTACGCAGATCGGGAAAAATTTTGTCACCCATACATTTTTTTTCCTGGGACAAATTTTGTCTCGGATATTTTTCCCAGTAGTACGCAGTTCGCGCGCAAAATTCATACTATTGTGAATTGCTCTTCAAAATGTACAGCAATTCACAATAGTATGAATTTTGCGTTCGAACTGCGTACTGCTTGGAAAATATCCGAGACAAAATTTATCCCAGGAAAAAAAAATGTATAGGAGACAAAATTTTTCCCGATCTGCGTACTAGGCTATAAAATTAGTCTTGTCTCGATCTGCGTACTAGGCTTTATTTTATATTTTTGTTCTTTTTATACCACCGATAAAAAAATGTTTTAATGTTGTATTTTTCCTACAAACTGTAACTGTTTTAATACTGTTTCTTTTTTATATTTATGTTTTCTCACAGCATGGATGTTTGTTACTCAATAACGCTTGAACAACTGAATGGATCTTGATAAAATTTAACACACAAAAAAGTTATAGTCTGGATAACCGTATAGGCTACTTTTTTTTATTATCAGGGGAGGGGCATTGGGTGTTTAAAACACCCCAAAATTATTTATCTCTACTTCTATCTTCGTATTGCACTGAAATGTAGTACATATACATAAGTAGTTGCATTGAAATGCCATACTTTGGTGGTGCGGGCCCAGAGGAGGGGCATTGTTTGATTATTTTACCTTAGCAGTAAAGATAAAAACACTCAAAAAAGTTTTTAAAAAAATAAAACAAAAATAAAATTCTCCGAATTAAAAACAAAAAAAAATTTGACAAATATTTGTGTGTCTTTGAATTTAAACTATTTTAAGGTAATTTAAGCTTTATGTGCCTACAGGTTTAACTACATACATTGTTATAGGATAGTTACATATGTACATATGTCATTTGCTCATTGTTTGTTAGTTTTTTTCAAAATATCCTTCGCTTGGCTCCATTACTTTTAAGAAAAGGACTTGATTGGATTTATTGGTTTGCTGTTTTGTTTTAATCCAGGTACATGCATACGTTAAATAAAAATAATTCGTACGCTTTCAACTTCTCATGTTGAACAGGAGATCAGTTGTGACTTGTGACAGTTCTTGGCTAAGCTAAACGTGTTTATTATTTCAGTGGTAAGTCGTCTTTTTCAAATAGAGCTGTTCAACGATGACAAACAGAAGTAAAATAAACACCCAAAAACAACATTCCGTACTTCACACAAGATTTCCCGCACGGGTACGCTAGTTATAAATAAAAAACAAGTGACCGGTAGCACCGTCGCTAAAACGAGTTAGTAAATAAGGCTGTAAAAGTCGAAGTTTTACTATTCCAAAACCCTAGCTTACACTATTCAGGTTTGTAGTCAATAATAATTTACCAACAAAAAGATGTCTTTGTTACACTGTACTTTTCCTAAAATTAAAGTATATAAGAACCAACACATTTGGTTCTACATCTATCGTGCCATCTCATACTATCGTATGATCGTCTCGAATAGCAGTTATTCTGCTTCATGTTAGTTATACATAAAGCTTTCGTTAACTGTTTTGCAATTTGACATAGGTCACTTCTCAATAAACTGTCTTATCGAAAACATCGTGTTTTAAATTTTAATATTAAAGTGTTTCTGGTTTTGAACTACAGTTTTCAGAAGTGGTATCAGAACAAGTTTAATTAAAAGTTAATAAATTCAGTTAAATTCGTGAATGTTCAAGAAAACATGTCGGACGAATTCAAGAAGTCCTTGGACGCGGCAACCGCTGCTACGTTGAAGGAAGTCCTGCGGAGCCTGAAGCTGCAATGTAGTGGCAGCAAAGCAGTTTTAAGAGCACGTGTTGAGAACGCTGTTGAAGAGTACGGAGAAGAAGCGCTTCAAGAGCTCTTCAAAGAATGTACTTCTGCGGCGTCAACGTCGACTAAAAACGTGTCTTATTCCGAGCAAAATGACGAGTTTCATCTAAGCGATGCCGATGTTGATGAGCAACTAAACCTTCTTCGAGAAGCCTGCAAGAAGAAGGAAGAAATTATTCTTTTGAAGCGGAAGCTTAAGGAGCTGCAGTTGGAAGATTCCGACGTCGCCGGCCACATCAGTCCCAATCAGAAGTCTTCAGATAATTTTAAAGACATGGAAGCTCTTTTGTCTCCCTTCAGTGGAGATGATAATTTCCAAATCGACCGTTGGATCGAACAATTCGATGAAAATGCGGAAATCCTTCGATTAGATGACCGTGCAAAGTTTGTTTTTGGAAAGAGATTACTCAGTGGCACTGCGAGGTTATTTGTGCGAACGCTGAAATTGCGCAGCTGGATGGAGTTGAGGGATGCTTTGATTGGTGAGTTTAAGTATTGTGTGACTAAAGGAGATATTTTTCGTGAACTTGCTTCAAGGAAAAGACGCCGTGATGAGACCGTACAACAGTATGTACTGTCCATGCAAGAAATTGCGTCGCATAATCCCGTCGAAGAAGAAGATCTCATCCAGTTTATTATCAAAGGCATTTCCGATACTGAAGTCAACAAGAGCATACTTTATAACGCCAGTAACATTGAGCAGCTTAAGCTCGCGTTACGAAAGTATGAAAAGTACAAAAACAACATTCGTGATAATTTTCCATCAAAGCCTAGCACATCACAAAACTGCTACCGCAGCAAACCTCAACATAATGCAAACTATCCATTCCGCACAATTAATCGAACTACGGAACGAGACACAAATGCTAAATTTGGAAAATTTTCTTATCAGAAGAAGGAGTTTACATGTTTCAAGTGTGGCTGCAAGGGACACATCGCGACCAATTGTCCAGGCAAGAAACAGGATAAACCTGTCTTGACACTTCAGGATAAAAGAAGCCCAAAAATGGATAAATTGAAACCAGCATCCATAGACAAAGCTTCTGATGAAGAAACCACCATCTGTAAAGTACAACAATCCACATTAGCAAACGACTTTGAGAAGGATGTCTTATTTCAGTTTGTTGATGACAATGCAAATAGTTCAATCACCATCAAAACTCTTTTGGACTCAGGGAGTCCTATCAGCTTTATCCAAGAGAAGTTTCTACCACCGTTTATGATAAAACCATCGGAACCAAACAGCCAGTCATATTGTGGCGTCAACAGTAGTCCTATTTATATATTGGGAAGTGTAAAATCTTTTATATTTTATGATAATAATTTACCAACTAATTTAAATTTATTCGTAGTTAAAAATCAGACAATGAGTTATCCTGTGGTGCTTGGTAGAGATTTCATTTTGAAGATTGGTATGATTTTGCAGAAAACAACTAACAAAGCTGAAAATAAAGAAAATATAATGTCACCAGAGTCAGCCGTCGTCCAGAATCATCATGCTTCGTATGTGTCGTTACCGTCATCGAGTCCTTGTCAAAAGTTCCACGTAAATAAGTCTATGTCGTCAAAAAGTCAGTGTGAGTCTCGTGAATTGCACGAACATGTAAGTACATTAAATGAAGAAGTTAATTTTGTTTCAGAAATGTTAAATATTAATGTTAGCGATTCAAATTTAGATTCAGATATTAAAATCAGTAAATATATACCATTTCATATTCAAAAAAATGTAAAAGAGATAGTGGGTCCAGCTTTTTGTGTAGATTCCGATAAAGTTTGTTTAGAAGAAAGTAAATTTAAAATGAAAATAGTTTTGTCAAAGGATGTTCCATTTCACTGTCCACCTAGAAGATTGCCTTATGCACACAAAATTGAATTAGAAAAAATTTTAAGTGATCTGTTAAGCAAGGGTATAATTCGAGAGTCTTGTTCACAGTACGCGTCACCTATAGTGCTTGTTGAAAAGAAAAATAAAGAGTTTAGATTATGTATAGATTTCAGGGAGTTAAACAAAATTACTTTGCGCGACAATTATCCGCTGCCTCTTATAGAGGATAATATTGACAGGCTGAAAAATAAAAAGTTTTATACAACATTGGATTTGGCAAACGGATTCTATCACGTTCCGTTGGAAAAGAACTCTATGAAGTATACGTCTTTTACCACCCCTATAGGCCAATATGAATTTACAAGGATGCCGTTTGGGCTACGAAATGCACCCTCTGTTTTCGAGCGATATATGAAACATTTGTTTGGGAAGATGATTTCACAATCGAAAATACTTACTTATTTAGATGATATTCTCATAGCAACCGAGACCATTGAAGAACATCTTGAAATTCTTCAAGAAGTTATCAGTATCGTCGTTAACAATGGTTTAAAACTTAGATTAGACAAATGTCTTTTCTTACAAAAAGAAATAACCTATTTAGGTTATAGAATAACCGAAAACGGTGTCAGCCCAAACGATGCAAACCTCAAAGCCATTCAAAATTTCCCGCCACCTGTTAGTACTAAAGATGTTCATAGTTTTTTAGGACTTTGTTCCTATTTTCGAAAATTCATTTTTCAATTTGCAAACATCGCAAAGCCCCTTTATGACCTTCTCAAAAAAGATACTACGTTTGTTTTTGGCTCTAAAGAAATCGAAGTTTTCAATTTATTAAAAGACAAATTAATTTCAGCTCCTGTTTTATCAATTTACAGCCCGCATAATGCTACAGAATTGCATTGCGATGCGAGTACGCTTGGATTTGGAGCAGTCTTGCTCCAAAAACAAAGTGATTCAAAATTTCATCCTGTGTTTTACTTCTCGAGGCGTGCGACCGGTGCCGAAAGTAAATACCATAGCTACGAGCTGGAGACGTTGTCCATCATATATGCACTAAGAAGATTTAGGATATACTTATTAGGAATTCCATTTAAGGTGGTGACAGATTGCCAAGCTCTAGTTCAGACATTGAATAGAAAGTCTCTTAATCCCCGCATTTCAAGGTGGGCGTTAGAGCTCCAATCATTTGATTATACTGTTGAACACAGAAAAGGTGATCGGATGACACATGTGGATTCCCTAAGTAGGTCTTTTAATATTCTGCATATTGATGATGAGTCTTTCGAATTCATTTTGGCAGCTGCGCAGAAACTAGATCCTAAAATAATTTCAATCGCTTCAGAGTTAAGTAAGTCTGAAAGTCCTCATTTCGAAATGGTTGATGGTTTGATATATAGAAAATCTAAAGAAAAAATTATGTTTTATGTCCCATCACACATGGAAGAACAGGTTATTAGAACCAATCACGAGGGACTTTGTCATTTGGGAGTTGAGAAATGTTTTGAACACCTTTCAGGAATGTATTGGTTCCCCAAAATGAAGGAGAAGATTCGAAATTTTATTAAAGGGTGTCTTAAATGCATTTATTTCTCTCCTGGATCAGGAAAAACCGAAGGAACCCTACACCCTATTCCAAAAGGCAACGCACCATTCGATACTCTACACATTGACCACCTTGGTCCTTTTCCCAATTCCCAATCAAGTAAAAAACATATTCTAGTAGTAGTTGATGGTTTTACCAAGTTTACCAAGTTATACGCGTCTAAAAGCACCCATAGTAAGGAAGCAATATCTTGCTTAAAAACATATTTTGCTAATTTCTCAAGACCTAACCGAATAATATCTGACCGTGGAACGTGTTTTACATCAAAAGAGTTTTCCGAGTTTATGACAGATAATAATATTCAGCATGTCAAGGTGGCGACGCACTCTCCACAATCCAATGGCCAAGTGGAACGCCTTAACCGCATAATTACACCTATGTTGGCAAAACAGTGTGAAGCATTATCCACAGGCGGTTGGGATAAGTATTTAGATAAAGTTGAATTTGCAATCAATAACAGCGTGAACCGTAGTACTGGGTTCACTCCCAGCACCCTTTTATTTGGTAGAGATCAGAAAGGACAGTTGTGTGATAAAGTGAAAGAATTTCTCATTGAAAATGTAGGACCTGTAGGACTTAATGTAGAAGATGTGAGGAATGAAGCTCAAGAAAATATTAGGAAAGGACAAACGCGAAACAAAATGTATTATGACAATCGTCATAAAACGCCAACAAAATATAAGAAAGGCGATTATATTATGATAAAAAATAACGTCACGACGCCAGGTATTAATAAAAAGTTATTAGCCAAGTATCGAGGGCCATATGAAGTAAAAAGTATTCTGCCAAACGACAGATATGTCATTGGTGACATAGACGGTTTGCAGGTAACTAGAATACCATATAAAGGATTATGTTCTCCGAACAATATGAGGCTCTATGCGGTACCAGATACAGGCATGGTGAAGACGAAGGCGGATCGAAAACGGAAATGTAAAATCTATAAAGTGAATTCACTAGATATATTACACGATTATACCATCTATTTTAATGAATTCTGCAATCAGCACACAGTGAATTATTTAAATTATCTTAATTAAAAAAAAACTTGACTTTTTTAATTTTTCATAAATGCTCATATTTTTGTTAATTGACTTTAAATATAGTTTCTAGACGATCAAATATGTTTCATGTTTTCCATTCGAAAATTAATTACAAGAAAAAGATAAAAAAAAAATCTATTCGATTGCGAAACTAGATGATGTAATAATATAATGCATACGAAATTATAATCGATATTTTATATATAATTTCATAATTATATTCATTTTATTTTAATGTAATCGGGACGATTTCACGATCAGGATGGCCGATCTGTACTCAATAATAATTTACCAACAAAAAGATGTCTTTGTTACACTGTACTTTTCCTAAAATTAAAGTATATAAGAACCAACACATTTGGTTCTACATCTATCGTGCCATCTCATACTATCGTATGATCGTCTCGAATAGCAGTTATTCTGCTTCATGTTAGTTATACATAAAGCTTTCGTTAACTGTTTTGCAATTTGACATAGGTCACTTCTCAATAAACTGTCTTATCGAAAACATCGTGTTTTAAATTTTAATATTAAAGTGTTTCTGGTTTTGAACTACAGGTTTATAACACTATCTCTGTTTAGTGGTCCTTGGAAATGTATTGTTAAATAGAAAAGAAAATCAATTTACAATTGTGAATAACTTATTTACATTTTCTGAACACTTCACATTATCAAATCGTCTTACATTACTGTAGCTATAATAAAAATAAAATGTCTGTCTTAACGAAAGCTGGCAACGTCAGTTTACTGAAAAATGGCGAATGTGCGTGACAGCGACACATCATTGTGGCTACATAATAAACTCGGTACATCTAACGATTCGTGGATAAGTGGTTCAATTTGTTCGCAATTAAATAAAGAAGTTCTAAGAAATATCAAAGAATGTTTTCCCGATCTGCAAACTCAAGTTAAACTTAAATTATTGCTAAGTTTTTTTCACATACCGCGCCGTCTAGTCGAAGAGGTAACATCCATTGGTGAAAAAAAATTTACTTTCGTTAAGTTTTCCTGTGTTCCCCTTCTATTTCAACAAAACCAAAAAAAAAAAACCGAAACACTTGTCATAAATTTGTGCTGCTCTAATGTTGGTGAACAAAAATAAAAAAAAATAAACTTCTTTTCAGATGAAGGGTTTTCCTAGAAATTTTATGTTTGTTTTTATTTATAGCTTGATTTTTAGTATCAATTAATTGTCTTTATGTTATTAAACCCAGTGAGTAACTCTAATGGGAAAATTATGCATTAGAATTTGGAGCTTTCATTATGTCCGGATTGTGCCCTACTTGAAGTGGGAACCTTTTCCTTTTTGATAAGAAAAACCTAATTGAATGATTTTTCGTTACTAAAGAAAAAGATGAAATCATTCAATTGTGAGACTCAGCTCGTTCTCATGACGTTTGTTCGTATTAAGTATTGCTAGAAATAAATTTGTACAAATAGGCGCCATAATTGTGCGAAACTTATGCAAAATGATTTGAAGCTTGGTAGATTAACACTGATATTAGAAATTAAGTTATGGGCAACAGTAATTGCTTGAAAACGCATTCAACAACACTTAATTACCTCCTCCCAACCATATTGGTTGAAATTTATGACCTTGATATTCATTCCAGGTTTTATAAGCGAAAAATTTATTATTAAAATCAAACTAAGGACTTGAGATGAATTATGCATGTCTTACGTTTGGAGTTTGATGGCTTTATCTTATTTTCTAGAACAGTATCAATCGTAGGATTTCCTTTGAAAGGCTTAAGGGTAATTTAGACATTGTGGTGATACTATAAAACGCATCATCTCTCTTGGCATATATTAAATTCATTGAGATGCATATGAAATGAAAAGCCAAATTGAGATAAGAAAATTGAAGGGAGAATAAATGAGGATAGTTCGTATTGTCCTTTAGTTTGATGACTATGCTATTGTAAAACGAGGCACGTCACGGCCTAATATCTCAATATAGGTACAATACTTGGACAGGCAAATCCCTCTTCTCCATAGGTTAGATAGTATTAGTGCAGGACGGCAAACGCGGCTCGGTGGATGTGGCAGGCATATAGAGTTCAGTTCTCGATGTGCATCTGATGGGCGTCTTACCGAGTTAGCAAAGCATTACATTTTATTCAATTTAACACTATGTACATTAAGATAAATAACTTAGTAATTATCGAGTTATCCTGTATGAACCATATGTAGTGGGAATGTTTAAAAAACTAGAGATGATGGCGCTGTTCAGTGGTCGTCCTTCTCCTAAGCTGATCCGGATGGTCGATTCTAGATTCTTTGTTGAAAGTGCTAGGTGTCTATTGGGATTAAATTCGCTTCTGTGTTAGAAATGCTCGTTGCTGTAGTTTTTCTGTCGTTGCCGAGCTAAGTAGAGTTCAGCGCAGATTCTGAGTATCTTTCTTTCGAATAATTGAAGTTCCTTTACAGCAGTTTTCGAGATTGAAAACTAGACTGGGAAGGAATAGCTGATGACTAGTCCCAGGAGCTGCTTGTAGATTAGTATCTTTATGGGTTGGCTTTTTTTTTTTTTTTTTTTTTAGAATCTACACGCGCTCAAGGGATTATGATTAATACCCTTTAAATGTTTGAACACAGCGCGGGCGTGAAGTTAAGGAAGAGAAAGAAGGATAGGAAAGATATGTGGCACGATGTTCTGAGACTGAAGGTTGTTGTCTCAGATATTTTATCTCCAGGGATGGCGGCTGAACTAAAGCGGAGAATGCCTTGTCTTATTTCTATATCGTTTATGATTCACATTATTTTATTCGTGTTCATCCTTGTTGGGTATACTAGTTTAACTCAATTACATGTTGTTAGTGTTATGCCTGAACAACATGTAATGAGTAAACCAGCAACCCATTGATGACAATTTTAGAAGGTTTTTAATGGAATTAAAACGACATAGACGACGGCAGGGATCGAACCTGTGATCATGAGGTTCACAGGCGAGCACACATCAATCGCGCCACGGCCACCCAGACCAGATCTTCTTTTTAGCAACGTTGCAAATGTTGGTCTAGATGACCCTTTTCTAATAGAATTGCAAGAGTCTGTTAATGTCGGTTTCTACTTTTCGGACATCGATAGTGGTGACTCCAGCTTTGATGTTGTTCATGTGTGGCTTGCAGGTTTCTAGTTGGACGAAAAATTTCCTGAAAAATAGGAAAGAAAAGAGAATTTGTATTAGATGGCGTTTGTAGATTATGCTGTCTATCCACACGCTATATTCGAATGGGTTCTCGACATCCAGAAAGCATCCGACGGTGACATGATGACAGTTGAGGGCAGTGGTGATATCGTGTCTGAATTTTAGCAGTGGATGCAAGGTTGTGTGTTCTTCTCGAACGCCGAATTGTATGCCAGGGATAATGGAATTTTCACTGCCGAAATTATTCAGTCTTCAAAGGGTTACATCTTCCAGTAATTTGCTGATGTTGCTGGAAAGTGAGTGACCGGGGCCTTGGTGGCTTCTTCTTTTATATGTGGTTCGTTTCGAATTCAAAGTCCATTTATGTGTTGTTTCCACGCTTTATTCAGGATATTAGCAACATATTTAGTTTAGTTTAGTTTATTTATTTGAAATTGTTACTAACACATTAAGATAAATCTTATAAGGTAGTGAAAGCTTATGAATATAAAATATATGATAACATTTGTATATAATATTAAGAATTGAAATAGCCAAGAAAAAAGTATAATAAAAAAAAAAAATAATAATAAATAATTAATCATATAAACATTTATGTACAAACTAAAAAGAAAAACAATTTAGGCAAAAAAGAAACTTTGTTGTATCTTATATATTGGTATAATAGAAAAAGAAGGAAGAAAAGAAAAAGGAAGAAATAGCGTATGAGAAGTGAGGAGTCTGTAAAAGATAAGTTAGTCGCTTTGATTGGAAATGAAATTATGTAAACTTTTTTGAAATTTTTGTATGTCGTTAAGTTCTCGCAAGTAAGGTGGGAGTGAGTTCCACAAGCGACAGGCAGAGATGAAAAATTGTCTCTCCGATGTAAGACACTTAAAACGTGGATGAATTAAATAAGTTGCTCTGTTTGATACTGAAAACCGAAGTTCTTCATAAAGGTATGTTGGTTTACGCGTAGTTATGATTTTGAAAAGTAGTATCAAAGTTCGGAATTTGATAAAGTTATCGAAAGACATTTTTAAAAAGCTTCTTCTCAGATGGGAAACATGGTCATATCTTTTTAATCCATAAATATATCGTATGATGCTATTAAATGCTACTTTTAACTTGTTTTTGCTGTAGAAGTCACAATTGTGATAGATTTCACATCCGTATGTTAAGACTGGTAAAACCAAAGACTTAGCTAGTAGAATTCTTGTTTTTATTGGCGTAAACCTCTGCGCAGTCCATAATGTTCTTAGGGTGCCATATGCTTTTCCTACTAATGAATTTATATGGTCATTCCATGTAAGCGTCCTATTGAAAACCACACCAAGATTCCTAGAAGTGTTTACAAATTCTAATACAGTACCAGTTAGCATGATTGACGGAAAATATTTGCCTGGAATTTGTGTTACTTCGTTTATGTTGCCTTAACTAACATGCGGAAGTCTCGAGTTCGATTCTCAGCCGCTGCAAGAAAGTTTTTTTCAGGGTTGTACTGCTTCTTGCGAGGAATTGACAAATTCTCCAAGAGTATTTCTTGTCATGGAAAGTGCTGCTCATTGGCCGTTCGGAATCGTCAGAAAATTGTAGGTCCCCTTCGTTCCTGGTAACACGCTCACAGGAATGGTTGAGAGTTTTAAGTCACTAGGTCCTAGTTCACTCCGAGCTGTTGCACCACCAAATTTAATAAGAAAAAATAGGTAGTCGTTGTTAAAACTTTTGCTTTACTTGTCATGTGGTTTGTCTGTTCGGGTTCGTTTCATAGCATCTGCAAAAAAGTTTTTCATACTCCAAGAGTATATTTTGTCATGAATTAATCAGCAAAAAATTGTAGGTCACCTTCAATCCTGGTAAGACGTTCAAAGAAATGGTCGAGATTTATAAGTCGTCATAGCCTCTAATGATATCAGAAGTGCTGATAAATGTCTTGTATCGTCGAAGGAAGCTTTAACACTAAGCAGCAGGTTTTGTCGACGTGGAATATGTGGTCATTCCACACAGAAGGTGGTCTGTGATGCACATACCCATAATTGCAAGCTTTAAATTTCCATAAATGTTTGTGAATAGCCGCATAGAGAATTAGCTTTGCTTGAAAGCTTTGAGCATAGACACCATTAAATTCTAGGCGGTTTTCGATTACCCAGTGAAAAATTCTGCCTAGAAGAGGATTTAATAATATTGTCATACGCTCCCGTTCTCGCCCCGCGTACCCTCAAATATAGAGGTCCCTTTTCTTATCCGCAGCACTCGAATGTGAAATACTTTGTCTTTCTCCGTCTCAACGCGGTGTACAAGCTTTCATGATCAGTGTGCATCGATTTCTCCTATCAAATCTTCTCCACGTAATATAAACACTCGCAATGTAACACACCATAACATAAGAACGAGCCCTAATCCTCCAAATATAACTTTTTAAATCCAAAAATAATTTTTAATATAGTGAAGTTTTAAAAGTAACTAGCTCTAAAACCAGTCTCTTAATATCAAACCTAGTTTTTAAAATCAGATACCATTTTGGGTTTACTTATTTCATCCTATTAATAGCAACATTTTGGAAAACAATATCTAGTCCCAAAGATGTGAGCCTTCTAAATATAACATTTCAAACACAAAAAAAAATTAGAATTCAGATACCATCTGTTTGTTTTTACCCAAATTTACCCATACCAAATTGCTAAATTAAAAAAAAACTAAGCCCCTAGATAATTATAAATATAAGAAGATGAACAATAAGAAATAAAAAAAAAACTGGAATATATAATAACTATACATTAACATATGTAAATATATTTATAATTCTTATACATATTCACCCTAAGCTGAAATGCTTAATTATTCTTCATAAAACTTCTATTGTCTAACTAGCCCGAAATCAATTTAAGAACTTGATCACCTAATCTTATGGTTGGTTAAAGAAACGTCCCAAGCTTGCATATTTTATACTGAACTTAGTACATAACTACATAATTATTGATTGACAAGTTCAGTAATATTATTGATTTAAATAAAAATCATAAAATATGTTGAAAGTACATGACATAATATACATATATGCTTATTTTAGCTGGTTCTTATATAACCAAAAAACAAGAAAAAATAAAAAATAACATACAATTTCTTTTGAACAGTGGAAATCAGAATTAGAAGAAGTCATAGAAGTAGCAGGCCTAGATTCAGAATTATGGGTTTCTATGTTGGCAGAGACTATGAAAACTTTTCCAGCCACAAGTTCGTTAAATACAGAAATTTCCGACTACGAAGAGACCCGCCCAATATTTACAGATATGGTTAACGATCTCCGTAAGATGGTAAGCAAACACAGCGATTTGGGAATGCTTCCATTGGAGTGTCAGTATCTGAACAAGAACGCCTTAGTCTCAGTGGTTAGTATGAAAAACAAATCAGCATTGTTGTTTCTTTTATTATTTACGTTTGTTTTAAGGTTGGACAACAACAAAATCCGGTTAAGCACTTTACGTTGAAGAGAAAACCAAAAAGTGCCAATCTGCGAACTGAACTATTGCATAAATCAGCTGATGCGCAATCAAGTCTTAAAAAGGCTTCAGCTCCAACTATACCACTGCGTTCACGTGGAATGCCGCGAAAAATGACTGATACCACCCCTCTTAAGGGGATTCCCTCTCGAGTGCCTACATCTGGTTTTCGCTCGCCAAATGTTCAGCCGAATCAATCGAGGCCTAATATGAGTCGAACTCCTGCTGGCCGCAAAGATGGAGGAATAAAACTTATCGAATTTACCGAACAGCCTTTAGGGTATGCTGCAGCTAAGAAAAGAAAACGTCAACAAGAACTGGAGGAGCAACAAAAGAAAGCTCTGGAGCAAAAGCAAGCCAGTGCAACTACTGTAAATGCTACATCTTCAACAGCGGCAACAAGTACACCGGCAGCATCATCATCCAACATCGCCTCGACTACTTCTACATTGGTTACTGAACCCGCAAATTCAGAAACAACCACAGTTGCCACATCTACCATGGCTATAGCAACAAGTACAGTGGTCACCCCTGACTATGCTCCCACACTTACTTATACCCAGCCACCAACTCCAGCTGTGGAAACTATGTGCGACGATAAGCTTATAACTGCCAAACAAATTGCTACCGCAGCTAATACTCCGGCAACTTCTCTACCATCGACTGTACAAGTGAACAACAATAAAATCTTTATTAAGGAAGAGATTCAAATAAAGACCGAAGATGCAGTTATGTCGCGCCCCATTAAGATCGAGCCGGATATACAAATGCAGCAAATTACCATGCAGCAACCAATTACTCAAACAATTGTTAGCACGCCTAGCAGTGTGGTAACAACCCAGCTCACCCAGCCAATAAAGATAGAAAAGCTTGACATAAAACCAATTGTAAAAACAACACCGACTACAACAGTGATGCAGCGTCCAAATGCTTTGGCCAACCTTCCAAATAATATTTCAGTTAAAATTACTTCCACCAAGAACACAAAGCCGACTCAGCAGCAGCAATTACAACAACAGCAGCAAACACAGCCTATTCTTATTAACAGTTCAACTCCAGTTATCCTCTCCCCCACTATTCAGAATGTAAGTACTAATCTTATCAATTCTTCATCACCATATTTCATTTGTTCTTTCATTTCTTTACAGAAACAACCGAGTCAATCGAATGCAAGTCAACAAACCCAAACACAGACGCTTAAAACGCTGCCTCTGTCTCAACTTAAATCGGCTGCTAACAGTGGGCCCGTCATCATTTCACAAACTATCATTCAACCGGCAAAACGAAGTACGCAGAACATTATTGTATCCTCGGCTCCAGCAATCACATCAAATATATCCTCAATGGTACAGACATCGGCTGGCAACATAAACAACAATATTCAGCAACAACAACATCAACCACAAGCCACGCAATATATAATAACATCTTCACCTCAGACTACAATGCCTTCCTTGGCATCGTTCGCGCAGGCGCGACCGACACAGCAAACAATTTACCAAACATCTTCTGCGAACACGATGAGCGGTTCGACTCAAACTCCCACGAAAATCGTGCTTAAGACAGCATCCTCGCTTCCAGTTATGATGTCGACCACCCGCCAAAACCAAACGAATGTGCAATCCAATCCGCCTCCGCTGATCTCCACTCAACAACCGACCATATTGAATATACAAAATGTTAATCTACCCAATCGGCCGGTAACTATTCAACCGGCATCTCATGCTGCACAGCAACAGCATATGCTGCAACAACAACACCATCATCAGCAGCAGCACATTCAGCAGCATCAACAAATCCAAACTCATACGGTGGTCTCGAACACTAATGCCACTCAACAGCCAAAGCTGACTCAGGTGGTAATGCAATCGCCAAACAACTCAAACGTCAAGGGCAAGACTATTATCCTTACTCAAAAGGGTGTGATCTTGCGCAACATCGGTGGTGATATGTATCAGCAGATTCCGATTAGCAACATGTCTGGATTACAGAATCTGAATGCAGCGACTATAATGACGAGCGGGCCTCCAGGTCTAGTGAAAACAACTCAAAACGCACAAACAATTCATGTCCAGCAACCAATGAAACAGAACACTCAGCAGCTACCCGCCTTAATACCGACTAGCAATTTGAATCAGAATATCGGGCAAGTTGTTGTACAACAACAACCTCAACATCCACAAACTGTTCAAACAATCATTGGAAGTGTAAGTCAATTTTTTTGTTCATCAAATTGTATAAGATTTTTGGTTTTTCAATTTATTGTTCTTGTTTATTCAGCCTCCCCAACAAACCATAATTCGCCCAGTAATGACACAATCTACAATGCCAACGTTGCCACAGGGCTTGACATTGATACAACGACATGGTCAACAAACGCAACTCGTTCAAATGCAGCCTACACAACAACAAATTCAGCCACAACAACAACAACAGCAGCAACAGATCCATAGAACAATTTTGACACAACAGCCTCAGACTACGGTAACAAATCAATTAAGGCCGCAACAGATTATACTTCAGCATAAGCCACAACAGCGCATTATAACCACAACAACAACTCAACAAGCTTTAACCCAAAACAATGCAAATAGTAGTAACAAAAATAGCAGAGGAACACAAATTATTGATGTCCGCCAGCAATCGCATCAGCAGCAACAACAACAGCAACAGCAAAATCTGCTGAGGAAGGGTCTGTCGTTATCGGTAAGAGTTTGGAATGTTTGTAGGAATCGAAAAGGGTTCTTTTTGATTTATTTAAGGAATTCTTCATTCTTTACTTCAGTTAGCAATAAATTAGAGTGATGATTGCTTGATGATATATGGCGAGATAAGTTAACGGCCATGAGTTGTATGATGTGATATGATGATGGGTTAGTGAATCAATGATGATATCCATGATGTATATCAACTATTTCATGAAAGTTTGTTTGTGTAGGTAGAGAAAGCAGTTATAAAAAAACTCACCGACTGCCACACCCACTTTTATCATATTAAAACTCACTTCATATTCTACAACTTTTAAAAGCTCACACTTTGTAATTGAATTCTTTTAAAGCTAAAGTATGAAAAGTCAGATACTGCCAAGTCTATTTTCTAATATTTTAGTTTACTTTCACATTTTGTCTTCGTATCATATTTTTTATTTTTGAGTTTCTAAACTATTGCATGGCCACGAAAGTGTGAAGCGTATTTAGTAGCGTATTTCTAAATCTGATGATGATCATATTTTCTTTGTTGTCATTCTTATCATTATTAAACGGTCGTGTGACACAATGTTTTGAAATTTTTGTCCCGTTTCGATCGTTTGTATTCAACCAAGTTTTCACGCACAATGTTTCATTCGATTTCCAAAATTGGAACTGCTGCAAATAATGGTGCATCAAATCTGTTAACAACCCTGTTTGAAATACGAAGATTGTTGCAAAACAACAGAACGTACACATTCTGAACATTTTCAACCGTATATTTAATACATTTACAATTACTAAACATATTGTGCATTTTTTTGGTAAGTGACTCCGCAGCGCAGCAATGTTCTCAATTTCACAACACCAAATCAAAGAACACAAACGGATAATGAAGCATTTGCATTTACATATTTCTTATTTTCTTTTGAGATATAAGATTTTCCATTACAGTTCCTATCATTCACGAACAATGCAAAGAGTAAAAATTTAGAAAGGCCTTCGTCCCTTCTTGTGTCCAACACTTAGTTCTATGGTGTAGATATATGTATGTTTTTAATTAGAATAATTTAAAGTTGTTCAAAAATTTGTTCTTATCTCTTGATATAATTGGAAAATTCACGAAGTCAAAACTGGTTACAGGTTTTTTTTTTTTTTTTTTTATAATTTACTCGCGCTCAAGGGATTATGATTACCCTTTTAAATGTTTCAACACAGCGCGGGCGTGAAGCTACGGAAGAGAAAGAAGGATAGGAAAGATGTGTGGCACGATGTTGAGACTGAAGGTGGTTGTCTCAGATTTTTTATCTCCAGGGATGGCGGCTGAACTAGTTGCCGTAGCGAATTAATATTGCTCGGCGAAACAAATTCAGTCAACCTTCGATGGGTCCCGGGACACCGCGATATTTATGGAAATGAAATGGCCAAGAACGGTTCATCACTTGAACCGAACCAATTTATACCCTGGATACTTTTGCCACTGGAGCAGGAAAGTTTCCCCAAAACCTCAAATGGCAGATGGTCTACAATGGACACCTGTCAGGTTTCAAGGAATCTTTGGCCAGATATATCAAGTATCTGTTTAAGCTCAGCAGACCTCAATTGGAACCCACATGAGCAGAATTGACATCAGCACATCTGATTTATGCAGAGTGTCGGGACGGAAAGGTTGAAGAGGGCCCATAACACTCGATTTGTGAATGCCCCAGCCTAGCCAGCACTAGAAAAGATGCACTCGGGGAATACTTTTTCGACAAACTGGTCGACGTCTCATTTTTGCCAATAAAAAGCATTCATAACTTCATTCAGAAATCGGGATGTTCAGGGAGGCACCCCATACCTAAGACTTGCACTAAATTTCTTCATTACTTAGACCCTGGGGAGCACAATGGATCCATTGAGATCCGAGTGAGGTGATACGGCTTGCCGCAACATCACCCAACCTAACCTAAAATAAGTGCTAGTGGCGCCACAATGAAGAATTCTGAATTATATACTTAAGACGTAATAAAATCTATTGCATTATATTTCATTCCTCTGAAAAAATATATCTTGCTTTCCCATAATAAAAATTGAATTGAAAACTTGTTTAATAACGATGCCAATTTAAGGCTTAACTACATAAGCCAGTTTTATGCAGAAGTGTTTAATGTATTTTGCTAGTCCAGATAAAATTATATAACACTCTTTTACAAACGTATAAAGAAATAATATCACTTTTTAAAGAATAAATATTCGGCTCTATTGAGGTAACCGTCGGAGCGGAACTCTCTCCGCAACGCATCCTTCGTCGGAGATTCAATTTCAGTTCGAAGTAGCTTTCATCGGAAGAAATTTTACAGAAATCCAGCGACGCATTGCGATGGATATAAATTTCAGACAGAGGTGTGCTAAATAACCGATATATCGAAAATGCGATATATTTTCGATAGTTCTTTATAAAATAAACACCATAAGCGTTTTAAACCATAAAAAACCGGTGAGAGAGTGTAGTTTATTGTTTATAAAAAGTATTTTTTTTTCAATCATAATGCGCTAACGTTTTTAAGAAATGTAATAAGATGCACTGATTTTTAAATCAAAACTATCGAATAAATTCCCCCCCCCCCTATTTCCAAACGTATGTTTTTTGTTTTCATTTGAAGCGTAAAAAAAAAAATTGAAAAAAAAAACTTTTGAAAAACAATATTTTATATTTATTTGACTAATAGGTACTTTAATCACAATGGAAATGGATCAATGCACAAAACAAAAGATCACGAACGAACTTTTTTTCCATTCAGACATCCATTTGTCTTGGTCCCAATTAATGTAACTGATCAAACACAGATACAATTTCTGGTGTCTTTTTGGTGTAATCCGCTGATATTATTGCGAACTTGTTTTTTCGTTCTGCCTAAGAACAAAAAGTCTATTTCTTTATTTGAGTCTAACTCAAATAAAGTTAATTTCCTTATTACTTACATACATTTTAATTAACTATTTCTTTAAAAAGAAAACACTTCGCAACAAGAACTTGTCGGAGGATTTCGGAGAAAATTTTGTTTGTATGTGTGAAAAATAAGACCATTAGAAGTGCTTCATTGCACACAAATGGCATGCGTTGAATTTCGTCGGACAGAATTTCCGATCAGCTGATCGGAGAAATACCTTGAAGCAAAATGTCTCCGACTCGTATGAAATCGGAGAGAATTCCGCTCCGACGGTTACCTCGAAAAGGCCGATTACTTTTTAGCACGATCATTCATAATCAAAGAACACGTCCGTAGATTCCAAATACATTCTTGAAACAAAAATCATTTTCACCAATAACTCAGTATGTTTCCTATTTTCACCACTCTTCACTCCATTTCTACTAACTTATTTATTTGTTGTTGTTTAGCGGATAAAATTTAGCTGCGCTGGGTAGTCACTTACAAAAAAACATCATCTTCACGTTGGGGCTTAGATCATTTAAACCACCCCCATTACATAAGGATGAATTAATAGTGATGACCGGCAAACTAAACTAAAGGAAAATATATTTATGAAACGAATAATTCAAAGTGCTTATTTGCATAAAAATAGCCAAATTATTTTTAAGAAAATAATAATATGTATATTAGCCCATTATTTTGAAAGAATGAATAGCCAGTTCAGCATATTTTAATACGCAAATAACGGAACTAAGAGCCGATATAATTTAGGTCACCAATCAGGTCGAACATAAAGTGAATTTAAATTATTGAAATGTTGAGAGAGAGTTGAAATTGTAGAGTTCACATGGCACTTAAAAATGTGAAATGTACTCATTTTGAAATTTAAAAACAAAGCTGAATACTTGTATAAGAGTTTAGCATAAGCGTTTAATAGCTGCGCTACTTATAAGTTTCAACAAAAAACACGCCTTATATTATATCTTTATTAAATATGTTTCCAAAAATTTAAGGCATAAATAGTTAAAAAAAAAATTGTTTTTCATTTCAGATCGAACACGTTCACGAGGCTCATGAGATGTTTAGAAAAGCCAATCGTGTCTCCCGACCAGACAAGGCACTTATTATTGGTTTCATGGCAGGTCTTAGAGAGAATCCTCGACCAAATTCAGAGAATGTTATTGTAATCAAATTAGGTGTAAATGAGGCAAGTCAAATCGTTGTTGTTTCCTTTCCAAAAAAATACAATACAAATGCATATATTTTTTGTCTATAGGAAGAAGTTCAACAAGAAGATGGAACATCGGCATTTTGCCTTGTGGAGTCTTTAATTCGCTTGGATTATAATACAGGCGAATGGAAAACATTCCAAAACTATCGGCGCCTCGATCAAAATTCTACAACTCAGAGTACAGATGGTGAAATGGTGTCGCAGAATTCTGTAGTGATATAAAGAAACAGAGAACAAAATAAACGCACGCTTGTCTATAGTCGTTATATTCATCCACACCTAGATTTTTCACTATAAAAGTATTTTTGTTCTTTGAAAACAAATTAAATTACAAACAAAAATAAAAATGATAAAGGGATAAAACCCATAAGGAAATAATGTTATAATATTGATTGAAACAAAATCAAAAAGATTCTTTGTTTATAATTCTTTGATAATTACAAATTTAATTAATTTAAGAAATAAAAAAGGGAGCTGCATAATAACAACGCTATGAATTTCTATGAATTTGTTCAAATAAATAAGAAGTTAATCCAATTATCGTAGCTTTAAGCACCAGCACTCTAAGGACGTTATATTTTGTGGTGTGTTTGAATTTCTTTTTTTTATTTATAACCTTTTTTTTAGCTAATTGAGTATGAACTAAAACAAAATTTAACTAGAAACTAATCCACAGATGTATCTCTGTCATCGTGTACATTTAGAGGAGAAAGAAAAAATTGTATATTTTAGTAATTAATATTCATTAACACATTGATAAAATTGCATTAAGAAAAAATATGAAAACGTAACGGAAGTCCTGACTAAACTATATTAAGGCTCATTAAATTTAATAGTTGCGCTTGGATGCACGATGGTTAATAAAAGGAGTAAGAATAAATTTTAAAAAAATCTATGATAATATTATTACATATTTAGGAGCTGTCTATATACAACAATATACTGAATAATAAAAAAATAAAAAAAAAAAAAAAAACAAAACAATTTATTGTAACTGTATAAAGATATAAAATTAATCAGCAATAAAGGATTATGCTACTTTGAAATGATAATAAAACTTTAATATGAATATAATATTAAAACCTGAATAAATAAATCAAAACAAATAGTTAGTATTGCTTAAAAAAAAACCTTCTTGGTATTTTTATTAAAGAGAAACGTTTCTCCCACAACACAGCAAAATTGCCAAAAATACTTATTTAGGGTGCCACAAGTTCAAAAAGAGCGAAAGGCACAGTTAATTTTACCGGCATTGAATCTTGGTTATATCAATTTCACACGTATAACTTTGTGGTGTCATTATGGATTTTTTTTGAAGCGTAAAAAGCTATAATGTGAATCATTATTATCACAAATGATACACCAATAATTCTAAATCGTTGCGTTTGAATTAATTAAAAATAAATTTTCTTTTTGATTTCGATTATACCAGTTGAATTCAGCTATCAACTTGTCGCGTCAGTGATCATCGCCTGGAAGACCTTTTCTTTTAAGAATACTTCAAATTTGGACACCTAATAAGAATTCATTGTTTAGTACGACAACTAAAGTCGGCTTCCGGTAATTTTCCTTAATTGTCTAGGGCAATAAATACGATTTTGGATAAAAAACATGAAAAAATTGAAACGAAATTAAATGAAGCATTAGCCTTGAATTTGAAACTCCAAACCGGTTTTGTTGATATCATTCTTCAAACAATATTTATTTAATTTATTCCAAAAAATTAAAATACTCACCATTTTTTTAAAGCAGCGTTTTCGAGTCATTAATAAATAATGAAAATAGAAAGGAGCCTGAATGCCTTCCTTGAGGAACGCCGAAATGCACAAATTTTTTGTTTATAAAATTAACAAAAATCTGCAACATAAGAACGACTCCAACCATATTATGAACCAATTCGGTAGTCCAAGGGTGACTAGTTTTTTAAAAGTAAAACTGGATTTACACGGTCGAACGTCCAAGTATGCGACGTCAGTTTGAAATCCATTTTGGTTTTTTGACCATAACTCCCATCAGGTTGGTTGCTGTAGATTTACTCTTCATGATGCGGCGATACCTATAACGTTTTTGTTTATTTTTTAAATGGCTTCTAAAATATTTTTTTTCGTATTATTTTGAAATAGGTAAATGATAACTTAGCAATGCCTCTTTTGTTATATTCTTTTGGTCTTTAAATGAAGATTTCCAACCGTTTGGAAAAATACCTATTAGAATCTATAAATTAAAAGGATAACACAAATGACGTGCTAAGATGTTATTTTGTCAGGTCCATAGGGTGTAGAATACTTACCGAGCTTTTCGATTAGCGTTTTAATGACCTTAAAAAGAAGGGAAGTAAGAGAATTGGTCGGTGATTGGAGCAACATGTTTAGCAACGAGAATTGTCTATACCTTCTTGTTGAAAAGGCTTTTCCAAGATAGAGTCAAGTTTAAAAAACATTTCTAAAATAAACATCTACAGGCTATGCATAACTTAATTTTATTTTTGATTTTTGTCGTTTTATTATTTTAGATAGAACACTTTCTCTTAAATTGTAACTTATTATTTACTTAGTTTTGTCATAGTTCCTTGTAATGAATCATTACTTTCTGTGAGTCAGGAGCAAGTTTAAACGGAATTGTACCATCCTTATGAACATATTTGTTGAATTGTCTTTGTTTTGTTATTTTTGTAAATTTCAAATCCACTGTGTCAATCAAAATAAATAATATTTCGTCTAAAGCGGAATAATTGATCCCAAAATCGACCAAGTCATCTGCCCTCAACACAATAACCAACAGCATTATTAAGGAACACATTTCAATCAAAAAACTCGAAGAAAGTAGCATACGAGTAGAAACTCAAAATTGGAATACAGCACCATTGATTCAAAAACATTTCATCAATTTAAAAGAATCACATCCAATGAAGTTCTTGCGCACCTAGACGTTCTCAGTAAAGACACTATAAAGTCCCCCAAACGAAAATGAAACAACAGAAAATCCACGAACGATCTGGAAAAGGACGAAAAAACCAGCGACTAGGTATCATCAGGTGAGCTTAAGCTATTACGGATTGTTTGATAAATACATACATACCTACAATTATTTTTCTTTAATTCAGATCCTGTTCCAATTTCATCTTTTACTCTGACTCTCCAAATCTGTTAATTCAAAATCAATGGATTAAACATGTTCACTTCTCCGACGAGGATGGATCAACTCTAGTTGGTGAAAATGCCAAATCCAAAAAAAAGGTTTGTATATGATCCGAAGGAATACAAAAAAAAAAACCATACGTCATAAAGGTTTTAGCGTGTCTTTTTTTGAATAGCTAGTGCTACAAAGTTGGTTGATACCTTTTTGGAATCTGCTTTCGATTCTTAACGTCAAATTATGAAGCTGCCCACCATCTATCATTTTCAATTGGAGTCAACAAATCTGTTATACAATGTAGGGAATGCGCTATCCAGTGTATTAAGATCAGTGGTCAGAACAGATCATTATTCTTTTTTAAGGATGGATGAAATTTTGTAAAGTTCTTACGATTGGGAATGTTTTCGCATTTTGGATTTAGCAGGCGCTTTGTCTGCGAACACAAAAAATCTATAACGGTAATTACAGAAAGGGGACTTCTTCGTTTTACACGATTGTCTTATGGTATCAAATCTGCACCAGGCAGATTAGTGGCGTGTTATTAGGTGCGTTTTATCCGGCCCTATTGAGGTAACCGTCGGAGCGGAACTTTCTCCGCAACGCATCCTTCGTCGGAGATTCAATTTCTTTTCACCGGAAGAAATTTTACAGAAATCCAGCGACGCATTGCGATGGATATAAATTTCAGACAGAGATGTGCTAATTAACCGATATATCGAAAATGCGGGGAGAGTACGATAACTTAGGCGCCAAAAATTGATAACGGATTTTTGTAGAAGGGTCAAATACAAGCATTTTTTACTATGGGAGGGGGGGGTCTATCTCGCCCCGTTTAAAAGGTAGGGGCGATTTTAGAAAAAATGACTTAAATTGAAAAAAAAAAAATATTAAAAAACAACGGCAACACTTACAATAAAATACTATACCGGTTTTGAAAGCTAGAAGTCTGTTCTATAATCGTAAATTTAAATTAAATTATTTCTGTCAATAGTTTTTGAAAAATTTGCATGCAAACTCAAAATTTTGTTAAAAAAATGAAAAAAAAAAGTTTAGACCAATTTTTTTTCAAAATTGTAAAATGAAGTGCTTAATTGGCTTTTTGTGGTAAATGCTACTATTAATTCTGAATCGAACACAAAAAACCGAATGGTTTTGTCCCTTCTAGTTTTTGAGAAAATCGAAAATTACTAAAACTACTTTTTATGAAATTTTTGATTTTTGGTATTTAACTACGGTGATTTCATTTTGAGGATTAATGTTAATGTGGTTCATTTGTAGGTAAAGTACAGCAAATCATTTAGGGTTACCAAGAATGCACCAGAGGAGGTAGAATTGCATGGCATTTCGCGTCTCAGTCAGTCAGTTTGTGAGTAAGTCAGGTGCTACTTAAAAATAGTCAAGTCAATTTTTCAATGTTCAATGTATTAAAACCGTGTTTACAGGCATTTTGATCACAAAAAAAAAATTATAGCAAGCACCTCCCGAATCTCTAGCCAATATTGAGGCCCATGGAAAAATGTGCCGATAGATGGGTTTATTGCTCTGAGATTAACTTTTATATGGATTGCACCAGAGAAACTTTTAAATCATTAGTTTTAAGCAAAATTTAAGTAACGTTATTTATTAAAATAAAAGATTAACTATGTAAATCATTTAAATGTAATTTGAATTTTATATACCCACCTACAAATTTGTAACTATTTATTTACTTATGTATCTTAGTCTGTAAGAGTATAATATGCTCTGGTTGATGAATAAATAATAATAATAATATTGTATTCTTACAATTTTTGTCACCTTTTTGAGTTGGAGTTGAGGGGAGTTGACGCTTTAGTTGGAATTAGACCAATTTCTTCTAAGAACGCAATGCTTTTGAAATATTTTTTTTGAAATATTGAAAAGTTATTTAATTTAGGATGAAGTAGTGGATGCTTAGTCGCCATTCTTTATTCAAAGAAAAGAATACTTCACTCTTACTCTTGAATAACGAATGACCTTGGTAAACAATAACCTGTACCATGTTAGCATTAAAAATGTTAGACACAAACAATAAACATACATATTAATTAAGGAATTATATAAATTTGCTGCATTCGTACAGTAGTACCTAGGTAATGTGAATTTTTCATAATGTATTAAATTTTCATGTCTGAACATTTTAAATGTGCAACTTTGGGCTACGTACATACAAACATATATTTAGAAGACATTGGATATAGACCATAGGGTAAATTCAAAGTTCCTTTAAATCCAGATTCTGTAAATGCAAAAGAAACCTTGCATACACCCAACCTCGCACCTACCCCAAATCCTATAGTGTGCCCAAGCAGGGGGGTTGCAGGGGCGCAGCATGCCCCCCCATACATATCTCACTGTTTATACGCCTTAATGCGTAAGCAAGCAAAAAAAGCAAATATCCCATAGAAAAGTAGTTTTAGTTATTTTCAATTTTCTCAAAAACTAGACGACATAAAATCATCTAGTTTTCAGTTTTTGAATAAGAATAAATTAGAGCAATGAATTTTAGGGAAAATAATAATATTTAACTTTGCAGTTTTGAAAAATTAAACTTTAAACTTTTTTTTATGTTTTTTTTTCACCAAAATTTGAGTTTAAAGCTCGTTTTTTCAAAAACTGTGCAAAGATTCTACTTGATTTAAAAATTATCTAATAGATCAGAGTATTGGCTTTAAAAAAAGGTATAATACTTAATTGTAAGTATTACCGTTATTTTTTAATATTTTTGTTTCCATTTTAGTACCTTTTTTATAAAATTGCCCCTCCCGCCCAAACGGGGGGAGATAGACCCCCCCTACCGTAGTAAAAAATGCTTGTTTTGAACTGTTCTACAAAAAACCGTTATAATTTCTTGGCGCCTAAGTTATCGTACTCTTGCCGAAAATGCGATATATTTACGATAGTTTTTTTATAAAAAAACACCATAAGCGTTTTAAACCATGAAAAACCGGTGAGAGAGTGTAGTTTATTGTTTATAAAAAGTATTTTTTTCAATTATAATGCGCTAGCGTTTTTAAGAAATGTAATTAGATGCACCGATTTTTAAATCAAAACTATCGAATAAAGTCCCTTCCCTATTTCCAAAAGTATGACTGCTTTTAAACGAAGCAATACTACCTTTCGATTTTTAAGCCCGTGTGAGAGAGACGTGTAGGTATGGTGGCGGGGGTACACACAATTGCTAGGGTTGGAAAAAATTGCAGTTATCGTTCTTTCTTCTTTGTGGTTTTCTTTACTTGTCAGGTGTGTTTCATTTCTATTTGGCGTTCGCTCAGTGAACTTCGATCTACTCACTAGAGTAAAGAGTGCGGAGAGATGACTCCTTTTCAATAGAAGAAAAGTTAACTTTCATTAAAAATCGCTGTGTTTAAAAACATTCATGCAATCGAAGGGAAGCTTTTAAACGAAGCAATATTACCTTGCGATTTTTAAGCCCGTTGGCGAGAGACGTATGTGGTGGTGGGGGTACACAAAATTGCTGGGGTTGGAAAAATTGCAGAGTTATCGTTCTTTCTTCTTTGTGGTTTTCTTTATTTCTCAGATATGTTTCATTTCTATTTGGCACTCGGTGAGCGAACTTCGATTAACAAAGTAGAGTAAAGAGTGCGGAGAGATTTCTCCTTTTCAATAGAACAAAGTTAACTTTGATTAAAAATCGCTGTGTTTAAAAGCATCCATGCAATAGAAAGGGAGCCAAAAGAGAAACGAAGATTAAAAATCGCTTTCGTGTAAAAGCAGTCTTTCCTGTAAAAGCAGTCTATGTTTTTTGTTTCCATTTGAAGTGTCAAACAAATAATAAATTGGAAAAAAAACTTTAGAAACACAATATTTATATTTATTTGACTAATAGGTACTTATGGAAATGTATCAAAACGCTCATATTGTTGCGAACTTGTTTTTTCGTTCTGCCTAAGAACAAAAAGTCTATTATAAATAGGTAACACAAGTTAACGCAAATAAAGTTAATTTCTTTATTACTTACATTTTAATTAACTATTTCTCTAAAAAGAAAAAACTTTCCGCAACAAGAACTTGTCGGAGGATTTCGGAAAAAATTTTGTTTGTATGTGTCAGAAATAAGACCATTAGAAGTGCTTAATCGCAAACAAATGGCATGCGTTAAATTTCGTCGGACAGAATCTCCGATCAGCTGATCGGAGAAATACCTTGAAGCAAAATGTCTCCGATTCGTAGGAAACCGGAGAGAATTCCGCTCCGACGCGACGGTTACCTCGATAGGGCCGATTATTCTCCAATCTATCTGGATCCGGATTAAGTTTTAACATGTATTACAAAAACAATTTGGGATCCTGTTTTCTATCGGGATCTATTTCAAAGATCCAAAAATTAGTTATTACGCTGGCGAGTAGATGGCTTTTTATGGTAAGGTAGTGTAAGCTATAGTGTAAAGAAAAAAGACAAGACATAATTTAAAATTTCCAAACCGAAGGATAAAAAGAGAGGGCTTATAACACTGCTGTCAGTAAGATCCGTATCGTTTTATTTTCAAGGGAATATCCCGATCCGGATCCAGATAGATTTGTGGATAATAAAACGCACCTATTATCGCCAAATATCCATATAGATTAATCCTCAAAAATAAAACGATACGGATCATAGTGACGGTTGTTATGGCTTATGTCTGTTGATTTTCAAATGTTTCTTGTCCTTTTTCTTTACACTGTATTTTACACTACCTTACCATAAAAATCCATCATATAGATTAATCCTCGAAAATAAAACGATACGGATCATAGTGACAGTTGTTTTTGCTTATGTCTGTTGATTTTCAAATGTTTCTTGTCCTTTTTCTGTACACTGTATTTTACTTGATCATGACGTTATCTCGAATGACAAAAATCTCGAATGCAAAAAATCTCGAAAAAACAGATTTTTAATCTAGAATGCAAAAATCTCGAATGCACAAAAATCTCGAATGAACAAAAATCTCGAAAGACAATATCTCGAAAAAAATCTCGAAAAAAAAATATAAATTCGAGATTTTTTTTTACCTATTTAAAGAGTTTACACTTAAATTAAACGCATAACATATTTAGTTTATTCCACAATTTATTCCTTTTTTGGGAAAATAAACAATAAAAAATATTTAAGGTATTAAAAAAAAAAAAATCATTAGGTATCATAATAGGTATAACAAAAAAGTATGAATTATTTTGAGTTGTACGCAAGACTCCTATGGTACACCACATAACTCCTCTCTTCTTTTTCGTCGAGTACTTTTAAAATTTGTTTTTTTTTTTCAAATACTCCCGTCTTACCTTAGTTTCCTGGCCCATCAGAATTTTTCAACCAGACAACTAATTTGAACTGACTCATTAGCCAAAATTTCAAATAATTTGTAAAGACCAATGTGCGGCCCTCCAACTAAAACCTTAAGCCTCCTATGCCAGGACTCTCCTCTGTTTTGAGTTCTGGGTAACTCTGTCATGGGTAGTTTACTAGTCAGTCTCAGTCGTGGTTTTGTTAAAAAGTTATTAATAATCTAGACTTAATATATTAATTTTTGAGACAATGGTTACAATTCGCGCGAATTGTAACCATTGTCTCAAAAATTAATATATTAATTCTAGATTTTTGCATTCGGGATTTTTTTTTCGAGATTTTTGTGTTTCGAGATTATGCATTCTAGATTTTTTTTTTTTGAGATTTTTTAAATTCCAGATTTTTGCTTTCGAGATTTTTACTTTCGAAATTTTTGCTTTCTGGCTTTCGAGATATCGTGGTAGATCCGTATTTTACAATACCTTACCATAAAAAGCCATCTACGGGTCAGAGTATGAACTAGTTTTTGGATCTTTAAAATAGATTTAGATAGAGAACAGGATCCCAAATTGTTTTTGTAATACATGTTAAAAATTAATCCAGATCCGGATCCACATAGATCCGTAGATAATAAGACGCACCTATTATATGTATATACTCCACGGTGTAAAAAATGTGAAATATTATATTCATGACTGTTTTTTTTTAATAACAAAAACCGAAATGATAAAAAAGAAATAACAAAAACAAAAAAAATAACAAAAATTGGAACAACAAACATATATCAAATATCAATAAAAAGCGAACATCGTTAGTTTGCTTTTTCTATATAAAAATTAGCGGCTTGATCTTGGCGGAACGAAAAATGTTAACAAAATGCCGCTGAAATATCCATAACTATATGTATCCATTCAAACAACATTACGCTCACTGAACAAAAATGAATTTATTATAATTTATTTCGATTCTCTATAAAAGGCTAACTCAGTGGGTAGAAATAAGATTTTGCAAGCCGTTCCAAGCCGGATTCAGGAGAGACTATTCGACTGTAGACCAGATATTTTCGTTGTTAAGCTTATCAGAGATCTATAAAAACATGAATAAAAAGCTTTGTGCTTTCTTTGTCGATTTTCAAGCAGCCTTTGACTCTATACCGCGAGAAGCTCTCTTCTACAAATTATATACGCTTTGAATATCTTCAAAAATGTTAAATGTATTGAAGGCTTTGTACCATAATAATACAGCTCGTATCTGGGACGGAAAATGTCTCTCCGAAGATTTCGAAACAACAGTGAGAGTAAGACAAGGGTGTGTTCTTAGTACACTACTATTTACACTATACATAAACGATTTCACAGATGCTGTTAGAGGTGGAATTGAGCTCCGTCGGACAAAAATTCCATGCTTGGCTTACTATATGCAGATGACATAGTTTTCCTCGAAGAGACAGTTGATGGCATGCAGCTTATGATAAACAGATTAGAAAGGTATTGTAAAAGTTGGAACCTATCTGTCAACCTGGAAAAATCGAAAATGATGATCCTAAGACGTAGTGGAGGCAGACACTCATGAATCGAGAAGTGGGCGTTTCAAGGAGAGGAAATAGAAATTGTAAAGGAGTACAAATATCTGGGAGTGTTGATTTCATCGAACTCTAACATTAAAAAACATCTTCAAGTCAAACTAGCAGAGGCAAAACGAGCTATATGCTCGGTTTGGGGCAGTTGTATCCATAAGAAAAGTATTTCGACAAACAATATTCCGTTCAACTGCAACTTCCATTCTTCTTTAAGGAGCACAAGCTTCCGACCTTACGAAACAGTAGAGAAGTTCGTACGCTACTTTATTAAGAGGTTCTTTAGAATACGCACTATTTCGCCCAACTATATGTTACATTTAGAGTCTGGTGTTCCCCCTATGTTTTTGGATACTCTTAAGATTCATTTCAACTACATAATGCGAGTTTTAACAATGAATGAACAGAGAATACCAAAAATAGTACTTATGCACTTAATGTCGACTAAAAGAGGATGTGTTCAAGAATGGAAGAAGCTGGCGTCGGAAAGTGGAGTAAACTTGGTGGTTACAGCTGAAGAGCACGTGGAATCTCAAAACCAAAACTGGAAGAATTGCTGAAGAAAACGGGAAACAGAATGTACCAAAACTTCATGGAGGAAGCTCAGATTCGCAGCATAGATTATATTATAGCAAGTTGAATCACTACTTAAATGAAAGAACTTATTTTTTAGAAGAACATTCGACGGAATTAATAAGCATAATCTTCCGATTAAGAGAAGAACTATTAAACCTCAATTTTATACCACACCGTCCTGAGTTACCTATTTTATGTACTTTACGTAACCGTAATGAAAGAGAAGATGTGTTTCATTTTATAGCTGTCTGTCTCGTTTTAAAAGAATTTCGAGTTCATTATTTTGGAGTGCAGTCATTGGATTTAGAAGAAACCCTACAAATCTTAAATGGATCTCGTGGCTGGAAAATGCTTTATAATTTCACCGTTAAAACATTTAAATATCGCAACTGCATTGTAAAGGAAGATTTTTAAATAATGTATATATAATGTATTATATTATAATTAATGTATATATTATCTGTTAAAACATAATCAAAATCAAAATTTTAATACAAAGTATGTCAGTCTGGTAGACGGCTTTCCAATATACTCTTAGCTATAATTATCAAAATGTTTGTATACTTACTTTATATATTATTTTAATGAGTCAATAAATAAAAAAAAATAAATAAAATAAATAAATATTTCGATTCTCTCCATTGATAAATTTGATCAAAACAGTTTATTTTTTTTCAAATGAGATTATTCATGTATGTATGTATATAAGCCAATCTGGTTAAACAAAGGTAAAATATCTGTTATATTTATAAAAACAAATCATTTGGTTATAAAAACTTACTTGAAATAACCTTTAAGACTTACTTACTTCCGGCTTTGAAGAATTACAATAGACACAAGCATAAACAATAAAAACATACAAAATAAATATTATTTTTTAAAAAGAAATGGTTTGAGCTAATTTTGAAGCTGTATTTATTTTTTTGTTCTATTTGCTTTATTTAGAATAGGTCCGCCTAATGTGTAATAAAAGTGGCATAAGGTGCGGAGCCCCTTGCGTTTATTCTATAATACTTAAAATAACTAATACTAATTTTGGTCTTTTTATTCACAACCATAACAAAAATAAAAATTATTTTGGGACGTGTCTGCTACGAATTCCCCGCAACTGTTCGGTTGAAGTGCCTGACATACAATATGATCGCACCTGTAAACTACTAAAGTATTTTAGGACTTTAGTCCTCTCAAGGACTAGTAAAAGGTACTGGTAATTGTACCTCAATACACTGGTATTAGTATTTTTCAAGTACATATTAGTCACTTAAGTACTCGTACCTTACCAATACTTCATTCAATGCTCTAACGCTCATATCAAACAAACCAAGTTTTTACATGATCACAATACAAGGCAAATAATACTACAATTTCCTAAAGGTAGTAAGAATTTTTGGTCACTTGTGGAAAATATTAGAAATTCCAGCTCATTTACAACAACATTCCAGTTCACAAGGAAAGGCAAATTTGCTTGCCAGCCTTGTTTTCTACAAAGTCGATGCGCACTTTGGCAGCTCAATAGAGATGACTACGCAACGCAAAAGTTCAATTTGAAATATTGGGTAAACATAAAAGTACTGTTACCAAGCGATCAAAGTTGACAATTTGATTGTGAAATTTGAAATTGGGAAAATATAAACAAAGTAGTTCCTACTGTTTTTGTCAATATCTTTGTTATTTATTCTGCGATTAAAAATATTAAATATGTCCGTAAAAGGTAAACATGTGTAGATTTTATTTGTTAACTTCGAAAATGAAAAAAAAAATATTCCTATAATTAATTAAGGGGTTTGAAGTGCGAGTGTTTTTTTTAGACTGTGTTTTAATTTTTGTATAATATCTTACGGTAAATGTTTAGCAGATCTATTAATTCCTTCATAATTAAGACATACATATTTCCTTAATAAACAGTGGGGTGCCCAAATGAGTACATATTTGTATTTCTTGCAGTTGTTGTTGAGTAAGAAGAGAAATAATAAACAAAATAAAAAAAAAATGTTAGCCCTTTATGTCATCTTCAATACATAATAAAACGGTTTATAATATGAAACGGAAAACAACAAATTCTAAGAAAATAACAAATAAAACAAAAACAAATCGCATGTACTCAAGTTTGCACCCGTGTGTTGTTTGAAACAGGGTTGCGAATTTTTGAATTAAAAAATCCGTAAGTCATAAGTCATAAGATGACTTGTGAATTAAAAAAATTTAATTCATAAGATATTTGGTGACTTATGAATTAAAAAAAAATTTAATTCACAACTCCCAAAGTGACTTATGAATTAAAAAAATTTAAATCCTAAGCTACTAAGTGACTTATGAATTAAAAAAAAATCAATTCACCACCTACCAAGTGACTTATGAATTAAAAAAAATCAACTCATCAGGGAGTAAGTGACTTATGAATTAAAAAAAATTTAAGTCATGAGCAACAAAGTGACTTATGAATTAAAAAAAATTTAATTCACCACCTACTAAGTGACTTATGAATTAAAAAAAATCAAGTCATCAGGGAGTAAGTGACTTATGAATTAAAAAAAATTTAAGTCATGAGCAACAAAGTGACTTATGAATTAAAAAAAAATTAATTCACCACCTACTAAGTGACTTATGAATTAAAAAAAATCAAGTCATCAGGGAGTAAGTGACTTATGAATTAAAAAAAAATTAATTCACCAGTCAGTTGGTGACTTGTGAATTAAAAAAAAATTAAATCAAAAGTTAGTTGGTAGATTGGAAATTTTAAGCTTGTTTTGACTACATAATTATTTAATTATAACGAAAGCTTTTGGATAATTTTTTGGGAGTTGCCGTTTATGCAGTCCCTATAATCCAATTAAATAAAAAGCAATATTAATAAAATCTTTGTGTTGAGCAAATGATGGGTTATCATTATATAAATTTCGTGAGTGCATGTGAATGAATGAATGAATAAATTAGGGTATTAAAACACTGCGACCTAAAGATCTATTGTGTCCCCCATCTAGAACTGGATGAGGTTGGTTCATTATTACAGTTCTTCCTCCAAATCTGCTCCTCTGAGGAATCGAAGTATTTGGAGTATTTTAAGGGATGATAATTCACTCTCTTTTATGTGGTGCATGCCCAGATACCTGTGCCTTTGATGCACGAGTGCATCACATTTCCCCAGCATGTGGTCAGGTGTCTCTTCGTGAGTGTTGCAGAATCTGCAAGTCGCATTGTTCACCAGGCCAAGGATGTTGAGGTGCCTTCTCAACCTACAGTGGCCTGTGAGAAGCCCCGTGATTTTCCTGAGGTTGTTCCTACTTAAGCTAATGCAGGTTAGAAAACGCTCTCGGTTGTAGTCCCCGAGTAGGAGTTTTGCCTGTCTTAGCTTAGGGAGTTCTTTCCAGATTTTTAATCTTTTTGTCTCCTCTTCTGTTTTGATTTTGTTTTTGATCACGTTTTCTCCTATTCCGCAGTAGGGCTCTGGCCCTGTAAGGGGTGTCGATGGACCTATTTTTGCTAAGGAGTCTGCCACTTCGTTGCCCTGGACACCAACGTGGCTTGGTACCCAATGAAGCGTGACAGTGTTATTCTTGCTCAGTTTATTAAGCTTAATCACGCATTCCCAAACAAGTTTGGAACTGATGGCGTAGGAGCTTAGTGCTTTTAGTGCAGCCTGACTGTCTGACATGATGGCAATGTTTTGGTTTTTATATTTCCTATCGAGGTTTCTTTCAGCACATATACCTATGGCATTTACTTCTGCCTGGAATATGCTAGTGGACTGTCCCATCAGTAAGGAGAGTTTAGTTCTAGGCTCAAAAACTCCAGCACCAGTCCCTTCAGCCGTCCTCGATCCATCAGTGTACCATTTGATGGTATTTTCTTTAAGACTGTAGTTTACTGTTTCGCCTAGCCAGTCTTTTTTGCAACTTAACTCCGTTTTGAAATGTTTTTCGAAGTTATATCTTTTGATCATACCATCTCTTGGGATGTCAAGAAGGTTTGTTACTGCGGACCGGATTATCGAATCTTTTTCCCTGTTTCCAATAATTGTACGCGTCCCAGTACCCTCCTCGGCAAATCTCATTATGGCTCCCTTAGCAGCATTTTCAATGACCACGTGTAGTGGCGTCAGATGAAGGATGGTTTCCATCGCTGCTGTAGGGCAAGTTCTCATTGCTCCTGTAATGCATATACATGCAAGCCTTTGCAATTTGTCTAGTGATATCCTAGTTGTGTTCAGTTCGGTTCTTTTATGCCATGCAATCGCCCCATAGGTAATGATGGGTCTTACCATCATGGTGTACATCCATCTTATGATGTTTGGTTTGCAGCCCCATGATTTACCTGCAAGTCTCTTGCATATCATAAGGTCCTTTGTGGCTTTCCCGACAGTTATTTCGACATGCTTGTTTCAGAGGAGTTTGCTATCTAGTGTAACTCCTAAATATTTGACCTCCATCTGGGTGTCGATTACATCTCCCGCCAACCGAATGGGTTTCATGCGAGGTAAAAGTCTTTTACTGGTAAATGGTACTATCGTTGTTTTGGTAGGGTTGATGTTAAGTCCCACAGATATACACCATTTCCTAGTTATAGACAGCCCTCTCTGGACTATATCACAAAGAGTTTCTTCGTACTTCGCCAGTGCCGTTATAACGATGTCATCAGCAAAGCCAATACATCGAATCCCTTGGGAGGTTAGACTTTCTAGTAATTCATCAACTACAAGACTCCACAGCAAGGGTAATAATACCCCTCCCTGCGGGCAACCTCTTGTAGTGATGACTTTCTGGACGTTTAGTCCTGCGTATGCTTCCGCCGTTCTTGTACTAAGCATTTTACTTATCCATATGACTATAGTGATAGGAACTCTCTTCCTTTCTAGAGCTGAATGAACTGCTTCGTGAGAGGTGCTGTCGAAGGCCCCCTCAATATCAAGGAAGGTGCATAATGCCTTTTCTTTAATATCTAAAGCTCTCTGTATTATATTAGTTAGTTCGTACAGAGCGGTTTCTGTAGATCTATCCGCTCTGTAAGCATGCTGACGGTGATTTATGGGCATGTTTACTAATACTTCCGATCTATTGAAGTTATCAATTAACTTTTCAAAAGTTTTCAGTAAGAAGGATGTTAGGCTTATTGGCCTGAATGACTTAGGGTGTATGGTATCTTTTTTTCCCCACTTTGGGGATGAAATTACCTTTGCTCTTCTCCATAGACTTGGTATGTACCCAAGTGCAATACTACTTCGAAGCAATCTAATAAGACAGGGGGCATCAGTTCCTCTACCTTTCTGCAAGAGCGCAGAAAAGATGCCATCTACGCCCGGTGATTTGAAAGGTTGAAAGGTACTTAACGCCCATTCAATCCTATTGCCTGAACAGATAGTCGAAGCTATCTTCCAGTCTTCCTGGTTAGGCCTTAGAGGTATTCTCTCTATCATATTTCCTACCATTGCACAGTGTGGTATTTTGACCTGAAACGTGGCCATAAATCAATTTTGTCAACTTTCACTCTCAGGATTCAGCATGTGTCCCATAGACAGGTATTTTAGACTTGGTCACCTGCATACTGGGACATAAAATTTTGGAATGAAATTTGAACACCCGGATTAAGAAAATTTCACTCATAAAAAAAGGAAAAAAAGGTATTTTCTAGGAAAAATTATCTTTCAGTTTTTTTCTAATTTCTTATAAACTATGACATTTATCGGAATGAGGTTTTTAGTATTTGACTAAAAATATATCAGGTCATTGAATATTGACAAAAAAAATGTCCTTGATAAACAAATTTTTTTAAAAAAATAAATTAAAAACCGAAAAAAAAAATTTTTTTTTCTAAATTTCAACTTTAAAACTTAATTTCTCAAAAACTATTTAATTAAACAACTTGAATCAAAAAACAAAATAAAGAATAAAATATAAGCTTTAAAAAAAATTAAAGCGCAGTGCTTTTTTTGATTTTTAATAATTTTTTTTCTTTCGGCTAATCGGGATGGACATTTAAGTGGGTTTTACTGTACCTAAAAAATGAAAATTTATCCTTCCAAATAACTTTTTAGTCATTTGGTACCTATTTGATATGAAAAATGTGCCCAAATATTTTTGGCCAGCTTTTCGACCAAAATACCGCACTGTGCATTGGTAAGCTGCATGGAAAATGAGTATTTAGCAGTAGGGTTGATCTTTGCTCGAAGTGCCAAAGAGGTTAATGTTATCTTTGGCTAGAGCCTTGTGTAATCTTGCTGCTGCAGGTGTCGACGAAATGCCCTCACAGAAATTCGCAAAACTATTTCTCTTAGCTCTCCTTATTTTCCCGTTATATTTGGTCAACTCTGCAGAGTAGCTATGCCACTCTCCAGTACTTCGTGAGTGCATATTTTTATGCATATGCCTATAAATTTTTTGGTTTTCATATTTTACATGAGTTGATTATTTGATATGTTTTTGTAAAATTGTTTCAAGTACCTGAAACTAATTCAATATGTATTTTCAATAAAACTGAAAAAAAAAAAACATTCCGTTTTCTTAATTAAGCACTTCGAATCTTTTGGTACCTACTCAGTAAGTTTAACATTTAATTTTTATTTTTATTTTTTTTTAATAAATTTTTAATTTTGAATATCTTTTTAGCTTTCAAATCTAGTTTTTAAATCATAAGATTATCACGCTAGCTTATAAATTATCCATTTCATAATTTTTCTAATCAGTATTTATCCATTAACTTATGAATTAAATTTTTTTTAATTCATAAGTCACTTAGTAGGCTGGGAATTAAATTTTTTTAATTCATAAGTCACTTACTTGCTTATGATTTGAATTTTTTTAATTCATAAGTCACTTACTTGCTCATGACTTAATTTTTTTTAATTCATAAGTCACTTAGTAGGTTGGGAATTAAATTTTTTTAATTCATAAGTCACTTACATGCTGATGATTTGATTTTTTTTAATTCATAAGTCACTTACTTGCTCATGACTTGAATTTTTTTAATTCCTAAGTCACTTAGTAGGTTGGGAATTAAAATTTTTTAATTCATAAGTCACTTACTTGCCCATGACTTAAATTTTTTTAATTCATAAGTCACTTAGTAGGTTCTGAATTATTTTTTTTTTAATTCATAAGTCACTAAGAAGCTTATGATTTAAATTTTTTTAATTCACAAGTCACCAACTGACTTGTGAATTAAATTTTTTTGAATTCATAAGTCAGTTCCTAGCTTCTGAATTATATTTTTTTTAATTCATAAGTCACTCACTAGCTTGTGAATTAAAGCCAAGCTTAAGCTAACAAGTGACTTAAGCTTTTGCAACCCTGGTTTGAAATGTATGTTATCAGGAAAAATTACAAAATTTACCGTTAAATTTGCCTTTGTTAGGTTTGGTTGAGTTGTTTAAATTATTTCAGTTTGAGATGTGTTTTGTTGCGTTTGGTAAGAACTTTTTCCAGAACATTTTAATAAATAAAATAAATGATTATAATAAATCAATACATAGAGAAATGAAAATTATTTCTGTTTAAGTGGAGTGATTGAATTAAATTCAATTGAGGTCACTTGAACTTTTTAATTGATTATAATAAATTCAAATTTCTTGAAAATAATGAAGAAACCTTCACGATATATTGAGGACAGTATATATGACAGAGAGTGGTTCTTCGACGAGAATGATAGCTAGGAAGCTTAAAATAAGCCAATCAGTGGTCAAGAGTCCAGAGCGAGGTAGTGTTCCAAAAGCGCACTTAAGAGACCATAAGAAAATTTTAACGGAAGCGGCCACACGTCTCATGATATGAGAGATGAAAAGGAACAAGTGTGACAAGTGACATTGTGTATATCTCACAGGTAAAAAAACAAAAACCTGCATTATCTGTAAAAAAAATATTAAAGCAAGGTTGAAGTTCACCAGAGAACACAGAAATTGGACAGTATATGACTGGAAACGAGTAGTGTGGTCAGACGAATAAAAAATTAGCCGCTTTCAGTCTGACGGTATACTACAATAATACTGGCGCCGTCCTCGAGACACAATCCAAAGACAGCATGTTAAGGAAACAGTCACCCTTATTGTGATTGTCAATTTTCAACTGATTGAACATTGAATAATCTATCAATCAATTTAAAATTCGGTATTGCGTAACTCAATTGATTGAGGCATTTTGAATTGTTGAAGAAATTGATAGCTGTGAATGAGTCCGATTTGATTTGATGTGATTTTTATTAAGCAGAAAAGAAAAAAGAAAAAGGATAAAGCTGAATAAAATTTTTTAAAATTAAAAAAAAAGGATACAAAATGTGTTCGGTAGAATTCTGGTTTGAGGACGACAATAGCAACGAAGAGCAATCAAGTTTTTTAGAAATTTTAAAAAGAAGAGACACCTTAGAGATGCTTCGAATCCATTAGAATTGGAGGAAATCTTGTAAGTACAGAATTCTCTAATAAGAACACAAGAAATTCTTAACACATTTGGTTCATTCCAGGTTTGTTAAAAATTTTCGTCTATCGAAAACCGCATTTTTATACATTTTGCGCGAGATAGAAGGTTAATTTATGCCAGCGAAAAGATCCACATCAGTTCCAAATGTAATTAGACTCGCAACAGTGCTGAAGATTATGTGCGCATAGCTCATACCAGATCGGCATCAGAAATGAGCATACAATCGGCCTTGCACAATCTACTGTATCTTTAATTATGAAAGATACATTCAACATTCCTGAAAATTTCATTTGTCCGAAATGGATAAGGTATGAATACTCCGACACTGAAAAGGTTCGTGCAAAGGCGTTTTTCTTTGAGAGAAGTGGTATTCCCGGCGTAATAGGTTGCGTTGATGGGACGCACATTAAAATAGCGTCTCCCAAAAAAGAATTCCCACACGTCTATTATAATAGGAAAGGATTTTACAGTCTCAATGCTTTTTTGGTAAGTTAAATTAATACAAAAAATATAGACCTAAATCCTACGTCTGCTATTTGATTCGATCGAATCTTTTGATTCACTTAATTTAATACTTCAAGTACAATTTTTAATCTTGCTTTTAAGTGGATTGAATAGCAAGATATGGTAGTTAATTTTATGAAAATACATGACAACAGCAAGCAAAATTTTTCAGGTATGTGATGACAAAATAAAAATTCGCTTTTTCAACGCAAAATATCCAGGTTCATCTCATGATTCAAGTGTGTTCAATGTCGATCTTGAAATTGAAGTTGAAACAACAATATCAAAGTGGTGAAACAAATACCTGGTTATTAGGTAGACTTATGAAACATTCATTTCTGTTTTGATTGTTTGTTTTTATTTCTTTTTGATTTAAGGTGACGGTGGCTATGCTCTTAAGCCATATTTAATGACACCATTTCGTAACCCAGATCCAGGATCTATTCAAGGTTTTATCAACAAAAAACATGCAAAGGCAAGAAATATTGTTGAACGAACAATAGGAGTTCTGAAAAATAGGTTTAGGTGTATGTTAAGAGCACGTGAATTACATTACAGCCCTAAAAACGCTACTCAAATCGCAAATGTGTGCACCGCTTTGCATAACATTTGCATTGAGTTCAATATTCCTGCGCCTGAAGAGTCAGTTAAAGATGGAAATGACAACGGCGATTAAATCAATGAAGGAGCTGAAAATTTGAATGTTACTACAGATAATAATCAAGCAGCAGTTGAAATTCGGAAACGTATTCTTAGAACTTTGTAATCCTTTAAACAAAATAATAAAGCAAAAAATATAAAATATTGTTTTTTTTTTTAATAACATCAACAAAAAAAAAAAAGACTTGAACATAAATATCCTTCAAAACCGCAACGAGAATAATAACAACGAAACATCATAATACTAAAACAAGAACTTCAAAAGCCCATTAAATTTTGCTTTTGTTTTTCAAATTTTAACATTAGAATTGAGGCATTGAGAGCAGAAGTGGCGTAACCCTCATTTGTTTCAATTTTGACTTTATAATACACAATGGTCAAAAATATAATTTCTTTCAACGCAGAAGTGACGTTACTTATATTTGCTCATAAATCAATACAAAAATGCTGAAACATTGTTTCTGCACGGAACTTTTTCTAGAGCAGAAATGGTGTAACCCACTTGGGAAAAATAGAAACCGTCCGTTTTGTGCTAATATATTGTTTCTCATAGTGACTATCTTGTCAATCAAATCGATCACAAAATTCTTATGAATGGCCAGGCTTACTTAAACCTTGTGACCAAGACTTTGGTCTTATCGAAAAGCAGAAAAAGTATTTTAAAGACATTTTTGGCCCTATGAATTGGCAGAGGGTTATAGCAGCTGCAAGAAAGAAGAATCCATTTCAAATTATTGTTATGGATGAATCTATGATGTTTTTGACGAAAAAATTGGAAAAGAATACAACAAATCGGAAAATTAATGTAAATAAAGGGAAGGTGAAATGGCTTAAAATTCAATGGCTACAACTTCTGAAAAAGACACCTTTCAATATTTTTCACAAGTACAGTAATAACGAAGGTGTGGTTTTGATACTGTGATTTTGAAAAAAAGAACACCTGCACTCATCACAGATCTCGAACTATTGTTTCCAAAATGGAATGCCGTAAGTGAAGCAAAAAAGAAAAACTTATTGGAGTTACTTAATTTTATCCCACCTACCACGACTTTTATATAAAATTAAAAACTGTTTCTATGGAAAGAGACGTTGGGCTGGTTGAGTACCTAGATGACGAAGAAGAATGAAAGTACCTATCAAGTAGTGTAAACTTAAACTTAACTTTCTAACAATTTTGTACTTAAATCGATAATAATTTTTTTTTCATACCCTGTTTTTGAAATTATTGGTGTAACCAACTTTCTTTTTTAAATTTATTCGAGTATCTAAGAAGCAGTAGTGGTGTAACCCACATAAAATCCAGTAATTAATAATTTAAAGAGAAGATTAAGGTCTTAAATATAAGATATCCCACTAGTTATGTCATAACTGAAGTTTATTAACTATTATTTTAAATAGGAAGCTAATAACAAACATTTCTTTTTCGTTAACTTTTTAAACCGTGATTTTCTCAATAAGTGAATATTGGGGTTACACCACTTCTGCTCTCAATGCCTCAATTTTGAGTTTCAATTTTTCTTTGTTGCAATATGGTCTTTATTTTTTTCAATTTCTTTATAGACCTTGAGCTTTTCCTTCTTTAATTTGAGAATTTCTTCTATATTTCGTGCATTCTTTTTGGTGTAATATTCAATGTTGTCTACACTCTTTTTAATTTGCACCATGAATCCTGTCATATTCTCATAAAAATTATTTTGAGAAGAAGTTTGTTCTTGTAACAAAGCCCGTTCCGTTCCGTTCTTCTTGCAATTTTTCGGTTTTTGAACATTTTTTACCGTTTTCTTTATTTGAGGAACTATGTTTCTGCGTGGACCAGGGACGCGGACATTCTTCACTGCCATTCAAAAACAAACTATCTTCGACGCACACTTCTTGAGATTTCTCATTGATATTTTCAGCAACAATTTCGACCAAACCGAATTCTTTACCGGGTGGATCAACGCAAGTATCCAATTGTAAGATTCGGATTATTGTTTCCTCGATATCAGTGAAGTGGTGAAGCCGGTTCGGCCCACCTCCGGTTGCAGATATTTCATTCTTATTTTCAGTTTTCTTCTTCTTCGTCTTACATTTGAGATCAATCCAGACCTTTGATTGAATAAAATGTACCTACCAAACATTTAAAGAAATTCAAAGAAGTAAATATTTACTCGGTGCCATTTGTTCCACTCTCTTGCAGGAGGACCTAGGCCATTCAAAATTATACTAAACTGCTCCCACTTTCTTTGTGTATTTACTTTGGAGCACAGTCCCCTGGCTGCGTCCAAATTTTCCTCCATTAGGGACACGAGTTTGGACATTTGGGATTTGTTGCTCACTATTTTTGCCCTATTATTAAAAATAAAGCAATTTTCTTTTCTTTATTTGCCAAATTATTACTAAAAAACTTACATTTTTGCCAGCATCAACCTAAGATTTGTGATTGATAAAATTTACTTCATATTGAAACAACGATTGACACTCGCAATATGGCTTTCAATTCAAAATGGTTGTTTTATGTTCATTCACAATAGGTTTTTCAAAAATACATTGAAAATTGACAATCGCAATAGCGTTTTAAAAAAATTGTTGATAAATGTCAACTTTCAATTCAAAATTGACAATTGCAGTAAGGGTGAGTGAAGCATGGTGGAGGGAGCATCATGGTAAAAGTCAAACTGAAGTGTCACCATTCTCAAATATGTTTGACAAGAACGACATGATTGACTTGATTTTGATAATTTGAACGCTCCATCCAGCGGCTTGTCAAACATGCTGGATAGATTTCAATTACCTGTATGCAGTCAAAATTGTAATTTATATTTTTATATAAAAACTAGCGGCCCGGTACGTGCTTCGCTACGTATAAAGTGAAATAATAAAACAATTTAATTGTAACATCAAATTATTCATTTATTCAAACAAAAAAATATTTTATTAATTGCTAGCTATTTTAAAACTTAATCCAAAACATTTGGATAAACAATATTTTTTGTTTTTCCATATCAGTTGGAATCGTAGGGATACGCGGTATCAAACAAACTTCTCCTTTTGATTTAGCAGTTAGGATCGTAGCTTCAATCAAATTTAGCAATAACTTTTTCACTGCCAATCTGGTGCCATTACACAGTTTTGGTGGATAAATATTTCGCAACAATATAATCAAAAAACCAACTTTCAGATTCAAGCAATGCGGTGGTATACCGGCCGGTTCCAATGAAGTTAAAAATTCAATTGGATAATTCATCTTGATACATGACACTGTCAGTTGGCAACTGGCAGTTTCGCTTGAATTTGAAAATTATTGGCATTGATATGAATGTTCTTGGGTGCTAAAATGGCGCGTTTTCTCAACCAATCATAATTTCTGTAATTCTGAAGAATATTCGGAAAAACACATTCAATCAATTCATCTATCGATTGCGCAATTGTACAAAAATTGTTTGGTACAGCGATCAATCCGTTGGTACTGTCGATTTATATTTTGCCATCACCAATTTCTAACAATTGTTTTGAAAATTCATGGGCAGCTAGATCATTTTGTAGGTGAATACGCATATTAATGTTCAGTGTCAATTTTTGTACATAATATGTACATATCTCCAAAGAATTGATGACTTCAAACAGGCATTTATTTCATCAGCAAGAGTTGATCGAGGAATGACAGGCAATATTTGACGAAAATCCCCTGACAGTATTATCAAAGCACCACCAAAAAGCTGTTGATTACCACGTAAATCTTGCATTGTTCGATTAAATGCTTCTAGTGATTTTTTATTCGCCATTGTACACTCATCCCATAAAATAATTGACGTTAATCGCAGAACTTTTGCCATAGCAGAACAAAAAACCTCTCTCCATTACAGCTTTTAATGAAGTCTTTCATGATATGAATTTAAGTCTTTTTCGTCCAAAAAAAGACGAGTGTGAGGTTTGTGTAGGATATAGGACGGGAAATGTTCAGGAACCAGTCTATTTGGAACATATAGGGCTCAAAGATGAAGCTCGAGAGGAAAAAAATAGAGATAAATCTGACCCTACCAAAAAAGTGTTCACTGTAGATTTGCAGTCAGTCTTACTTTCCCCTAAATCAAACGTATCGTCTTTGTACTACCGACAAAAACTAATAGTTCACAACTTTACCATTTATGACTTGGCAACACATGAAGGTTATTGCTTTTTATGGCACGAAGCTGAAGGTGGAGTTAGCGCTGATGAGTTTTCATCCATTTTGTGCAATTTTCTCGTTGAGAAAATTATACCCACCAACGATTGTAAGGACATTATTCTTTACAGTGACGGGTGCGCTTCTCAAAATAGAAATGTCATCTTAGCAAATGCACTTCTCAACCTAACTGCCTTACACAAAATAAAAGTATTTCAAAAAATACTTGTGAAAGGACACACCCAGATGGAAGTGGATTCAATGCACTCAACAATTGAAAAAAAAATGCGTAACCGAAACATAAACGTCCCAGCAGATTATGTTGACATTTGTGAAAAAGCTCGTGTCCACCCCTTTCCTTACAATGTGAATTATTTGAATTTTGAATATTTCAAAAAGTATTCTTCACTTAAATTTATATCTTCAATAAGACCAGGAAAAAAAAGTGGAGATCCAACAGTGAATCAGATCCACGCTTTGAAGTACAACGATGAAGGTTCCATTGAGTATAAATTGAATTTTTCTGATGATTGGAAATCATTGCCGCAACGAATTAAGCCTTTCAATCCAATTCAAATTGACAATATTCCAAAGTTATATGAGACTCAACCAAAAATATCCGAAGATAAATACAAACATCTTCAAGAGCTGAAGAAATCTCTCAAGCAAGATTATCATTCTTTTTATGACTCTCTGCCACATTTAAGGTTTAAAAACTTATATTTCCTTGGTACCTATAATAAAAATAACAATTTCCTTCTTTCTTCTAGTCTTTTCAAGAAAAGCAACAAACAAAACAATTAAAAAACTTTTTTTCAACTACAATTTTCATACCTACATACTTCAATATGTAATTTTTATATTACTTTTTAACTTATGTCTGAAATTTGCCTTTAATTGACTTAATTTTATTATTCTTTTACTTATCTTAACATCTAAATTAAAACCAATAAAAAATATTGTGCAACATTTACTTGAAAGAAAACCTCTTAAATCCTTCATATCTTTCGTTTTTTGAGGACGAAATCCTCGTAAGTACCTGAAGAATGGTAAGTAGTCAAATTCTCAAAACTTTACTACAATAAGTCTAAAGAACAGAAAAAAATAATAAAATGGTATAAAAAACAATATAAGATTTGTTAAACGTATAAAATTGGTAGCAAATTAAACATTTCAAATCGCTCTCCTGAACAATTTACAAAAATGGACATACGAGGTTTGCATCTTTAGCCGACGATATGTACATATCTCCAAAGAATTGATGACTTCAAACAGGCATTTATTTCATCAGCAAGAGTTGATCGAGGAATGACAGGCAATATTTGACGAAAATCCCCTGACAGTATTATCAAAGCACCACCAAAAAGCTGTTGATTACCACGTAAATCTTGCATTGTTCGATTAAATGCTTCTAGTGATTTTTTATTCGCCATTGTACACTCATCCCATAAAATAATTGACGTTAATCGCAGAACTTTTGCCATAGCAGAATTCCTCCAAATATTGCAAGTTGTAGTTTCAATCACCTGTGCATTCAATGGCAATTTTAATGTAGAGTATGCAAAAATTGATTATCAGCGTCGGGTTATGGCAATAACGAACCAGCTTGATGATAAATCTGGCCCTGAATCTGTAACATGTATGCAATTTTAGGTAGATGTTGGATCAGAATTATTAAAACTATCGAATACTTTATGATTCAGATTGATATAAACATGGGACAGTCCTGTTGAAGTATTTACCTTAAACGTGCGTCGGCATAAAATTATCTCTAATAATTTTAGTAGCGCCAAAAGAAGTCATTTGAAATGCCGAATTGTATAGTTCAATATGACTCAAAAAGGGATTCAACGTTTGAAATGTCCCAAAAATAAGTGAATGCAATGGTTCGGGTTGAGTTTCTAATGCTGGCAATCTCACTTTGCCATTAGCACAACATGCCGGGCAGGGTTCGAACCTAAATCTACTCCTACGCTCCGATTTTTCGAGATTCACTCCACTTTTTCCACACAGACAAATTATCTTATTTATATACGAATATGACATTGTTGAAAAAAAACCATTAAACCTTTGTTAAAAATTCTTCCTGAATTTGTAATGTTTATTTTTACAAAACAATTTTTGAAAATAATACTAAGTTTTCCAATGAAACCTGTGATTTATTTTTCTTTTTTGCTAATACTATTTTTTTATGTTCATACATACATAGGTATGTATGTTTTAATTTTCCTGAAAAGTAAGGATTTTCTTTTTGTTTCAAATCTACTCCGAAAATCTTGCATTTGCTCGACTTTTTTTTCAAATTTGCTCCGACATTTTATGATTCAGGTTCGAACCCTGATGCCGGGCGTTTCACCTGGAAAGTTAGCCGCATCACAATGTGGACATTATTGCGTCCATCATTCCAATGTATCCGTACATACTATAATTAATTTGACTGTTGTAATTAAAAGCAGCACGCATCATTTCAGCCAAAGGAGCACGACGTATTCGTGATCGCCGTGCAAGATTCAGTACAGGTACAGGGTCAACAGATCTATTTCGTGCATTACGTTCACGCTGCGATGCATTAGCATGTGCGCGTTCATCTGCAGTCTGTGATCGTCTTAGTAATGCCACATCATTTGCATTACGCGTTCGCCGAGCTATATTTGCTCGCCCGGCTCGTGGCATTATTCCTTCATATAAAAAAGAATAATTCAAATTAAAAACAAATTGCTACATTAATAGTGGTGTATCAGTATCGCTAAAAAACTGAGAAAAGTACACGCACACATATACATAGTACATTTGAACGATTTAATTTGACAGCACAATCCATATAAGAAAAAAGTTTCAATTTGACAGTAAAATCTCCACTAACAAAATGATCCGACATTTATTGAATTCATTTGTTACAAAAAATGTGATAAATGAAGAACCGCTCGACCGATTTTGTGCAAACTTCACATAAACCATCTACTACATAGTCCGAACAAAGCCTAAACATTTGGTTCAGATAGGTGAGCCCGTTCTTGAGTTATAAAAACACAACGAAAAGTGGCATTGATTTTTATATATGTATATAGATTAGTTCTCGTCAAATAAAGTATATTATTTTTCTCATATAAAAGCAACGAGAAGTGTTTTAATTTTTGTTTCGCGCAAGCACCCAAAAAAGGGACGTAAGATGTGCTTATACAGGACTGTGGAAAAGGCTTTTCCAAGATAGAGTCAGGTTTAAAAAACATCGTACACTAAATTTTCAAAATAAACATTATTATTTTAGATAGAACATTTTCTCCTAAATTATAACTTATAATCTACTAAGATTTGTCTCCGCTTATAGTTCCTTGTAATGAATCATTACTTTCTGTGAGTCAGGAGCAAGTTTAAACGGAATTGTACCATCCTTATGAACATATTTGTTGACTTGGTAATCAACCAAGCATCTGTACTTGAAAACGTCGTTTGCAAGTTGCTAAAAATATTAAAGTATAATACTTTTCAGGAAAATATTCTCAAACAAATTCACAAACCTGTGTAAGAGGATTAACATTTGATGTAAGTATGGCCATGAAATTTTTTCTTTTGGCCAATTTTATAATTTCTTCTTCCATGAAATACATGCAGGCAATGTTTTCTTCTGAACTCAAACTGATTTTAGTAGAAGCTATGCTTGAATGCATTACCTTATTCAATCCAACTGGCATAAAATTTTCTCTATTTTTGTTAAAAATAAACTAAATTAAATAATGGATTTTCTTCATATTTCTTTGCCTACCTGAATGGTGCCTCTAAAAATTCTGCAATATCAAAAGTTCTGTCAGCAGACGACCGTATTTTAAATTTGGGCTCATCTCGGGCGTCGAAATTAACTACAATACCAATTGTCTTCTTCGTTGTCATATCCCGTACCGTAAAACTGTAGCCTTTGTTAAGAGCATCATCCCAGATATCCTTTCGAATGTTAAAATGAAAATATTAGTTATACTAGGGTATAGTTTGACAACTTTCATAGGTACCTGAAAAATATCGACGAAATCCTCGCGTTTTATTTCATCTTGAATCCAATACTCCAAGTCACCTTTCACATAGAAGCTATCTGTACAAATTCTATAAATTGGATTAAATTGTTATTAAAATATTAATTTTTTTGATATACATATGTGTTCATAAACGAAAGCCTACTCAATGAAATCTTCCTTATCGTCAATTGAAAGTGGAAATACTTTCATATTTAAGTGTGGAAGTCTACATCCGCCTTCAGATTTATTCGATTTATTGTCAATTTTTTGAAGAATTTCCCCGAGGTTCTTAGCCGAAATGAAATCAGATATTTCAATATGATAACCCTTTTCACGCAATAATGAAATTGTGATTATTGAGTTCAAGGAATTACCACCCATCTCATAAAAGTTGCTATTCATCGTTAGAGTTCCACGCGTCGAAAGCCCTATTACACTGCCTATGATATGAAAAACATCACTCGCAATAAGTTTCATATCATCAGGAACTTGAGACAAGTCAAAAGCTATAACGTCTTTCTTAGTGGTCTTATATGATATTAAAAGAGCTTGACGATCGACTTTGCCATTGATTAAAAGTGGAAAGTTATGTATAATCAAAATCTGAGGAATCATATAATCTTGCAATTTATTCTTCAAAGCTGCTTCTATTGCAAGTCCTGTTAAACAAGGTGATGTATCCTTTAGTTGAACAAACGCCAAAATTGCCTGGTCGATTTGATCCAAATTATAGCAAAGTACAATTGCTTTTTCAATAAAACTCATAGAAAGGATAGTTTTTTCAACTTCGCTTAGATCAACTCGATGGCCACGAATCTTAATCTGAGAATCTGTACGACCTTCGAAAAAGATGTAGCCGTTTCGAAACGAACCAAAGTCTCCAGTGTTATAAAGGCGTGAAAACTCTGAAGAAATAAATAAAATTTTTGTTTATTTGTTATATAGCATTTGTGTTCTTCTTCAGGTGTACAGTATGAAATTCAGTGTACTTTACACAGAAACTACTCTACACTGAAAATGAGTGCATATGAAATTTTCAAGAAACAAATACCGATTTAGTGGTAATGGTTCATACTTACTATTTTCGACTGCAAGTGGATTCTCAATGAATCTTTCAGGATCACGACCATTGACGTATCCATTTGCAAGGCATAGTCCTGCGACATAGATTTCGCCAATGTCTCCATTTCTGACTGGTCTGTAGTCTTGATCTAGTATGTATATCACAGTGTTAGAAATAGGAAGCCCTGCATTGAAAAAATCATTTTGACTTTGTTATATTTTCCAATTATTTTGATTACAACTGCATATGTAATATGAATAAACATACCTATAGGAATTTTTTCGAATTGATTAACACTTTGTTTGCTCTCACATGTGAAATATGTAACATCGCCCATTACTTCAGTACACCCATAAAAATTGTGCAATAGATACCTTTCCTCTTCAAAATAGTCAAAGAACAGATCCACAAGTTGCGTTTGTAATGGCTCCCCTGAGCACACCCAATTTCGAAGATTTGGCAAGAATCGAACAGTCGACTTATGAGTTTTGCGTTTAATCTGCAGATACGTTAGAATATTGCGTAAGAGCGTTGGTACAAGTATAATTCGGCCGATCTTATATTCGTCTAGTAATTTGACTAGTTTCTCAGGATCTTTTGCAGTTGCCTTTGGAACAACTAATAATGCCAAACCTGCATGTGCAAATCAATTTAAAAAAATATGTTCGATAGATAGATAGTAGGTTAGGAAGATATTTGTCAATCTTACCATATAGTAGTGTACTCCAAATTTCAAAAACTGTATCCAGAAAGGTGATAGATGATTTAAAAATTCCAACAGGTTCATTAGCAGTAAAGGGGAATGTCAGCCACTGCCATTGTATACGGTTCAGTAATCCAGCATGAGACAACTTAACTCCTTAAAAGTAAATTATTCATTTTTAGTAAAATAAAACAAATGCACGTTTTGTGAATGAAAAGAAAAAAGAATGAAAGATAGATAAATAGATAGATAGATAGATAGATAGATAGATAGATAGATAGATAGATAGATAGATAGATAGATAGATAGATAGATAGATAGATAGATAGATAGATAGATAGATAGATAGATAGATAGATAGATAGATAGATAGATAGATAGATAGATAGATAGATAGATAGATAGATAGATAGATAGATAGATAGATAGATAGATAGATAGATAGATAGATAGATAGATAGATAGATAGATAGATAGATAGATAGATAGATAGATAGATAGATAGATAGATAGATAGATAGATAGATAGATAGATAGATAGATAGATAGATAGATAGATAGATAGATAGATAGATAGATAGATAGATAGATAGATAGATAGATAGATAGATAGATAGATAGATAGATAGATAGATAGATAGATAGATAGATAGATAGATAGATAGATAGATAGATAGATAGATAGATAGATAGATAGATAGATAGATAGATAGATAGATAGATAGATAGATAGATAGATAGATAGATAGATAGATAGATAGATAGATAGATAGATAGATAGATAGATAGATAGATAGATAGATAGATAGATAGATAGATAGATAGATAGATAGATAGATAGATAGATAGATAGATAGATAGATAGATAGATAGATAGATAGATAGATAGATAGATAGATAGATAGATAGATAGATAGATAGATAGATAGATAGATAGATAGATAGATAGATAGATAGATAGATAGATAGATAGATAGATAGATAGATAGATAGATAGATAGATAGATAGATAGATAGATAGATAGATAGATAGATAGATAGATAGATAGATAGATAGATAGATAGATAGATAGATAGATAGATAGATAGATAGATAGATAGATAGATAGATAGATAGATAGATAGATAGATAGATAGATAGATAGATAGATAGATAGATAGATAGATAGATAGATAGATAGATAGATAGATAGATAGATAGATAGATAGATAGATAGATAGATAGATAGATAGATAGATAGATAGATAGATAGATAGATAGATAGATAGATAGATAGATAGATAGATAGATAGATAGATAGATAGATAGATAGATAGATAGATAGATAGATAGATAGATAGATAGATAGATAGATAGATAGATAGATAGATAGATAGATAGATAGATAGATAGATAGATAGATAGATAGATAGATAGATAGATAGATAGATAGATAGATAGATAGATAGATAGATAGATAGATAGATAGATAGATAGATAGATAGATAGATAGATAGATAGATAGATAGATAGATAGATAGATAGATAGATAGATAGATAGATAGATAGATAGATAGATAGATAGATAGATAGATAGATAGATAGATAGATAGATAGATAGATAGATAGATAGATAGATAGATAGATAGATAGATAGATAGATAGATAGATAGATAGATAGATAGATAGATAGATAGATAGATAGATAGATAGATAGATAGATAGATAGATAGATAGATAGATAGATAGATAGATAGATAGATAGATAGATAGATAGATAGATAGATAGATAGATAGATAGATAGATAGATAGATAGATAGATAGATAGATAGATAGATAGATAGATAGATAGATAGATAGATAGATAGATAGATAGATAGATAGATAGATAGATAGATAGATAGATAGATAGATAGATAGATAGATAGATAGATAGATAGATAGATAGATAGATAGATAGATAGATAGATAGATAGATAGATAGATAGATAGATAGATAGATAGATAGATAGATAGATAGATAGATAGATAGATAGATAGATAGATAGATAGATAGATAGATAGATAGATAGATAGATAGATAGATAGATAGATAGATAGATAGATAGATAGATAGATAGATAGATAGATAGATAGATAGATAGATAGATAGATAGATAGATAGATAGATAGATAGATAGATAGATAGATAGATAGATAGATAGATAGATAGATAGATAGATAGATAGATAGATAGATAGATAGATAGATAGATAGATAGATAGATAGATAGATAGATAGATAGATAGATAGATAGATAGATAGATAGATAGATAGATAGATAGATAGATAGATAGATAGATAGATAGATAGATAGATAGATAGATAGATAGATAGATAGATAGATAGATAGATAGATAGATAGATAGATAGATAGATAGATAGATAGATAGATAGATAGATAGATAGATAGATAGATAGATAGATAGATAGATAGATAGATAGATAGATAGATAGATAGATAGATAGATAGATAGATAGATAGATAGATAGATAGATAGATAGATAGATAGATAGATAGATAGATAGATAGATAGATAGATAGATAGATAGATAGATAGATAGATAGATAGATAGATAGATAGATAGATAGATAGATAGATAGATAGATAGATAGATAGATAGATAGATAGATAGATAGATAGATAGATAGATAGATAGATAGATAGATAGATAGATAGATAGATAGATAGATAGATAGATAGATAGATAGATAGATAGATAGATAGATAGATAGATAGATAGATAGATAGATAGATAGATAGATAGATAGATAGATAGATAGATAGATAGATAGATAGATAGATAGATAGATAGATAGATAGATAGATAGATAGATAGATAGATACATAGATATATTTATTTATTTCACATAAAATTCATTTTATATACTTAAAATTTATTAGTAACAATATATAAATAACTTATGGAAATAATAATGACATTTTGTATTTTTTGGATACGAAAGTACAAAAATAGTGTTAAATGCCACTTCAATGGGCTATAATCTTCAAATTAAAAAAATGCGTGAGGGTGGGGTGACCCTATGTATAAAAACATATCGTGATTCAATTCAGCAAATTAAAAAGTTATAAAAATAAATTATTTTCAAAATATGGTATTAAGAAACAAAAGAAAAAGAATGTAAACTTACAATTCGAAGCTCAAAAACATTTTTTCAAAAGTAAAATACGTTAAATAGTATATTTGAGGAGATAATAACTGTTTATCAAACCAAAACATCAGAGAATAGTAATTCTAAGCTCATATATTCAAAATTAAAAAGCCAATTTTTAACGTGTTTTGCAAACATTCCAATATTGGATAGTGTTCTTATTGACTGAGGAAGTTTATTAAAAAGACGATACGAAAACACAGAATAAAAATTACGAAAAGCAGTGGTGCGAAAATGAGGTAAAGACACAAAGTTTAAAAAGTTCCCACGAAGACTATAGTTGGAAATTAACCTAAAATTAAGGTTACCTGACCTCATAAAAAATGTCTTTAATACTTTAAAGCAGTACAAATGTCTAACAGGAAGTATTTTGAGATGACAAAAAAGTTCAAAGCTCTGATGTCGACGATGTTTTCGACAAATTTTTCTTATTATGGCTTTCTGAAGCGTAAGAAGTGGTTGAATTTTGTTCCGATAAGCTCCTCCCCAACAAGCAATTCCGTACTGTAGCTTGAATGGAATATACCATAATAAATTGTTGTAAGGAGTTTTGTAGAACAAACTTTACGTAGATAGAAGAAATTTCTTAAGGTCCTGTTAAAATATTTCCTTAAGGACTCCGTATGGCATGAAAAGTTAATCCTCGAGTCAATGCAAAGTCCCAAGTACTTGAACTCATTAACTTTCTCTACCACAAAACAATTATCGCTTCAAATAAGTCATAAAAAGTATAAGAGGAATAAGCATTTGAACATAATGAACACCTATTTATTTGAAACCTTTGGCATTCAGGAGCATGATATAAAACATCAGTTTCAAATTCATTTAGGGAAGAAAAATTGAAGAACATAATTTTAGTTTTTGGGCTAATAATCAGCATGTTTCCACCAAACCAAGATCTTAATAAATCTAGATCCCAATTTATATCCGCAACAAGGTTCAAAGCACTCTTAGACCCATAAGTACAACCAATGTCATCAGCAAATGCAGTAAGAGTGCTTTTAAATTTCAAACCGAATAATGAGTTGATGTAAATTAAAAACAGAATCGGCCCTAATACAGAGCCCTGAGGCACACCTATATTAAAGAACATACATAATATTACTCCTGGAGTTTTCTATTTTAACTCTTTGTGATCTATTTAGAAGATATGACCTAAACCAGTCGAGCATAAAACCACGAAAGCCAGCATTTTCAAGTTTTTTCAATAATATCTTATGATTGACCATGTCAAAGGCTTTTGTTATGTCTATAAATAAGCCATAGGTAAACTTTTTATCATCAAGATTCGAAAATATTTGTGAGCAAAACTGTAAGAGGCCATCTTCAGTAGATCTTCCTTTTTGAAAACCATATTGAACTGGGTTAAAAAATTTGGTAAAATTTAAAAATTTAACTATCCTTGCTTTGACAACTTTTTCAAAAACCTTACCAACTGTTGGAAGAAGTGATATAGGTCTATAATTGAACATCTCAACTTTCGATTCTTTTTTGAAAAGAGGTACGACGTCTGCACATTTTAGTTCATCTGGAAAAACTCCGGAAAAAATACTGCTATTAAATATATGTGCTAGGACCTCTACCAAAAAACATGAAATTTTCTTAAGGATCAGGTTTGAAATACCATCAAATCCACAAGCATTAGAGTTTTTGAGGGTACCAATAGCTCTCAAAATTTCTAAAGCAGTAATTGGCTCGAAAGCAAAGCTGCTACTTTGAACCGTTTCAGGACAGCTGAAATTAGAAGAACAGGAAGTGCAATTTGATTGAATGAAAGTTGATTGTGGGTTACTACCAATAGAAGTAAAATAGTTGTTAAATGCTTCAGCAATCGCATAATTGTCGGTAAATTCACAGTTATCAACACCAGTTCGAATAGCAGTAGGCTTTATTGAAAACGAAGATTTATTAAGAATGTTATTTATAACCTGCCATTCACTTTTTAAGTTTCCTTTAGCTGAGTTCAGTTGCTTACGGTAGTAGTTGTCACGACAAGCCGGAATTTCTTTTTTTTAATTGAGATAATAATCGCTTATATTTATTTTTTAAGTAATGATTAAATGGATTACGGGAACACTTAACCTTGAGTTTATTTTTAGTTTGAACTTTTTTAGTAACTGACTAGTATTCCAAGGCTTTAGTCTTTTATTCGATTTTCTTAAACGAATTGTATAGGAGCAAATTTCTATGTGTTTTTTGAGCGTTTTTTTAAATATTGAATAGGACCTCGAAGGATCACTTTCCGCTAAAACCTCTTCCCAGAACTCATATAAAAGATTATATCTAAGATTATATCTATTAGAAAAGCTTACTTTGAGTTTGGTATGGCCCCAACACTTGGCTAAACTTCTTGTTTAGTTCAGAATCAGAATAGAGCTCTGAGTTGTTATTGAAACAGACCTGATCACCTAGCTGTCACAATTTTTTTTAAATTTCAATCTAACAAATGCTCGTCATAAGCATTTAACTCAGTCTGCTCAGTTATTTTATTATCTGAACACTCTTAGAACAAAAAAAGAAACTCATGTTCGAAGATCTGAACACTGAACTAAAAAATAAACGCAATTTATAAATTGACAACTCTGTCTCTGCTCTGAACTAAAAAAGAAAAACGCCTATGGGTAAATGCAGATTAAACATATACATATACCTACGTCTCGAGATAGTTGTTAAGACTAAAGTTATATATTTGCACATAAATTTTTGTTATGCTCGGGTAGCGTCTGAATCATGCGACTTCATTTACAGAGAGTGACTTATGTAGATCGCTTTCGATTAAGTTAATGTTTTATGTTTTAATATAATGTTGTTTTTCATTGGTAAAATAAATCAATTTATTTTTGATTTGAATCTGTCAAAATGCCGAGATTTTTGCATTCTATTGGTCAAAAAATCGACCTAAATTCCTCGGCAGTTTGACTTCTCCATGTACCAATACCAAAACAATTTTCAGCTTTCAGCCTTTTTTCAACCAGTTGTATGATGTACATACATAATGTTTATACACTGGCATTGCACTTTGAAAAACTTTTGCCACCAGACCCATGTTATAAATCCTTTATTTAAGGATCGGCAGTTGAACGAAACAACAAAATTAAATGTTTTAAGGATGGATTTCGAGCTAATATGTCCATAATCAACCAAATCTTCATTCTCAAGTGTGTTTTCTGGCGTTTTTGGAGAGAAAAACTAATTTTTCGCGACATTAATTTGTTCGACATCATTAACAGGTGATCCTTACGATTTAAAGTCTATTGCTATTGGGCTATAAACTAAATATATATAATTTTATGAGCAACTTCTCTCAAACATGATAGATGTGGTTTAAAATGAAATACACAAATCCAAACAATTTAGATCTAATACTGGGATCCCACAGGTGTGCATTTTGAGTCCGGTAATCTTTGTTTGTTAACTAATGATATTGAAGATCATACGCCTAGTGGTGTTTGCTTTTTCGACCTAAATATCAAAGTTTTGTTTATGTGTGGATGACGTCATTCAATTTTTTTCAACTATAATTTTATATATATATTTTTTATATTTATTTTAATTACCCCCATTACCCCCTTTTATTAGGCTTAATGCAAGCTAATTCTATATCTAACTTAAATATAGCTCTTAAATCTATGGTTGGAATGAATTGGAAGGATTATTGAGACAGAGTTTCAGGCAGGGTGAGCTGAGGTTGAAGTCGAAACAGTTAATGTTACAATTAATCCTCCGAAGCATGCGAGTAATAGGTTCTTTGGAGCCATAAGAGGTACGGTGGTTAGCCAGATAGAAGAGACGAGGATTTCTTATATTACGGGAATTATTGTTGAAAGAGATGGAATTGTAGAGAGTTGTGTAGTCAAAAGACCCTGAAAGTAATCGATGAATGAACAGAATGTCGCTTTCGCTTATTGCTCTTCGTTCTTCCAGCGTATTCAAGTTGATTAACAGGAGTTGGTCTTAAAATGGAGGTAAAATAAAAGGGTTATTTTAAGACAGACCACGAAGTGCGAAACGTAGGAAATGACGTTAATTGCTCTCGATTCTGTATATATGAGTTTGTTGATAAGGGGACCATACTTGATAGGCATATTCAAGAAGCGGGCGAACAAAGGTTATGTATGAAGATCTGGTCACGTAGGGGTCAGAGAATTCTTTGGACCAACGTTTCACAAAACCTAGTGTAGAGTTTACTTTGAGTATAATCTCGTCAATATGTGTGAGAAAGGTGAGTTCTCTATCGCACAAAAACCAAGGTCTCCAATTGGTTCAGCACTGGATATGGGTTGATAATGTAAAGGGTATCGACGGGGAGTAGATCGGATGCGTTTTCGTGAAAAAGTGGTTGATTGACATTTGGAAATATTGAGTTCTAAGCAATTTTTTCTGTAATCGTTCAGGTCAACCTAAAATTTATAATAAAGTGAGAATTAATCTACATTCCAAAAAGTGATGTCAAAGTTGAAAATCAGACTTTACAGTAGAACATTTTTTTTTTCTTAGAATATGATCAAGAATCACATCACAAAGTATGGTACACGAATTACAGGACACCGTGTATTGAATGTATTGAAAAAAAACACAAATTGTTTTGAAATATCTGTTTGTCAATGACAGATTTTTATGTGCATCTGAAGACATATCTCTCCTCCAAACAGATCTCGATAGTTTCTCAACTTGGTGTACCAACAATTGCTTAGAGCTTAACATTAGCAAATACCAGACAATGGGTGATATGCATAAAAGATAGTAAATGCTTCTACTTGAGAATTTCTAAGTAATTACTTTTTTTGATATGCATAAAAATGCAGTAAATGCTGAAAATAAAGTATTTACTTGAGGCCACAGTACTTACTTTTTTCGGATGAACTTTTTCAGTAAATACTTTATTCCGTATCCATAAAAAGTAGCAAGTACTTTTTTTCTGTAGGAATTACTTCTTTTTTTCAAAGTCAAAGGATAGCAACATGAAAATTTAAAAGTACATACTTTTTTTGATTTAAACACATAACTATGTAGCTTCGAAACAATAAAAACTTACAGTCTTAACTCTATTCTCAAAGGATTCACGTCGCTGATATAAATTAAAATTAAGTTACTGTTGACTGTACTGAAATGGCGGAATTTGTACGCGTTAGTTCACAAAAAGTCTATAAAAGTCGAAGATCGGGTTCAGAATCAAATTTTAAACAACTCTATCGTTTTGAGAGGGAAAACGTAGATTGGTTGAGTGAATACTTCATTGGTAAGTCATTGCAAAATCGTAATTTGTAGTTTTAAAACTTGACACACCCTTACTATTTGGAGCCTTTTGTTAGTTCGCGGAAATGGTGTAAAACTTTCTATTTTCTTATACGCCTGTTAACTTAAAAATATAATTTATAATTTTACAAGAAGCAAACACTTATGAAAACTGTTATATAGGTATATTGCGATACTATACCAATAGGCTTCCGTTAGTTAAAGGAGTTAGTGGTTTTTAGTTACTGGCGAAGTTTTAAAACTTGCCCTTAGTCGCCAAGTTTATAAAGAGTCTTATGTTGAACAAATGGTTCATATATATAATACTTTTTAAGGAGCTGAAACTGAAACAAGAGGAGGGGCAATCACTCATCAAGAAAAGATGCGAATTTTTTTCGATACGTTGGAGATCCTGGATTTCAAGTTGGCGTTGGTGAAGATATAGGCGTTTATCAGAGTACTATATCCAGAACAGTTAATTTTGTTGCAAAATTAATAAAAGACAAAGCTTCTCATTGAATAAAATTTCCATCGAGCTATGAAGAACAGCTGGGAGCAAAAAATGATTGGCCAAGCAAATACAGTTTCCCATTATGCATAGGAGCCTTGGACTGTACTCACGTGGAAATATTACAACCTAGATTTCATTCGGAAGAATACATTAACCGAAAAGGATATGCTTCCATCAATATCCAGGCAACTTAAAACAGATGTTTACAAAACAACAAGAAGGGCAACAGTAATTTAATATAGGGATTAAACGGTTAATCTGGCAAAAAACTATTTGCTTACTAACCCGATAAGAAAAAAAAAGTATTTACTATCAATTTCCGATGAATTCTAGTATTTACTTGGATGAATTTAGTATATACTGAAAGTATTTGCCAGTTAGTAAGTACTAAACTTTATGCATATGGAATGAAGTAAATACTTTAAATTTAACCATTTGCTTTAAGTTATAGTATTTACTATTATCTTTTACTTGTAGTAAATACTTCCGTTTTATGCATATCACCCAATGGGTGATATGCATAAAAGATAGTAAATGCTTTTACTTGAGAATTTCTAAGTAATTACTTTTTTTGATATGCATAAAAATGCAGTAAATGCTGAAAATAAAGTATTTACTTGAGGCCACAGTACTTACTTTTTTCGGATGAACTTTTTCAGTAAATACTTTATTCAGTATGCATAAAAAGTAGCAAGTACTTTTTTTCTGTAGGAATTACTTCTTTTTTTCAAAGTCAAAGGATAGCAACATGAAAATTTAAAAGTACATACTTTTTTTGATTTAAACACATAACTATGTAGCTTCGAAACCATAAAAACTTACAGTCTTAACTCTATTCTCAAAGGATTCACGTCGCTGATATAAATTAAAATTAAGTTACTGTTGACTGTACTGAAATGGCGGAATTTGTACGCGTTAGTTCACAAAAAGTCTATAATAGTCGAAGATCGGGTTCCGAATCAAATTTTAAACAACTCTATCGTTTTGAGAGGGAAAACGTAGATTGGTTGAGTGAATACTTCATTTGTAAGTCATTGCAAAATCGTAATTTGTAGTTTTAAAACTTGACACACCCTTACTATTTGGAGCCTTTTGTTAGTTCGCGGAAATGGTGTAAAACTTTCTATTTTCTTATACGCCTGTTAACTTAAAAATATAATTTATAATTTTACAAGAAGCAAACACTTATGAAAACTGTTATATAGGTATATTGCGATACTATACCAATAGGCTTCCGTTAGTTAAAGGAGTTAGTGGTTTTTAGTTACTGGCGAAGTTTTAAAACTTGCCCTTAGTCGCCAAGTTTATATAGAGTCTTATGTTGAATAAATGGTTCATATACTTATATAATACTTTTTAAGGAGCTCAAACTGAAACAAGAGGAGGGGCAATCACTCATCAAGAAAAGATGCGAATTTTTTTACGATACGTTGGAGATCCTGGATTTCAAGTTAGCGTTGGTGAAGATATAGGCGTTTATCAGAGTACTGTATCCTGAACAGTTAATTTTGTTGCAAAATTAATAAAAGACAAAGCTTCTCATTGGATAAAATTTCAATCGAGCTATGAAGAACAGCTGGGAGCAAAAAATGATTGGCTAAGCAAATACAGGTTCCCATTATGCATAGGAGCCTTGGACTGTACTCACGTGGAAATATTACAACCTAGATTTCATTCGGAAGAATACATTAACCGAAAAGGATATGCTTCCATCAATATCCAGGCAACTTGTAACAGATGTTTACAAAACAACAAGAAGGGCAACAGTAAGTTAATATAGGGATTAAACGGTTAATCTGGCAAAAAACTATTTGCTTACTAACCCGATAAGAAAAAAAAAGTATTTACTATCAATTTCCGATGAATTCTAGTATTTACTTGGATGAATTTAGTATATACTGAAAGTATTTGCCAGTTAGTAAGTACTAAACTTTATGCATATGGAATGAAGTAAATACTTTAAATTTAACCATTTGCTTTAAGTTATAGTATTTACTTTTATCTTTTACTTGTAGTAAATACTTCCGTTTTATGCATATCACCCATTGACCTTTTTTTTTATAATTTACTCACGCTCAAGGGAATATGAATACCCTTTAAATGTTTCAACACAGCGTGGGCGTGAAGTTACGGAAGAGAAAGAAGGATAGGAAAGATGTGTGGCACGATGTTCTGAGACTAAGGTGGTTGTCTCAGATTTTTTATCTCCAGGGATGGCAGCTGAACTAAAGCGGAGAATTGCCGTGTCTTATTTGTATGTCCCTTATAATTCGCATTATTTTATTCGTTTTTCATCCTTGTTAGGCATACTAGTTTAACTCAATCACATGTTGTTAGTGTTATGCCTAAACAACATGTAATGAGTAAACCAGCATCCCATTGATGACAATTTATAGAAGGTTTTAATGGAATTAAAGAAGACATAGACGACGGCAGGAATCGAACCTGTTATATTGAGGTTGACAGGCGAGCACACAACCATCGTGCCACGGCCATTAAAACAACTCCCCGTCTGTACTACCTTCATAATCAACCCATACAAATTGTAGAAAAGATATGGGATCTTGGCCTTTTATGTGACCGTGAACTAAAATTTTTATTTCACATTGATGAAATAATCCATAAGGCCAACTCAGCATTAGGTTTTGTAAAGGTTAGGTTAGGTTGTTGGGCTGACAACTATGATGTTGCTATTGTCACACTTAGATCAATGTAGATCCATTGTGTTACCCGTGAGTGTTATCACTCTTTCCTGATAAAACCTATGTATTCTATTAATCAGTCAAGCCATTTTGAGGCATTGACGAAGTTCAATATGTGTATTCCTGAAATATTAGAAATATCTTCTAGATTATCAAAGAAGTAGCTACCAAGCCATTTCCTTCTCTGGTGGCATAGTGACGGGCAATGACAGAGAAAGTGTGAGGTGTCTTCATGTACCTCCTCATCACCACATCCTCTGCATAGGTCATCTGTACTTAGTTTCATTTTAAATTTATGGTATTTCAATAAATTATGTCCAGTGATTATGCTCGTAAGAGAGCGAAGGGACTTCTTAAAGTTGTATAATTTTGTCAGTTCTCTGCTTGTTAAAGCAGGGCCATATTTTCCTAGTAGTATCACAGGTGTCAAGTAGATTCCACCTTTCATTGGATTTCCTTAGGATTATGTCTGAAATTTTCTGTTTAATGTTACAGAGTGGGATGTTTACCATCTCTGCTTGACTAGCGTCGAGCGCTGATCCCTGTCTTGCCAACTCATCGGCATTTTCATTACCTGGTATGCCGCTGTGTCCCGGTACCTAGCAGAGTCTAATATTGTGCTGCGTGCCAAGAACCTTAAGCTCTTCGCGACAGCAAGAGACAAGCTTCGATTTTATCACAGTGGCAGAAATCGCTTTTATTGCCGCTTGGCTGTCAATGTAAAAGGTGATATCAGCCCGTGGTATCGCCATCATTGATACCTGTCTAGCAGCTGTTGTCACTGCCAGGACCTCCGCTTGGAAGACACTGCTATGATCCGGGAGCCTAAGTGAGTTGTTTAGCTCAAGAGGTTCTGAGAAAAAGCCTGCACCAACACCTGTGTCCATTTTGGAGCCATCAGTATAGATTGCTATTTCTGATTCACTGGTGTAGGGTTGGTTGTTCAGCCATTCTTCTCTGCTTGGAAAGGCAGTTTGGAATGGTTTATAAAAGTCAAGTTTGGGTGTTGTATAATCTGTAATGATACTATCAGACTATCACCCAAGTATTTCTGAAGAATTTGAGCATGTCCTATTGCGCTGTTTTTCCAGGTATTAGTCTGGCTTAGCCTTAAGGCACTATATGCTGCGGATTCTTGTACGAAAAGGTCTAGGGGTTTCAGGTTGAGTATCGCCTCCAACCCTGCAGTTGGTGTGGATCAGCGTTGCCGCGAAGGAAAAAGCAGAGAGGGCCATTTTGAAATTTTTTGAGGGCCATTTGACAAAAGTTGGGGCCAAATATTTTACTTACAAATCCGTCGTTAAAACATTAAACTACAATTTATTAATATTTGTATTTATTCTTATTTATTTATTTAATGCCTTTCTGAAATCTATGTAGTAGGCAGCAGAAGCAGATCTTGACTCTGTCGTCTGATTTGATTTCTTGGGAAATAACCCTTTCCAAGAGAACTATTAAACAAAAAAGTTAATGGTCCCGATAGAGCAGCTGCCCAGTTTTTCAAAATGATCGGAGGAATACCATCGGGTCCTGGTTATTTATCATCATTTAGTCCAATTAAGACTAATTCAACATCTTTGTTACTTAAGTTTAAGTGACCGATATTGATTGAATTTAAATATGAAATTGCAGAAATGTTATAGGGAATACTTTTGGGATCATAAGCGGAGTGAAGAAAGTCTACAAAAAAGTTGCAAATTGTTGAAATGTTAGTACATAGATGTATTTGCAGAATATTGCATGCGATTGGGGACAACATTTGAAATTTTTTTAATGATTCATAAATGACAAAAAAAATTACTGTTAAGTTTAAGACTCGATTCAGTTCGAATTAAGTAGTCCTTATATTAAAATTTATTTAAAAAATCAAATTCTTTTTGCCATTATTGGGAAATTTACGATATAATTTGTAAGATTTATTTTTTTTCTAATTTAAGTTACATAAGCGCTTTGGTAGATGACGAAAGTAAATGACGTGAGAAAAGACAACACGCTGGACGAAATTGACGTAAAAAAAGTTAAATCATTGAACGAGATAAATGAATGAATTCAGTTCCATTTTAAGTATGGTTATTTGTATATGGTGGAAACACATTGTAGTCGCGATGCATCGTGATGGTTTATATTTAATTTTGTAATGCTTTTTAATTATTATTGCACGATATGATGTGATGTTAAATCTTCTAAAATTTAGATTTGGGGGCCATTTCCAATTGGCCCGGGCAAAGGGCCAAACTGTAAAACAGGGGGCCAAATGGCCCGATCGGGCACTTTGTGGCAACGCTGGTGTGGATCTCATGGCACCCGTAATCCCAATGCACGCGAGTCTCTGTACTTTTGCCAGAGTTTTGAGGTTCGTGCTTTTTTCCGTTGCATTCCACCATACCAAATTACCATAGGTTAGTATTGGTCTGATTATCGCCAAATACATCCACCTGATAATTTTTGGACTAGGTCCCCAGGATTTCCCAAAGATTCTGTTACAGGAGTAGAATGCAATCATTCCTTTTTTCGCTCTTTCCTTAGTGTTAAGACTCCAGTTTAATTTCCTATCTAGAATCACACCAAGATACTTTGCATGATCTGAAATCTTCAGCGGGGTGCCTTCAATTGAAGGTATTCTGAAGTTTGGTATTTTCCTTTTATTTGTGAAGAGGACTAATTCTGTTTTTGACGGGTTAACCATCAGGCCGCACTTTCTAGTCCATCTATTAACCTTAGAAAGGGCGTATTCAATCTGTTCACTGATAGTGGGTAAGAATTTACCTCTAGCTAATAACGCAAGATCGTCAGCTTAGGCTACTATCTTTACACCACAGTATTTTAAATTAATGAGAATTGTGTTCATAACCAGCACCCAAAGGAGTGGTGAGAGAACTCCCCCCTGTGGGGTGCCCCTGGATGTGGACACTCTCATCTGTATCCCTGCAAGTTCCGAGTTAATTTGCCTGTTCTTTAGCATGCACATAACCCAACGTATTATCGAATTATCGATTTTATTGTCTACTAGAGCTGCCTCTACCGCTTTATTGTTCACGTTATTGAATGCTCCTTCAATATCGAGAAACGCAGCAAGGGTATATTCTTTGTCGCTCAATGTCTTCTCAATCGTGCTAACGACGCTGTGAAGTGCCGTTTCTACACTCTTCCCCTTTGTGTAGGCGTGCTGAGCTGGGGATAAATCAACCAGTTTCAGAGTGCCACGAATATGTAAGTCTATCAGTCTTTCAAACGTTTTAAGAATAAACGATGTCAGACTAATTGGCCTGAAATCTTTTGCTTCTGTATGACTGGGCTTGCCAGCTTTTGGAATGAAAACCACTTTGACTTCGCGCCATGATAAAGGAACATATCCCCATTTTAGACTGTTAAGGAATATGTTTTTCAGGAGCGGTATTATTTGGATTTCGCTTTTCTGTAGCATCATTGGGAAGATGCCATCAAGGCCAGGGGATTTATACGGAGAAAAGGAATGGATTGCCCATCTTATCTTTTCTTCCGTTATAATATCCGATGGTATAATGTGTGTTCCGTGTAGGGTTCTGTTTCCAGGTTGCTGTCATTTGACCCGCAACCCGGGAAGTGAGTATTTATCAAGTGCTCAAGAGTCTCATTGCAGGATTCTTTCCAGCACCCAGTGGTCGTTTTTAGAGATCCTAAAGGGATTGAATCTTTGGAAAGAAAATAATCCTTTGATCTTACCCCCGTATCGTGACCGCCTCCAACTGTTAAACCTTACCTCATTACAGGAACGTAGAGAAATAGCTGACATACTTTTTTACATCGGCTCCTCTCTGGATCAATTGACTGCTCCTCTCTCTACAACTCAATTTTGTTCAATACTAACACCCGTAACCTTAGAAACCGTCGCCTTTTCTATTTACTATCACACCACACCTCCTATGGTCTTAATGAACCACTAACCCGTATGCTCCGGTTGGTCAATTTGAATCCAAATTCATCCGATTTCAAGACCAACACCTACAACCTCAAATTCCTTTTGTCCCACCCCCACTCTTAGCTATAAGTTTAGATTTAAGTTAGTTTTTAAGTTATACTTATAGCTTAAATTAAGCTGAATAAATGGGGGTTAATCCCCCACTAAAATTAAAATTGTAGCTTGTAATTTTGGTGTCGCCAGCAACAAGAAGCAACAAATATGTTTAAATATGTGTGGGGTGTTTGAAGGGTACCAATATATCTTGTTGCTGGCTACAACAAAATTACAAGCTACAAGGTTAAGATACTAAATTGTAAGCTTTCCTAAGTTTTTAAATCATGAATATTCTTGGCTCCCGTTTGTCGTAATGGACTAATTTTTTTTTTAATTTGAAGAAAATTAGCAGGACTATAACACAAAAATCCAAAACTGCAAAATATTCACCGTGAAATACAGTTTTTTTTCTCAATAACTATGAAAAAAGGTATTAAAAACAAGAAAAAAAAAAAAACGTTGAAACCAACGGTAACTTTTTATGTTTTTGCTCAAACATATTCAATTAAATGCAAGTTGATAGAAAATATTGTTATTAGCAATACAGTTTTTTATTTTCACTTTGCGACATACTGGGGCTGAGATATTAATTAAAACATAAAATCATAAAATGCGTGGGTTCGCTGACTTACCTATGTTCAATAATTTATTACTCGGCTTTCGTTCATCGTAGAGTGCTGATTTTGTTTTTAATTGTGGGGAATTACAAGAACTTAAATAATAAAAAATAAAAATTCCATCCTTAAATGACCTTTTTTCTTAATAATCACGAAAAAGTGATTTTTAAATAACAAAAAATTATTTTAACTTACTATAACTTTTTTTTCATTTGTTTAAACAAATGGTTTTTTTTATAACATCATAGATAATGTTATTAGGAATAAATATGTGTTTAATTTTTGTTTGTAGGAGATAGTGGAGCCGAGATATTCGCAAATGACCAAAAAATGACACAAAACACATTTTTACCAATAACTTTGGTAAAAAAAGTTGTCATGTGTGCAAGTTTGGTTTTAAGCTTTTCTCATAAGCACCTATCGATCAATGAAAAAAAAAATAGACCATGCCTCTGCACGCAAGGTCAGAACCTTTTTCAGGACGCTTTGACTGGACTAGATTGCCCTATGGTATCAAATCTGCACCAGGCACCTTTCAAGCAACAGCTACTTAAGTAGCGACTTGATCTTGGCGAAACGAAAAATGCCAAGCAAAATTCCGCCGAAAGATCCATACCCATTTAAACGACATTTCCTAAACTTGATTGCACTCACGGAACAAAAATGTGGTTTCAAATAAAATTTGTTTGGTGTTAAAAACTTTCTCGCTAAGAGTAATAGTTTCAAAGATATAGACCAATTCAAAATTTCAATTCAATTTCATTTTCAAAATGCCAGATTTCGTCAGGGTTGTAGAGACATAAAAATAAAAACCTTAATAGAAGCTTGTCCTATATTTCCTTCGACGAATAGTCTACCTTTTCTACTCGTACACTAACTATTTGAAAATACAGTAAAATCTCGAAAAGATGAACAGATATAAAACAGGCCCCGTTCATCTTTTCGAATTGTTCATCTTTCCAAGCATCGAGAGTTAGTTAAAAAAAACATATACATAGCTGTACATACATAAGAACATTGCATCTAACAAAATAACAATTCTATTATTTAAAAAAAAAAAACATAAAACATATAACAAAAATCCATCACTCGCGTTAAATGAATTTTTTTTCCTTGAAAATAGCGTGCAATTTTTTGGCCTTGGTTTTCATCATTATCCTCGTAGCTTTAGGAACCATCTATACAACACCGCTTCCATTTCCGTAATTTCTGATTTATGCAATGTTTTGGGTTTTTCCGCCCCAGAAATTTATGTCTTACAAACTCTCGAAGTGATTGCCTTATGTTTTTTTATAATAAACAATCGTGGATTTAGCGATTCCATATTTTGTTGCAATGCTGAAGAATTTACACAAGCTATGAGTAAACCACGCCCAAAAGAACCGTTACCAAAATTTAATACAGTTACTAAGAAATGTAACGACGAAATAAAGGGGATGAAGTAGAAAAGAATCGTATAAGAAATAAAGCGTTCATCTTTTCGAGCACCCAGATTTTAACCAGCTCATCTTTTGGAACATTGCAATGGTGAGAAAAAAAGCGTTCATCTTTCCGAATTGTTCATGTTTTAGAACCGTTCATGTTTTCGAGATTCTACTGTATATTGATATGATAAGTTCTACCTTTTGGAACTCCAGTGCTTCCCGAAGTGTAAATAACAATGGCCAGATCTTTCGTGGTATTCAACATTTGACTGTCCTGAATATTGGTAATATTCATTTGAATAGCTTTTTGATTGAGCTCAGTTATATTTAAGGTGTACGATGATCCAAAGAGTTTTCGATCTACGTCATTATCACATATAACCAATACTGGACGACACTCAGTTATAATGTGGTTTATACGATTGGGCGTTAAAACAGGATCAATGGCAATGTATGCTGCACCAGCTTTCCAAGCTGCAATTAATACCATCACCAAATTATCGGAATGTTCCATGCAAACGGCAATTATGTAGTCTCCTTCCTGGTTCGGTTTTAGGGAACGTTCTACAAAATCGCTCAAAAAGACTCTGGCATATTGATTTGATCTCTCGTTGACTTCTTGGTGGGTCAATGTTCGCGTGATTTCTTTGTCATTATAAATTAGGGCTGGCTTACAAGAAATCTGTTTAAGATTATCTTCAAATAGTTTATGAAGACTACATGGCGTTATTTCATGCTGTTGTCCTTTAATAATGGACAGTTGAGGCTTTGAACGCATGATCTGGAATACAAGAAAGTTCCGATTTATAAATAAGTTTTTTTTTATCGAACTGCAGTTAAATAAATATGTATTGTGAAGTGTGAGTTTTTCACTAAACCAAATATTTCACGCCCTAAGAATTGTAGACACATTTATCTCCATAAACATATGTAAAAACCTTCGAAAAAAGACGCACATACATTATTTGTTTGTTTAATTTTAATATTTCAAACAATACAAGTCTGGACCCCCTCAGCTTAGTTGATCTCTTTGTTGTAACGTAGTATTCTTTAGCTTATAACAACACCAAATTATAAAATGTATGCATAAAATGTATCGGTTATCTTAAGAAGCTTCTAACTTGAGTTCTAATGGTCAATATTGAGGTATTTAAATGAAGGTAAAAGCTACATTTGTACGATTCTTAATATTTTAAATTTAAAAGTTGATGAAAAATATTGTCAATATGCTTAGATATGTATGTCAATATTTAAAAATGCTTATTTAACAGGAGAAACACTAAGAATGGTTTTAAGTTTTTTTTTTAAACAAATGAATCGATTTTAATTACAAAATGTGAACAAATTTAAACAAAAATTAATGATGAAAATTATACAACTCAAATGAAAAGTACCTTATATGAAACTTTTTCTTCTTGGAATTTGGAAACTATTAAATATTCGCACAAATCACTTTTTTTTTAAATTAATATAAAAATAATTTTGGTTTTAAGAAATTTAAGAAAACTGTACCTATTCCTAATGGATTTGGAATGCTAGTGATTCAGTCAACTTATTTCGATTCTATCCATTGCTTAATTTGATCAAAACAAATTATTCTTTTATACACATATGTACATACATATAAGTAAATAAAAGATGTTTTATCTTTAATGTTGAGTTTACAACTGATTATTTATTTTTCAATTTGTTTGCTTATCCTATTCTTACAATCTATAAGTCTTTCTTACTACCAAAAGTGCTGAGCTATAATTAATAAATAATTCTGTGGGAAAATTAATTTGAATAGGTAGGTGGAAGTAGGTGTTGGGTTTCGGATAGATTGAAGGTGTTATTGAATTTTAGGTTGTTGCTGTCAACTAGTGCTGAGCAAGGCAACGTGTGAAGGCAATGATTTGGTTTGGTGGGAAAAATTATTGGGCTATGTGGAAGTACATATATGTATGTTGGGTTACCGACGCGTTGAAGATTTTGCATTAACTTCTCCCTTCCTTAAATTTGGACGTCCTCGTTCATAATGTGCATAAGTCGCAGTTTTAAAACTTTTGGAATCTTAATTAAATATATTAAAGAATTATATTGGTAATACATTTTTACATCAGCAATATTTAACAAATCACTTAAGTCAGTTAAAACATTTTCTTTTATCGTAATCATATCTATTTCTTCTGTGTTAAGAATTAATGGGTTTACAATACTTATTATTTTTTGCAAGAATGAGAGAATAAATGTTATTGCTTAAATTATTTTTGACATTATTGCGCTTGGTTTTTCATAGTTTTCAGCCGGTTCAAGTTTAGTGAATTCATTTGTGTTTTTTCTATTTATTATGTCAGTTATTTCGTCTATTTTATCTCAATATTTATGTCAATTTGTCTGTTGTTAGCTCTTGTTAGTTCGTCTTCTTGGGTTTTTAACGGTTCTATATCTGCATGATCAGGCGTACCCGCAACAAATTTAATTGTGGAGCCTAAAAAATGTATTGATCGTCTATTTCTCGTGGAAGGTCTTAGTAGTATTAACAAGCGTTCAATTTTATTTAGGTCCTGAAGCAGTATTTCTTTGTATCTTTCGTCTTTGATTTCATTTAATATATTTCTATTTTCTGACATGATTGTATCAATATCCGAAAAATTTGTAGTGTGTTTTCGTAGATGGCTGGAATAGGAATGAATAACTCTGAAAAAAAGTCAACAATGCATGCAATCCGTAAATCAAGAAATAAAGTTTTATCTTAAATTATTTTTATGAGCCTGTCTTCCGTCAATTACAACAGTTGCTCTAGATCTGCCTGAACTGTTTTTTGATTATATAGCTTAGATAATTTATTTCCAATTCTCTTATTAGTTTTTAAATATACTTTTTCGCCTGGGCTTAATTCTTTAGGGGTGGTCTTATTTTCGGTCCTTACCCTGTTTGATCTTGAGTTTCGAAGTTATTACCTCTGTCATTTTCTTAGAAATATCGTGAAAAATTTCTGAGGGCTTATAACCTGTAACTGAGTGTATTGAGTTATTATATTTGTATGTTGAAAGAAGCATTAATTCAACAATATCTGCGGTACTGTCTTTTGTACACCTAGCTTTTTCAGCATTATTTGTTTGTAGTTTTCTTTTGGTTCTCTATGTGCTCTATTATGCTCGTTTATGATCAAAGGGCACGGTAGTGCCCAGCCAAGTTCTGGCACTACACCCTTTTTACAGGAACAAACTCAGGCGATTTTTGACCCCTCCCTATCTTCAGTACCAATGAAGTCAGAAACTTAAAACTCCGAATATTTTCTAAGGTAGTCAGGCACAGGCGTCTCACCAAATTTCAATTTTCTAGCATAAGCGGTTCCTGAGATATAAGGCCTCAAAAATCACAAAAACCGTAACTGACTGACTGACTGACTGACAGATCATCAAAATTATGGAGCACTTCCCGACATCGTAGAATGTTGTAATTTTGCACAACGGTAGGTCTTGTTATGCAAGCAGAGGAAAAAATCGAAAATTTGAAATTTTCCATTCAGGGGGCGTGGTATCCGCCCACTTTCTCCGAATTTTGAAGCACTTCCCGACATCGTATTATGGAGCACTTCCGACCGCTGTAAAACGATGAAATTTGGTGAACCGGTAGAGCTTATATTGCATATAAAGAACCAAAAATAAACACCAAGGTTTTCCTTTCAGGGGGCGTGGTATCCGCCCACTTCCTCAGAACTGATGTAAATTATATATGGCAAACTTCCGATTGCAGTAGAACAATGAAATTCGGTAGAGCGGTAGGGCTTAAATTGCATATAAGGGAACAAAAATAAAAATTGAGATTTTCCATTCAGGGGGCGTGGTATCCACCCACTTTCACCGTATTGGTGTTGGTTGAATGGAGCACTTTCGACTGCTGTAAAACGATGAAATTTGGTAAAGTAGCAGGGCTTAAATTGCATACAAAGAAAAAAATATAAAATTTTAGGTTTTCCATTCAGGGGCGTGGTATCCGCCCACTTCTTCAGAACTGATGTAAATTATATATGGCAAACTTCCGATTGCAGTAGAACAATGAAATTTGGTATAACGGTAGGGCTCAAATTGTATATAAAGGACCAAAAATAAAAATTGAGGTTTTCCATTCAGGGGGCGTGGAATACACCCACTTTCACTTCCGAATTTTCTAAAACGATGAAATTTGGTAAAGTGGTAGGGCTTAAATTGCATACAAAGAAAAAATATAAAATTTGAGGTTTTCCATTCAGGGGCGTGGTATCCACCCACTTCCTCGGAACTGATATGTAAATTATATAGTACACTTCCGATTGCAGTAGAACAAAGAAATTTGATAGAACGATCGGGCTCAAATTGCATATAAAGGACCAAAAATAAAAATTGAGGTTTTCCATTCAGGGGGCGTCGTATCCGCCCACTTTCCGAGAAAAAGTTTGATTTATATGGAGCACTTCCGACTGCTGTAGAATGATGAAGTTTGGTTTAAGGGTATAGCTTAATGTACATTCAAAGCGAAAAATAGAAAATCTCAGATTTTTCATTCGAAGTGTCTTTTTATTGTCATTTTGAAACTATACCTGCATTTTGAAATTTCATAACTTTTCTTAGAACTAGAGTGCTCGATTTGGTACTCTATGTTATGTTAACATGAATGAAAAAAGAAAACATTTGCATACCTGAAAAAATTATGAGCTTACATAAAAAAAAACTCTTAACTGTGATGTGAACTATAATAAAACCACTAATTAGGCTGTTAATTGATGGTCTACATTCATTTAAAAAAAGGATTTAAAATTGCAACAAAAACATCATCGCATCCTCAGAAATTATTGCTTTTTTATGGCTTTGAGCGGATGTAGGTACTAGTATTTAACATTAAAGTAGGTATGTTAGTGTTATGTATCTTGCCAGGACAAGAAGAAACAATTGAAGTGCAAATCAAAACAACCAATAACAAAAAGAAAATATACCAAAAAAAAAAAAAAATAGGAAGCTATAAACTAAGTTGATTTTATAAGGTAGATTCCACCCTTCTATTTTTCCGTATCTTTCGAGATTTTTACATGGCAAAACATTAAAATCTTTGCAAAAAGGAGTGAGATCAGACCAAAAACATAAATGTTAAAAAAAGAGCCAAGTTCTTCTATACAAAAACCTTTGTGTAATAAGTCAGCCGTGAAAAGTACTGAGATCTAAAAGTGCGCCAAGTTCTTACTTCATGAAGGTTTAATACCGAATATTTAAAGTAGAATAATATTGAAACAGCTATCAATGTAATAGACGAATTTTATTATTTAATGATTACTGACTTGATGGGCTCACTTGGCAAGTTTTTTTTTATGCCCAATTCGGAAGGTTTTAAAAACTTGACCAGTGAACCCATCAAATTTTAGTCAGTAATCATTAAATAATAAAATTTCTCTATTACATTGTAGCTGTTTCAATATTATTCTACTTTAAATATTCGGTATTAAACCTTCATGAAGTAAGAACTTGGCGCACTTTTAGATCTCAGTACTTTTCACGGCTGACTTATTACACAAAGGTTTTTGTATAGAAGAACTTGGCTCTTTTTTTAACATTTATGTTTTTGGTCTGATAAGCTTCTCTTGATCGTGTGTGTAAAACACATCTTGAATAAGTTTTTTTGCATATTTAATTTTTACTTTCGGGAAAGCAATTATGAGATCATTTTGTATTTTTCCTAAAGTTTCAATGTCACAATAGATTCCATTGACTACATCCGTATGAAGGGTATCACGCATCATTTCGATAAGTTTTCCAATGGATCTAAATTTTATTATATGTCTAACCTGTTTTTGGAAAAGAATTTTAACTTTCTTATTTTTCTCAGAACCTTGACTAATAAAGATTTGATTTTTGAAGCAATTTATGGGATTTTCTACTGAAGGTATTACTTTTGTTAAGGACTCCTGGCTATGAACGGTTTTTCTGGAGGTAGAGTAAGTGTTAATATGTTTAGATAATGCGTCTGCTATCTTGTTTTCTTTACCAGGTTTGTAATGAAAGGTTGGAGAATATTCCTCAATAAATGCTCTCCATCCCTTCAGTTTGGTATTAGGATTTTTTTACGGAAATCGCAAACGTGAGTGGTTGGTGATCTGTATATGAATATCGGGAGCACCATACAAATAATTATCGCTAGCATTTCACGTTCATTCGTAGCGAAATTCTCTTCGGATTTACTTAAAATTCGAGATATCATTGTGATAGGTCTTCCACCTTGAGATAGGACCGCACCTATAGCTTGTGATGAGTCATCGGTAGTCAAATCCAGGGGCTTGTGAAAGTCGGGATAGAATAGTAATACATCTTCTGAGGCTAAAATGTTCTTTATTCTATTAAAAGCACATATGCGAGTAGCTTCAGTATTTAGATTAATTTTGATGTTTTTAGACTTGTTCGTTCCTATGTTTCCATTCTCTCCTCTGAGGTATTTTGTTAACGGTTTGATTATCTGAGCATAGTCCTTAACAAAACGACGGTAATACCCAGATAGACCAAGAAAAGATCTTAGTGCACGAAGTGTTTTCGGCACTTCAAAGTCTATAATATCTTTGACTTTATTAGGGCAGGTTTTAATACCGTCTTCAGAAACCAGAAATCCTAAAAATTCAACCTCATGCTTAAAAAATTTACATTTTTCTGGAGATATTCGCATGTTAGGGTTGAATAGTTTAGAAAATATTTTTCTTATGTCTTCTACGTGATCTGTTTCTGTTTGGGAAAAAATTATTACGTCATCTATATAAACATGACAACGTTTGCCTATGTCGTCCAGTAGTATGTTGTCTATTGTTCGCTGAAAAATGCTGGGAGCATTTTTTAGGCCAAAAGGCAATTTACAAAACTAATATTTTCCATTATTTATGGAAAATGCAGTTTTATCCCGGTCCTTTTCTTCTAGAAGAATCTGATGGAAGCCGGATTTAAGATCTACTGTTGTATAGTATCTAGCTTGTCCTAAGTTTGATAGAATTGCTGAACTCTCCGGAATAGGATACCGATATGGTATAGTGCGTTCATTTTACTTTCTACAGTCGAACACTAACCTACATTTGGGAGTACCGTCTTCATTAATGCCTTTTTTCCCTACTACCAATATATGGGAGTGTTGTATGGGGAATGTGAGGGCCGAATTATTCCATCATTTAGCAATCTCTTAATTTCTTTATTTACAAAAGGAATTGCAGCCATATTGTATGGCCTTGGTTTTGAATAGATCGGTTTTGAATCTAATGTTCTAATGGTTACTTTTATATTTGTATTATAGGGTAATCTCTCATTTGTTTGAGCGAAAACTTCTGAAAAGTCTTTAATTAATTTTTGAAATTCATTCCTGATATTTTCAGAAACTGTCTGGGTATCGATTTAAATATTGTTTACTTGCTCGCATTCAAAGAATTTGATGGGCATATCACTATCATTGTATATTAACAGAGAATGTTCAGTATCAATGCGTGCTTTTATTTGCACGAGAAAATCGTACCCATTATAGCATCAAATGTTTTTAACTGAGGAAGGACAAAAAAATCTGTGGTTGCACCACAAAATCGTATTTTACATTTTTGAGTTATTGTATTTTCGTCGTTAAGGGCCTTAACTTTAAATGGTTTATCTTTAGAGATTATTTTCAAACATGGTATTTCTGTTATATAATTTTTGGCTGTACCATTGTCTACTAGGATTTTCAATACGAACTCATTATTGAGCTTCTTTTCAACATATGGTAGAGCTGACTTTATTCTAAAAAATTGATCTGATCTTCATATTTATCCTCGGAATATATATTTTCAGAAGTATTATTATTATCTTTCAAATAATTTATTCGCTGAAACTTAGGTAAAGGAACCGTATCTGACTCACGGACACGTTTAAATGCATTATTTGTTTCAAGTAGTTTTTGATCAATAGCCGCGCAGAGCGTCCGACAGGAATTTTTCCCCTAAGGAACTAATTAGTTCGTTATCGCCGGAGTAGTCCATTGAAATTTTCTTCGATATAGCAATAAGATGTCTTTCTACTTTATCGTAGTACTGGGATATCGTTAGATCTCCTTGGGCCGTTTGTCTGAATATGAGTTATCAAGGCTTGCAATGATTGCATCAAAGTTAAGGAGAAGGACTGTATTAAATGATGATAAAATTAAATCTGCCGATCCAACCACTTTGTTTTTAATTATTGCAACATCCTGATAATATTTTTCTGAACCTCCTTATGGTTCAAATAATTTAATTGCCTTTTTAGCTGATTGACGCCACGGCATAGATTTTACTAAATCTAGTGAAATTTCACATTTTACAGTGATATCAACTGCAATAGGTTTATAGGGCACCACCACTGCAGGCAAATTTACACTTTCTAATTTTTTTTGTCAATTCGTCTACTTTTGCGTTCAAATTGTGGTTTAATATTTTACTGTCCGTCTTAAAGTCACGCATACGATCAACGATTGTCATACAAGCTGTTTCGACAGCAATCTGAACGGCTGAAGCTGTAGTGTTTGCGTGTTCAGACATTTTTTATTAACGTAGTGAATACAAATAAATTTATCTTCGTTCGTAACGGTATATTCATTAGTTAATTTATTGATCGAATTGGACCATAAAATAATTTAGTAATTTTTACTGTGGCAAGAAGTTATTTTATGAACGAAAATTAAATTGATATGGCAAAGTTTATTTGAAATTTTTAACTTTCATAAATGAATTTACTATTCTAAAATATTTTCTTACACAATTAGAATGACCACCATCGCTTCTCGGAAGATTATTTCTGTTGATTGATGTAGGTATCTGATTTCACAAAGATTTCTTTCCTCGTACTGTTATAATCCGTGGTGCAGTTTCTCTCTATGAACATGTTTGCACACGCGTCACTTATTTGTTTGCTTATCGTCTATTCTTACAATCTAATATCATTTTTATTTGGCAATCCGGAATCTCTTTCCGATCCGGAATCTCTTTCCGATCCGGAATCCCAACTGAACACTTTATTTTTGATTCTGATGATTCTGAAGTTTTTTGTGCTTGTATATACAGTGGTGGACACAAATTTAGCACACTGAGATGGGTACTACCATATTTTTAATTTTCTCTCTTGTTTTGTTCCAAGCAACGGTACATTTTGAACTAATATATATGACAACAAATCAGAGAAAACAAAACTATATATTTTCATATGCAATCCAATTACATAGTGAAAAAATCGTTGATAGTTTGTCATTTGCATTGTTTTTGGTTGGACATCAATTTAGCACGTGTAAAAATTTTGGTAATTTTTTTTTAATTTGTAGGTTTTTAAGAGAACAAAATTATTTTCGAGGTAATTTTATATCTTCTTAATGTTATATATTCAAATAAAATTTAAAAAAAAACATTAAATAGTCATGGCATAAGGGCAATGGTGTTCTGAGGACAAAAGAAGTATTATCATTAAGATGAAGTCAAAGGGTCGCACAGTAAAGATTTCTGAGCTTCTAGAATGTTCAGGAAGATGGTTTACAATGCTCTTAGACATTTTGAAAAGTATGAAGTGACAAAACATGTAAAACAAGCCTCTCGCACACGAAAGACAACAAAGAGGAAAGATAAAGTCATTTACATGTTATCAACAAAGGATCCATTTAAGAACTCTAGTGTCATTCGAAATGAATTAATGGAGAATTACAATGTCAATGTATCCTGAAGAACCGTGAGACGACGCCTGAATGAAAAAAATTTGAGAGGGTGCATTGCGCAAAGAAAACCATTGGTTTCGAAAAAAAATCTGAAGGCTAGATTAGAGTTTGCCAAATTACATCTAGGCAAACTACTAAATTTCTGGAAAAATGTACTTTGGAGCGATGAATCAAAGTTCTGTCGATTCGGATCAGATAGAAAAAAATATGTGTGGCGTCCAGAAAATAAGGAACATGATCCAAAATACACCATTAAGACGGTGAAGCACGGAGGTGGAAACGTGATGGCCTGGGCTGCCTTTTCTTGGCACGGTATTGGTCCAATAGTGAAGATAGACTCCAAAATGGACCAGCACCTGTACAAAGATATTATCTTGAACCATATGATACCATATGCCGAAGATAATTTGCCGGTTTTATGGCGCTTCATGCACGACAATGACCCTAAGCACACTTCAAAACTAGTGAAAAGTGCCTTAGGGGTCAATAAAGAGAATGTTTTAAAGTGGCCTGCTCAATCACCCGATCTGAACCCGATCGAAAATTTGTGGAATAACGTTGAGCAACACATTGAAAAACAAAAAACGAAAAATTTAACAGATTTGTGGCAAGAGATACAGAATGCTTGGTATTCAATACCTAAGCAACGCTGTGAGGCCTTATACGAGAGCTTGCCAAGAAGACTCAATTCAGTATTAAAGAACAAAGGATTTCCAACAAAATATAAAAGAAAATATAGTTTTAGTAACGGTAAATAACATAACTAAGCAATTTTAATAAAATGTGCTAAATTCATGTCCAGACAAAAAAGTATGTTTTCTGTTATTTTTTTCATTTTTTTCTTTGATATATAAAAAATATAAGATTGTATTTTGGAAAAATATACTTATATCCGTAAATAATGTAAATAACATAAAAATGAAAATATTGAAATAGAAACAAATTTTGTAAATATGGTTTAATTTTTTCTTTTATTAATGTGCTAAATTCTTGTCCACCACTGTATATGTGAAACATCAAATGTGGACAGTAATGCAAATCAAGAATTATGTTTGTTAAAAGCGTTGAGTATATATGTATGTATAATATGGAGGGCTCGTTTCTATTCCAAATGCGTGACTATCATAGGGGGCGCTACTCAAATTTGTTTAAGACAAAGTTATTTGACAGCGGCAACCAAAAAAAAGTTTTTTGCAGGATTGATTGCCTTGCGGGAATATACTAAGTTAGAAGAAAAGAATAGCATACAAATTAACAAACAAAAAAACATTTTATTATTCAATATTTTTGTATCATTAAACAACCAAATAAACAGTAAAACTTTTTCAAGCTAAATATTTTTACAAATTTATTTAACTAAAACTCATTACACCTTGAGTTCGTCTTCGAATTTGGACTCGTTTTTCGGTTCGAATTGTGCCAGTTTCTCAATCTTTACCTCATTACAAAGGTGACACAAACCACTTGCAGGGAATGGATCGCTGATGTCGGAAAAATCATTCTGCTGTTCATCTCTCTTAGTCGAGGCTAAATTACTGCAGTCCAGCTGTTGATAGATCTCCCGATTGTAGTCGCCATCCTTGGTAAATCCATTGTATTGGTCACATTGTGGGGAAGCTATTCGCCTCCAAGTAGGGAACTTTAATATTTTGATTACAAAACCAGCAATTAACAGTCACTTTAAAGTTTAATCTTATTTTTACGTATAATTTGTAAAGAATTAAAACAGTCACAAAGCTTATTGATATGCGGTTTTTTCGGTTTTTCGCAAACAAGACTGAAAATTTACCGAGTGCTTCATATCACATGCGACCGAGAACGATGTGCGAGGAGAAGGTAAACACAAATTGACAGCATATATTATAGCTGTATCCTTAACTTAAAGAAAGTGAGACAGCGACCCCTATCACAACTGCAAGTACTACAATGCATTAGGGATAGGAACGAGCCCTCCAAATTATAATATATACTCAAAGGTTAAAAGATGCACTTCGCACAAATAGGATACAAAAAATCACAGCTGTTGAGTTTGACGTTTAAGTATATGAATGTGTGAGTGCTTCTGGTTTCGATTCTGATTTCAAATCCAAATTTCTCTTCTTTTCAGAATCAGAACTGTCATTTTTCCCAAGTGAACACTTTCAGAAGAGTCCAGAAGGCTTCCGGATTGCCAAATAAAAACGACATAAGTCTTACTTACTACCAAAAAAGCTGAGCTATAATTTAATTCTGTGGGAAAATTTATTGGAATAAGTAGGTGTTGGATTTCGGATGGGTTGAAGGTGTTATTGAATTTTAGGTTGTTCCTGCCAACTAGTGCTGAGCTTCAACGTGTGAAGGCAATGATTTGGTTTGGTGGGAAAAATTATTGGGCTATGTGGAAGTATGTGTTGGGTTACCGACGCGTTGAAGATTTTGCATTAACTTACATACCTATGTAAGCCAATCTGGTAAATCAAAGATAAACTGTTGTTTATAAAAATATATCATTTGGTAATAAAAACATTACTTGAAATAACCTTTAACTCTTACTTACTTCCGCGTTTGAAGAAATACAAATAGACACAAGCATAACAACAAAAACATACAAAATAAATATTAGTTTTTAAAAAGAAATGGTTTGAGCTAATTTTAAAAGCTACATGTATCGAATTTATTGTTTTGTTCTATTTGCTTTATTTAGACTAGGTCCGCGCAATGTGTAACAACGTGTTTGCTACGAATGCCCCGCATCTGTTCGGTTGAAGTGCCTGACATATAACATACATATAATAGCACCTGTAAACTACCTAAGTATTTCAGGACTTCAGTCGTCTCAAGTACAAGTAATAGATTCCGGTAATTGTACTTCAATACCCCGTTATTAGTACTTAAAAAAGGCAAGTACTTGTTTTTTTAGGTACTTAAGTACTTCAGTAATACTTCAAGTACTTTAAACCCATTGAAAAATGTTTGATGGGCAAGTTTTGCTTTTGGGAAAATATCGAACTCGAGATTATGATCAAAGTTGACATTACGTTTATAGAGAACACGCAAAAAGTGGGACCCGCAATTACGGATGTCTGTCTGTATCTCTGTACCTCGAATCACAGCATTAACAGCTGAAGCGATTTTCTTCAAACTTGGTATTTAAGTTTCTTCGGTGATTCACTTGAGGAGAAATTGAAATTATTTATATCGGAAACGGCTCTAACGATTTAAAAAAAAAAATAAAGTGTGCTTTTATGGACATGGACTACATTTTGGTCAAAAGAATTTTAAAAAAAATGTTATTTAGGGTACCTCTTATAAACCGGCTATGACACTTCGTCAGCAATATACAGAAGGGGCAAAACGTCAGTATTAAAATTATTCGAAAAAAAAAAGATTTGACTGACTGCGCTAAAGAAATTGATTCCAGACCTCAAACAATAATTACGGAAGGAATTCGCTTTCTTCCTGTAGTTTATGGAGAATGGAGCTCCAAAAAAATTACTTCCATTAATAAATACCGATACTTAACTTTTGTAAAAATACGCGAAACAAGAAACAAGTACAACTATCATGTCTTCCTCCAACATCAGCATCCAAGGGGTGGCCGTGGCGCGATGGATGTGTGCTCGCCTGTCAACCTCATGATCACAGGTTCGATCCCTGCCGTGTCGTCTATGTCGCTTTAATTCCATTAAAAACCTTCTAAAAATTGTCATCAATGGGTTGCTGGTTTACTCATTACATGTTGTTCAGGCATAACACTAACAACATGTAATTGAGTTAAATTAGTATACCCAACAAGGATGAACACGAATAAAATAATGTGAATTATAAGCGACATAGAAATAAAACACGGCATTTCTCCGCTTTAGCTCAGCCGCCATCCCTGGAGATAAAAATATCTGAGACAACCACCAACAGTCTCAGAACATCGTGCCACACATCTTTCCTATCCTTCTTTCTCTTCATTAACTTCACGCCCGCGCTGTGTTGAAACATTTAAAGGGTAATCATAATCCCCTTAGCGAAAAAAAAAAAAAAAAATCTGCTATTCAACACTTGTATCGAGTATACTATCAAGTTCAAACAGGGCTAGACAATCAACTGAACCCAGAAGACTGGGGTTGGAAATTGATAGATAATACTCTGGAACCGATTAAAACTTTACTCCCACCTGCTCCAGAAAAACTCCTCAACACTATTTTTTGCAATTGCAAAAAGGTTGTAGTGTAGTGCCAAATGTGGCTGTTAAAAAGTCGGGTTGTTGTGTTCTCCAGCGTCTACCAATTGCCAAGGTCAGTCTTGCTCAAAGGTCCAGTTGAGTACAATAGAAGAAGATTCCTGAGATTTTAATGAAGAGACCAATAACTCAGCCACATTTGAACAATTTATGAACATCCAGCAAGAGGAAGAGGAAGAAGAAGAAATCGAAGAAGACATCCCAAGTAACATTTTTCATCTCATAAGATGCTCCAAGAGTTCAACTAGATTACACTGAAAAAACGAGCGTACGTTAAAACAATGAATACCTGTTCATCAATAGCAGTTCATTGTTTTAACGTACAAATTCATTGGTTCAGCGTACAAAATCATTAATAACACATTGTCTTTAATGTTGAGTTCATCGTTTTAATGTAAACGCGTTTATTAATCGCATTTCATACAAAATGTTTTTAGTCTTTGTATTTAATCACGACATTCATTACCTAATGTTCTCAATTCGTAAAAAAAATGCTCGATTTGTACATTGATTTATTGAAAGTATACATTGTTTAATGTAAATATTGTTAATTACTTCGAAAATCATACTGTTTCTTGTATTAATAAACTAATTCGTTATTTAATGACACATTTACATTATTTAACTAAAAAAAGTTCATTAATTAATGAAAATAATTCATAATTTGTTTTTTAGTCGTGCATTGAATAATAAAAGCTTTCATTATTTAAGGTAAGTATAGTACATCAATTCCAAGATAAGGGCATTGATTTTTATTAATGAACCGCTTCATTATTTAATGGAAAAAATACATTATTTTCATGAAAAAAGTTCATTAATTAATGAAAATAATTCATAATTTGTTTTTTAGCCCTGCATTGAATAATGAAAGCTTTCATTATTTAAGGAAAGTATTGTACATCAATTCCAAGATAAGGGCATTTATTTTATTAATGATCCGCTTCATTATTTAATGAAAAAAATACATTATTTTCATGAAAAAAGTTCATTAATTAATGAAAATAGTTCATAATTTGTTTTTTAGCCCTGCATTGAATAATGAAAGCTTTCATTATTTAAGGAAAGTATTGTACATCAATTCCAAAATAAGGGCATTCATTTTATTAATGAACCGCTTCATTATTTAATGAAAAATAAACATTACTTTCATGAAAAAAGTTCATTAATTAATGAAAACAGTTCATAATTTGTTTTTTAGCCCTGCATTGAATAATGAAAGCTTTCATTATTTAAGGTAAGTATTGTACATCAATTTCAAGATAAGGGCAATAATTTTATTAAAGAACCGCTTATTATTTAATGAAAAAAATACATTATTTTCATGAAAAATGTTCATTAATTAATGAAAATAAGTCATAATTTGTTTTTTAGCCCTGCATTGAATAATGAAAGCTTTCATTATTTAAGGAAAGTATTGTACATCAATTCCAAAATAAGGGCATTAATTTTATTAATGAACCGCTTCATTATTTAATGAAAATTATACATTACTTTCATGAAAAAAGTTCATTAATTAATGAAAACAGTTCATAATTTGTTTTTTAGCCCTGCATTTAATAATGAAAGCTTTCATTATTTAAGGTAAGTATTGTACATCAATTTCAAGATAAGGGCATTCATTTTATTAATGAACCGCTTCCTTATTTAACAAAAAAAAATCATTATTTTCATGAAAAAAGTTCATTAATTAATGAAAATAATTCCCAATATGTTTTTTAGTCCTGCATTGATTAATGAATGCTTCCATTATTTAAAGTTAGTATTGTACATTAATCTCAGTCATTTTATAAATTCTTTATTTGATGTAAAATTTACATTATCTTCATGAACAATATTCATCAATTATTGAAAATAATTAGTATTTTTTTCTGACTATATGGATTAAGTCTGCGTACACACTCTTCACTGATTTGATACTCTGCTCACACTAAACCGAAATTTGAGATTTCAGCAGAAAAGTCTTGAGATAACAAATTGGCGGAACAAGATTTAACAGAGTCCACACCAAAACTCATGATAGTTTGCTCGTTATCAGCAAAAATAAATATTCTGAATAATAATTTTACGTTTTTTATTCAATGGAATATTCGTGACAAATCTCTCTGTTGTTTTTTATTCATTCAAGAATATTTTTCGAGTGACCGCTTTTAAATCCTTATTCCTCTTTCAGTTTGTTGGAATGCTTTTAAAAACACAGCAGTTTTTAGTAAAAATAATTTTTGTTCAAGTTAAAATGAACTATTTTTTTTATTTTACCTTTTTAATTCGCTGTTGAAATTTGAAAATAAAATGAAAATAATATGTGCCTATACAAAAATAATCGAACTGGAAATCCTGCAAAACTAATACCAATCTGCACCAATGATAGTATATTTTCATTTAACCGCAAGTTAGTTTGTTGCTCTATTTGAATTCATAAGCGGTCATATTAAATAGTGTTTTATAAAAAATATATGCGAAAAAAATGTAAGAAAATAATATCCACGCATCAACTTTCTACATTCAAAACATTTTGCTAAAAGTAAGTATAGAGTTCTGGTTTATGTTTGTTTGACAAATCCATATCTTAAATGACAAATCAAACACAATTTTCTTATCCATGTTTATTCTTCAATTTTCCAAAAGCTTTAAAAGGAGTTTAGTCTTTCTTCTTTCTTCTTTCTTCTTCTTAACTTCGCAATTTTCTATCTTTGCTTCTCTTTTGATATCTTTTCGATTGCACAGGCGATTTTTAATAAAATGTTATTCTCTCCTAGACCGATGAGACAAGGACATATCGACAAAGAAACTTACGGCAATCAAACTATTTTTTCATGAAAAATCACGGGATGAAACTATCGCATTAGTGTTGATACTTTAAAACCAGATATATGTACATCGTTCAAATGCATGAGAAACACGTGAAAAATTCACAATCTTTTCATTTTCCTTCAATCTATCTTACTGTGTTGAAATAGTAAGGGTATTCATGAAACAAGATAATTTTCCACTTTGTAGAAAGATATAACTTTGCGCAACATGTTTTCATGAACACCCCCTAAAAAATACTTGCGCAAATGTGGGAAATATTTTATGAAATATCAAATTAAAAGTCAAAATGCATATTTCTTTAGTTTATTAGGTTTATTTCTTCACTTTCCGTATCAAATTCTTGAGATAATTTTATCATATTTGCAGAAAGTTTTTCCCATAGAAATTTTGACAGCTCGTTTTTGCAGAGATAAAATTATCTGGTTTCCGAGGTTTATCAGGGTTTTCCGTGCTTACATGAATACCTTTAGTGTAAATGCAAGATTGACGATTGATCAAGCATCAATTCATTTGTGTATAGTACGTTGAAATAGTGTAAATGCAAGATTAATGATTGATCAAGCATTTATTAGTTAATTTAATCAGAGCACCACTTAAGCACTGATTGTAATAATAAAACAGTAACACAAACACAAATTGTATGATGAAATAAACGGACAAAATAAAACAAATCACTCGGATAAAATTAAAAAAATCTCAAAGAAATTCGAAAGAACACAATTTTGCAAAAAAAATAACGTCTTCTCACCATACTATAGATGTAAAATTAAAAGATTGAAGACTCATGCTTGATGTGTGTATATGCAACATCAACCGGAATTTACTAACAGACTTGCACGTGCTTGTCATGCATTTGAACAATTTATATCTTAAGTAATGTATCTCAATTTAAAATTAATTTGATAGGCGAACGTTTCGTTGTGGCGCTGGCTTATGGAAGCCCAAATTCCTAAAATTCGCAGTTTGAATTGCATCATTTATAAGAGAGTCCCTGAACACCAGCGTGTCCCGTCTTTGTATGAAGAAAAAAAAGTCTCGATTTTTTTATCGAAAGGGGTTACAGAAGTTGCGTAAGAACAAGTAGAATCTGAATAAGTACTTACATACTTTTTGATTTGGGCATGACTTTTGTGCTCTACCGCGGCTTAAAGATCTTAAAATATAGGTTTTTACTTACTTTACTCATGTGTCATGTCCAAATCAAAAAGTAAGTACTTATTCAGATTCTACTTGTTAATACGCAACTTCTGTAAACCCTTTCGATAAAAAAATCGAGAAATTTTGTTTTTTCATACAACGAGTTTCTTACCTTATTTTAAGATCTTTAAGCCGCGGTAGAGCCCAAAAGTTATGTTCAAATCAAAAAGTAAGTACTTATTCAGATTCTACTCGTTAATACGCAACTTTTTATATCTCTTTCGATAAAAAATTCGAGAAATTTTTTTTCTTCATACAACGATGGGACAACCTAACACTCATGAACACCGTCTACGACCCTTTTAATATTGGTTGTTTTTATTCTGGTGTCGCACGACAGCTTGTACCTGAAATCAACTAGGTAGAAAGGTACACGACAGTAAAGATTAAATCATAAAGATTGGAATGAAATTTCCTGTTTCACTTCCAAACTACTCCATTTAATAATATTTCGTAAATTTATAATTTGTTCTTGTGCAACAAAAACGAACAGAAGTGAAAACCACAAAGTGTATGCACGACTTTACTCAACTGCAGAAAGAAAACAACCAATCTAAACAGGGTCTTAGGGTAATTACTATATGTTTATATGCGAAATCGAAAGATCGAAATGGAATTTGGAGAGAGGGATAGCCATAATTTGATTCACCTCGACTGAGCGAGCGCAATAGAATCAAACGATGCTGATTTCAACTCGACCTAGGTTTACAAGGTAGTAACTTATGAACGCTTATCAAACAACGTATACACACCATTAAACAATGTTTTTTTCGCGTTAAATTATGAACAGATACATTAAAACCCAAGCGTCCTTTCCTTTGGTATACACACATGCGAATAAATCAGCCATTGATTTAGTCGGTCAGTGTGTTTTGCTAAGTGCGGTTTTGTTTCGTGTTTGTGCGGTTCTTTAAATTCATTTAAAATAAATAAATTTTATCTTAAAAGTACATAAAGTTTGTACCATCATATAAATAATTTTAAACGAATCAATTATACAAAATATTTCTCCCCTTTTTGTGAAATTGGTAAGTAATCGATTTATATTTTATAATTCCATATCCCCACATACATATACATATATATATCTATTTGGTGCAGTGAATTTTTGTTTTTATACAATTCTTTTGGAGGTTGTCAGGCCAAAAGTTTCCACTTTCTATATATTTATTGAAAGATATTATCTTCATTTATAATTTTAATAATGCAAGATATAAATGTTCTGTTCAAAGTCATCAAAAAACAAGCTTGCACATTAACGTACTTGTGCATTAATTGATAAAAAAAAAAACATTTTTGATGAACCAAACAAAGCATCTTCTCATTCCATTAATGAACATAAGTTCTTACTTTACGTAAACAAATATTAAACTAGTAATAAATACATTAAACAATGTACTTTTCCCTTGAACAACAAGCATACAGCATTGAACCAATATTTATTTTGCATTAAATTGTGCATAGGTACATTTAAAGCCAAGCGTCCTTTGAAAGACAAGCAAATCAATAAGCTATTGATTTATTCGTTCATTGTCTTTTGTTGAAGGCGGTTGTCTGGATCTAGGAGTTTATTATAAAATTAAAAACTTAAATTTATTCTTGAAAGTACATAAAAAGGTACCATCATAAATATAATTTTTAATATATCTTTTAAACGAATTAATTAACGGTACTATATAGCTAATTGCGAAATTTTGTAAGTCATTGATTCATATTTCATAATTTCATTTAATTTTCAATTCAGTGAACTTTTGTTCTTCAATATAGTTTTAATGATAGTTATTATAATTTTAACTTTGGACTTATAGGTGTAGGCAAGTTAATCATTCGGAAAAAAATCGAACTCGAGATTTTGATCAAAATTAACATTGCGATGATAGCGAAGACGAATAAAGTCTGTTCGACTGCAGCCTAAACGGCTCGACCAATTTTCATCAAACTTGGTAAATAATATTCTAAAATTCTAAAATTTTTTTTTGTCAAAAGCTTTTCCACAAATAAAAAAAAATTCATTTAGTTCAATTTTTCTTCAGAAAAATGGTTCAAACAATTTCATTTATTTATTTTTTTTTTTCAGAAATTAACTATATAAAAAAAATATAACTATTTTTTTTTGTTTTTTGATTTTTTTTTTTAAACGATTTTGTTTATGCTTATGTTTTCTAAAAGTTAGAATAGTATTGAATAGAATATTAAATTTTCAAATAAACCCTTTTTGGATTTTTGTCTAAGACTGAATACATATTTCGAAAACCATGCTCGATTTTGTTAATCTTTAAAATTAAAAGTTTCTTAATACAATCAACAAGATATGAGAAAATAACTTTACGAAAATCGTATTTTTCTCGAAATATAATATAATATAATTTTTTTTATGGCTTATAATTTAATAATTTTTTTAATTTCTTACTATCGCCATAACGGATTTTAATGATATTTTTTTTAATAGAAAAGCTTCTTAAAAGTTTGAAAAACATTGCATATCAAAACTTAAAAAAAAAATGTTTGAATCTTGGAAACTACAAAATCATTTTAATTTTTGGAAAATTCGATATCTTTAAAACGGGTCAGTATTTTTTTTGGCAATTTAATTTTTATTCGTACAGTAATACAAACTTTTAGTTGATGCACTAAATTTTTCCTTAGAAATGTTTTAAAAATTTTGTATATAAAAGATTATTTTTTAAGAAACCATGGCACATGGTATTCTATTTTTAGCTCGAACTAATAAGAGAATTGTTTGAATCATTTAAAATTTTTAGTTTTTTTAGATAAGAGTCATCTCGTGCGACCTAGTCGTGCATTTTATTTTGTTTAAAGTCATATACAATGAACACAGCTTTAAACTAATGTGTTTTTTGTTGATTAATAGCCGTGTTTTTTTGAAAAAGTTATCCCTAGTACAGTAGGATTTTATATGAATAACAAATACAACATCCACAGAAGGATCACTGCCGATACTCGAATAAACTTCAAATCTTTATCCGCAGCAGGATTTCACTTCTCCTTTTATCGGCAGTGATCCTACTGCGGATGTTGTATTTGTTATTCATATAAAATCCTACTGTGCTACGGATAACTTTTACAAAAAAAAAACACGTCTAATGTAACATTGATATTAAATTTTAAATTAAAAGTAATAATAATATATTTTGATTGTAATATTTTGAAACTATTCTTAAAATTTTTCTTTGATATTTTTTGAAAATTTGCTTATGCAATTTTGTTCTGTTTAAAATTTTGAAATAACTTAAACACGAGATAAATTCTAAACATGTTTTTAGTCTTAGAATTGACGCAACAAAGTTGGTAAGCTAATAGGAAGACATATAATACAGATGAGTATCAGAACACTTTTGCCTTTTTTATAGTTCCACATAATGTAGCCCATAGCTTTTTAGCCATTGGTTTTTCAAAAATTAAAGTAAAAGATAATTAATATAGACACGTGATCTCCCTTTTATTATGTTAAAAGTTAATCTTCCATTGGAAAACTGCTTCTCAAGTAACTCAAGTCCATTTCATTTTCAGGGTTTCGCTTAACTCAGAGTTTACTTAGTATTGAATAACTGGCATTTAATTTTTACTATCCCGGGAGCATTTCTTTAAAAAAATGTTCACCGAACGAAAAAATGTAAAGTATTATTATTCGTTATAAATAATAATGAGATATTTTTTGTAGGTACACCATGATCTGTTACTTGTGTAAAAATAATTTTAAAACCATCGAACTTCTTATTCTTCATTTTAAAAGAATACATGATCTTAAGACAAGAAGCACATTTAGATGTATTGAACAGTCTTGTTATCAAGTATTTCAAGATTTAGGAAGCTTCAAAAGACATGCGATACGAAAACATGCTAGCAAACTTGATAAAGAAATTGATATAAACAAAAACGTAACAGAAATTCCTGATAAATCGAACAGTACTTCTTCCGAAAGAAAAATGTTACAAGAAAAGGAAAGCGGTTTTGATAAAATAACAGAACATTATCAGGAAGAATACGATCTTAAACTTGAGTTGGATAGTTTTTTCAAATCTGCAGTAAAATTGTCATTAAAATTGCATTCGAATAACAACTTTAATAGAAAAGATGTATATGAAATACAAAAGAGCGTAAAAGAGTGTATCACAGATCCATTGTTAGAACTTTTCAAATCATTTTCTACACACAAATTAAATAAAGTTTGTCCAGAATTACATAACGAAATAATAAATATAGTATCGAAATGCAGAAATCCGTTCAAAATTTCAAATACTGATCATTTGCTGTTTAAATGGCTGAAAGATGAACAATTTTTAGAAGACACGCAAGAATTTACCATAGAAAGAGCTGTTGAAACAGTTTTTCATAATGGAAGTCTTGTATATGATGAACAAAATGTGACTGGCATAGTTATGCCATTGCGCTTTCAATTTTGTAAAATATTTGAACAGAAGGGTTACTTAAATGATACTCTGGAAACTATGAATAAATATTATACAGATTCTCGAGTTTCCAATTTTGTTCAAGGAGAACTATGGAAACAAAAAATCAAACTATATGCTGGAAAGAAACTCATTCCGTATTTTTTATATAACGACGAATTTGAAATAAACAATCCTCTAGGATCTCATAGTGGGCAACATTCTGTAAGTAATATATATTACTCTTTTCCATGCTTACCTATAAAGGAATCCAAGCTAGAAAATGTTTATTTAGGAGCAGTTATTAAATCAAAGGACGTAAAATTGTTTGGGAATGAGAAATGTTGGAAAAGTTTAATTGAAACTTTATTCGATCTAGAAGTAAACGGAGTTGATATTGTGAATGAAGACGGTACCCAGCATGTACATTTCATTTTAGGATTGATACTTGGAGATAATTTGGGGTTAAATTCCTTTTTAAACTTTAATAGATCATTTGTGAGTAATAGTTTTTGCAGGTTTTGCAAAATGCATAAACTTGAAACTCATAATGCATGCGTTGAAAAGGAAAATTTAATGCGTAATCGAACTAACTATGCAGAGGATATTGAAACTGACGAAGCTTCAGAAAGCGGAATCAGAAGAGAATCATTATTAAACACAATACCAACTTTTCATGTTGCCGAGAACTATAGCGTGGACGTAATGCATGATCTTTTTGAGGGAGCTTGCCACTATAATATATGCCATGCAATTATTTATTTTACACAGACAGCCAAATATTTTAACCTTGAAGTTTTAAACTCAAGAAAGCGAACCTTTGATTATGGTCCTATTGAAATTGATAACTTCTCAGGCGAAATAACAACAGCGCATTTAACAAAAAAAAAATTAAGAATGTCAGCAAGAGAAATGAAAACTTTTATGTATTGCTTTCCAATTATGGTTGGCGATTATATTCCTGATGATGATTGTGTTTGGAAGTTTGTTATAAATTTCCTTGAAATAATTGACATGATCCTTTGCTTTGAAGTAAACTCAGATTTTGTGTCTCTTCTGAGGAACAAAATAAAAATACATAACCAGGAATATGTTCAGCTTTTCAATGATACGCTCAAACCAAAACACCACAACCTAATTCATTATCCAACTGTTATCAAAATGTCTGGGCCTCTAAAAACTTTTTGGTGTTTCAAATACGAGGCCAAGCATAGGCAATTTAAAGTATATTCGAACGCAACAACATCACGTAAAAATATTTGCTTGACATTGGCAAAAAAGTATCAGCTTCAATTTGCTTTTTCTTTACTGGAATCAAAGTGCAATAATAATTCTAGTGTTATATTTAAGGAATCAGACAAAACGAAAAGTTCCTACAACAATATTATATGCACGATATTAAAAAAGAGTAACCAATCTATACAATCATATGAAGAAGTAAAATTTAACGGATATCAATATAAAAATGGGTTTTACATAGCTGTTTTAAAGGACGATATTGAATTGTATATAATTTTAAATATTTTTCGTACTGAAAATTCTTCAGTTTTATTATTTTGTCAGAAACTAAATTCCATACAATACAATCCACATTTTTTGGCCTATGATATTTCAACAAATTCGTTTGGAGATTTTTCAATCATATGTATCCATGATGTTATAGGACCTCCTATTACTTTAATTAAAACGCCGAGAGGAAGAAATATGCTAAAAATTAAAGATTATTACTTTCCAAGTCGTAAATAAATTCTCACTTTATTACTTTCATAAGTTCTAAACGTAATGGACACAGATGCAGAAGCCGATGACTGTCAAATTAATTTGACAGATATTGAATTTGAAGATGGAAATGGGAATGACGATGGCGATATCATCGTTATTAATATTGGCGCTGATGAAACCAATAGTGGACCAGAGTATCTTCAAAACACTCTAGATCATCAAAAAGAAGAGTTAATAGCATTACTCAATAGCTGGGAATTGAGTTTTTTGGCTGATGTTTTAATACGTAAGAATATTTTCTATGTGTATATTTACATGTTCTTAAAATTATTTTATTTAAATAAATAAAAAATGCTTTTAATTACTTAATTTTTATAGAAAAAGAAGTATGGGTATCTGTTCTAAAGGTCATCAAAGTATGGCATATTCCAATGATCCTGAAAGATTTTGCCGATGGAATTAAAATTGTGTTTGAAGATCAGTTGGAAAAGTGGCGAAACTTCATCGGCTTGCCTCTTATAAATAACTTCGGTATTCAAAATTCCTTATTACTATCATCACCAGTAAGTAGAAGTAGTTCTTCAATGGCTATGCATTCCAACAGAAATACTCCATACTTTTCACCGAGCATCCCTAGCACCGTTCAGTCTCCAGCATCTTCTCCTACATCTAGTTCATCAAATAAAAAAAGGATAACATCAAGCGATGTCCTTAATAATACAATAAAAGGTAAATTATTAACAGAGTTCTACGAACAGAAAAATAAATTTGGAGAAGAACAAAGAGCAATGCTAGTGAATGCAATTGTTTTTATTTTGAAGAACAAAATGTAAGACTGGACCTGAGAACAAGTTATGACATCGAGCAGGAAATCGTTGAACGATTTCCAACGGAAATTCTGGTAATACAATTGAATTATATTTTATGCTATATCCATAACAACTATATCCTACATTATTTGCGGTTTTTTGGATGTGGAATAGGCCCACTTTTGAAAAAAAAAAAGTTAAGTTCGATAATTTTATTAATCATATATTCAATAGAGCAATAATTCCATTCGGCTCTGAAAAACCGTTAATTTTCATTAATATTAACATGTTTACTTAGGTAAAAGAAAAAAATGAACCTATCCCGCTCTCAAAAATGACGCCTAAAATATCTTTGAAAGGAATAGGGAAACAACGATTACAAGTCAATTTGTTTCAAAGATACTTAAATTTTTTATAGTTATATAATGATTACCCGAAAAAATGAGGCATACATAGTAACACATAAACAAAGTATAAGTTGAACGAAAAAAAAAACCTTAACTTATCGCCTACATTCGGCAATTTAATATATAAGTTTGAATAGGTTTCTCTAAAAATACTTTTCTGTTAACTAAAATCGTTCTTTCTTATAAATCGATCTATATGTTAATCGTTTATTTCTTAATATGTTATTTGTTTGAATAATACCACAAATATAATCTTATCCCTCCTGCTTGATAGGAATACTATAGGACGTGTAAAAGGGGAAAAATTTATAACAAATTCAGCAATCTGAAATCCTGTTTAAGAACAACTGCTTCAAGTCCTTCAAGTTCAAAAATTAACGAAAAATCTGAAGGAAAATTACTTAGTAAGTCCAACTTATTTCTTGCCTTTTTATTGTTTTTAAATTCCTCGGCACTAACCACTTATTTAGAAAAAAAGGATTTCTCTCAATAAAACATAAAATTGAAACTTTATATTTTTATTCTTTGAACTTCATAGATTTTTGGATAATTTAGAGATAAAAACCTGCTGAGTATAACAAATTGATACTTAGTATTACTTTTGTGTATAAGTTCTTACAAAATTTTGTTTTATAGTAATGTGGTTAACGCAGAAATGGGACTTTAAAACAATAAAAATATTACACTTGTAATTTATTGGCATATTGACTGCATGGATGTAATACATTTTAGTTTTATCAGTAGATTACATGAGATTACTTGGTCTTGTTTTTATAAAAAATATCAATAGAAATATTGAAAATGAAAACACTACACACAAAAATTAAGAAAACAAAGTTTTTTCAGGTTGTTTTTATTGTTTAATGGTCAAATTAAGATTTTTCTTAAAAAATGTTGTTTGAATCAATCAATTGAATTTGTCAAATAATTTTTATATTCAGATTTAATTTTTGTTGGTGTTCTGCGATTTTTATTGTGATATTGAATCAACAAGATCTCTGCATCAAATCATGTCATAGAAAATTGACCCTTCGTGAAAAAATAGTAGGAAACGCTTCCTTAAATATACTTTAAAAGATTTCCAAGAAACTTTCGTTGTTATCGCAAAGTCCATCCAAGAATTAGAAGATCACTTACAGCATCTCTGGCAAAATCAGAAAGCGTCCAGCCGTTCATAATTATTGCTGTTGGTATAGAATCAAAAACTTATTTTCAGAATTTCTACGTTTATTTTGATGAAGTAAAGTTTTCTTTTAAATGCTGTATTCAAACTATGAGAACTTGTTTCACAAATTTTGTCCTGTTTTCTCAACTTTACGAAGAATTTTGAATTCTATTATAATTGAAAACTATTACGAGTATTGATAAAAAATAACAAATCAATTTGCGTAAGATTTTTCATTACAATGGACCATACACATTTTCCTATTAAGATGGAATTTCAGGGCTTATTAAAAAACAAACTTAATGATGATTGTGATAAGAATATTTTTTCTTAGTACCTTTAAAGGTGACCAAATCTGAAGAAAAAAGAAATAATGTTACAAATTCTTTTTAAAAAAGACAGTCTTAAAAAAATAAAACATCATTAATGAAACATATCACTTTGCAATATATTTTTTTTTTTTTTTATTAATAAATATTGAAATATTCCAGTTCCAGAAACAAATGCTGAGGAGTACATAAAATCTTTGAAATTTGACCATTTAAGCTCAGAGGAATTTGACAGATATTGGCAGGCCTGTACAAAATACCGTTTAAATGAATTGAGTAGTTCCGATTCAACGAAAAATACGCTGGAAAAATGGCCGCAGTACAAATTGCCCCAAGGTCATAGATTGGTAATGTTAATAACAAATAGTAGACAAACAATTTGATTTGGCAAACTACAAACACTTGTTTTTAGTTTGACCAATTTGACTATAGATCCAGCATTATTTTCATTTATTATAAGTCAGAATCATAATATTTCCATTTCAAATATTATTTGAATAATAACTTTATTGATAAAATTAATAATCACTAGGTTGATATGGACTTTAAAGCGTTGTTCAACACTACCTATTCCCTCGTAGACAACTGGAATGACAATTATGAGAAGATATATAGATTTTTGTCAACAGAGCATCACATTAAGGACAGAGAATCTGTTAAACTTCTTAGTTGCATAAAGGACACCGACATAAATGAAAGTAAGTATTAAAATCATTTAATTCCATCTAAAAGTCCGCCTACTAAAACACGAATTATTTTTTTTCTCTCAAAACTTATTTTGTTCAGTTTTAATCTAATCAAATTTCTATTTTGGTAGACATTTCTTAGGAATTGTTATCTCAAATAATACATTTAGTTTCAAATTGACTAATAATATTTTTAAAAGTGAAGTTCTCATATTTTGGTTCAATTCTACTCTTACTTTTATTACAAAAATTTTAAATTTTAAATATAAAATTTGTATCACTCCAGTATTGGGTGTGAATGTTACAAAGCTAAGTAATATAAAAAAACATGAAATATATTTGAAAAACAAATGCAACAAACAATTTAACCAAAAGTTAAAGACTTATTTTCAAAAATAAAAACTTTGTTTTCGATTATCTCGAAACTGTAAAAAGTGAATTGAGTCGCTATTGATTTTAGTAGAAACAAAATTTTATTTTACTGAAAAAAAATCCTCTTTAACTACAATAACATCAATAAGATTTTGGGAAAATAAAGTTTTGCTTTAATTCTTTATTATAACTAAATATAATTTGTAATAATTGATTATTGTTTTCTATAAATGAAATTTTCATTATATTTTCAGATAGTCGAAATGCAATTGTATTCACGTGCCTTCACGCATATTTGGTGCCTAACCAAAAAGCGCTTACGAAGGAACAAATTGGTAGAAAAAGCTACCTTAAATATACAATTAAGGATTCGCAAGAAGCCTTTATTTTTACGGCAACGTCCATCCAGGAGGTAGAAGATCACCTGCAGCATCTTCAGCAAAGATTACAAAGCGTACAGCCATTCATAATAGCAGTTGGGGAATCAAAATCAAACCTTCAGGATTTTTATGTTTATTTTGATGGGGTCAAATTTGCTTTTAAATGCCTTGTTCGGGCTGTCGACGTTTGTTTTAAAATTTTTCATCTTTTTAACTTAGAATATCCTGTAGCATGTTCAATATTAGTTTCATATATTAGTTTCAGCATTAAACGAGTCGACTTAAACTTTAAATATTTTTATAATTCTTGTCATTCAACATAATTTTCTTAAGCACTTGTAACACTTAACCTAGCTTTAATCTACAAAATCTTTTGTACCACTTAACAATTTCAGAGCATAAATAAATACCATAACAAGATACAAAAATTTGTCATTATATGAACTAACTTCTTTCGGACCATTTTCAGAGTTTTTTTTTCAGAATTCGTGGAATGAGTTTACTCCAAGACAAGCTGAGGTAAGCTTTGAAAAAATACTTAGAAAATTGAATGTATTGATTGGCTATATTTAATTTACATAACATTGCTCATTGATTAGTATTATTTAACTTTTAATTAAAGTAAATTTCAGCGGGCCAATCAATAGAATTCGTTTTCTAAGCATCAGCAGATGAGAACATGATATAGATCAATGTATAGACGACATCAAAGCAAAAATATCATACATTAAATAATGAATGGTATACGTTATTTAGGGAAAAAAATACATTGGAATAATACATTAAACAACGTATTTGGTACGTTAATTTCAATGTATAAAGGACATTAAAGCAATGAATGTTGAACATTCTTTAATGTATAATTATACATAAGATAACGAATTTGATACGTTAGTTAATAAACGGTATACATGGTTTCAATGTATAGGTTACATTAAAATAATGAATGCTATACATTCAATAATGAATATTATACGTAAAATAACGCATTTGGTGCGTTAATTTATAAACGGCATACATGGTTTCAATGTATAGGTTACATTAAAGTAATGAATGCTATACATTCAATAATGAATATTATACGTAAAATAACGCATTTGGTGCGTTAATTTATAAACGGCATACATGGTTTCAATGTATAGGTTACATTAAAGTAATGAATGCTATACATTCAATAATGAATATTATACGTAAAATAACGCATTTGGTACGTTAATTTATAAACGGTATACATGGTTTCAATGTATAGGTATCATTGAATTAATGAAAATTGTACATTCAACAATAAATACTATACATACAATTACGCTATTTATACGTTATTTTATGAATCAGATACATTGGATAAATATTTGGATGACATTAAAGCAATGAATACTTTGCATTAAATAACTAATTGTGTACATTGATTAATGAATGAGATACATTACTTTAATGCTTAGGAAACATGAATTTATAGGAATTTGTACATTAAACAATGAATTCCATACGTTGTTCGATGTACAAGGTACATTGTAAATAATGTATTTGATACTTTCTATAATGAACAAAAAACATTATTTAAAGATAAATTTCATTAATGCCCGTATTATATACTCTTGTTTTATGTGGATAAATACATAGTTATTAATGCACAGCTTCATTAATTAATGAACGAATTCATTTAATGATGAAGAAAACATTATTTAATACAAGACGTTGATAAATAATGATCGAGCATACGTTAAAACAATGTACTTTTACATCGGCTGAGAAATAATGTACAAATGCTGTTATTAATGCACTTTTTTATTAATACTACGTACCTTTTTGGTTCAGTGTAGTTAAGAGGAGCTAAAAGTAATCTTAAAGAATACTACGAGATTCTTTTAAAACTGTTAAAAGCCTTAAATGGCCTAGTTATGAGAGGCTCTTCCTACTCATAGTAGCAATAGAAGTTTCTTTATGGGATGACAGATGCACGTTTGTATTAAAATGGCACTTCTAAGGCTCTAATAGAGATTGGAAAAATCCTATTATGAGAAAGCGTCTCTTCCAATAAGAGGTTATAAAAAGAGAACAGAATATTTGTTAACTTAATAAAGAATGAAACAAAATGCTTTTTAAGTTTGTGTGTATACATGATTTGCTATGCCAACAAACTGTTAGGCTTGATATAGTATTTATTTTGTAAGTCTATCAACTATTACATATATTATAATGGCGATGCATGATATTTATTATTTGCACATATGGGAACCGAAATGTAAATGCGGTTGAAATTGTATCTACTAATTCTAACATTTTACTTCGAAAAAACACAAAGCCCCTTCAAAATAATGCATATTAAAATTATTTTATTTATAACTTTTATAGGAAATAGGGTTACCATATATTTCTTTCGTAAGCAAATAAAATCAAAATTAACTTTGAAATTTGTTTTGTTTTTAACTAGGTCATGGGTCATTTGCTTGTGAGAGTAAATAGGAAACAGGAAAGGTCAAATTTAATATAAAATATTCCAAATTACACACTGAGAGTCTTATGCTGCATTTACAAGAGTAATAAAATCTCATATTCTCTGTAATTTTCTACTATTACTCTTGTCACAAAAAATTACTACTCGTGTAATGCAACATAAAGAATACATTTTTTTGTTAATTTTGAATGAAAAGATAGTAGTAGCAATAAAATCCCAAATGTTAATGTATTTAGTTTAAATTGAAAAAAAGTTACACAATATATTTTATACTTTCTATGTAATCACAACAATGCTAAATGTAAACTTGAAAATGCAACCTAATGAATTTTAAGTCAGTGCTACAGCCAAGTTATTTTATCGAGATCATAATTTTTTAAGTTATGGTAACCCTCAAATGTACAGACACTACTTTGCTTGTGTATAGGAATATGGCTGCTGCTGACGCGACACTAACTCTTCTAGTAACATCTTTATTCTTTCTATAGGATCTTAGACGCTTCTTTATGATTTATGTGTACTTACGTGCGAGTGAGAGGAGAATGTTGACATCAGAAAACTGAAGTTTGTGAATAGTTGTGCTTGTTGCATTAAGGATCTTATTAGGATCTTACTGCAAAGCTTATATTCTTTGAACTCCAAATTGTTTCTTGATATAGGAGGATTAAAACTCAAATTCTTTTAGAATTTTCAAAGTGGTATACAAATAACTTTACTCTTAAATATGACTTGTTATGGGATTATTTGGGCATATTTAGAGCTCAGTTTTCAGAAAGGGATTCTTATAAGACTATAAGTTTTTATAATCTAACTACAAGAAGAGAAAATAGTTTTGCTATAAGATTTAAGTTCTTTTAAGCTGGAAAAGTGTTTAACTCTTTAAATAAAAGTGTTATGACATCCAGTTGAGTTTCATAACAAGATATTAATACTTTAGTATAGCAATGGGATATAAAAGAGTTGTATGAGAGTTTTTTTTTCAGATTTCAAGAGCTAAGCTCTGGAGAGTATGTTAGTTGGGATGATTGCTGAAGTAGACTTTCAAGAGTATGAATATGATTAAAATATCTAAAAAAATCAAAACAATAGTTAACCCAATAATCAATAGCAATAATCAATAATCATTAATCAATATCAATAATATTACCTTATTATCTAGAACTTGACGGGTATTGTTCCCTTAAATTATCTTAAAATTGTCATGACAATTAGTGGAGTAGGCCTACAGGGGAAACCACGGTAAAAAAAAACGCTCCGAGTACACTACCTCACAGGTGACGTGGAAATGTGTGAATATCATGTATAATTTGACTTTTAGAATCGCGATATCTCACGAATGGTAACTCTTAAGAAAAAAATTCTAAGGACCATTTTTGTAGGGAATTTTAAGATCTACAACTTTGGCAGAGGTTTTTTTGAGAAAACTTACCGTTTTCGAGAAAAATCCAAAAAACCTCAAATTTTTACCTTTGACCCCCATAACTTTTTTAGCACACATAGGATCGATGGGGATTTTTAAGACTTTATTTGTAGTGGTAAACCCCAGCTTTCCACCAATATTTGGTTTTCCATTATTTGACCACTATTATTATGTCTAAATTGACCGGACTATGTATACAAAATAATATTGTTTATGAAAATTTTCCAAGAAGTGTTTTTTTGATTTTTGAAAAATAAATTCTCTTATTGCCAGCAAAATGTCAAAGGTTATTTTTAACCGATCTGGAGTTCCTCAGAGAAGTCATTTTGGTTCCTATACTTTTCCTGCTTTTTTTATAAATGACCTGCCTTTGTGTATTATGAATTCAAAATGCTTATTTTAAGCTGATGACCTCAAGATTTTTAATTGTTTAAAGACCATTAATCATTCATTACCCTGTTAGATTTTTCAAAAGCTTTTGATTCAGTTAATCCTATTTTACTATGCAATAAATTAACTAAGTTTTTTAATTTCTCCGCATCTTCGATAAAGTTAATACACTCTTATCTTACTAGTCGTGTTCAATTAGTGTCTCATAACGGCTTTCAATCTGACTTTCTTTCCACCTATAAGGGTGTTCCCCAACGATCAATCCGTGGTCCTCTTTTATTTTCCCTTTACATAAACGACCTTTCGCAATGTATTTCACATTGTAATTTTCACATTCATGCTGATGACGTGCAGCTGTACCTCAACTTTCCAGAGACTTCCATAGAAGAAGCTTCGGCAAAAATTAACACAGATTTGTGTTCTGTACATAGCTGGGCTATTGAAAATGAACTTATATTAAATCCATGGAAGTCCAAGATTATTCCTATTGCTAGAAAACAAATGCAGTGCAGTCCACATATTTCACTTAACAACTCTCCAATCGAAATCGTAGGTTAGGTTAGGTTAGGTTAGGTTAAAGTGGCTGCTGACCGGAAAAGGTCAACACACTTAGACCAATATTTGGTCCGTTGTGATACCACAAGGATTTCAAAAATCACCCTTACTCGCTAAACCATTTTGCGCTAATAATGAAGCGTTTGAGACAGTGAATGTCGGAATTATTTAGATCACTAGGATCGTTATACTAGTAGTCTCCCAAGTGGAGTCTACGTCTTTGCGCTAGGGCAGGACAAGAACATAGAAGAGGTGAGGAACTGACTCCTCTTCTTCTTCATCCATGCAGCTTCTGCAAAAATCATTTGCAGGAACTCCAAGACGAGAAGCATATCTTCCTATTAGGCAGTGTCCAGTAAGGACACCTATAACGGAGCTAATATACATTCTACCAATAGAAATTAGTTGTTTTGAGCGTTTAGCATCAAACAATGGCCAAAATAAAAAACTTAGGAATCATTTTCAATAGTTCTCTCACATGGAATGACCACATAAACAGCGTGGTTTCAAAAATCTATGCAAATGTTTTATCGTTGACTAGAAGCTGTCTTATAGTATATAGCCCTTATAGTCCCAATTACCTATGAGTGTGAAATCTTTGCCAATTCCGACTCCGAATCTTTTAGAAAATTAAGTGTTGCAATTAATGCAGTTGCAAGATACGTTTTTAATCTTAGAAGATACGATCACGTCTCTGTTTTCACAAAACAAATACTTGGGTGTGATCTCCAAAGTTTTTATCCATCTTATCCATCTTCAGCAACCAACCTACTTATTTGATAAAATAGTGATCGCGCGATCTAGTCGGAGTCTTGTCTTAATACTCCCTATACATACATGTTTAATCTCGTGCAGGCAGTTTTTTGTTCCTGCCATTAGCCTTTGGAATAACTTACCCCTTGATATCAAACGGAAAACCGATCACAGAAAGAGTTTTTTATCGTCTTTGTTTTATTTCTTATTTCTTTCAACGTAATTGAAGTTTCTCCATAATATAAAGTTATATAATTGTAACCTAATTGCTGTTAAATTTTATTTTCATTATTGCTGTTGTGTTTCAAAATCTTGCTCATTGATATTTTTCTTTACTCCTGTATATGTCGCAACTCAAACTCCTGCTCAGTAGAACAATGGACGGTCCTAGAAGACTTATCCTTCTCTGACCACCGTATTATTGAATTTCATATCCCTAATGTGGAGCAACAGCCTAATTCTTTTAGAAACAATAGGCGTACAAACTGGGACCTCTATATTAGGGAAATTAGACAAAACTTAACCTTCTTTAACTCCAATCAGAACATGGAGCCGGAAAAACTCGATAGCGACACCGAGGAATTCACTAGAATTCTTCAAAATGCTTTCAACAAAAGCTGTCCGCTCATCAACATGATGAAGAAAAGTAAAAAACCACCTTGGTGGACAACCGAACTCAGTAAAATTAGGAAAGAAACCAGAAAACTTTTCAACGCTGCAAAGCGTACTAGGCAGGAAAATGACTGGGAACTTTTTAAAGCTAGCCAAAGAAAATTCAAGCATGAAACTCAAAGAGCTAAAAGAAACTCATGGAAAAAATTCTGCAGTGATATTGAGTGCACAAATAAATCAGCTAGACTGAGAAGGATACTCTCCAAGACTAACACGTCCATAGGATCTCTTAGGAGACCGGACGGTCACTGGTCAGAGTCATCCATGGAAAGTCTAGAAATTTTGATCCAGGCACACTTTCCTAGCTGCAAATTAAACAATTATCAAGAGACGGTCAATCCTCTCTCTGAACACGAAGTCCCGGGGGACATTATAACGGAAGATAGGCTACATTGGGCTATCAACTCCTTCTCCCCTTATAAATCTCCAGGGCTAGACGGCATATTTCCACTGATGCTTCAGAAAATTAATGACTTAATTATTCCGAAACTGAAAAACCTATACCTTAGAAGCCTAAAATGGGGTTATATTCCCCAAATATGGCGTAAGGCAAAGGTGGTTTTTATACCTAAAGCTGGAAAACCCAGCCACACAAATCCAAAGGACTTTAGACCTATCAGTCTCACTTCCTTTATGTTGAAAACCCTTGAACGACTGCTGGATATTCATATCCGTTGTAACTTGAATCCGGATTGCTTATCACCCTTTCAGCATGCATATACAAAAGGTAAAAGTGTAGATACGGCCTTACACCGTGCAGTAGGAACAATTGAGAAATCCCTCGCTGCCAAGGAATACACACTCGCGGCTTTCCTTGACATCGAGGGAGCTTTCAACAATGTTCAAAGCAATGCGGTTGAAAAGGCACTCTTAGACCTTAAAGTAAATACGACTATCGTTACATGGATCATGAACATGTTGGAAAACAGACAAATTCATAGTGAACTCAATAATGCTCATATTAATATGTACGCTTCAAGAGGAACTCCTCAAGGAGGGATACTTTCACCCCTTCTATGGACCTTAGTAATGAACGAGATTCTAATTAAACTACGCAGACGACTTAGCTCTCCTTGCTACAGGCAAATACCTAACCACAGTTAGTGAACAGCTAGAATCCGCACTCTCCAAAGTATGCAATTGGACAAAGAAGTGCGGACTTGCTGTGAATCCCCTAAAGACAGTAATGGTACTTTTCACCAATAGAAGGAAAATTCCAAATTTTAATAAACCGAGGCTAAATGGCATAATACTCGAATTATCCGATAGTGCCAAGTACCTCGGGGTAATCTTGGATAAAAAACTCAACTGGGGTCCCAACATACTTGATAGGTATAGTAAATCAATGACAGCACTATATACATGTAACAGGATCCTAGGAAGGAACTGGGGTCCCAATCCCAAAATAATTAAATGGATGTATACAGCAATTGTAAGACCCATCCTCACCCACGGCAACTTGGTTTGGTGGCGTGCCTTAGTTAAATCTAATCACCTTAAAACACTTACCAAGGTTCAAAGAATGGCATGTATGATGATCACGGGAGCCATGAAAACAACACCAACTGCAGGCTTAGAAGTTATTCTAAACCTCACTCCTCTCGACTTATTTGTACAAGAATCCGCGGCTAACACCGCCCTACGACTCAGTCAGACGAAGAGCTGGAGTTTAAACCCATTAGGTCACTCCCAAATCCTGACGAATTATGTTAGTACAAATACAACCACGGATTATATAACCCCAAAGTTAGACTTTGAAAGACCCTACAGCACCTACTTCCCCGACAGACAAGAATGGGAGAACAATATACCGCTCGTAGCTGAAACAACACACTCCATTTTCACAGATGGATCGAAAATGGATACTGGGGTTGGAGCAGGTTTCTTCTCAGAAAGCCTCAATCTTGCTTCCTACTTCAAACTCCCCGATCACAGTAGTGTTTTCCAAGCCGAGATCTTGGCAGTAAAGAATGCTGCAACACAGGTGTCAATGATGGCGCTATCACGATCTGATATCACCTTTTTCATTGACAGTCAAGCAGCGATAAAAGCACTCTCTGCCAATCTAACCAAGTCGAAGCTTGTTTCTTGCTGTCGCGAAGAGCTCAAGGTTCTTGGCTCGCAGCATAATGTTAGACTCTGCTGGGTCCCGGGACACAGTGGTATCCCAGGCAACGAAAAAGCTGACGAACTCGCTAGAAGGGGTTCGACACTTGAATTCTCTCTAATAGACCGCACAATCAACATCCCCCCATGTGCTATCAAGCAATACGTTGGCAGCATAACCAAGCGTAATTGCAATGCAAGATGGAGCCTCCTTGGCACATGCGGTATCACCAGGAGGCTGTGGCCTCAGTGGGACGAGAAAAAATCTAACTCAATCCTACTATTTAAGAAACCATCCATAAAATCTCTTATTAGTGTCATAACGGGTCACAACCTGTTAGGTTATCACAAGACTAAATTAGGACTTAGCACGGATGAGATATGTAGAGGCTGCGGCAGCGCCGACGAGGTCGAGGATACCACTCACTTCCTCTGCCACTGCCCAGCACTCAGTCACATAAGGAATAGGACTTTAGGATATTACTTCTTTGATGATCTAGAGGATCTCTCTAACTACCCTCTGAAACTAATCCTGAAATTTATTGAGACCACCAAATGGCTAGAACTCCCTGTTGACTCATAGGTTCTTTTATATATTACAGAACTTGTAATACTTCGGGCAGCACAATGGATCAAATATGATCTAAGTGGGACGAGAGCAAGATCAATCGTCGGCCCATATAACCTAACCTAACCTATATGTCGCTTAAAGGAGTAAATTCTTATGTATACAGAGAAGCAATTGTTATTAAATAAATAAATAAATAAAAATGACTGTAGCCTTCTTCAGGAGGATCTTAATAAAGTTTTTTAATTGGTGTAGTATTAATAGACTGCACTTTAATATTTCAAAATACATATTTTTCAAACTCTGAACTCATTAGATTTGATTTTAAAATGGATTTAGGCTTAATTTTTTTTATCAAAAAGTTAGCTTTGTACCTCATTATGATTATTTTATCTCGAAAGCCAATGATATGTTAGGATTTCTCAAAAGAAGATCTAAAGATTTTTTTGATCCTCACGCGTTGAAATCTATGTATACATCGTTAGTAAGATCTGTTTTGGAGTAGTGTTGCGTGATATGGAATCCATATTATGTTTGTTATAGTAAAAGAATTGAAAACATTTAGAAAAGATTTACACGTTATGCTATCGGAAAGCTGGATTGGGATTTCGCCGGCTCTTATAATGGCCGCTGTAATCTTTTCGGGTTAATGAATCTTCAATCTAGAAGAAAATATTTTTTAATAATGCTTTCTAGAGATACTATTATGAACCATTTTGTATGTCCTATTCTTTCTCTTTTTTATATTTATGCACCAGAAAGATCTATAAGATCCAACTCAACTCCATTTACAATGTAATCGAATTTAGTCAAACGAGATCAATTTTTACACAAAATGTTCTTTATGTAATATAATGTTAGTCTGATAGATTTAAGTCGACAGATGAATAAAAAATAAATAGAAACTGTAAGTGCAGTTGTTTTTATAGAAGTCATAAGCGAGCGGCTTGTCAGAAGTATTGTATTCAAAATTTTAAAATCCTTGATCCAGTTAGCAAAGTTAATCTTACCCAATTTCTTTTCCAAAACACTTTTCTGGGCATTTATTTACATATAGTGAGTTATTTTCTCGTTCTTTAAAACTGTTAACTAAGTATTCTGCAAAAGAAGTACAAATTCAGGTAATTCATTATTCACTTCTGCCCAGTTTCACAATGAGAGTTTAAACTGAAGTTTAACTAAACCTGTTTTAAATTTTACGGTCTCACAGTGCAAAAACGCCAGTTGAAAGTATGAATCAAGTACTTGAAAGTACCTGTCAACTACTTGGAAGTACTCTTCAGGTATTTTGGTAATAAAGCGCCCGATACTTAATGCTTGCGACGAAGTACTTGCCATTTTTCAGGTATCAGTATCACAGTACTGAAACATAAGTTTCTGAAAATGAAAAAAAACCGCCAGAGAAATTTAAAAACAAATAGAAATTTTGGAAGGGTTATCGAAAAGGTTGAGATGGGATAAGTTCTTTCGACTTCTCCTTGTTGCAGCCGCTTCGTTTCCAATCAGGACCAGATCATCTTCGTGAAAAAGCGTGGGATTGTTGCTGACATTTCACAGACAGACAGAGTTCTGTCTTCCATATCATTATGATCAAAATCTCGAGTTATATCGGGTTTTTCAATAAGAGCGCTACAAGTGTTTTTTTTTAAGAAAACAAAAACGGTTTTGGATATCAATGAAATTCTTTATTCCTGTGAAAGTACGTTCGATGCCATTATGTATGGAACTCGATTTCTTTTGCATGGCCAACACGGGCACGCTTGCAGAAATCCAGACGCTAAACCCAATTTTCGACGATTTTCAAGCATAAATCGGCCGATACTGCTGCAATTTCACGTTCGATATTCGTACGAAGTTCATCAATCGTCGCTGGCTTGTTGGCATAGACCATAGACTTGACGTAGCCCTACAGGAAATAGTCTAACGGCGTCAAATCGTACGACCGAGGCGGCCAAGCGACTGAACCATTTGGTGAGATAACACGTTCTCCAAACTTGGTTTCCAATAAATTGATTGTGACATTCGCTGTGTGGCGCCGCGCCGTCCTGTTCTGTTAAGATTTCGAGCGGCAAACAGCTGTCAGTGTCAAAATAACCTATGATTTCAAAAGGTGGTCCACCCCGAAAAAATTATGGAAGATCATTATGTATATATTTGTATTCGAAAAAAAGTTTTTATTTTCTATTTACAACAATATTCCATTAAGAGCTAAGGAGATATGTTTTAAGAGCTAAAATAAAACTATGTCAGCTTATGTATGTATCTTTTACAAATTTTTATAACACATCATTGTTTGTTAGTAATTCTTAATTAAATAACAATATATACTACGTACAAGGAGAAACTACAAAATAAATGATGGTGTGCCCCGAGCATTCAAAAAGGCGGACAAAGTGTCCACAACATTTCTTGCTTTTAAAAGTATTTTAATGAAACGAAAACATATGATCCTTAATTTACAAAAACAACAAAGTAAATGAAAAAAGTTACACATTTACAAGTAGGTTAATAGAAGTAGTCAATAGTTAATAGAAACAAAACAATTTTTTTTGTTTAAGGATTCTAAGACGAATAGTCAACTTCTTTCCAATGCACAATGCAATGTTGGGAATCTGGAGCTCGGCTGAATGGTCTTGTTCCATCACTGTGAACATATTTATTGACTTGGTAGTCCAAAAGTGTCTTGTACTTGTACACATCTGATCCAAGTTGCTGTTTAAAAAATTAAGTTGTTAATAAATTAAAAATATTACTTTTACAGCATAAAATGGTTACCTGTGTAAGAGGACTTGAATTCGTTGTTAAAATACCAACAAACTTCCTAGCTTTCGCTAATTTTAGGACTTCGTGTTCCATAAAATGCATACAGGTAATATTTTCTTGTGGATTTAAGTCGGGACTGGTTCCCATCATGAATGAATGGAAAATTTTGTTTAGTCCTTTTGGCAGGTATGTGTCTCTGTTGAAAAACATTCATAAATCATTAAGTGCGAGAAAAAATGATGAAACGAAATGTGTTATATTAAGTCCTAATAAAACAAATCCTTAGCAAAGAAGATGACCATAAAACTATTTTACTTAACCCTTTGCCAAGACAAAAATTTGGCTTTCCATCACTTGTAAGTAATAAGATCTATGATTATTAAGAATTTTAATCTTGTAGTTTGAATAAATATATATATGTACATTGAACTTTTGTCAAATATTTTCGTTCCAGTAGTGATTCATGTCTTGTTGCCGTGTATTTTTTATCTGCTTATCTACTCTTGATAAATGTCAAAGTAAAATTGACTATTGCCGCCATTTGTAAAAAATATATTGCATCTTTCAAAAGGGTGACAACTTTAAGAGTAGCGTGTATAATAATTCATTATTCTTATTTTCTTGGTATATTGCTTATAAAATAAGACTTATTCGTAGGCCTTAGGTTTTCAGGAATCAAAAAAATAAAACAAGACTTAAGTACTTATGTAAGTCTAACTTTCTTATATAAATCTATCGAAATTATTGTTGTGAAAGGAAGTTATTATAGATTAAAATTTATAAAAAAATATTTCTGGTTAATATTTAATTAAATTGAAGATTTACAGCCTTATCTAAAAGATTTTCTTAAACTACATCTAAGAAGTTAATTAGTTAAGCATAAGCACTTAAATATTTAATTTGTCTTCAAATAATGAAACTTAAATTCGTATCTATAAAACTGATTTTTCATTGGTTCTTAACTAAACGATGTTTGTGTCACGTAACTTAAAAGAATGTGAAAATCTAATACAAAAAAAATGCTGCTTTATTTGTTACAACACAGCTGTTTTGTGACACCTTGAATTAGTAAACATTTGGAAGATAAATTTTTATATCTGTGAAATTAAGAAAAATGCCATGGAACACACACCCACCCCTTTCGCCACAAACAAATTTCTGAAAATTGGAATGCTTCCGACAAGAGAACGTCTTTATTTTAAAATATGCCATACATTATTAGAAAATAAAATGAACGACTGGGTCGCACGAACTTGCTCCTATGTAATAGACTAAGAATTTTAAAAACGAATGTTATTAGAGAAAATTGTTCATAAGGATAAGATTATCATAATTTTTTAAATTCTTTTAGTAGTAAGAGACAAACTCTTAGTAGTAAGAGACAAAAGCAGAATGCTATGCAAAAATGAATTTATGGAAGAACAAAAATTATAAGTCGTTGTATCTTTCTTAATAAAATAAGGTTTTGAATACAAAATTTTTAAAACATTTTTAAGTAAAAAATTTGGTTCGTCGATTTTAGGTTTTTGTTATTGTACGAATGAAAATTTAATTTCCAAAAAAAATATTGACCCATTTCTGTTTGAATTTAATTTAAATCTAGCCGCTAGACTGTAGTCGAACAGTCGACAGACAGACAGAATTACGAGACCTACTTTTTTAGTCTTCGCTATCATCGTAATGTCAACATTGATCAAAATCTTGAGTTCGATTTTTTTTACGAATGCATAACTTGCCTTATAGTACCTATAAGTCGCAAGTAAAAAAGAATTATTTCCATGTACAGATTCTCCCCCAACAACGACGACAAAAGTGTCGGTATAAACACTTCAAAGACGTGGACGAAAATTCTTTGCGCATATTTTAATCAATACAAATTTTCTGGATCTTAATTTTTTATATTTTATAATTCTAAAATAGCACAACAGACAATACACACTCACAATTTGAAACTTCAAAATTTGAAAGAAGACAATAATTGGTATGTCAAAATACATTTTAAAATGCCTTTAAGTGACCTTTAAATGCGGTGGATAGCGTTTAAGTTTAAGAGGTCTTTAAGTAACGTTACTTAAATGTGAAAATTGATTATACTTAGATACCGATTTTATACTTAAGAGCTGTTTAGAGATATTTTGAAGTTAAGCAACCTTTAAAATTTCTTTATAGATTCGGCTGTTACAATTTATGAAGTTGTTGATGTTCTTTTTCGACTATTGATTTGCTTTATTTTAGATTTACTTTTTAAGATATAGATATTAGGTTAATAATAAAAGCTACATTTTGCTTACCTTATTGGCCCCTCTAGTGTTTCGAGGAAATCAAAAACAATAGAAAGACGCGAGTTCACTTCAACTGCCGGCTCATCGTGAGCATCAAAGTTTAAAGCTGTTCCAATCACTCTGTTTGTATTTATATCTTTCACAATGAAACTAAAATCCTTTTCAACAAGCACTTCCCATATGTCCTATGAAATACAAACATACATTTAATCATACAAATTATTTCGAAATTTAAATGAAAATATAGATGGAAAATTTATTTGATAAAGATAAGATATTGGGAGATGGAAAGACTCTATTGACATATTTAATCAATGTAATATTATTCCAAGTTTAATTAATAGACTTTTATTTTAAAAGAAATTAGGTTATATTTTACACATTTAACTTCCGCACCCTGTTGGTTTTGGTTTAGATTTTAAAAATATATGCTTCGATTGCAGCAAAATTCTCCCACATAGAGCTTTGCTATTAAAATTAACAATCAAATGTTATGCATCAAATAGCTTTAAGATTTATTCTGCAATACCAAAGAGTAGACGTTAAGGACCTATTCACTTCATTTTATTCATAAAAGACTTGTTCATCTATTAAGAAGCTTTCAAATTGTTTCATTTTACAACGATTTTACAATTTTCAAAACTATGTCTAATACTCGTATTGTAAGGATTAGAAATATTATGCTTTTTAATTATGTTTGTACATACTAGTTTCTGCGTAACTTACTTTTAATATCTATAATAAGAACGTACCCAAATTTAGACATACTGGCGCAAAATTTTAAAGAGTTCTCGTTTAAGCAATAAAACCCGCTCTACTTAACGCAGTCGTTTAGCTTGGAGACTTTGTCTAAGTTTTTCATAATTTTAATCACGTTAGACAACTCTTCTAACTAATGTGGGTTTTACAACAGAACCTAAGCGAATTTGCGTTGAACAACCCTTAATTTGACAGATGCATAACTCACACAACTACAAAAACACAAAAAAAAAAGTAAAAAGGACAGACAACTTCAAACCAAATAATTTGTGGCCGAAAAAAGTACATTTAATATACTACATCGGTACAGATTTTGATTGTTTATAAGTTATTTACATTATTTTAGATGAAAATAAAGTATAAATCGCAAATTCACAGCATAAAAAACTCAATTTGTTATTGTAAGGTGCAGATTCATTTGGCTATATACTTCTCTCGGCGGCCGGCGGCGCGCGTGCATACATAAGATATGTACATTTGTATCTACAGATTTTTTAATTGTAGAGCACTTTCGTACGATTGTTTCGAATTTATAATATTCAGTGATTCAGTCTTTTTACAAAGAACATCTTTAAAAAATCTAATACCTAAAACATCAGTAAACATTTTTTCTTCCATTAGCTTTGGTATGAAATGACCATTGTCAATATGGATAAAGTATACTTTTAAAAGATAAACTAGCTTTTTGCTGCTGTTAAAGTAAGGCGAGCTCTTTAACGTTAAAGTACCTATAGTTTATGTCCTTTAAAATTAACAAAAAGTCGGTTCTCGTTTTATACTCAATATTTAGAGTCGACTCCCATTCTAAAATTGATTTAGAGTGGGTTTTAAATGTTTAAAATTTTGCGCCACTGTATCTATATCTGCCAAATACAAATAGTTTTGTTGTGGCAGTCATTTTATGTAGACGCCCTCTAGCATTTTCGTTGAGATGTATAGAAGTGAATTTCGAGTGCTCGTTAAACAGTATAATTTACCATCACGCAAATCAAATAAAAGCTTCATAAATATTATGGGGACTCTTCACCATCGATTGGAACCATTCACCATCACCACTGTCTAACTCAATTTCAGTGCGGTCTACGATTTGTTATTGGATGATCGGCGAATGAAGCGCGAGCTTAAAGAGGCCACAGACTATCAAATGGATCAGTGATTTCGATTTAACATAAATGTTTGGACATAAAAAAGCTTTCCGCAAGATCTGTGCCGCGTTTGCTCACAATTGAAAACAAATGCAATCGTGGACCGAGTTTTTGCATCGTTTCATAATAGTGAATTCACGACAATACACCATTGGTCAATGAACAGTCTGAACAATTGGCTTAGCCTTTTGAACCGAAGCCGAAGAAGGCCAAGGTGGGTTTGTCAGGAAACAAGGTCATGGGGACAGTTTTTTTTATGCACGCGACGTTATTAACTTCGTTCCGGCACATATTAGGCAGAGTAGCTGGATCGTTTCCAAGCTTTGGAGCATAAACGGTCGCAATTGGCGAAGGAAAGCGTGCTTTTCTACCAGGATAACACTCCGGCGGCGTACAAGTCTACTGTTGCAATTGAAAACTTGCATCATCCACGATATTCCCCAGAATAAGCACACTGTGATTTTTTTTTTTAATGAAATCCTGCTTTGACCACAAAAAGCTCCCTTTCGATTATACACCCATGTTATACGATAGTAGTAAACTTACGTCCGAGACTTCACCGTCTACACACTTAAGGGCGCACACAACGTCCGAGACCTCACTGCCTACATATTTCAAGGCGCAAACACATATAACTTGTTAAGAGAATATTGATATTTGCTACTTCGTAGTGGCCACACAGAGTTGGATAAACAACTCATCTCCAATACCTCAAATTGGCTACTCAGCAGGATGCAATGATGCATCCAACTCAAGGGATAATGTTTCATCATGATGCACAAGCCACCCAATATCTTGGTACAACAGTTGGGATAGATTAAGATTATTAATAATTATAAGTTTTAGTATAACATCAGACTCAGAAGAATAAAGAACGTTTAGAATTATATATACACTTTACCTTGGAATGGAGTTAACTTTTAATCTTAATATGGAAAAACACTTAAAAATGAAAGCTAATAAGGCAGGAACAGCTATGGTTGCAAATTGGACAAAAATATTTTACAATAAGAACATTGCTCTAAGTTCAAAGTACAGGGTTTTCAACGCAATCTATTTTGTTTTACGGTGCACAAGTTTGGGGCACAAAAAAAATCGATCATGGAAAGCATTCTTCCTTTCTTTCTTAGAAAAATTTTCTCACTCCCTATAAATACTCCAAAATATATGTTTTACTTGGAAAGCGGTCTAGCAACACTGTTTATTTCAACCTGAACGCGGATTATCTGATCAGGATATCGAAAATGCAAAATTCAAGGCTGCCAAAAGTAATCTGGCAACATGCAATTCAATTTAAAAAAGGTTGGTATGAAGATTGGAGAAAGCTAGCAGCGCACTGTGGAATCACCTTCAATGAAATTGGGACGAATCACTGGGAACTGAAGAAATTACTCTATGAAATCATACAGCTTACTGATGAGAACGAAAGGTGTGCTTTCAAAGAAAGTGCGAGAGCATCAACAGAAAGAACATTTTATTCAAAGTTGAAATACAATCTCAATGTACGGAATTACTGGGTGAATGTCCGATTCTAAAGGAAATAAGAAGGGCAGTTTTTGGAAAAAATCTTCTACAAGAAAATGAAATACTTCGACTCCTGAACGGTGAGAATTGGATGCAGCTTGTGGAGTACTGTAAGGAGGCCACCTCATACCGGGAGAGAATCATAAGTGAAAGTTTCTAAAATTTTGTTTTAACTGAACTAAAAGTCTTAATTTATTAGTCAATTTAAGCGCTACGCTCATTTTTATTTTCGTTTTAGCTAAACTAAAAGTCATTCCAAAACAACATGTTTTATAATTTGAAACCTAAGTTCTCTAAACTGTAAATTTAAACAATACTTTGTTATTATAATTATATTTATATTTAGTAAGTTGAGTAATTTAAATACATAAAAAAAAGCCAAAGGTATCAGATTAATATCAAATTGCAATGTAAATTATCGAAAATTTAAAGCCATTCAGGCAAACGACATAATTTGTCAGGCCCTTAATTATTCATTAATTAGAAAAGTGTAAAAAGAAAATCTAAACAACTAAATATCTGTTGAATAAAATCTAATTTAATCTAAGAACGTTTAACGTTAATTAAAATAACCTTGTCGTCTTTTAATGCCCTGCTGTGGGCAAATTTTTTCGTGACAATTGTAACTATATATTTAAAATAATTCTAAAAATTTACTTACATTAATGATGTCGCTGTAGTCTGTCCTCATAATATCTGGCTTTAACCATTGTTCCAAATCAGCTTTTCCATAGAAACTTTCTACAATGATTCTGAGAAAAAATTTTGTTTTATAAGTACATATTGTTTATGTAATGTAATATAAATTTATGGAAAAACTTAAAACCCACTTCAGAAGGAATTATTAATACAAGAAGAATTTTGGAAATGCAAATGGGGATATGTATAAGTATTTCCTATATTCATTTTTCCTAAAGCAACCCATACAGAATGTTTAGATTTCAAGTTATGTTTTAAGCAGCCTATATATACACATAAAACATACATATATACAATGGCGCAAAATTTTAAACAGCCTATTATTAAGGTACTAGTATGATACTACTTAACAATTTGCTATCTTTATAGTAGTTTACTAACTTATTCTTAATTTTAAACATTTTCTAACTAGTATCGTACTAAAAGAATTTTCTTAATAAATTGCTTCTGAACACACCTAAAACAATGATATTTCGTGTAAAATAGTAAGTACATGAACCTTTTTTTGATGTTTGCAAATGTCAAAGAGTCATAATATGAAGCTAGCACTATACTATAAAAATAAAGTAGATATTCTATGATTTTAACTTTAATAAAAGGGTATAGAAAGTATGATATTATATTCGATTAAAATTTGCAAATTCGTTGTTTTAACCTAGTATCAGACTAAAACAGCTTTAGCATCGTCTAATTCATTCAAAATTTTGCGCCAATATGTTTTGATTTTATGCACTGAAAAAATTTTTGTACATTCTTTTTATGAATGGCGATCATTCAGCCAAAAGCATTAGTTTTTAAGAAATATTCATATGAATAATGCACGAATTCATAAAAATTAATTTTTGTTTTATGACCAAGTCTTCATGAAAAACCATTCATAAAATCCAAAGCAATAGAATTGTTGTTGGAAAATCAGATTATGATATTTTACATTTGAAGTTTGAACAGTTCATACAAATTTTATTCTAAAGTTTTATGAAAAATTTCTTAAAATGCTTGAAACTGTTCTTTTATTGTAGGAACAAAGTGACTGATTATATGAAACCACATTCATCAAGTGACATTTTATGAAAAATTACTTTAAATTCTTGAAACTATACATTTTTTACATGCAAAATATCATTAAATGCATGAAACCACATTCATAAAAATTTTTTTGTTGCGAATTCCAAGTAGGAAACTTTACATTTGAAATATGAACAATTCATAAAACGCATGTTTAAGGTTTCTTTCTTTTAATGAACTCGATGCTTGGCCCGTTTTTAATGAAGTTTTTCTTTAAAAACATGCAGTTTTTCCTTGGAATCATGTACCTTTTTGGTTCAGTGTGGTTTGGTTTTAAAACATGTTTCATGTGAATGGCAATGTTTAAACACATTGCCATTTTCAGTCTGGTTTTTATTGTTTACAGATGCAAAATGCAGAGACGGTGTTTTCGTAAAATATTTTTTTTTAAATAACGTCCGTCAGGCAAACTGATTTTTTTACATTATACATTATATAATACTGTAGAAGTTTTTATTTCAATCCAATGGTTTATTATATAGTTAAAGCTCATCACGAAGCAGGTTATTTATATACATATATATATATATTTACATACAATAAACATACAAAAAGTATATAATATTCATTGAGACCTTTCACCTGATAAGACAAAAATTGTTAGAACACTTAGGACGCAACTCAAAGAATAAATCTCATTTTCCTTTTTTGTGTGAAACGTATGGCTTGCGAGACATGGTGGTATGTTCACTTTTGATTTATTAGGTGTCTTAGAAATGAGAAAATGGAAAAAAATGTACACCCTGTTTGGTACAGAAACAATTTCTTAAACAGATTTTGATTTGAAATACACGCCATTTGTCATTAACTTCATATGCTTAGTGTATGTATTTGTATATCCTTAATATTCCCTCCGATCTCTGAAGTGGTTTTTCTTTTTATTATACATACATATACAGCGGATTTACACGACAATTGCCATAATTTCCTAGATTTCCTTACAATTATGGGCAAGCTCCAAAATCTGCCAATTTTGTTAAACAAAAATGACATATGACAAGTCGTATTCTAACTGAAAGAATGCCATTATGCCCGCCATATTTTATCCACTAATTGGCACGACATACAAATAGAATGTCAACAAAAATATGGAAATTCATCAGTCGTGTAAATCCAGAATTATGCTGTCAATCCACCATTATAGTTTAAATTATTCTTAGCCAAAAAAACTTACTCAATCACATCATCTTTGTCGTCTAAGGTAAGCTGAAATGCTTTCATATTCAGGTGTGGGCAAGCATTTGTCCATTCTTCTTCCATCGGTACAGAACTATCATTTTTAGCCATTTTATAAAGAATATCACCTAGATTCTTTGCCTGAATAAAATCTGATATTCCAATTGAGTAACCTTTTTCACGCAATAAAGTTACTGTAAATATTGAATTCAATGAGTTTCCACCAAGTTCATAGAAATTACTATTTGGTGTCAAAGTTGCACGGGTAGAACGACCTATAACACTTCCCACAGTTTCGAAGAGATCCCTTGCAATTAGTTTAAGATCTTCAGGAACTTGGGAAAAGTCAAAATCAAGTACTATAACTGTGTCATCCTCATTGTTATTGGTATTTTCATATGTTTTCAATAGTGCTTGACGATCGATTTTTCCATTGACCAATAAAGGAACACGATCAATGATCACAACTTGGGGAATCATATAATCTGGTAGTTTGTTTTTTAATGCTGCCTCGATTTGAAGTCCGGTAAACAGAGGAGAATCATCCCGAAGTTTGACAAATGACAAAAGAGCCTGATCAAGTTGATCTACATGATAGCAGAGCACAATAGCTTTTTCGACCACTTCAATGGAAAGAACGTTCTTCTCAACTTCGGACAGATCAACTCGATGACCACGAATTTTGATCTGTGAATCGGTGCGACCTTCATAAATAATGTAGCCATTTTGAAGTGATCCATAGTCCCCAGTTCGGTAGAGACGAGAATACTCTAAAACAATATTTCATCAGTCAAGGATATGCATATAACCTCTTTAACATACTGTATTCAACAGCAAGTGGATTCTCAAAGAAACGATCCGGATCACGTCCATTAACGTAACCACTGGCAAGATTTAGTCCAGCAACAAATATTTCACCAATATCACCATTTTTAACCGGCCTGTAGTCTTGATCCAGTAAATATATCACAGTATTGTTGATCGGAAGTCCTGCAATTGCAAACCACATATAAAGCCTTCAAACTTTAAGAACAACAATCAACAAACATACCTATAGGAATACGATCAAGCTGGCTAAGCTGTTTCTTACTCTCACATGCGAAGAAGGTAACATCGCCCATGACTTCTGTTGAGCCGTAAAAATTATATAAAGCATGGACACCCTCTTGGAAGTAATCATAAAAGCTCTCGGCTAATTGCACCGGCAACGGCTCTCCAGAACACACCCATATCTGAAGACTTTGCAAAAGTTTAACATTTGATTTGCCACTCATTTGCAGGTACATTAGAATGTTGCGCAACAGAGTCGGCACCAGCACCAATCGACGTATCTTATACTGATCCAATATTGTAACGAGTCTTTCGGGATCTTTTGTTATTGCTTTTGGAATAACCAGAATCGCCATACCTTTGATAATAAAATATAATTGAAAAATTGATTTTATAAATTTTAACTTTGTTAATTAATCCTTACCGTTTAATAGTGGACCCCATAGTTCGGAAATTGAATCAACAAATGTCAAGGCCGTCTTGAATACTCCTATTGATTCATCAGCGGTGTACGGAAATGAGTCCCACTGCCATTGTAAACGGTTTAATATAATCGAATGAGGCAAGCGAACACCTTTCAAAATAAAGCAGGTATTAAAAAAAATGCAGGGGTTGGATGGAAATGGTGAGCAGGCAAACAAGGCCATGCATTAGATATTAGTTTTTTTTTGTGATTTAATATTTTTTGTAAAAGAACGGACCAGTGAAGCTGAAAATGTCAACCGTCTGTGCGCCGTCGGTCTGTATGTCCGATGTGCATCCACTGGAACTAGAACCTAAGGTGCCAGTTATAGATATTATTCAAATTGAAAATTTAATTTTGAATCAAAAAGCAAAAACGTTTATGACTTCACTGTGCGACTGTAAAATTTCACATGAACCGAAGCTTGGTAGATCTTGTGAAATTGAAAATTATATATGTAAGTGAAATTCCTCATATATACCTACCCTCAATATAATAAAAACAGTTATACGCTTTCCATACGATACTCTAATGAACTTTCGGATAGGCAATTCGGAAGAACTTTCCGATCTGGAAAGCACATAAAATAAACAAACAGATCGAATCCGATTCTGAAGTTTTCAAATATGTACATAATGTAAGTTGTTCTTGTTTTCAACTTGTGAATTTTTCCCAAATTCTATGGTAACCATATTATCATCATGGCTTGAAGAAAAGGATGATAGAAAGTCACTCGCAAACATGATCATGTGTTCGTTTTAACATTTTTTATTTTATTGCCACTTATAATCTCATACTATAAATTTAAACTTGAAATTGTGACATCAATGACATTTCACAATTATGAGCAACCTTGGATTCAATTCTGAAACTAATGTCGATTTCTTTTACACACTAGGGATTCGATCCCTTGTCGAATTTTTTCTTTTGGTTTGTGTATTTCGTATACATGTAAATGCCTCTTCAAATACGGATTCGAGGGATTTGATCTTTGTAAAAAAAATTGATTTTTTTGGTGTGAAGGAACGTAAAATCTGTCGAGAGATCAAAATCTTCACACAGAAATTGATTTCTCATGTGTAAAGGAAATCGACATTAGTAAAGATTCAGAAGCATTCTGTCTTATTTTCAGGAGAGGAGAGAAACTGTCATTCGAGCGCTTCTGAATTGCCAATCGAAAGGCCATACAACTTCACGATTGTTTATCCCATTTCGATTATATGCGGCCTATGCTGGCCATGTTGTTTTGGTACGATTATAACTGTCAAATCTGATGCTTATTATTCAGAGAGAGTGTTACTGATGCCAAATCATGGCAAGTAACACGATTAAATAGCACGTCCAAATGGTAAAACTTTGTTGTCAAAATGAGTGTTTGATAGTGCAAACGTTATGCTCGTAGCGCCCATTTTACGGTAAGTGTGCTGGCCCTTCACAGTCGACTCTTCAACGTTTGCTGACTGAATTTAAGAACCGGTCGGTAATCAATCAGCCAACATTCGTACCTCAAACGAAAGAAAGATCGGCCGAGAACATAGCCGATTCCTCGCCGCGCACAAGAAAACAACCTTCTCCAGACTTTTACTTGTAAATGATTAAATTGTTTTATGAAAGTTTTTTTTTTGACAAATGAGTTCGTCAACTTTGAAATGGGGGCGAACACAATCCACACGAGATCCACCGAATTATTGCAATGGATACCGAGAAAGTCACTGTTTGGTGTGGATTTTGGTCTGGCGGCATTAGCGGCCTATAATTCTTTGAGAACACGTTGGCCGTCAACGGTGAGTGCTATCGGTCGATGATTTCTTTTGGCCCGAATTGGATGACCTGGACATCGAAGACATAAAGTTTCAATGGGACAGGCGATGCTACGTGCCACACAGCCCGTGCCACCCACCACGTGAAACGATGGACATTTTGCACGAGCGATTCCCCAACATGTCTATAGAACATGGAAGAGATATGCGAGTTGGACACCGAGATCGTGCGATCTTGTAGTGTTTAGACTTCTCTTTGTGGGGTTTCTTAAGTCACAGGTCTATATGCTAATAAACCAGAACTGCCCTAAAGGCCACAAAAATTGATGCAATTGGTGGAATTCAGCCAGCGTTATGGAAAATTTTACATTTCGGATGCGCACCATAAAAAGATGCCACGGTGGAAATTTTTTGTTTCTAAATTTCGATATGAAATGTTTTTTTTTTAACTATTTCATCATCCGTATCAAATATTCCATCGAAATGGGTAAAAAGTTTAAGAACACCAGTTTCACATTTTGAGAACATTTTTTACTTTTCCTTAGTTCGAAAATCGTTGGAGAAATCTATAAAATTTTTAGGTTACAATTTTTAGGCATCTTAGAAGAAAAATTCCGAAAACATATTTGGAAAGCTTAAAGAAAATTTACTTAACCAGCCGTTAAGGCTGTATCATATTTATCGAAACGACTTGTGTATTTATGTTTCAATGTTTTCAATCTCGCAAATGCGAGCTCTTTTAAGCAAAATGTCCTAACAATTTCAAGGAGTTCTGTTGTTATTTCAGAAATTTTGTTCTGCTGTCCTCAAGTTTTGACCTTGTTGGTATGTTGATGCACGCAACTCTCTACGACTGTCAAATACCAACTAATAAATTTCATTCGCACAAAAATGATAACCAAATAAAATCGAACTGGAAGATAAAACGCACCCTGTATACATATTATGTACATAACATATGTATATCTCTAATGTATTAAAATCCCTTCTTGTCTTTCTGATCATTTACAATGTTCTGAATTTCAATTACCTTTTGGAATTCCTGTGCTTCCCGAGGTGTATAATATAATAGCTAGGTCTTTTGCAACGCTCAACATTTTGCTGTCAGGAATATTACTCGTTGGCATTTCATGTGACTTCTGATACAGTTCATTCACGCTCAATGTGCACGTTGAACCGAAAAGCTCGCGTTCAATGTCATTACCACATATAACCATTATTGGATTTGCTTCATTCAGAATGTGCTCTATACGATTGGCAGGAAAACTTGGATCAATTGGTAAATATGCTGCACCAGCTTTCCACGTTGCAAGAAGTACCATTATCAGAGTGTCTGATGGTTCCATGCAAACAGCAATAACATAGTCTCCATCTTGGTTTGGTTTCAATGAAAGCTTAAGAGACTCGCGAAGAAAAAATCTACCAAATTGATTTGACTTCTCGTTGACTTGGTGATAAGTTAATGCCCTCGAAATGACTCCCGATGGAACTTCATCGTTGTATATAAGCGCCGATTTGCAAGAAAACTGAAGGAGATTTTCTTCAAAGATCCTATGAATGTTGCGCGATGAAAATTCCTTTTGTGGACCTTTGATGATAGAAAGCTGTGGAATTGATCCCATGATCTAGAACAAAATAAAACAAAAAGTACATACATAAGTAAGTTAAACTTCTTACTACTTCTGGTGTGATTTATGTGTTTATGATTTGAAGCTTTTATCATATGAATAATAAATTAATTATCTCATAATTATTGTAAACAGAACTGGCGGCCTAAATTATCGATTAATCCATTATTTATTTATTTACCTACGGTTAAAATTTAAATTTCATGTTCTTTCTTAATATGAAATTTTTAAAAATGTGAATTTAATTTTGATGGAAATCTGTAAAGTCGTTATCGAAAAAAATCAAAATAAAATAAATAAAAGATGTGGAAATGGAATAAAACAATCTGTGTGTTAAGTATTAACAAAATAATTTTTTTATTTGAAAGGCCCATGTATGAAATATGACATATGACTTGGCATGGAGTCAAGTGGGCCAATTTTCAATGACTCATCCGCATAGATCCGGCTGAATTCTAACGATGGCCAGTGCTATGTTCACCTTAAGGGCATCGATCGATTGCGGTTTATTTGCATAGATTTGCGAATTCAATTACGCCACCGCACCGTCTCAAAATCCACACCAAACGGTAACTTTTTGAGGACCCATTGTCACCTGTTGAACCTCATATTGAGGTCACTCTTCACACTAAATCAAACTGATCACGATGACGAATCGACACATTAAGATCATCATCAACTCTATGCTGCACATTAGCAATAAATGGATGATAAAGAGCACAATAAGACGCACCTAACGCTCTATGTATTTCTCGAAATAAACCAGTTTTCAAAATAAATTAGAACAATTTGCAAACGTTAGTCAGGCTGAGCTTATTCATGCTCAAAATTGCCAAATCACACTAACCTCAAATCAATTGATACATTTCACATCCGCTGTCACAAAAATCAGTTTATCCAATTTCTAGTTCTACGCCTCTAAAAAAAAATAAGCCTGATCACAGTCAAAGTTTACTTAGTTATAGGAAAAACGCCACAAACCTTAATAGCAACATTTTGTGAACAGCTTAGCTCGACTGTAATTGTATTGCAGAGCTTTGAAAGAACTTTAGCCCATTGACAAATGACAACCTTTAACAGACTTGGCTAGAGGCTAACAGCTCATAATTTTGACAACCACTGTCAAGATGACTTGCTTCTTTTTCTCTTAGATTTGTGCTAGATTTCCACCGTCCATTAAACCAAGATTACGTGTCATTTACCCTTAAACTCCTTCAAATATAAAAAATGTATCATTTAAACGCACATATTTCATTAACCTAGTACATTCGAAATTAATATTATGTAGTTAAATCTTGATGAGCCTACTGAATTACAAATCGAACTGACCTATAATCATATCGTGCTGATGAATTCATTAAAGACCTGATCTTTTTTCATTATTTTGTGTCAGTCAGTAGTTTTATTTTATTTTGATCTGATGGACCATAACTGAATGGATCATTAGCTATATAATAAAATACGGCTAGAATCATTTTCCTCTTTTGTTCAACAAATTATTAATTTCTAACTCACCTTGTAAAATGTCAAGCCCCTTTTTTTCAATTTGTTAATAGACAATAATTATTTGATACATACCTTCAATTGCTAGTATCTTTTGAACCGATCAAAAAGTTCTTAAGTTATTCAATATTTATTTAAGCAAACAAATATTTAATATCTACTGAATTAATGTAGGTAATAACAATTACTACTTTTTTTTATTTAGATATACTTCTAAATATTGTTAAAAGTAAAAGTTAATTTAAAATTTATTACCTCGGAAAAACTTTATCGATTATAATTTATTCTAAGGTGAATGCATTTCAATGTGCTCTGTTTGATGTAACTGTCGTTGTTTATAGCTAAAAGTGTACTCACTTCAGCTTTTATTAAAATATGCGAAGGTCATTCTTCCTGCTTCTGAATACCATATAGATCAATCTCGAGACCGCAACAAAATTCCATTAAATATGAAGTGTGATTTTTGTATGTGATTAAAATCAACCTTCTATACCTACTCATTCAATAAGAACAACGTATTATCATGAACATTGAATACGCATTGGGAAATCCATCAGCTTGGGAAGTTGACAATCAAACTTCCAAGAAGACCCCAAGCACATCGATTCAATGTAGTCCCCCTATTTTTTTATTCATTACAAACTGCTGGCGAAATATAATTGCAATGCATCGTAACAAAAAGACTCTCGCTGAGTAAGGAGGGGGCAGTTAGTTCGACTTGATTAGTGTCCCATTGAGAAGACATGCTGTTTGATAAGCAATTAGTCACATCCTCATTAAGCATTTTGATTCTGGCAATGCAAATGCTGGTAGTGCAGGTGGAACTTACCTCCAACCGAACAATTCACATAACGACTTGGGAATGTGTTCAAATCTGCATAGATCTTAGATAAAATCTGACCTATGCGGAAGAGCTGTGGGACCCTCTTTTGTGCTGCACTCCAACTGCGACCTTGAACTGTCAAGACATCTATCAATAATCAGTGTAGTTGAAAAGTAATGCTTTTTGATTTGTGCACTTGCAACTTTTTGGTAGGGATCTGATGGCAGACATTTTTACTTTTTTTCAAGCGAAAATGCGTAGAGCAGAAAATTAAAACGAAGGCGCTTAGGGAAAAAATACTTGCCAAAATTTTAGGAAATATTATTTCCCACATTTAATAGAAAATATTTACATCCCATGTGCAGATGTGTCCCGGCACCCTAGTCATATACCGAATTTGCCACTAGCTCCCTGACAATGATATTGATAGTATATTCAATGAATTCTCACGATATTTTCACTGATTGAAGTCGGTAGATCTTAAATCAGAAATAAATGAAGTACTATATAAATATACCAGAAGATTTGTGTATGTGTAATCGATGCGCATAAATATTATTAAAATTCAAGCAAGTTTAAATTGAGTAGCTATAAACTGAAAAATGTAGTGATGTGTTACAATAAGGAAAATCAATAATTTCCTATTGAAAGACAAGATAGGTGGTTTTAATTTTCATAGTTATTCGCATACATTCGATAAAAATAAAACAAATTGGTTATTTAAAAGGTAGATGAGTCTATTTTTAGAAGTTGTTTCTCATGTTACAATTTGCATTTAAGAAGAATTTTATATTTTCTTATTGTTTTAAGAAATATAAAGATATTTACACCAGCACATCGTTAGTCGTTTGGAAGGGAGTAAAACTGCGGAAAGGTAACCAATTACATTTTTGGGTTACAATTTTGATAAAACTAAAATTTAATGGGCTTACTGGTCAAGTTTTTAAATCCTTTTGAATTGGGCATAAGCAAAACTTGCCAAGTAAGCCCATCAAATTTTAGTCAGTAATCATTAAATAAATTATAAAATTTCTCTATTACATTGTAGCTGTTTCAATATTATTCTACTTTAAATATCCGGTATTAAACCTTCATGAAGTAAGAACTTCGAGTGGACTCTACCTACTAAAATCAACTTATTTCATAGCTTCCTATTTCTTTTGGTATATTTTCTTTTTGTTATTGGTTGTTTTGATTTGCGCTTCAATTATTTCTTCTTATCCTGGCAATATACCTAACACTAACATACCTACCTTAATTACAGCAATCAGAAGTGCTCCATATAAATTAAACATTTTCTCAGAAAGTGGGCGGATACCACGCCCTCTGAATGGAAAACCCCAATTTTTATTTTTGGTTCTTTATATGCGATTTGAGCCCTACCGTTCTACCAAATTTCATTGTTCTACTGGAATCGGAAGTGTGCCATATATAATTATTGAGATTATTAGCTGAAGCGATCCAAAAAGTAATAAATCTACCGAAATAATAATACGAGACTTATAATTGAAAAGATGTTTATTCAACAAGGATATAATTTGGAATGAGAAAACAAAAAATAAAAATCGTTACTATGAAAAAGTTTGATATTCAAGCAACTAAGTTCATAACAAAAAACATTAAAGTAAGGTAGTATTTTACAATACATAATACAGTATTTTCAACACTCCCACTTTTTGTCAAATACTCCCATTAAGACTCGTAGAAATTGAAAACGTTCTCTGGGTAATGCCTTTGTTAAGATGTCGGCAATCATATCTGTAGTTGATACACTTTCCAAATTAAAGCATCCCTCTTCGAATTTTTCACGGATGAAGTGATATCTTACATCAATATGTTTACTGCGTCGATGAAATTCTGGATTCTTGATTAATCGAATCGCACTCATGTTGTCCATATAAAATGTTGTATTGTCCTTAATTTTGTTAGGTAATAACTCTTCAAACAGTCGTTGTAACCAGACTAACTCCTTCATTGCTTCAGATGCTGCTACGTATTCTGACTCTGTTGTAGAGAGAGACACACACTTCTGTCTCGTGCTACTCCAACTGATAATTCCATCATTGTATTTAAAGATGAACCCTGAGGTTGATCTTCGTGTGTCAATATCACCAGCGTAGTCTGCATCACTAAAACCACATAAACGTTTATCCCCATTTGTTGTATATCGGATTCCATAACAGATTGTTCCCTTTATATATTTCAAAATCCGCTTGAGAGCATTCTCATGTACGACCAATGGTTTTTCCATATATCGACTGGCATTTCCAATTGCATAACTTATGTCTGGTCTTGTAGCGATGGCCAAATACATGAGGCTTCCAACAAGTTGTCGATATGGGTACTTGCTTGGTTCTGACTCCTCGAAATTTGAAAGTAATTGGTTTGGATCAGCTGGAACGGATACTGGATTGCAGTCTTCGAAATGAAATCGATGTAAAATCTTTTTGATATATGCTGTTTGGTGCATAAATATGGAACCATCAGCCTGCCGGTCGATTTCAAAACCCAGAAAACAACCCACTTTCATTTGTGTGACTTCGAAATGTTTTTGCAGATGTTCAATTACGGCTTTCACATTTGCTTCATCATCGCCAGCCACAATTCCATCATCAACATATATGGCCATTATCAGTGTTTTTTCTTTTTGATTACTCACAAAAACACATGAGTCCGAATCACAAGTTCTGAACCCAAAAAGATTGATGAATGTTTTAAACTTCCGGTTCCAACATCGAGAAGCTTGCTTCAGACCATACAAGCTCTTCTGTAGTCTACAAATACGCCCACTGTTATCATTGAATCCAATTGGTTGCTGCATGAAAACAACTTCTTCCAGATCGCCGTTCAGAAAAGCTGTTTTAACATCGAACTGCGTCATATACATCCCCTTTTCGGCAACAATTGCCAGAATTGCTCGCAATGATGTAAATCGAACGACAGGGCTAAATGTTTCTAAATAATCAATCCCGTACTCCTGATTAAACCCTCGACAAACTAGTCGTGCCTTGAAACGTTCCGTTGAATCATCTGGATTCCTCTTAACTTTGAAGACCCATTTATTGTCGATTACTTTTTGGTTTGTTGGTTTTTCAACCAAAGTCCAGGTTTGACTTTCTAAAAGTGAATCGAACTCCTCCTTCATAGCTTGCAACCATTTATCACTTTCTTTTGAATTAATAGCTTCTTCAAAAGACTTGGGCTCCTCATTGATTGCCAATAAAGCCATCGCTATGGAAGCACCTTCATGACGTTTTCTTAAACGTGATTCCAGTATATTAACTTCATCGATTTTTGCTTCTGGGATTGGTTGATTTGGCATCCTTTTTGTTTCTTTTTGGCTTTGAATTTGTTCATAATCTTGAGTTTCCATTACATCGTTATTCATAGGAATATTATTTTCTAAATCTTCCTGAATTTCACCATCTTCTTCGAAAATTATGGCTGTAGATGATTCCTCTTCCAAAAACTTTACATCACGTACCACTGAAACACAATTCGAATTATCAATAATACGAATTCCTTTTTGGCTTTCATCATATCCAACAAAAAGACATTTTCTTGATTTTGGATCTAACTTCTTACGTTTCTGTTTAGGAATGTGAACGTAAACTTCTGAGCCAAATATACGAAAATGTTCAAATTGTGCCCGTTTGTTGTACCAAAGCTCGTATGGTGTCTTGTCCTTTACATTACTGGTTCCCGTCCGATTCAAAACATATACAGCTGTTTGAACTGCTTCCGCCCAGAGCTTAGGATTAAGTCCTTTCGCATAAATCATTGACCGAGCCGATTCCATAATAGTTCGGTTCTCACGTTCGATACACCCATTTTGTTCAGGAGTATAATCAACTGATCGACGATGTTGAATCCCATTTTCTTCTAATAGCTGCTTGAAGGTATTGTTTACAAATTCTAGACCGTTATCTGTTTGAAAAATCTTGATCGGATGACCACATTGCTTTTCAGATATCTTCAAAACTATTTTAAATTTTTCAAAAGCCTCCGATTTGTTTTTCAGAAAGTATACAAAACGAAACTTCGAGAAATCGTCCTTAAAAAGTACAAAATACCTTGATCCTCCAAGCGAATCTTGTTCAATAGGCCCACATACATCTGCATGGATGATTTCGCCACACTTTAAGGATCTGTCTGGTCGTGAATTAAAGCTTAGCCGATGTTGTTTCCCATATGCGCATCCATCGCAGTCAAAGTTTTCATCTATAAACTTTATTTCATTGTTTTTCAAAAAAGTGCGCACATGAGGCAGGTTTTGATGACCCAGACGTTCATGCCAGATACGTAACGTATCACTTTTCATAGTCACCATTGATTTATAGGACGTTGGTTCAATTATTTTAAAAAGCATTTGAAACATACCGCCTTTTCTTGCTCCCACTGCCACAACACTTTTGCCATCGAACAACTTGAAAGAATCTTTATCTGACCAGCTTGTATGGCCATTATCCATAGCTTTAGTCGAAGAGAACAAATTTGCATACAAATTTGGTGCGTACAAAACATTTTGTATTGTTTTCTCTTTCCATTCAGTTCCATTATATGACAAAACTTTCAAATCACCTCGTCCAATAGCATGCATCAACTTTCCATCACCAAGAACCACGTCGACTGGTTTATCCAATTTGGTAAACGTCATAAACCAATCACGACGTCTACACATATGATTAGTAGCCCCTGAATCTACGAACCAGGCATCACATGTTCCAAGAGATTGAACAATGTTGCTGAAAAATGCTTTATCCCCATCTGATCGTGTCTGCACCTGTAACTTACAGTCGCGTTTCCAGTGTCCAATTAATCCACATTTGAAACATTTTCCAGGTCGTTTTAATTTGTCTTTCTTCTTAAAACATGACAGACTTTGCTTCTTGGATGAACCAGTGCTTCGTTTTGCCATTAAAGCTTCGTTCATTGCAACTTCACCTAGATTTATATTATCTACTCCAAGTCGAATTTCCTCAACCAAGAGTCGGTTCGTCAAGTTGATAATCGTTTGATTTTCCTTAGCTGTTGAATCCCATGCCGTAGAAAAATGTCGGTATTCCGATGGCAGCGTCATCAGTATTTTAGTAATTAACATACTATCGTCTATGGTGACACCGGATATCTTTAATTTTTTTAACTAAATTTTCTAGGGTTGAAATATGTGTGGCAATATCATGTGCAGGGTTTTTCTGATAAAGATAGTACTGCTCTTCCAAAAGATGTTTTGCTGAATCGTTGGTTTGTTCGTAAATTGAATGTAACTTGTCCCACATTTCCTTTGATGTTGAGTAGTTGCATAAATGAATCAAAACTTTAGAACCACATGAGTTCACAATAACTTTCTGAGCCTTAGCATCGTTTTTAAACCATGTTGCCAATTCGACTGCTATGGTCGGCCTCAGCAAAGTTCCATTCACGTACTCATAAAGATCCAAGGCCATTAGGTTAACACGCACTTGGAATTTCCACATCATCCACTGTGATGGATTGTTGAACTTTTCGATTGTTGATATATCCTTTTCCATCTCGTCTGTTTTGCAACAATACGCTTCAATTTAATCGATGTTTCTTGATGTATCTCCAGCAATTATCCGAAAAAGTATTTTCAATTGCAAATACAAACTACAAATTCGATAAATAGCGTTTCTTTTGATACGAGATGAGCCTCGCTCTCACAAAATGTTGCAATATTAATTATTTCCTTTAAATTTTCTGCTTACAATTGGGCCCATAACCTATTGAGATTATTAGCTGAAGCGATCCAAAAAGTAATAAATCTACCGAAATAATAATACGAGACTTATAATTGAAAAGATGTTTATTCAACAAGGATATAATTTGGAATGAGAAAACAAAAAATAAAAATCGTTACTATGAAAAAGTTTGATATTCAAGCAACTAAGTTCATAACAAAAAACATTAAAGTAAGGTAGTATTTTACAATACATAATACAGTATTTTCAACAATAATTTACATCAGTTCTGAGGAAGTGGGCGTATACCACGCCCCTGAATGGAAAACCGCTAATTTTATATTTTTTTCTTTGTATGCAATTTAAGCCTTACCATTTTACCAAATTTCATCGTTTTACAGCAGTCGGAAGTGCTCCATTCAACCAACACCAATTCGGAGAAAGTGGGCGGATACGTCGCCCCCTGAATGGAAAACCTCAAATTTTTTCCTCTACTTGCATGACAAGACCTACCGCTGTGCAAAATTACAAGATTCTACGATGTCGGGAAGTGCTCCATAATTTTGATGATCTGTCAGTCAGTCAGTCAGTTACGGTTTTTGAGCCATATATCTCAGGAACCACTTATGCTAGAAAGTTGAAACTCGATGAGGCTAGCTTAGCAAATATTCGGTCTTTTAACTTTCTGACTTCATTGGTAGTGAAGATAGGGAAGGATTCAAAAATCGCTTGAGTTTGTTCCTGTAAAAAGGGTGTAGTGCCAGAACTTGGCTGGGCACTACCGTGCCCTTTGATCATTCAAATGTCCGCCGTAAATTTGTTGGGTGGTACCTACGCATCCAAAATGTGCAATTTTTCATAACTGTGTCGCATAAATCAGGCTTAATTTGACCAATGGCAGTGATGATGTTGGCTTTCAGGGCAAGCGGAAGAATTTGGTGGGCAATTCACATGAGAATTCACCAAGCTAGGAAATCGCGCAAAATTCGCCAGTTTTGTTCTGCGAAATGCTGAGTATTTGTGCGCGGCTTGGAATTGAGTCCCTCGGTTTCACCTGCAAATTCTTACGAACAGTGGTGATGTTTTCGCCTTTTCGGTAGATCTTGCATTTCGTTGACGTAGAGATGTTGGTGGAACGTGTTGAATACCAAAATTTTTCTTGTGTGGCGCACTATAGTGCCTCGGACCATTTGGCGATTGAGATGTGAGTCAGATTGAATTACAAGATAACAACTGAACGACGCGACGTATTCACGAATCCCAAATCCGATACGATAAACTGAACTAGATTTCGTTCAAAAGTGGAAGAACACCTTCCAGAAGTCTCCAGCGTCAACAAAATCAATAACAATGAGATTGATAACACCATTGATCAATTTGAAACAGTGGTTAACAATGCTTTGGACAGGCTGAAAACTCCCAGTACCAGCAGAGACAGGTAAGCAAACTTGCAAGCACTATATGCACACCGGCAAAGACTTCGCAAAATAGCCCGAAAGAATCTACCACATGACCTTCAACAGGGAATGTTACGGATACCGGCGTATGCATTCAGAACTTCGGTGCATCAAGACAATTTTCAACAAAGCAGTTACATCATCAGCAGAAAAAGGATTTCAGGAAGAGGCTCGAAGATATCAAACCTGTCATAACGTGGTTAAAAAGATCAATCTGATTGTTTGAAGAGCGAACTCAATTCCAAACACCATCGTTCATGGACAAGAAGTTTCAACAACTTCAGCTGAGAAAGCTAAATTATTTACCAATCACTTTGAGGATAGTTTCACAGACCCCTATCTACATGGATACCTTAACAAATTAATACTATGAATCAAAAAAACATGTTTGTCTTCAGGTATTCAGGACAACAATTATAAAATCTAATTTTACTTTCGCAATTAAAACACTTTAAATGATTTTAAGAAATAATTCAATAAACCTCAATAGATTAACACAAGCCATAGATCACAATGTTGCTTGACTAAATTAATTTAAATCTTTTAAGCTATCATTCGCACTAAATGACGAATTACTCACGGAGATATGAATACTTAAACTAGACTATGGGTGCATGCCTAATGGATTTAGTCTGTAACTAATTAATGTTGTGTAATGATTTAAGATTCGTTTAATTAAATTAAACGAAAACAAGATATTTACCTTTCGATTTTCTGTCTTTTGTTTCGTTTTACATTTTTTTAAAATTTCAAAAGTGAATTCTATGCATATTAAAGCAATTACAAACCAAAATAATTTTAGGAAAAAATCGGAGTATATGTAAGGTTGAAGTAACAGCCAGCTGGAAAACACATTTAGACCATAAATTGGTCTACCTTCACGCTAAATTAGTTGGAGCTCATTATGAAACATGTGAGATTGCTAATGTCTATATTTACTATATTTGGAGGATCAGAGGGAGACTAGGTCTTTGGGATAATTTAAAGCAGTCAGGGTGAGAAATACATTATTCATAATAGCGACATGATAAATAAATTAAAGATTTTGTTTTTGTGGATTATATTGAATAAATTCAATCGAATTTTCATTTTTCTTTTTTCTTCTTACATTCGCCAGGCCCGGCATAAATCCTCGTATCAAACCCTCCTAGTGGGTGCCGGGCGGTAATGATCACCACAGAAATCTTGTGCGTTGTCAAGATGGGGATCAGCTAAGGTCAGGTCGCAATGTTGTAAGGTTCCTTTACTCCTCAATAGTTCAACCCTCAACAATGCGATCTTACCATAGATACAGGTCCCTAATTTTCAGTGGTGGTGTGAGCGATTATTCATAATCCGTGCCGAAGAAATGGAAGGCTGGGGGGAAAACCAGTCACTAACGAGCTCATTCGGATGCCCTGGCCGGGTCCGTCTTAATACTTGCCTTACCCCGGTATATCGGCTCTGCCGGGGCTGACCTTTCTTTTCCGACCTACTCGTGGGACCAAAATTTTCTAAAAAACTAAAATGAACAAACTAACGACAACTATGGAAACAACAACAACTGACAACGAAGACGAACTCTTGGCCTCTAGCCAAGAGACACTGACAGGAAGGTCTCACGGCACAGAAACCTGTGCCGATGAGATAACTTCCAAACCTTCAGGGAGCATAGCGAGTACCAGCCATAGTACTCCTGTGCTCCCTAAACCGAACAATACAGCCAAGCCATCGGGAAGCAATGCCAGCCATAGCAATGCTAACCGTAGTAAGAAGAAATCTTCTGGCGTTCTTCGAAAGAACCAGTTCCTGCATGCCTCGTTTATTCTTAGCAAGATTGCCAAGAATGAGGCGGAGGGAACTTGTCACGAGAGGGACGCCGAGGATAAAATTAAGTATCAGAAGGTTATTGATGACTACAATAACCTTCTGACAAAAAAAGAAAAAGCCGTCAAGCGAGACAGGTCTCAGGAAGAGACTTTACCTTCCCAAAAGAAGAGTAAACTTGATGGTAATGTAAAGAAGAAGAAAGCCACATCTCTCAGAGCGGCGCAACCGCCTACTATAAGCGAGATCGTCAGGGATGACCTCCAGGTAGCGGTTGTAGATGAACTCTGCACCAACAGCAAAGGTCTGCTGTCGGTGTGGAGCTCAATCGAAGCCAAGCTCTCTGAGATGGTATTCACATACACCCTGTCGACAAGTGAGGGACCCTACCCCAGCTTCGACTCTGGGGAAATGCTCAGGGGATACAGGGTGATCAAATGCGAGGACGCGTTTTCAAGGGACTTCCTTAGAGACAGCATTGCTAAGGTCAGCAATGACTGGGAGGGCTTGAAGCTCAAGCTTATCCCAGCTAAGGAGATCCCTAGACAACCAAAGGCCCGCATCTGGTTGCCCCTCATGGGCATTAAACCGAGCGGACTGGAGCTGATCCGGGGTCTTCAGAGGTTGAACCCGCTGGTCCCCATGCACGACTGGGTCGTCATCAAGGCGGAAGAACCGCAAAAGACCAGCACTTCATACCTTCTGAGGATCACGGAAGAAAGCAAAGGGGCTCTCGAGAAGGCTGACTACAAACTCCGTTTTGGCATCAGGCATGCTAAAATCAAAATCCTGCAAGATCATGGACCAGATACTGATAAAGTGGATGAGAGCGCTAAGATCAGCGCTGTTGTCGACGGTTCAGTTGTCCTTGGCGCCGCAGGACCCTCAACCAATTAAAAACGCGCTCAAGGTCATTCAGATTAATCTGAAGCACTCTAAATGTGCCTCAGATAATCTAAGAGTTTTCCTCAGTGAAGAAAACATTGACATTGGCGTAATTCAAGAACCATGGGTTAATGGCCTCAATGTAAAAGGCCTCCAAGACAACCAATACGACCTGTTATACAAAACAGTAACCCAAGAACAAGGTAATCCCAGAACTTGTATCTTAGCTAAAAAACACTTAAAAGCTTTTTTGTGTCCCAATTTTAGCACTCCGGATTTGACAGTCGTCAGGCTGGAAGACAAAGATGCAAAGGGACTACTGGTGGCATCTGGCTACTACGGGCACAACCGGCAATCACCGCCTGAGGAAGTGAGGAAATTGGTTGAAGCAGCTAATCAGCAAAAAACGAACCTCCTGATTGGATGCGATGCGAACGCACGGCACTCTCTCTGGGGTAGTTCTGAAATCAACGAACGAGGTGAGTCTCTTTTTGATTTTATTATTGATAATAACCTAATTGTTTGTAACAGAGGTGACTCACCCACCTTCGTTTTTCCAAGCTCGGAAAACTACGACGGGTGGGAAGATGTACTTGACATCACTGTTACAAACAACTGTAATTTGGTGGTGGAAAACTGGAGAGTTTCCTCTTTAAATTCCTTCTCGGATCATAGATGGATCCTTTTCAACATAGGTTTCAAGATAGAAACCCCCCCGCCATATAGAAATCCCAAAAGAACTGACTGGAAGAAATTCAGTCAGATCGCAAAATCCAAACTAGGCAATTTACCATTAATTAGTGTAGAATCTGTGGAAGTTCTTGAATCTAAGGTAAAGACTTTCGAGGCAGCGATTAACACTGCCTTTAAGGTCTCCTGTCCAGTTAAATATAGCCGCAAAAAATTCCCTCCTTGGTGGAATGAAGATCTTTCTGCACTTAGAAAAATGACCAGAAAGATTTTCAACATATGTCAGAAGGAGAAATTCTATCAACCATATAAAGACTGCCTAAAAGTGTACAAGCGAGCCATAGCAGCATCCAAGAAGCTTGGCTGGAGAGAATACTGTCACTCAATAGAAAATATTAAGGATTCTGCAAGGCTAAGTAAAGTTCTGTCAAAGGAACATTGCAGCCCTTCATTTCTGAGAAAAAGTGACGGTATCTGGACAGCCTCTCCAGCTGAGTCCTTGGAACTGCTTATGACAACACATTTCCCGGGTTGTGAGAATAGCTACCCCGAAACGCTTAGCACTACAAATACCAGTATAGCTCATAGGGAGCAAATCAATTCTGTTATAACAGGAGATAGTATATCATGTGCGATTAATACTTTCTCCCCTTACAAATCACCTGGCCCTGATGGCATAATCCCAGTTATGCTGCAGAAACTGCAAGACTTGGCAGTACCATGGCTAGAAATGATCTTCAAAGGTTGTCTCTATCTCAATCATGTACCTGAGTCATGGAGACATGTAAGAGTGGTCTTTATTCCGAAGGTCGGCAAACGAGGTCATGAATCCGCGAAGGACTTTAGGCCTATTAGTCTGACATCTTTTGTTCTAAAGACACTAGAGCGCATCCTTGATACTCACATCAGAGTTTTACTAGAGGGTCGTCCTCTCGATGAATCGCAACATGCATACCTAAAAGGCAAGTCTACGGAGACTGCCCTGCATGAAGTAGTGCGTACAATAGAGAAGACGATTCACTACAAAGAATATACCCTAGCAACCTTCCTAGACGTGGAGGGTGCTTTTAATAACGTCCTAACTGAATCCATTCGCGAATCACTTGCTCACTTTGGTGTAGAAAGTTTCATATCCAAATGGATTGTATCTATGCTCAGTGACAGAAGGATCCAAGCAACGTTAGGAAACACAATTTCTACTAAACATGTTAGTAGGGGAACTCCCCAGGGTGGTGTTCTCTCCCCTCTTCTATGGCTCTTAGTCATGGACAAAATTCTCGTCAAGCTCAGAGGTAGTGGTGTAAAAACTGTAGCGTATGCTGACGATCTGGTTTTATTGGTATCAGGTAAGTTTACCACTGTGATTAGTGAAATCACTGAATTGGCTCTGAAAAGAGTTAGCAACTGGGCCACTAGTAGTGGACTAGGAGTTAATCAGAGCAAGACGGAACTGATGCTCTTTACTACCAGGACTAAAATACCTACATTCACCCTACCTCGACTTAACGGTCAAACTCTTTCCTTATCTTCCAAAGCTAAATACCTTGGAGTTATTCTCGACCCCAAATTGAATTGGAAGGTAAATATTGAAGAACGGGTTAAGAAAGCCTGTATAGCTTTCTATGCCTGCAGAAAGACCTTTGGTAAGAAGTGGGGCCTTCAGTCGAAGATGATTTTGTGGACGTACACTGCAGTGGTACGGCCAATTTTGTCTTACGGATCGATTGTTTGGTGGCCTGCACTTAGCAAGCAATATAACGTCGCAAAACTTAAAAGGGTTCAAAGAACGGCTAGCGTCGGCACTACGGGGGCTCTCAGATCATGCCCAACAGATGCCCTGAGCGTTATCCTGAACCTTTTACCACTCGACCTTCATATAAAATACCTAGCGGCATGCAGTGCTGTAAGACTTAAAGAATCTAACTGTTGGTTCTCCAAACCCTATGGTCATGGAGACATAACAAAATTGATACCTCCGGATATTTTCTTATCGAACACCGACTACTGCGTAGCTCCTCTTGGCCCAAGCGGGGATTTCAAAGCCTTTTTTCCCACCAGAGAGGATTGGAAAAATGACGTTGTCACAAAGGATTTCGATTCGATAATCTTCACTGATGGATCTAAGATGGAGTGCGGTGTTGGTTCAGGAATTTTTTCCGAGTCCTTTAACATCTCCAAGTCCCTCAGACTACCAGACTTTGCGAGTGTATTTCAAGCTGAAATACTAGCAATCAAGGAGGCATGCAAGTTGCTCCAATCTAACCAAAACCAATTCAGAAATATAGCTATCTGCTCAGATAGCCAGGCGGCCATTAAGGCCATTAAATCATCTACATCTACCTCAGTACTTGTCCAGGAATGTCGGGACGAACTGGCGAGTCTGAACATTGACCTCCAGGTCACTCTCATTTGGGTTCCAGGTCACAGTGACATAGAGGGTAATGAACAGGCTGACGCTTTAGCTCGGCAAGGCTCGGCCTTACATAGCTCACTAGCGGAGAAAGTTAATATTCCTCTTGTTGCTATGAAGAGAAAAATCTTCTCGATTTTTCTCAATGAATCCAACCGTAGGTGGAGCAGTCTCACAAACTGCGTCATATCAAGAAAGATATGGCCTACTTACAACAGCTCACGTTCCAACGATCTAATATGCAGACCCAGGCGCGACATAGCCAGGATCACAGCAATATGCACCGGGCACTGGCCCATAGGTGAACATGCACGAAAGCTAGGCATCCCCTACAACCCACACGGCCGTAGTTGTGGAGATCCACAAGAAAAAGAAACTGTGGTTCATTTTCTTTGCGATTGCCCCGCCTTAGCAAATTACAGGATGACTTCCTTTGGGAAAGCCTTCCTCGATGACCCCAGCGAACTTTCGGAGAAGAAAATCAAAGATCTGATTATCTTTCTGAATGCGACAAAATGGCTTTAATAATGCTCCGCTAAAGTATATAAAAACCATTTTCTTCCGTACTAAATCTTTATTAGGTTGACACGAGTTTAATGGTATCAAAACGGCGCACCCCAGCGCTAATTGAGTTGCGGGCCCAGTTGGCTGGCGACTACCATCTCTACCTACCTACCTACCTACATTCGCCAGACAACGGGCAATAAATAAAAATCCATCAACGTTTATTGCGTCTAAGAAGGCTTAGGTGCAACACCATACATAGCCAGAATAATAGCAGCTCTATAATTTTTTTTAGTAATACTTATATGTACTAAATGTTTCTTTTCTTGGTGACCTTTTCTTTTTATAAAATTATGTTTGTCCTTAAGTGGGCTTGAAAAACAAGGAATGCTCCCCTATCTTGATGTTGAAGTTATAAGAAAAAATACACATCTAATTTTTGATTGGTACAAAAAACCAACATCTTCACACCGTTTGATAAATTTCAATTCAAAACAACCAAAACTAGTAATTATTAATACAGCACAAGATTTCATAAATAGAGTTCTAGACAATAGTGATAGGTATAATAATAGATACATTGTACTCTAATTCATTCCCAAAAGAAATAAGTAAATCACTTATTAACAACTATTTTAATATTATCAGACGAACAAATCAAAATACAAATGAACCACAAATAATATATAGAAGTGCTTTACGTTCCGAATTTTTCAAACCGTTTATCGAAAGCACCAATTAGAGATAAAGAAAAAACTAGAATAGCTTTTAAATCAGCAAATTCTCTTAGAAATTCAGTTTTCTCACTTAAGGACAAACATAATCTTATATGTACTTATGTACTATGCAAATATTAAAAAATGTATATGTTATTAGTGGTAAATACTCGTACTTTCTTACTCTGTTTTATGCAAGATTTTTTTAAAACCTAAGGGGATTTAAAAAATTTTCAAGTGCGTTTGCAGTAAGCTACCTCATAAGCTGGGTATAAGAACTGGACACCTTATTTACTCGTAATAAGGAAAAATGAAGAAATTCTGATAACCAATGTCATTTCTCTTTATTTATTAGCACATTCAATTTATTTATTTTTTTGAAAAAACTATAGAGTCTACCAGTTCTTGGCACTTTTCTTGGGGAATCGAATATCAAACTTCTTGAACAATTCTCCAGAGATCCGCTCTGTTTTTTTACCAACACCAATCTTTAGCTTTCAGAGGTTATAAATAGGATCAAAATCCGGTCATTGAGAAGGCCACTCCAAAACGTTCATTTTATTTCTTTAAAGCCAGAGATTCGTTGACTTTGCGGTGTGCTTGGGGTCGTAAGCCTGTTAGAACTGCCAATTAAGTGCCATATTTTCTTCGGCCAACGGTAGTATAACAGTACGACTCTTTTATCATTACACCATCTATAAGAAATCTTGGACCACCTCCCTACCAATAAAAAGCACCTCATAATAATATGCCACTTCCATGCTTTATGGTAGGTTTTGTGTGTCTCGGATTATAGGCTCCACACTTTGGACGGCGGACAAACTGTTTACCATCCATTCCGAAAATATTAATTTTGGTTTCATGACTCCAGAGTATATTCCTTCACTATTTCTTGACCTTGAGAGCAACGTCTTTTTTAAGGTACATTTTGGCAAAACGAACTCTGTCTTCTGCAGTCATTCTAGATGGGCGCCATATGTTTTCTTTAGTTTTTCTTAAATTTTTATCATTAATTCTTGCAGAGAATATGAGAATAAACCGGTGGATGAGCTGGTCAGGTAAAGATCAGCTCTTCATAACTCACTTGCGGAAAGATTCAACATTCCGCTGTTTGTTTTTTTTTTTTTATATTAATCGCGCACTCAACGGGTTATGAATACCCTCATAATGTTAAACACATTGAGCCGGGTAAAGCATTCCACATTCGTGTAGTACGGCAAAAAAAAAGAATCTCTGTATTTGACAGTAAGTCCAATGTTGGGATCAAGGGTAAACTGACGAGAATTGCTAGAAGTACAGGTATTGCGATTGGATTATTTCAGGGGAGGAATGCAACTGGCTATTACATCATTTCACTAGAGAACTGCTTATTAAAATAGCGTAAAATAATGAAAGACATAAAACATTGCGGCGGTGCTCGAGAGGTACTTACAAATTTTTCAGTTAGACAACGGTCGCCTATCATTTTCATAGCTCTCTTTTGAATTCAGTCCAAGAGATTCAAGTGAGTTTTTGGAGCACCTGCCAGATATGGGAATTGTACTCGAGCTTTGGACGAATATAGGCCTTATAGATTACAGCCAGATCAGAAGGGCAAAAAGTTTCTTGCAATGTCGAAGGAAACCTAAGCACTTAGCAGGGTGGGTTCTAATTTAACGACAGGAGACAGCACTGAGTTTTTGAAGCATTAAATTCTACATAGTTTTTCGTTCCCCATTTGACAAAGCTATCGAGATCAGAATTCAATGAGCTTATGATACGCTGCCGTTCTAGATTCACTTCCGAAGAACAAGGACATGTATCTGGAAACGAATATGAGAAACTGAGGGTACTGTCATCAGCAAAACAATTTAATGGATTAGAACTTTCAGACAAAAGATCGTTGATGAATATTTAAGAAAGAGATTCGGAGGCAAAACGGAGCCCTGTGGTACACCAGCATTTATTTTATGGACTTCAGATTTAAAACCATCCAATACAGCTTGTATTGAACGATATGAAAGGTAGTTTCTAATTCATGGAAGAAGAGATTCATCGATACCAAATACACGCATTTTCGATTAGAGAGCCTATAATGCCAAACTCTATCAAATTGTTTTCAAAGGTTTTTTGCGAGGAAGTTACAAATTCTACAAGAGTATCAAACAAACAGAAATAGTTGAACATTTTAAGTGGCTCGTTTTAGGCAGTCTACTAATCGTCGGTCTCTAATTTATTTATTTACACATAGTATGTAATTAAAAAAAAAAAAATTATATTTTCCTTACAATACTACAGTCGAACGTATGTACGTATGTTTGTATATATAAACTCCCATTGAACTCAACACAACACAGACTCGCATTTGCCAAATTCCAAATTAAATAATTTGTAAATCTGCCGGCCATCCATACGACACAAATATTTTGTCTCTTTTATCCGCACCAAACGTGATTTTGATCGAATGTAATACCTACGAGTACAATACCTACGTACGCAAGTGTTTTATTTTTTAACTGTCCAACTGTCAGTACCAGTACCCGGGTGTAAAATGTTGCCGATTCCATAACCGGCATGTACATTTAAGGTGGCTATAAATTCTTTATAAAATATATCGTACCATAAAATAGCATTGAAGACAACACTTGCGTTGAATTTACTATAACTTGTGACGAACCCGGCAAATGAATTCATTATTGGTAGGTATATGAATTTTCTAACAGGTGGATATTTTCAGCAATACCTAAATTTTAGTATAGGTATTATTAACGACCTATGAGTGCCTTTTATTGAATAGAAAATTAAGTTTCACTTGGATTTTTGGAGCCCCAGATGCGACATTTGTTTGTTAACGTACCCAGATAAATGCGAATGAGACTAATTGCGTATAAAAAAGAATAAAATGTTTCTACGATATTTTTACCACTTCTGAGTGAATTTTAACTTTCAACTCGTTGAGGGAGGGTAAATAATATAAATCCACAATTAATAACTGCAAAGTTTTAACTAATCAAGATCAAAATGACAGTTTTATGTTTTAAGACCCTTTAGTATCTACTCTCCAAATATGTGAAAAAAACACTTATAAAGAAATAGGATACAAATACTGGAAAAACAAACATATTGTTTGTAATGAAAGAACCAGCAAAAAATATAATAAAAGCACAGAAACGTTAGTTTTTCACACAAAATTCTGATCGTGGCAATTAGTTCTATCTAAATAAGAGTGCATGCGTCTCCAAATCGCCTAGTGTTGCGTATTTTAGTTCATTTGAGGGATTGGATCAATTGTGTTATAATTCGAACTGACCTTTATCCATATCGTTCTAAATTAGCTCGATGATTTTTCATCGTTTGGCACAAATGAAACTTTCTTTCTCTCGCTTCCACTTTATAAGAAAAATTGAAACATCATTAGCATTTTGACAGGCACTGTCAAAGTTTATATACTTTTTAAACTTTTAGTGCTGTGCAAATATCACAAACATCTCTTGGCTTAAATCTCGGATTATCTTTTGGTGAAAACTTTGTATAAACGACTCATTTGAAAATCTTATTTTCTCTGTACATATAAATGTATTTGTAATGTTTTTCTTTTAAAACGCGTTCTGAATTGTTAAGGAAACACACAGTACTTATCTGTCAAAAACAAAATGCACCTAAATGGATTCCTTTCTATCTCTTTTTCTGTTCATGATTTATCAAATGTCAGTTTCCTTCAAGTTATATCTCAACGAGCAGACTTCAAATCGTAAAACAGGACGAAATGATTCGTTTATGATTTCGTTGTTTCAATTTTATATTGCATTTATACATAATGTAAGTAGTGTACTAGGTTTGGAATAGACAATTATTTTATTGGAATTTTTAAAATAATTCAATTTTAAGAACAATAGACACGGCTAGGAACTGTTCTGATTATGGTTTCAATATATAATAATCTAATTTTGGATACCCAACCTCATTTTGCATACTAAATCATCTTGATTAATGCTCACTTGTGATTATTATTGCATAATATGAACTTCAAGTTGACCTTTTATAGTTAAACAAAAGTGTATATGGATTATAAAAATACCACCGAGTTCAATACCAGTCACATAAACTTTTCCAATATGCAAAACACTTCAGATTTCCCGTATGCACACACCATATAAGACAACACTATTTCCAAATCTAAAAGCTCTATCAATGTTGTTAATCGGAAGCTTAACAATCTGTTTGTCTAGCGACAACAAAAGAATAGTTAAACGCTACGTCTCCATCGATTTATGGGATCCACATCCGAAACCGATATGCTCGAATGCTCATTGCTCAGATGCAGGTGCAGCTACCTAGTGTAAAAGTAATAGCGGTAAGTCTTTCAAATCATTATCCAGCTACTGTATCTGTTATAATAGTGTTAAAAACAAATTGTGGCTGTGGCACAGTTTGCGAAACAAGCTTCGAAAAACATGGTTACCAATCGCAAAGATTTGTTTAGATGTACAAAATGTACAAAAATACATTTGATAGCTTACATCTCTCAAAATTTCCTGTGTGCGTGTTTTCTGCAGGAATGGAAGGGATCTTGTGAGTCCGAATGGGTTAGATGCGAATTATATAATCAAATTATTATTGCTATTGCGTTGGATTGTCACGCCGCCGCGCCAAGCGCCTTAGGTCTTGGTTCAATTCCTATCGTTTGTGTCTCAAATGAGGTAATTTTTGTTGAATCATTACAAAAATTGGGGTACTCTCGATCTTATGCAGCAGGTCTAGTAAAATTGTAAAGTTTTATTATTTTTTTTTTTTTGTTACCGGATCATGAAGGCAAACGTCAAAATTTGACATTTGTTATTTCCATTTCTTAATAATGACAAAGAAAAAGTAGCAACATGCTAAAAGAACTGAATTTTGTTCACATAATTTTAGAAATTTTTAACAGCTGGCAGAAGGAAATGATATTTTGTGAGCTGTCTTACAAAACTAAAAATTTTACACTATTGCATTTTTTTGTAGCAATGGAGCTAGTGTACATTAAAAGTGCAAAAGTTTTGTATGATTTGAATGAGTATATTTTGTAGCTGGAGTGTAAGAAAATGATCGTTAATTCTCCTCATGATTTGTATGATTTGAATGATTTGAATGAATTGAATGAGTTTGAAGTTGATTGAATTATCTGAGTTCATTTTAAGCAGGATTTGTTTGCCCAGTTATAATCAAAATCGGTTTTAGAAACACAGCAGGTGGCCAGCAGCCACCTAAACCTAACCTAACCTTTATCGGCAGTATTCTTAATTCCATAACAAAAATACTACTATACAACGGATAGCTTTTTCAATTAATTAATTAATTTAATTTAATTAATACGGCTTCGTATTACACGTATTACACAATATGCAATATGTTTAAAACACAATTGTTAATTGTTTGACCTTTTAAAATGGTATGCATGGCAACCCTAACCAGTATAACTTCCACCTGAGTCTCCACTGAACAACAAACACCTATTCAGCAGAAGATTGTTGAATGCGATTATGCATCAACTTGATTGGCAAAAAGTCAATGTGCGCTCTGTCTAGCTGCGCGAGCACAGCATTTTCAAAAGGCATACTTTCTGCATTGACCAGCTCAGACAGTGAGCCTGAGCCAGCTCTAGCACATAATAAGCTGCAGTTTAGTAGCAATATAAAATGTCCATAACGACTACGGAAATTCAACTTTACGATTTTCTTCTATTGCCTGCAACTAATTGTTCACCTTCGCTGATCGTACTGATGAGGTGAAATCTTCTGGACTCAATTCAGTGTTTGAAGGCCTTGTCGATTCCGTAATCTTTGTGGTTGATATGCATTCATAGCCCGGCAAACAAAAAGTGCAAAGCACTTAGAGTAATAAGACACAAATTCACTTCTTTTACCAGTCCCGCTTTAACGTTCTGGTACGGCCCGAGGGCAGATTTTGTCGATAGCCTCTGTGTGGATTTTGTTTAAACTGTTCATTACACAGAGCAAAACGTATTGGAACACAATGTTGGTACATCCTTTCAAATGGACTTGCTTGCCATCCCCTAATCCACTTTTTAGTTCGAGGCTCATATAAACAAGAAACATTCTTTTTGATTGGATTTTTTTAAAATTGTTTCTTGTGGCCCCCCAAACCGTGGGCCCTGAGGCATTTGCCTAACCTACCTCCACCAAAAAGCGGCGCTGCCTCTCACTTTTCTTTTCATTTTTGTAAATTTATGTAATTAAAACGGTAAGCAGCAGAACAACGCACAAAAAACGACATCGGCGTTGGCACATATTAATTGTTATTATTATTGAGGTAATTATTCTTTGGTTCTATTGTTGTTTCTTGAGATTTAAAGGTCATGACCTTCCTTGCAATTTGATAAAAATGTCTTTCTTTTGTTTATAGTTATATTAATGTTAAAAACTTTAAAGACATAGATAAATAGTTAATTGCCTATGCGTGCAATTTTGTGTTGTCAAATATTATGGAAAGGAAATGTTTTATGACGCTTTTGGCCATGTGTGTTGATTGTTAATTAACTTAATCCGAATTAGAAACAAAGGGAATTTGCATTTCGGTAGCTTGTAGAGAACTTTAATCTTAAACGTAGAATAATGCATCAAATACGCTCTGGTTCCAGTGAATAGACACATTTATTGACGGAAATTATATCTGTGTTTTAGATTTATAAGGCTGTTTAGGAAGTAAGTTTATTAAGACAGTAATAGAAATCTGAAAAAAAGATCGTCAACATTTTTCTATAAAAGTATCTTTCATTTGAAAATTGTTTGTTAACATTTTGTTCCTGCGTTTTAGAAGTCACTACTGAAGAACAACACGACTCTTTCAGTTAGGACATTTTTTTTTTTTCCAACTTATGAACCTATTCACTTCAAGAGTAGTGTATCGTTAAGTGTTTATATTGCCAATTTGATAGGCTTGTTTATGGGCTTTAAGCAGATTAAATACGGTGTTGATTTAATGTGCCTAGTGATAAAAGAATATTAATTAATCAACTAGTCTATGAAGGTGCAGTTTTAGGGAGATTAATAGGTATGTTTTAAATGAAGGTTTGAATGAAACAATAACTTGAGGTTGCTTGCCACCAAAATTATTTTTAAACGAGAACCAACTCTATAATTAAATTCCTTTTAATTGTTCATTTAAAAGTTGATTTTTTATCATTAACATTTAACATTGGTTCATGCAGTGCAGATTGCAAAGCAAACACCATCAATGAATTTAAATCTAATTTAATTTTTTTAACAGCAGTTCATAGGTAATTACAAACATTCGTACGAATAAATGTTTCTTCTTGACCTTTTTAAAGTTATACAAAATATACTGATCTTCTAATGGCATGTAAATTTAAATCCATTAATTCAACTTAAGGCGGCTGAGCGATTTAAATGTATTTTCTTATCCAACTTCGATCCCAACACAATATGTGATGACATATCAGCGTATATTACTTCACGTTTCAATAATTCAAAATTCAAACTTGAACAAATGCAAACTAGAAGTATGGATTATGCATCATTTAATTTAAACTAAATATTACACAGGAACTGTTTAATCTTTTGTTGGATAAGAAATACTGGCCAGAAGGCATAATAGTTCATGAATTCATTAATAAAAGGAATAATATTTGTAATCCTTTTCAGAAAAGATTGACAAGACAAACAATTTGTCGCAATTAATTGATATATTTTATCAGAATGTAAGAGGTCTTCGGACTAAGACCAACAAGGTCTATTACACTTCTTCAATCTGCTCCTATGATATCATTTGTCTCACGGAAACCTGGCTAAATTCGGGAATAAATGATTCTGAAATGTTTGACGACACATTTAATGTATATAGACGTGACAGATACTGCGATCCAAATATCGACACCGTTGGAGGTGGGATTCTCATAGCTGTAAAATCTTCTCTGTTAACTTCTCTGGTTAACGTTCCTTTTTCACTTGACAATGAAATTCTCTGCATAAAAGTATCATTTAAAAATAAGAACCTATATGTTATAACATTATATATAGTTCCTGGAAGCCCACAAGAGGTTTATTCCAAAGCTTTCGAATACTTAAGCTATATCTATGATTTATTGGAATACAAGGATGAAATAATTTGCCTTGGCGATTTCAACCTTCCCAATGTCACTTGGACGCGCTGTCGTGACACAAATGGTATCTTACCATCTGGTAATCTCAGATCCAACGACTCTAAGCTAATTGATGATTTGACTTCACTTGGACTTCTTCAATTAAATGATGTTTTAAATATTAATGGAAAACTGCTGGATCTAGTGTTTACTACTATTGACGATGAAATTACAATACGAAAATCCACCGAGCCTTTAGTGCCTGAAGATAACCATCACCCATCACTGATCTATTCACTTTCTAAAAAATTTAATAACTTTGATAATGAATTGTGTGAAAACTTTTACTCTTTCAATTTTAAAAAGACTGATTTTATAAAACTTAATTCTTTGTTATCACAAGTTGATTGGTCTTGTTTGAATAATTGTTTGAATGTTAGCTTAATGGTGTTTAAATTTTACAATGTATTGTTTGATTGTTTTCTTAAATCTGTTCCCATCGCGATTGTTAAAACAAGATCTTTTGTGCCAGTTTGGTACGATAGTGAAATAAAAACTCTGAGAAATCGAAGAAATAAGTTATGGTCTACTTTTAAACTATACCCAACAGAAACCAATTTTAATATGTATTGTGAATCGAGGGATATTTTCAATAGAATATCTAGTTTAAAGTATCTTAATTACATTCAGAAGGTGCAAAGAGATCTAAAAATGAATCCAAAGTGTTTTTGGAATTTTATTAACAGAAAAAGAAAATCTTGTCCTTACCCGTCTGTTCTCAAGTTAAATGACATCTCAAGTCATGACCCACGGGTTATAACGCAACTTTTTTCTGACTTCTTTCAAAGTGCCTTCAACTGTGATACTTCAAACTGTGATACCTTTAACTGTGATTCCTCAATCTGTGATATATCTGACGAAATGGCGCAAAGCTTTGACCATTTGAAATCTTTTACTTACTTGACTGATATGAACTTTAACATTGATATCGACAATATTGTAAAGTTTATATCTAACCTTGACGACAGCTGTATACCAGGTCCTGATGGTATACCCTCTACTATTTTGAAAAACTGTGTACGTCACTTGTCATTACCTTTGTCTATTCTATTTAATCTTTCAATGTCAACATGTTCATTCCCATCTTTTTGGAAAAGTTCATTCATTATCTCTCTATACATAAAAAAGGAAAAAAAGACGAAGTGAAAAACTGCAGGCCTATTGCCAAATTATCTGTGATTCCTAAACTTTTTGAGTTTATTATTTGTGAAGCTTTATGTTTTTATGTTACGTCATTCATTGTTCCTAATCAGCATGGTTTTATAAAAGGACGCTCTACCTCTACTGTTACTTTTCTAATAGAATTAGTTGAAAATTGTATTGATTCATTTAAATACAGTAAACAAGTAGATTGTGTATTCACTGATTTCAGTAAAGCTTTTGACAAGCTATCACATCGTGTTTTGCTTTTTAAGTTAAGAAAATTAGGTTTTAGCGAAAATTTTGTAAAATGGCTTCAATCTTATTTATTAGACAGATCTTATTCTGTGCTATTTAACGGTTGCTAATCAATTAAGTTTAAAATCAACTCAGGAATTCCACAGGGTAGTCATTTAGGCCCTATCCTTTTTATTTTATTTATAAACGACTTACCATCGGTGTTAAAATACTCTAAGTGCCTCATTTACGCCGACGATGTAACAATCTTTAAAATTGTGAACAATTGCAATGTGATCTTAACTCGTTTTTTGACTGGTGTACTCGTAATTGTTTGTTTCTTAATATCGTAAAACTATGTGTTTTACAAGAAAGTTTTCTTTTATTTCGTTCAACTATTTGTTTAATGGCATATCAATATCCCGTGAAACAGTTATATCTATTCTTATCGTCACATTTGATCGCAAACTCGAATTCATTCAACATATACATAAACTCCATTTCAAACAAAGCTAATTCCATTCTTGGTTGGATAAAAAGAGAGTCGAAACAATTTTCAGACCCTTTCGTGACAAAGCAGCTTTTTATATCTTTTGTTCTCCCCATTCTAGAATACGCTCGTCAGGTTTGGTCACCTCATTATGAATGTCATAAAAATAGACTAGGAAAGGTGCAAAAAAGATTTATTAGGTTTGCGCTCAGGGGACTAGGATGGGATAATCCTTATGATCTCCCACCTTATAACAACAGACTTCGACTAATTGATATACCCAGTCTCGAGAACAGACGTTCCTATTTATGTTTTGTTTTCATTGTAAAATTAATTAACGGTAACATAGACTGTTTGCACCTTCTGTCCCGTATTAACTTTAATATTCCTCAAAGAAATTTGAGGAACATACCGGAGATTATACATATTTCAAACTATCGTACCAATTATGAGAAATTTTCTCCATTAAATAAAATGTTTAAACTATTTAATTTCTACAATCATAAATATAACAATTTGTTTGATAAAACAATAATAAATTCATGTCAATTTAAATCAACATTTTTTCAATGAAATTGTTTAAAAATCTTATTATAAACCTTTGTTAGAAATTTTGTAAATTTTTTTTGTAAAACTAGCAATTTAGTTATGTTAATAATAAATAAATGTACAGTACATATGTCGATTAAACTATAAAAATAAATATTATTGACCTACGCCGCCGGCCGTACCGCTCCCAATGGTTTCTTTATATTTTCAATAATTAATAGATAATTAAGTTCTTATTTAACACCTTATTTTAATAAGAAAATATTTAAAAACACAGAATTTGAATGGATTTCACTACAAGCACAATGGCACTGTCATATCACTCGTAGTTCAGATTTAAGCGTATATTTTCTTCAACGATGAGGATCAATTCTATTAGGTTCGCAAGCAAAATTGTCGCATATTATAGCAAAGCATTTCACCCGACTGGTATGCACACATCTCCAGCTAGATAATCAAATATATGTTTCCAACTGCTTGGCAGTTATCTGTCAAAATTAAGCCCGCGAAATAAACTTTTCCTCTTCAATGATGCAAAAAGAGCTAGAGAGTGGAAAAAATATTCTACAGAGCTGACAAAGCACAACAGGCTGCACAAGGTTCTAGCTAAAGAGAAGATATTATCTTCCTTAGAACTGTGAAAATTTCACAGAAGTTGATAGGAAAAGGTCCGTTCTGCTACTAAATACTCATTTTCCGGGTAGTATTCCAATTATTGACAATACAATAGAAAGAATACCTCTCAAAATAAACCGGAGAGACTGAAAGATACAACACATCCAAAGTCCTTTAGACAGATAAATTGAACATCGTTTTTACTGAAGACTCTGGAGAAGGTAATTAATAACTTCCTAAGATTGGAAGAATAAACCATCACCATCAGTATGCTTATAGTGCTGGTAGATCCATCGAGACTGTCCTTTTCGAAGTTTAAAACATGAAATATATAGATGCGCTAAAGAAACAGCCTTAAGCACCTTCTTAGATATCAGATGGATAATTGAAATGCTAGGCACAAGAACTGCGGAAGCATAAGCAGGACAAAGTGGTCCGAAAATAATCGCAACAAGGACTATACTTAGAGAGGGGTTCTGTCACTCTCGCTGTGGATGCATCGGCTTTGCTGGTAACATTATCATTCCATCCTTAGGGAAGTTTCAAGAAACATTATGTGATGTAATCTAAAGAAGACGGACAATTACTAGTTAATGGTGTCTATCAGTAGGCTTAAACATCAACCCTGCAAAGACAACAACATGAAACCTAATCTTCGGAATTAATACCCGTAATGTAGACTTAATTATCGGGAAAACCGCAAAAGCCTTTATGGTATACAAGAGACTTGCCAATCGTCGATCGCAGCACGCACCTCATCCATTGGGAAATTGTGCACTGGACGAACTAGGTGTCGAGTAGAGTAGGCCATTACCTCGAAAATGGAACACAGCTTGTAATCCAAAGGATAAAGGGCTGGACTTCCAGCTGGCACGAAACAATAAGCTACTCTCTGAAAAATTCCATCTAATGGTATACTGATGGATCGAGAACGTGCGTATCAAGGTATATATATTTGCAGGAGTTTTTGAGCCCAGAAACAAACTTTTTCTGCATTTTCCAAGCAGAAGTGAATGTCATAGGAAAACGTACAGAGTAATCTCGAAAGGAACTAAAAATAAATAAATTAAATAAATTTAGTGGTGCAACAGCTCGGAGTGAACCAGGACCTAGTGACTTACAACTCTCAACCATTCCTATGTGCGTGTTACCAGGAACGGAGGGGACCTACAATTTTCTGCCGATTCCGAACGGCTAATGAGCAGCACTTTTCATGACAAGAAATATTCTTAGAGAGTTTGTCAATTCCTCGCAAGAGGTAGTACACCCTTGAAAAAAACTTTGCAGCGGCTGGGAATCGAACTTGAGACCCCCCGCATGACAGTCCAACGCACTAACCATTATGCCAAGGGGTACTACCTCGAAAAGAACTATCGTTGCCAAAACATTGTCAATCTGTCAGATAGCTAAGTGGCACTTACAGCATTAAATTTCTAATAAAATTTCTAATAAAGTACAGGAACACGTAAGGGTCATGATAAAGGAAGAAGCAGACTATTTGGCCAAAAAAGGAACAACGAAACGACTACCCTAATGGAACTACAACCCTATTACGTTAAGGTGAAAACGTGATGAAAAATAAAATCAAAACAGAAGAGGAGGCTTATGGGAAGAGTTCACAAAACTGAAGCGGGCGAAAATAATTCTTGGGAGCTACAACCAAGAACGCTTTATGTCCTGCATTTGTTTTAGAAGCTTTGAAATAATCACGGGTTTTCTATTTGCCCACTGTAACCTGAAAAGACACCTCAATATTCTTGGCCTAGTGAGCAGTGCTAAATATAGATTTGCAATACTCATGAGGCAACACTGGATCATATATTAGGTAGATGTGATGCACTCATCCATCAAAGACAAATGTATCTTTAAAGCTGAAAACACTCCATATACCTAGGTTTCTCAACGAAACTAATCTAAAGGAAGAGCTGTAAAATGAGCGATCTCATTTAGCTTTAAACGGGGGCACAATAGATTAGTAGGTCGCAGTGCACTTGAACCCCATATTTAAACATATTGTACTGTTTAAGGAAAGACTTTTAATTTTTTTGGTCATTCAATTGTGTGTGGATTGAATATTTTCTACGGTAGGCTTACGGTTTAAAGAAAATTCACCCAGCCCTTAAGGGTATAGCCAACAGAAAAAAATACAGCCTTGCAGAACTCATATCATTATTTAAGAATGCATAAATTCGCATATAATATCTACCTGCCTACGCATCTGAATTAACAAATAATTTGTTATGTCGGTGAGTGTAATTTTATTACAAAAATAAACAAATTCAAAATCTAATAAAATAAAATAATTAATCTTCGGATAGATTTGCATTTGCATACATTAAAAAAAAACAAGAAAAATGTCGAATTCACGGTATTAGATACTTTGTAATTTTACATTTATTTTTTTTATGTGTAAATGAAATTGACCATTATTTACGTAAAAATTGATTTAATTCATATGCACATTCTGTGTTGCTATTTAAAGTTGTAATTGATGTGAAATATTTTACCATGTAAGTAAATTTATTTAATTACCGATGAGCATATTACTCATGTTAATTTCTATGAAATTGTTAATAACTTATAAATAAATCAACAGTATTTACTGGGAGTTGTTAGTTGAATAAATAATAAATAAATATTGAAGAGTAAGCAAACTGTAATGCACGACTGGGTCGCGTGTATTTTATTACATGCAAATTGTAAGGGTTGGTCAATAAGTCCCTGAAAAATTAAATAAGGAACATTCTTTCCGGCACAAAAACATTTTATTTATCAACATTGTCTCGATACACTTCATCCAACGTTTCTCCAATTTTTTGATGCCCCAAAATAATACGATTTCTCGAGCTTCTATAAATATGCGTTTTAACGATGTGCATCTTCATGATACCCAAATCTCTTACCACCACGTCATTTCTTCATGTTTTGGAAACAAGCAATAGTCGCAGTCCCCTCCTGGATGAGAAAGAAGTTCGTAATCTAATGCATGCAATTTTGGTGGGTTGTCCTGGCGGAAATGATCTTTTTTTTTCGCCAAATGCGGCCGTTTATTCTCCAAATCAGCCTGAAATAGGTCCAGCTACTCTGCGAAATATGCGCCGGTGATAGTTTTGTTTTGTAGTTTTGTAATTGATTGTTACCACAATGAGCTGAGTTTTCTAAGTGCAACGAGCATAGTTACTCTCAGATGTTCTTAAGACATTATGATATACACGGGAACTGCCTTGAAATGGATCATCTATTGATCCGAGCGAAACCTCCCTACTTATGCCATTGAAGTAAGAGAAAAACAAAATTCATCAGAATTTCCTTGAGGCTGCAGATGTCAGATGGTCAACAATCGACACTTGTTGGGTTTCAAGGAACCTATCGTCCAATATTTCAAGGGTAAAAAAAGAATATTTACTCAGGATAAGCAAGCCTTAGTATCCATCCTAATTGGAGTCCTAACGGGCCAAAATACAAAGAATGGCAATTAGCTCAAGATATGTGAATGCTCCAGCCTAGCCAAAACCATAAAAACAGTTCCCGGACAATATTTTTTCTACCCGCTTACTAAAGAATATCCTAAAATTCATTTAGAATTCAGGGTGGATTAGGGATGCATGCATCCTCTCTTTCAAAAGCTTTTCTGCAACTCGGTTACGGTACCACTCCGAAACAGAGTTCCAACGAAACTCTCACCCACTCATGCATGCACTGAGTTTCCCCAAGTTGTTGGCACTCTCCCAAAACTTGACGAACCCAAGGCCCTAACACACTTCTTCAAAATAACACGAAAAGGAAAATGGAAAAAAATATAAAAAGTCGAAAACACAATCAATTTAAAAACTAATCTTTTCTGAAGGTAATTCGAAGAAAGAGAATTTCCTAACCTATTGAACAAGTACAATTTATTATTGAGGAAGCGAAGGAGGAACGTAAATATCAGATTATACTACCTAACGCGCCTAACCCTTGTGCAGAAATGAGGGTATTGAAAGGATAGTGTTTAGCGTTCCATTCTTTTAAGCTGGTCTGATATTAAAGTTTATTTTAAATAAGAAGGAAGTTAAATTATTTTGATTATGTTGGTGTTGTGTTGTTGACATATCCACTTTGAGTGTACGTGTATGCTTCGTTTTGTTGTTATCTTCCATTTCCTTAAGGGTATTAAGAACTTCCTCATTCTCTATGTAGATAGCGTGCGAATCTCCAGCCCATCCGCTGGCTCAACACGATCGAATTAATACCTATTTTGTCATCCTCTATTAGCTACCCTCCATGAGGACAACGCGTTTAAAATGTGGGTCGAAAAATGGGAATGGTTGGGATGAGGGGGAAAATTGATAGCGAGAGTAAGACTTTGACTAAACAACATAGTCGAAAGAAGGTTTAAGAACCGAGATTGAGAATGGTTTTTATTGCGGTTGGTAAATCTTACCGTAACAAAGAACTTGCCATATACATACCACCTGTATATTGAGCTACTTAAAAATTTCATATTACAAATATACAAATTATTCTATTTAATTGTTGATTTAATTATATTTTATCGTTAAGTAGTTGTAAAAATTTCATTATTTTCTTTGTTGTTTGCTGCTTTGTTTACTTTCGAACAAGTTAACAAGTTACATTGCATATTACATTGCTCCTTAGATAAATCTACGCTACACCTGTAAAATTGGGTGTCATTTATTTAATCTGGCTTTCCAAAACAAAATGGCAAGTTATTGTTTTCAACAACATGTACAAAGGACTTAATTGTTTTATGAAAGTGGGTCTTCTATCCGAACAACATTTCGCGCACTTCGATTATTTATAACGGTTCAGTGAACAATCCGCCAACACCCGTACATCAACGAAACGGAAGATCTACCTGAAATATCACCGCTGTTTGTAAGAGTGGACAGAAGAATCCGTGGCAGTCAATTCCGTGCCACGTACAAGAACTCAGAATTTCGAGTTTGGACGATCGATCCTAGATCAACCAAATTGCAATCTATCAAGAGAAAGTCACTGTTTGGTGTGGATTTTAGGCTGGCTTCTTTGAGAACGTCGTTGGCCAGGCCATTACCGTCAACGCCGAGCGCTATTGGTCGATGATAACCTTTAATTCGTGCATAATATTTAAGGGTGTGGTTCTTGGATATATTCTACAGTAGGGGCCTATCTCCAATTTTTATATCGTATATCGGGAATTTAAGAAAAGGCCTATGTTGGTGTACCCTGACTCATGTTAACGGTAATTGCGCTGTTAGTCCTAATCATAGAAATTTTATTAAGGCCTTTATTTTTAGAAGAAACACCAGTCTTTGTAATTGCGTTTAAACAGATATGACATCCTATCTCGGTTTTGAGATATCCAGTTTCTAGCATGTTCCGTTTTTTCTGCCGATGTAGGACTTTGAACTTAATTTTCTACACAAAATGCGTAAAAAACATACCGTTTTATCATTTTTTATGAATGGCCGTAACAATAAAAAAAATAAAACTCTACGACAAAATTGCTGAAAAACCAATAGATTTTATGATACTTGGGAAAATCTGAAAATCTGATTTTTCCTTTTACAGTTATTTTTTGTGGGTAAAAAATGGGGTTTTCTGATTTTGGACACGTTTCAATCCCCGATATATGATATACTCGTACAAATTGGAGATAGGCCCTTACTGTAGAACGATTCTAAAATATTATGCACGAATTAAGGGACACCCTGTACTGACGATATATAGTTTAGACGAGTCATGGTTATCTTACGCAGAGGGGATGTGACTTGGCCACTGATATCGTGCAACTTGACCCCATTAGACATCTTCTTGTGGGATTTTCTTAGGTCACAGGGGTATGCCAATAAACAACAAATCAGCACTGCCCTGAAAGACAACATTATCAATGCTATATTGGCCAAATTCAGTTTGATTTATGTGCCAGAGTTACGGGAAATTGGACGTTTCTGATGCGCTCCGTGCAACCCAGCAAAGTCGCAGCAGACAATTGAAGAATGTACTATTAACATAATGGCATACATGGGCCTTCTAAATAAATACAAAATTTGAATGATATCTTGCTTACAATTTGTTTTATTTGAATTTAAAGATAGAAAATGCATACTCGTAATGTAAGACCATTGTTGTTTCAAATCTCAATCCACAAATAGGCAATAAAAATGTATTGTTTTGGATTGAAATCAAGTATTTTGAAGTCGAAATTGACGAAATAGAGTAAAGCAAATTCCATCGCTCCGATAATGAAATTATATGTTTCGTAGAATATTTGAAATAAAATTATTCCATTGAATTGAGCAAACTTACTGTATATAATTATCTCAAATTCATAACATATTTTCAACTCAACTTTCATTTCTCTTGCACAAATCTCATAATTTGGAAATATGTACAGTACAATGTACTGTAAATAATCATTTTTTTTATCCTACAAAGTTTGAACTATGTATCTACTAAATTATAGATCAATACTTGCTTCTATTTTAAATTATGTAGGTTGTTTGCAATTACGGAGTTTAAGTTGTGTCTTTAGTTATATATTTAATGTATGGTATGAACTTGCAAAATTCTAATTCCATTCCTATTTTGCGACATTGGTCGTTTCCATTATAATTGCATTTTAGTATGTCCTAAATCAAGTTATCCATTAAATAAGAATTATGGTATAGCCATTCAAATCTATTATCGCATAAGTTTGAATTAAAAGTCATGCAAAAATACACGCCGTCTACAATTTTAAAATTATTTTCCAATTAAAAATTTAAATAAATACCTATTTTATACAGAAAATTAAAGCAGCGTTTTATTTATGTATGTGTGCATGCATATTGCATTTATACATTTTGCTTTCCAGATCTACCTTGAGCAATTACATCTACGAATAGGTGTATACTTACGAATTAACATTTTTTCGCTCAGTATCCTAGATAAGATGTAACCGAAGTGTGTAATCAGAAATTTAAAGGCACATATGCACGACTTGATCACATGAACTTGGACTTGCGGTTCAAGGCTATAATTTCGCCAAGCTTTGAGGTCGTGGGAAAATGTTAAAAGTACTAAGAAATTAGTTGTAGTTGTTCCCTTGATTTGTTACGAATTCCTAAAAAAACTATCACAGAATCCATCTTAGGGAAAAATCTAAAACGAATTGCCATTATGAACAAATTTATTGATAGTTTTTTTCGGAATTCATAAAAGTTGCCAAATACAATGAAATTCGTGATGGGCTTAGTATCTTTGTTGCAAACTTTTGGAAGACAATATTCCTTATATGATAGAACATCTGTACCAAATTGGAAATAAATCAATCGAATTGCTTACCAACGTTGTTGGTAATGACAATTTTTCGTGCATTTAGTTCTATTTTGTTATGACTTTGGATATTTCCACAAACAACAGTTTTATATGCAAATATGATTTTATCTGCAATTTTTACAGTTTTACAGTCACAACATACTGACTTATTAAGTTTACGATGGAGAAAGAAGAACAGAAATCCATTTCATTTTTGGATACGTTGAGTTGAGGCATTTAGTTTATTTCTCACTACCCTCCGACATATTTGATATTGTCTATACACATTCATGGTTTTCACAGGAAATGTTATAGTAGCCACTATGCCACCAACCTTACTTTCGTAGGCAATGTTCTCCAAGTAAACGGCTATTCCAAATAAAAGAACTGATACCATCTTCCTTGGATGGAGGCTCACAGGATATGATAAAATATTCATGGCGCAGAATTTTAAACAGTTAAGCCCGGCTCTATATTTTCTTTATTTTTTTCGAAATCTCAATACAATATTTTGCATATCACATGGTCGATATTTTGGAAACTTGAAAGTTAACAGTTTTTTAATACTATGCGTATGCATAAGACTATGTGTAGACAAAAGTAATAGTATTACTTCGAAACATTCAATACATTCGTTTGGTGTGTCAGCGGAAAGTAGTCAAAGTCCATCATCAAACTTTCGAAAACTTAATCTCGCCCCCAACCTTGTCAAAATATATATTTTTTAACCCCCGAGGATACGATAATGTCTCAGCATACACGCCGCAGATTCTCGGCAGTGATTTGCAGTGTTTCCTCCGTTTTAAATGCATAGCCCTTCTTGTTAAAATAATCAAAGGTAACTGCCAGGCATAAGGTTGTTATAGTTCTTTTTATTGAGAATGAAACGACTGGCTTTGATCGTGGTTAAAATTGAACTAACCGACCGTTTATGTTTCCAATCGAAACCTGCCGATGACAAAATAGTCCACATAGCATTTTGAATTGGTTTCTTTGTTGTGCCAATTGCAATGTCGAAACACTATTGATGTGTTACCTTAATTGTAATTCTGCAATAGTGTTACGACACAATATGGGCTGAGTTGGGGCAACCTCCTTTATGCCTCGTGACCTAAATGCAGGCTATAAGAAGGTAACCTTTTCAAATTCAAATCCTGGAATAATAATTAAGTAGACCAAATACTCGATACTTACTTGATACTTACTTGGTATCAAAACGTCAATTCTTCATTCATTAACCATCTGGAATAGCCTCCCCTAAAATTGTACAAAACCAGTTTCTGACAATAGTCTTTAATCTAATCATATAAAAGGAAACTTTTCAACCTAATTCTAACTACCTTAATTCACTTTTATATACATTTTTTTTGTTAATAGATACTGGCGCAAAATTTTAATTGAATTATTAGGATGCTAGCTAAAGCTGTTTTAGTATGATCATACTTTCTCTACCCTTTTATTAAAGTTAAAATCATCGAATACCAACTTTTTTTTAGTATCGTGCTAGCTTCATATGACTCTTTGACATTTGCAAACATCAAAAAAGGTTCGTGAACTTACTTTTTTACACGAAATTTCATTGTTTTAGGTGTGCTTAGAAGCTATTTATAAAGAAAATTCTTTTAGTACGATACCTACTAATTAGAAAATGTTTAAAATTAAGAATGAGTTAGTAAACTACTTTAAAGTTAGCAAATTGTTAATTAGTATCATACTAATGCCTTAATAAAAGGCTGTTTAAAATTTTGCGCCAAAACTTTTTGCATACATTTAAGAAATGGTTTTTGAAAATCGTATTGCTCTTGACAACGGCACCTGGAATTTTGATAAAATTCTTAAAAAAAATTCAATAAAAAAAAAGTGTGTACTTAGGTACGCGCGCTATTATTTCAAGTAAAACTTCTATTCCCTCAAACAAAGCCTATGTAAAGATAGTTTACTTAGTAAACGCCATTGGCGACGAATAAAAAAAATGCATGTGAACGAAATGTCAAAATGGGCGAATGTTCGTTCATTCGTCGGTCGTTGGTCGCTCTCGCTCTCATGTGAATATTGTACAAACCAACATAACAACTAATTTTTTATTAAGATTATAATGAATTTATAAATTGGTTATATAAACAAAATAAAGTTGACGAAATTCGCTTAGCCACTAGAATTGTGTAGCCACATGTTCTGTAACTCAGCCGATTACTTTTCGAATCGTTAAAAAATTAAATAATTCATTCCTCATTTATCGTCTCTCCAAAAAAATGAGTTTGGTGACATATGTAGATGTAAAGTAGGTACTGTTTGGGTGTGTTCCCATTTTGACAATACGGAAATCTACTTTTCGTTGGTTTCTGACATTACCTTTCAGTGCTTTTCGGAAACATAAACAAAAATTCAGTTTAAAAGTAATTTTAGTATAGTCTTGCAAATTGAAACATGTCTTAATCACTTCTAAATAAATTTTGTTTGAAATATTTGTTCGAATTGAAAATAGTTTTCAAAATAAGTTACGAAACTTGAATTGGAACTCAAAACTATTTCAATTATACAAACGATGCAATTAGTTTTAGAATGACAGCTTGGTCTTTCTGGCACTTTCTTGATTTTATTGAGAAAATCTTGTTTTTTGCCAAGGTTAAACAAAATGGATGGTGCACTTCATGACGCACAGATGGCGCTTTTTTAACGCACATGATTACTAAGCTGGGTGCACATCATATGTAAATTGTGAAAGGTCACCGACGTCTAAGATATGAAAATAATAAATCGATAGTTTTATTTTTGAATTTTTAATATAGTTTACTTGATGTAAAGATTTTACATATAAAAGAAACAATTGTTTCCCCTTTTTTGTGAAATATTTTTTATTTCATTAACTAAAAGTGAAATTAATGGATAACAAAAATTTGTTGGAGAAGGGTTTAATTTATTCTTCTATTTTTATTGTTAAAAAAAGAAAATTATTACAATTTGTTTAAAACAATTCCTTATTAATTATTAACCAGCTGGCAGTAGGAGAAAAACCAGTTTCATTTTCGACTGCCATTTTAATTTATTTTTTATTTATTTTTGTTTTAATGCAGACAGTACCTACCTACAATGAACAAACGAGTGAAGTTGGCCGCACTCAACATTTCGCTCTGTTTGATCGGTAATTTTGTTCAAACATTTAAAAACATCCACCCTTTTCGGTTTTCCACTTTATCTTTTGTTCCTCGTACGTTTTAAAATGTAAAAACTATAAAACAAAAAGATTACACATAAATATATTTTCAGAATTCGTAAATTTATTTATAGGCAAGTTCAATGCAGTGAATACTTTTAAATCTGTTATCTTCTATGCTTTTTTCAGCATTTGTCAAATTCAAATTACCCGCCGAGCGCCTGCATCACACCTATATAATTTGAACGAAACTTAACGAGTCGCAGCTGGACGCTATTATGGTTATTGATTAGAGTTCGCATGTATTCGCTATTTCAATTATATGCACGCATATACTAGCATTATGCGTATTATAGTTCGGCCTTAACTCGGAGCGCCCGCTTAGGGCCAGTAAGTTGCTTGTAAGTTTTTTTGATTGGAATGCTAGTATTGATGAATTTTTGTCTAACTTTATGATAGTTTATATAAAACAAAGTAATTTTCAACATGGAACAACGAAGCTGAGGTTATATTTTGAGAATTAGAATAATAGAAATAATATAAATGACATTAAACAATCACAATCTTTGCAAATTATTTTATGAAATGTAATTTTTTCAGCGAAAAATATTTTGTTTTGAAGTTGTTTGTCTTGTGTAGTTTTGTTTGAGTTCTTTATCTGTCAAATTAAATATAATAATAAATATTTATATTTAACATTACAAAATTAGATTTAAATCGTTTTATTACTTATGTCCAGGTCTTAGATTTTTGTTCTTGTGTATTGAAGAAAAACTTTTTTTAAAAATATCAAAACTATTTTGAAAAGGACACTTGAACTCTTCATATAACTTTAAAAAGGTACCAATAATTTTTTTTTTTTAACTTCCAATCATATTCAATACCTAGAATTTTTCCCCAGTGTAAAAGTTGTACTAAAAAATAACCTGTTGGTTGAATGTTTCCGCCTACAATATTGCATTAACAGAAATATAAAACTTGGGGTGAGAAAAAGCTTTAAATGTAAATATGTATATTTATCTCATCGAGTTTCTATTGACCAGTTGACAAAAATGTATGTAAATGTATTCCCTTTTCTTGAAGTCCATCGCGCATAAGTGTAACCATTTCCAATTAACAAGATTTTATATTGGTATTTGATTGGCTATGCAATGCCCTCATTGATTGGTTTGAATTCTAGTGCTCCCCGGTGCGAAATATAGATTGAGAGTTGTTAATAGTAATCTAGTAATGGTTCGTTGCATATATTGTTTGTGATCAAAAGATTAGGGCTATTCACGATCCGGTGTAACTGGTCTAGCAAAAATGCACAACTGTTATATTTAAACACTCCCACAACAAAATATACTGATCAAAATTATAAAAGCTGTTTGTGCTATAACTATACCCTAGTCTAATTGGAACAGAGAAGTAAAATGGTGTAATATTTTTAGTTTTGTTCGACATCTCACCAAATATCATTCTCCACGGTCAACAGTAGTTATTAATTTATAAAATTGCGTGAAAAAATAATTTATTTCTTTGGTATGCTTTGGTTTATATGTCGTTATATATCGTCTTCCAATAAAGACCTCACCATTGTCTGCCCGATCCTCAAAAAAGGAGACCCTCTGAACTGCAACAATTATAGAAACATTAGTCTCCTGAACATCATTGCGTACAAGATCCCTTCTGCCGTATTATATAGTCTAGTTTTGGCATCCCTGATAAACTTGTCCGTTTGTGCAGGGTGACAATGGAGAACACACCATCAAGATCGAAAAGATGTCACGGATGAATTTGATGCCAGAAAAGGTTTAAGGCAAGGCGGTGCTCTGTCGTGCGACTTCTTCAACATCGTTCTTGAAAGAACAGTGTAAAACTCACACGTCAACACTAGAGGCACAAACTTACAAAAGTTCGTCCAATTACTCGGATACGCCGACGAAAATGACATAATTGGAAGAATGAAGTTTGATGTCACTAGCGTTTTTAAGCTTTGAGACGGAAGAGAAGAAGAGGGGCTTAGAGGTCAATGAAAGCAAGAAAGGACACACTACACCAACGTCCTGGACCAAACGTCCCATTGAATTTTGAGGTAGCTAAGGACTTTGTCTACCTAGGCGCAGCTCCTTATTCAGACAATAACACCAGCGCTGAAATCAAGCGGAGAATAACTCTTGCCAATTGCTGCTTCTTTGAACTAAGAAGGCAATTGAGTATAGTAACGACCACTCTCGAGCAATTAGGGTGTCTCTGTACGGGATGTACAGCAAAACCGACTTAGTGACACGAATTAAAGTCCAACGAATTCAACCAAATGCCCCGAACCCGGGAAGTCATCGAATCCAATCCCGAGGGACGGCCGGCGCAATATAAGAACCCCGCATATCAACTGGCGCACACAAGTGGGAGAGGACCTCAACCCTCAACCAACTTGACGTGCGAAACTGGTGATATCAGGTAGCTAGGGATCGAACTATAGCTAGATAAGCTTGTTGTTTGAGGCCCTGGTCCACCCAGACCGTAGTGCCACTTTAAATAAGTAAGTAGCAAGTAATAAAGACCATTAACTATAATGTAATTAATAAAGACTATTTATCTCGTAATTGTATTATTAGTTTGAAGTACATTCAAAACATTTACGAGTATTTATCTAAATCAACTATTTTTTGTTTCCCTTCTTAAATCGACTATGTTCATATGTTTACCTAGGGCACGATTTTAGCGGTCGATTTGTTGAACCTAATTATTGGACCACACATTTCGATGGAACGAACGATATTTCTTGCTCAATATTGGCTCTGAGCTTTTCTAACGACGACGTCGGGTTGTTAGCATGGACCAATGATTTAATGTAGCCCCATAAAAAAGTCTAGAGGTGTTCTATCAGTCGATCTAGGCGGCCAGCCGAGATAACACGTTCATCAGTTTTGTTGAAACCACTTATCATTAATGTCTGGTCGAAAGAAATTACATTGCGACGTCGCTGTGGCGATCTCTTTTGCATTATGTAACGTGACGGTCATTTTTCATCAACGAAAAAAAGGCCCTATGATACCGCCAGCGGCATGAAAACCATATCATAAAGTTATTTTTTGTGGATAATGTAGTGTTTCTTTCAGCACATAAGGATTTCCACCTTAACAATTATGTATGGTGTGTTTTTTGCCGAGGGGTTTAGCCAAAAATGCGCTTACGTGAATTACGAACGTCTCTGTGGCGATCTCTATTGCATAAATATAACGTGACGGTCATTTTCATCAACGAAAAAAAGGCACAATAGTACCGCCACCGTCATGAAAACCAAATCATAAAGTTATTTTTTGTGGATAATGTAGTGTTTCTTGCAGCACATAAGGATTTCCACCTTAACAATTACGTATAGCTTGTTCGTTGCCGAGGCGTAGCCAAAAATGCGCTTACGCGAATTACGAACAAAGTTGTCGCCACTGACTCGGAATTTTGGTAAAAAAAATTAAATTATTTGTAAGCGTTTTTCGTTCGTTAACTTCACCATTATGAAAATGTTGTATTTACTGAATGTTTTTACATTGACTGTTTGGTCTTTGCTTTAAGGGTGCATTCACAGTGAAAGTTCAAAGTCTTTAAATCCCTAATGAGAAACTCTGTATTAATCTATAAAGACAAATCTTCCGTATCTTTCTCAAATCTTCAGAGAATGATTTTTTCAAGATGGCGGTAAATCCGAAACTCATAGGAACATACAAATTTGAAACATAAACCGTGAACCTTACAGACCGATATACTATTATATACAAATCAATCTAATTGAACACCTAAAGTAGGAATTCTGCTTCAAAGAGACTTTTAAGTATTACAAAGTGGCTTTTTAATATTTATGTCTTATAAACTATATTGCAGATTTACAGAATAATAAATTAACAATCATGCTCTTGTCAATAAGTTGATTAATTATTTAATTACAGTTTTTGCTCACGATTTTAACAAGAATTCAAAAGGTATGTTCGTTGTTAAAAAAAACAAGCATTCTCGACAAATCGTAGCAATTAACTGAAACAGACGCAATCGCAAAACATATTCAATAAGAAACCGTTAAATATGTAACATATGATTATGATATTCGCTCCGTTTCTTGTGTTACAGAATGATCATTGCTGTGGCAGCGAATAGATAAATATTAAGGTGTTACTTATTGTACCTGTCATAAAGTTGAACATTTAAATGCAACCAATGATAAACCTGCAAAGTCAAGCTTTGAAGAAGCTAGTTCCTATGATTTTCTTGTTAAAATGCATTATGTCTAATTAGAAGGGGCGTCACAATATTTTTTTTAGTATTCCTCACACTTGATAAGTGTTACTAAATTTGCATAAATACTAGATAAAACATCTACGTTAACATTTCGAACATGCCATGTACATACAATAAAGTGGATATGAAGTTAAATTATGCGTACTTTGACAGCCGTAAACATAAAATGAATCTAGGTGATAAGATGGAAATCATCTCATTTATACATTTTATGATTTTTTATTATCAAACGAATTGGCAATATCATCACCTTAACTTTTTAATATCCTTCAAATCGAGTTATCCTTGCTGTCCGCTGACATAAGGTGTTAATACTGTTTCATATTTAATTCATATAATTTATGATACGAGTACTTGAGAGTCACTTTCTGTTAAAAAATGTACAAATAAATTATACACAACTGGTCCGCATATATTTATGGACAAATGGAAATTATGTATATTTACTTGCCATTCAAGTTTTTTAGTGGTTTTGAAATGTCTTATAAAATGGGTACATATTTCAATTTCGACTCTTTGAATATAATTTTAACATTGGAAACAAGTATGAGTGTTCCTCAAGGATCAGTTTTGGGTCCAATTCTTTTTCTAATTTATGCTAACTCGTTATTTTTACAATATTTTGGACTTAAAGTTACGGCATTGGCTGATGATACTTCTCTTTTCTGTTTAACAGTAATTAAATTGATATGTTTGCAGGCGTAAATAGCGACCTATATATGGATATGATTAGAAGATTTCCAAAACTAATTATTAGCAATAAAACAAAGTTCATGATATTAATAATAACAGGTAAAGTTCCTTAAGAGATTCATTTATATTATCATTTGACCAACATCTAGTCGATTGTATTGGACCGAAAACTTTGTTGGAAAGACCAAATGGAATTGTAAGACAATTGTTCCGCCCTAGTATGTAATGAGATCTTCCTGTTTTAAATTAAGTTTACAATGTTTTACTAAAATCGAAACTGAAATTTCTTGTTTGGATGGTACTTATTTCAATAAAACAGAACTGTTTTTTATAAGGCATGCAATAAGAATCGTTTCTAAAAACAATCAAAGAACACCGAGTTTTGAGTTGTCGAAATATCTCACATTTCTTCCTCTAAGGATCCTTTACAGCTAGAAAGATTTAAAGATATTTTTATGAATTTCGGCTATTTTGTAGCTTGTTACTGCTCCTCGTTTGTTTAATAGATAACCAGATAAATTTAGGTGTGGGAGAGAGAAAACAGTATTCTTAAATGAAGTTGAAAAGTGGTCTTTTTGGTTGAACTGATGCTTTATTAAATCCAATAATGTAGCTTTTATTTTTGATAATATAATTGAATCTTTTATTTCCATTTTTGAGCTTATGTTGTTTTCCCATCAATAGACTATTTGCTTTAGTTGTATAACTTGTAAAGTCCTTCCAACTCTGTCTTCCATTAGATAAAAGATTGTACTCAGCCTTTTCTTTTTAATAACTTTATGCGTACATACGAGGGCGGTCCGATAAGTACTTAGCATACAAAAGAAAAACAAAAATTTTGGCAAATTGGCGATTTATTTCTCAACATAAGCTGTGTTTTATTTTCCCCGAGATCTGATCCAGATTGGATCTTCATTCAAAATTACATGTATAACAAAAACAACACAAGGCCCTATTTTGTTTGTATTTGTTGTTTTACATGTTATTTTGAAAACAAAATCCAATCCGGATCAGATCTCGGGGAAAATAAAACACAGCTATAGTCTCCTTTTAGCACGATACACTTGATCCAGCGATGCTCAAACTTCTTTTACCCATCCGAAAATTAGGTTTTATCGAGGTCTGTAAAGTATAGGCCTCCGTGGCGGCGATGACCTCCTCATTCCACTGAAATTTCTGCCCGGCGAGTGATTTTTTCAAGTTTGCACACAAAAAAAAGTCGCACGGGGCCAAATCTGTGGCGGTGGATGTATAGTAGCCATTTTCGGGGCACCTGTGCGGGGCTCGTCAAAAACCGATGTTCGACCACGTTATACCAATTTTTGTCGATCGTACACAGCATCCAAGCGCTCTTTGATTTGGCTACGCAATTTCCCTTCCAGTACTAGAATCGAATCACCCACCGATATTGCTCTTTTTCCAGTTTTCGAAAATTCTCATACAATGTGGCTTCCAGACGTGGTCAAAACAAAACTACGGGTCCGATTCGGCTGAAATTTTCACAGCAGCCGTCTAAGAGAATGTACTAGATGATTGTAAATCTCTCTGGCGATACTGGCACCATCGAGCGGTGAGGCTAAGTACTCATCGGACCGCCCTCGTATGTAGAAACTCTATTATTGTTATAATTTTTACGTTTAAAATTATTTTTTTCTCGAAAAAGAAAAGATTGCTCCCGATGTACTTATAATAAAAACAATATTAAAATAAGTAAATATACACCTATTTTATGTATAAACATAAACAAATCTACAACACAAATACATCTAATTTAGTTTTATTATTATAAAAAATGTCAGAAAGCATTATTACGAGTAGACCCGGAATAATAGACGGCCGATTATCTCTCATTGACAAGGTTGAATACTTTTGTGAATTGTGTACCTCTAAACGGTGTATGCATTTCTATAATCAGTGGCGGATCATGGTAAATAAATCTATGGAGTGATTCAAATGCACACAAAATTCATAAATAGGTAAACTTTGACACTAACTATCATTGTTTCATTTTTTCATATGAAGTGGAAGTGAGACAGAAAACTTAACAGTGAATTCGTTCAACTCGATATGGTTATAGGTAAGTTCGATTCGTTAAAATTTTGTCCATATATGAATATTTATTAAGATCAATTTATAATCTACTAGATTTAGCATTTAATTTCATATTGTTAATCTTCGAGGCATAAGATTATAGATAAATCTAATTAAATCTCCGTTTAGTGGTTGGTGGAAATGTAGTATAAAAGTCAATTTATTTTCCTTGTTCTAGATTAGATTTTGGAATGATATCTCATTCGAGTGGGAACGGAACTAGTCAATAATTTCCATTTTAAATTTCAGTTATTATTTTCTGTTCATGCCTACAAGTCATACTTAATGTCCAGATACGTGATAGGTTAACATACCCGTAACAATTTCAAACAGAAATTTTGAGCAGCCTTGCATGTAATATGTAATAGGCACTTTGGTCAAAATATTCAATATTCAAACATTGATTTATATTGGAAAGCCAGCAGTTTGGATACTCAATGTTAGTTTATAGTTACAAAAGCTTAACCTCAACCTCATTTGCTTGAATTCAAAACCATTACTGTATGATTTAATTTTTAAATTAAAAAAAAAATAAAAATAAAAAGTAATGATCAATAGAATAATACTTTGTATCAATCTTAGTTATGAACAAATTGTTGAAAATTTATGCAGATAGTATAATTATGTATACTTATTATTTAATTTCCAAGTTGATCGATTTTTATTGATTTATGTTTTGATCCAAGTGTCATTCAACGATTTGGATTGGTCAACCTAGTTAAACTTTGCAGCAGGTTTTAACATTTAGTTCAAGCTAAGCTTACAATCACATAACTTGGTATGTACTTTGCATATTCAAGCTATAGATATCATATCAAGTTTAAAGATACGCCTTTTATTTTTAACAAAATGGCTTTTTCCATTACTAAACAAGGTGTACATACTCGTTTGCATATTTTTCAACTATTTTACTAAGCATTTATTGATCAATTTAGAGACAACTTGATTGATTAATTAAGTAGATATCTTTTTTATGCAATTTTCACGAGAACGCCTTAAGATATGCTTAGGTGCTTTATTTCAAGCTTTTTTCATAAATAATTGTAATTATCAAACTAGAATAGAATTTAAATCGATAAGCCAACGGTGAAATATCTGTATTAATGTGTTGACTCTATTTCTCGAGAAGTCGAAGGCTTTAAATTTTTGAAATTGTCTCTTATCCCTGGATTTTATTTTATGAAATTTGGAGTTCCTATTTTCGAATTTAGAGTTATTTACAATTCACCATTTTTTTTGTCATTTAAGCAAATTCCAATTAATTATAACTTTATTGTTACAATGTCTTTCACCACGAAATATTCGTCATAAAATTGAAAAAACAATTATTTTCATTTATTAAGTGTAAATAATTATAACTTTAGAATTTTTGAATATTACAACAACAACTTGAATGAACTACCACCATATTCAAAAATTCATCAATTATAACTTTAATTTTTATAAATTCTTTCATTTTGAAGTCGTCGTAGGTACATACATACTTGTACTGTTTTTGAAACTTTGATACTGGGGTGGAATCGGCTAAGGTGATAGTTGATTGTGATTGTCATTTTGCGATCGCTCTCTCTATATTTCTTTATTGATATGACAGAAACAGCTATAGTCAAAATGACAATCACAATCAACTATCACCTTAGCCGATTCCACCCCTGATTTTTTCTTGTGAACTCTATGTGCATTGACTTATTATATATGGACTGCTAGTTGTGTATAATTCTCATACAAAATTTGCAACCAAAATGGTCCAACGGATACAATCGAAACTAACCCTCGTGCCGACACTAGTGGCAAAAATAAATAACATATTTAACGCCATCTCTTGTTCTACTAGTGCCAACAGAAATGTTTACTCATAGAAACTAAGGACATCTATTGACATTGCTTTGAAGAAACGGTGCTAGTCTATGGTTAGAGAGATAATCGGCTGAGAATAGTGCTAAGGGATCTCGAAAAAAAATCCCCTTTAAAATATTTTATGAATCATTTTGGTTTACTTAATGATTTTATGTCCGCGCAGGTGCATATAATTATATGGTACACAAAATAGCGAACTCATTTTAGGCAATCGTTTAGTTTGTGTCAAAACACAAACTTTTTAGTTGCTCGAACCAAGCAGTTGAGAAACTAAAAATTGAATGTGCGCGCCTAGCCTTACAGTTCTAGTTTAAGATAAGGTGCGTTTTATTATTCACAAATCTATCTGGATCCGGATCTGGATTAAGTTTTAACATGTATTACAAAAACAATTTGGGATCCTGTTTTCTATCGGGATCTATTTCAAAGATCCAAAAATCAGTTATTACACTGGCGAGTAGATGGCTTTTTATGGCAAGGTAGTGTAAGCTATAGTGTAAAGAAAAAAGATAAGACATAATTTAAAATTTACAAACCCAAGGATAAAAAGAGACGGACTTATAACACTACTGTCACTAAGATCCGTATCGTTTTATTTTCAAAGGAAGATCCAGATCCGGATCCAGATAGATTTGTGAATACTAAAAAGCACCTAAAGAAAGGTTTTTGTAAATTTGATACAAATTATAGGATTGGTTTTTCTCTAAAGTGAGTTGTTAATTTAAATCAAAATTAGGATTTATTTGCATAACTAATTTTTTTGCAAATATTTTCGCTCTATCCAAAAAGATTTTAGCTTATCTCTTGATTTCTAGTATAAAAATTAAAATTATTTGTAAAAGTGAAACTAATTGCTTTAATAAAAGTATTTTTACAAACAATAATAATATTTGTTAATAGATAATACAAGTAAATGCAACGAAAACTGTGTTGCAGTATATATTTATACGTTGAAAACAAAAATTAAAAAGGGAAATTTTCAGATTTGGCAATTGGACTATTTGCACATTAGCCCCTTTAGCACTGGTTCCATTTCATAGTATTCAAATTTTCCGTCAGTGTCGGCACGAGGGCTAGTGTCGTTTGGTAATCCGTTGGACCATTCTGTAATCAGCTACTAGCAGTCCATATCTAGTATGTCAATGTCTAGGTGTTTTACTTTTTAAAATGCATATAATTCCCAACGAGACAGTATTACACTCTTAAGTGAAAAAGTTTAGGGTTATCCCACTCATACTACGTTTTTATCAGACCCAAAAAAAAATTACAAAAGTGTTTTCATCTCAGATTTAGCTAATTTCGTGTGACAGCTCATTTCATTTCATTTTGAATTTCATCATTTTCACCTATGGATTCCAATTTGAATGGCCGCGTTCAAATATCTATTCGAAGCCATCTGGATAGCTTTACATTAGGTGCGTTTTATTATTCACAAATCTATCTGGATCCGGATCTGGATCTTCCCTTGAAAATAAAACGATACGGATCTTAGTGACAGCAGTGTTATAAGCCCGTCTCTTTTTATCCTTGGATTTGTAAATTTTAAATTATTTCTTGCCTCTTTTCTTTACACTGTAGTTTACACTACCTTACCATAAAAAGCCATCTACTCGCCACTGTAATAACTAATTTTTGGATCTTTGAAATAGATCCCGATAGAAAACAGGATCCCAAATTGTTTTTGTAATACATATTAAAACTTAATCCAGATCCGGATCCAGATAGATTTGTGAATAATAAAACGCACCTATTGTTACAGTCCCTTTTAAAAAAAAAAAGAATGTGTGTACTGACGTACGCGCGCTAGAAGTAAAACTTCTTTTCCGTCAAGCAAAGCCTCTAAAAGATTCTAACTTACGAGTGTAAACGAACAAACATCTTTTACAAGCCAACATACTCGTAACAACTTATTGTTGATTAAGATTATAATGAATTTACAGAGATTCGCTTAGCCACTAGAATTGTGTAGGCACACGTTCTGTAACTCAGCCGATTACTTTTCGAATCGTTAATAAATGAAAATTTATTCCACACCTATCGTCTCTTGAAAAAAATGAGTTTTGTGATATAGATGTAAAGTACTGTTTGGATGTGTTCCCCTTGTCTTGCAAATTGACAAAATCACTTCCAAATAAATTTTGTGTTGAATTAAATTTGTTGAACTGAAAATGGTTTGCAAACTAAGTTAGGAAGCTTAAATTGAAACTCAAAACTGTTTCAATAATACGAATGATGCAATTAGTTTTGGAATGACAGCGTGGTCCATCTGGCACTTTTTTGAATTTATTGAGAAAACCAAGAAAGTCATAACTTGTTTGTTACCAAGGTTGAACAAAATGGATGGTGCTCTTTTTGACGCACAGATGGAGCTCTTTATGACGCACAGATGGCGCTTTTTTAACGCACATGATTACTAAGACGGCTTTTAAACGAAGCAATATTACCTTGCGATTTTTAAGCCCGTTGGAGAGAGACGTGTGTGTTGGCGGGGTTACATAAGGCGGAAGATGACTCCAAAAGAGAAACTAAGATTAAAAATCGCTTCCGTGTAAAAGCAGTATAAGCTGGATGCACATCAAAAATCATGAAATGAAACTGACGTCTATGATATCAAAATTTCAATACTGCATACTGTATTTTATCTCCGCTTAAATTTGCCAGATGGTGACATTGAATTCCAATTAAAAACGACAGGAAAAAGTTTTTTTAATTATGCCCGTTTTATAATGCGACGAGAGCGAGACATTATTCACTGTCACCTTTCTGTTGTTATATAATATCGTACCGCAATTCCCAATGCCTCGAAATTTTTCACGACGAGATTCAGTTAAATCATATATTTTTTTCTCATATTGGCACTCATTTAAATCGAATTAGCTTCAAAAGTCGTGGGTGAAAAATTGTTGTAAGCGATTTTGTCAGATGTCGACATTAAAATCCAAATGAAAACGATAGACAAAAGTTTTTATAACTAAGCCCGATTTATAATGCGACGAAATCAGGAGACGAGAGTGAGACTGTCACCTTTTTACTGTTATAAAATCGTGCCACAATCGTGCCACAATTTCTAAGGCCTGGAGCGTAAATTCAATTTTTATTTTCTTAACTGTTTGGTTGGTAAAATGAAACATAATGGTAAATATATATGTAGTAAAATGAAAAATTAGCCCAAATGTTTCATTTTAGCAACCAAACAGTTGTGAAACTAAAAATTGGTTCGACTGTCCTTAATTTATTTATTTCACTTGACGAGAAATGCTTTATTGCTTATACAGGGTGTCCCACAGTCACCGCTCCAAACGAAAACCATGGATTTCTAAGGTCATTTTAAGTCGAAAAACTTAAGCCGTAATTTTCTCGTTTTCGTCCCGTTTTCGAGTTATAACGGTTTTTATGATTTTTGCCTTAACTGGCCTTTGCCAAACTACGTCCGATTCGTAAGATTTTTGCTGTAACCAATCAAGAATTTATTACAGTTTTAGTTTGTCCCAAAACTTTTTTTTCTGCGGACAACCGTTTCTCCGCAATTTTGCATCAAACCCAATTTTGTTCGTTTTTTAAGTTGTTTTTTTTACTCTTATATCATTTTATTCAAAAAAACACGTTAATGAGTATTAATTTTTTTCGCTTATTAATAAAGCCCAGTTTATTTTCTTAAAAAAAAATATTTTTTTTTCTTAAAAAGAATACTAAATGTAATTAACAAAAAATAAACAAACTGAGTGAATTTAAAAAAAAAAAACTAAATTTTAAATACAAAAATAATTTAAATGAATTAAAAATTTTTCAGATAGATTTGTGGATAATAAAACTCACCTATTATATTCACAAATCTATCTGGATCCGGATCTCGATCTTCCCTTGAAAATAAAACGAAACGGATCTTAGTGACATCAGTGTTATAAGTCCGTCTCTTTTTATCCTTGGGTTTATAAATTTTCAATTATTTCTTGTCTTTTTTCTTTACACTATGGCTTACACTACCTTACCATAAAAAGCCATCTACTCGCCAATGTAATAACTGATTTTTGGATCTTTGAAATAGATCCCGATAGAAAACAGGATCCCAAATTGTTTTTGTAATACATGTTAAAACTTAATCCAGATCCGGATCCAGATGGATTTGTGAATAATAAAACGCACCTATAGTTATAAATGGAACCAGCATGAAGTTGACTCCTGGCAGTAAATATCTAAAGCCAGATATACATGACAAACACGTGCAAGTATATCGTATTAGTGAAAAAATCACAAGTATAGATTGGGTGTATGCTTGATGCAAAATCAAAATCTTTTGATTTTCCTTCAAACAAGGGTACTGGTACAGAATTTTCTAATACACTTGCACACGTTTGTCATGCATTTGAACAGTGTATATGTGGCTTAATTATGTCAATGCTTGACACACTCTAGGGGGATAGGTTCTTGAATACAAGGAATGCATTTCACTTGGGTGTGTTCGTAAGCATCGCACGTGATTTCATATCTAATTGTGTGCAAATTTATTTTAAATAACCTCCTTTTGAAATGTAAATTTATATAGGAAAGGAGATGATTTGGAATTTAAAATTTTGTTTGAGACTTCTTTTTCGCATTTTTAATAGCTTGAAAGATACTGCTCATAGAGAAACATCTAAATTGACAGATTCGAACAATTAAACGATACTCAAACATCGATGTTTGAAAAAATCCTTTATAGATCATTTTTAGATTTTGGTGGCAAAATTTACTCGTATTTATGATAATATGGTGCTTATAAAAAGAGATTTATTAAGTATTCATTAAAATAAGACTGGCAAAATACATTATCCAGGCTTTTAATACACATTTTATTTGGATAAAAAAGTAAGATTTTCCAATATCATGCCCTAGTGCAAATGTTATATTAACAACTGGTAACCCTTTATCTGACGATTCAAAACTAATTGATAATTTAAATTCGGATCCAAATGGATACCTCGCTAAGACCGAATAATTTGATAATGCCAATGGAAAGTTGCTGGATCTAGTATTCACTACCATTAATGATGGAATTGAAGTGGAAAAACAAATGAGCATCTGTCTGAAGACTGCCATCTGATCTGATCTTATTTATAACAAACATTGTAAGGTCTCCTACACATAAAATTTGAAAAACTAAATGCCTTGCTATCACAAATAGCGGTGATATAAAAGCTGTGTTTTTTTCGCAAGTCCATATAGAATTGTAGAAAAAAAACGACATCGGGACTTAGGAGCTTCTTTCCGTATATCTGGAAGCACTGTGTACGGTATGGTATTTGTCAGCTGTTGAAGACTAGCATCAATCAGCATCCAAAAACGTCACTTTCGACTTCTCTGAACAAATTATCGATAATATATACAGCCAAATCACAGTTTTTATCGCGTCTTAGCTTAAGTCTCGAAAATTATCTGGACTTAGCTAAGTCTGTATAGACTTAAGTAGTTGTTGTTTTTACATGTAAATCGCTTAGTTCCGATTTCGTTTTTTTTCTAGAATTCCTTATGGACTTGCAAAAAAACTTGCTTAATGATAGACATGAAACATTGCGGCGGTGCTCGAGAGAAAGTAGATTTTCATAACATTTGTTCGACCAATTCTAGAACACGCTTGTCAAGTTTGGGCATTAAATTACGCCCGTCATAAGGCCTGACTTGAGCATGTGTTAGGGTGAGATAATTCCTATGATCACATATCACAGACTTAAACTTATCGAAATGTCTAGTCTTTGGAGCAAACATTTTATTTTATTTATTTTTGTCGTTTTTGACCTCTAAACAAAATATTTAAAGTAAATATGTAATTTTCTTCAATAAAGAATTTGTACATTAATTTATCTGATCAAAGTTTAAATTGTATAACTAAATTTAAATCAACTTGTTTTTTGCCAAATACCTATAATTTAGCTCATATATAAATAAATATTTGTTAAAGTCCAGCAGCTACTTACTTGAATTATAAAAAGTACTATTTATAATATTTTTATTTTGATAATTCACCAATATAAAAATAAAACGTCAAAATTGAGCACAACACTATTGTCTTTCCATTGGATATTAAATCGAAGGGATTTCCGAGTGAATCCAATGGAAAACGACATAACATATACTCTTAAAGCTAAAATGTCAAACTGTCGATAATGTTAATGTCATAATATTGATTTGTTTGAATAACATGTGTAGGTTCATTGAATAAAAAACGTACATTATATACACATATATATTTTCCGATGTAAATGAAATATTAAAACGCAAATAAATGATAATTGATGCATAAGAATTTACGAAAGTATCTAATGTAACTAAAGTTAAATACCTATATATCTACAGTAAAATAGCGGTTTATTTACTACACATACACTGAAAGACAAATTTCGAAATCAATAGACATGAAGTTGTGGTCACAATATGTTTTATTGGCAAATTTTTTTCCGGATTATTAGTAGAAAATGCCACTTAAAAATCGTCAATTCCATTTCCATGTATAGTAGTAATGTTGCTGTACACATCTACTCATGGACTAAAATGAAATTGGTCTAACAAGAAATTATGTTTTATACTTTACGAGGGTAGAGAAGTACGATTATATCAAGATAAATCTAGTAAATCAAATCTTAAATTTATGTACTAATTTTGTTGGGGTAGGTTAGATACACTTGAGGAATGTTTTTGTTCAGAAGACCTTTTGCCATACATATTGAATTGATAAATTACTTTTTTTAAATCTAAATCTTATTACATTAAATCTAATTAAACGATGCGAATACAAATGAATGCAAATAACATGAAATGAATTGAATATGCGATATATGTAGATTAAAGATTCCGATTTATTGATAATTTTCATGATGAAGTTAGATATCTTTGAATTGGAAATGAGTTTTTGTTCGACATTTAATACATTACAATGTAAAAAAAGAAGCAATTATTTAATATCAATTAATATATACAATAAATCTATGAGATCGAAAGGCTGCAAATCAACCCAACGTCTACAGCAACCACCAAGTGAATAGTTATGTAACAAACGACTTGCTTTTGTCCCCATAATTGTCAGCTCTTAAGTGACATATAATTGTTAGGATTAAAATATGTGAATAAAAAGAGAAAAATGCAAAAATAAGTAAAGTTTTTTTTTTTATTGAAAACTTCAAAGTCGCTTTTAAAATCTACATTCTTATAATATACCATGGTCATTTGAAGGCCACTGTAAATAATTACTTATTTAAAATAAAATTATTGAAGAATCTAGCCATGCGTACTCCCTAATAGTTCCCCATTAATATCGGTTATCGGACGGTCGGAGTACTCTTACAGAAGTATGTAGTTGTTTCCTTAGTTTTTGGTTTTTCTTACTTGTTCGAATTATTTAACTGTTCGCGTTTAAATAAGAAGTAGACACGGAATACAAACATTATACTAAGTGCTTCAAAAAACCAATAAATTTTGAGAAACTGATTTATAAAAGATTCCGGCTTTCAAAACTAAATTTAAAATGAAATATTTTGTAATAACCTTTATGAACTCGGTAAAAGCTCAGTGCGTATTTCTTTTTAATATTAGTTTTCATTATTTTCTCTTTAGATAGACAAATATAGAAAGATTCTTTATTTTTTCATTATAAAATTTGAAATTTTGTATTCTTTAGGAAGGACATGCCAGAAAAAAAAAAACTGCCGTCTGCCTAAAATGACATTCAAATATGATCTAAAAATAACAAAAAGGAAAAATGCAAAAAAATAATAATATTAAAAATACAATATAATATACATAGCAAATATTAATAAAAAATAAACATTATTTTGAAAAAAACAAAAAATAATATTAAACAATAGACACGAATTTTGAATTACAAATATCGTTGATAAAAATGAAAACAATAATAATGAAAATAATAAAAAATTTCGATTATACAGGGTGTCCCACAGTCACCGCCCCAGATGAAAACCATGATTCCTGAGGTTATTTTAAGTCGAAAAACTTAAGAGGTCATTTTCTCGTTTTCGTCCCGTTTTCGAGTTATAACTCCGCAATTTTGCATCAAAACCAATTTTTTCGTTTTTTAAGTAGTTTTTTCACTTTGATATCATTTTATTCAAAAAAAAACGAGTGACGAGGGTGATGGAGGTGGTTCTGATGTTGCTGGTGGTAATGATGTTGCTGGTGCTGTTGCTGTGGATTGTGGAGTTGAAGTTGCTGTTGATGATGTTGCTGATATTAGTTCCGCCGCTATTGAGATCAACAATGTTGAAGAACATAAAGGTGCCAACGTGGTTGTCACCGCTGCTACGGTTGAGGATATTGGTTTTCTTGTCCTACTGCTAAAACTAATATAGTAAATGGAACATCCATGGAACGCTCAGACATGACCGAATGGGTGGTAAGACAAATGAAATGGTTTCATGTAGGTAGTTTTCGTTCAAATACTTGCACTAATGTTATTGTCAATCATCTCGTGTCTAAATTGAACATAAACCCGAAAGTCATAGAATGTTTTAAGCTCCTTGCTAAAGGAAAAGCTGAAGATGACTTGAAAAAAGTGAACTTTAAGCTGGGAGTTCCCTTTGAATACAAAAATTTCATTCTTGAACCAAATTTATGGCCAGATGGTATTAAAATTAGGTCGTTCCAGAAAAAAAACTTATAAATCATGACGACATTCAACATAAAATTAATATTAAAAACTCTTCAAGTAACCGCCCAATTAAAGCTTTTTACCACAATGCAAGTGGAATGAGAACCAAAATAAACGACTTTTTTGCTGGATCGTCACATCTTGATTATGATGTCATTGTTATCACTGAGACCTGGCTTCATGGTGGAATATTATCATCTGAGATTTTAGATAGTAAATTATATACTGTCTTCCGAAAAGATAGATGTATTACCGCTGATGATCGAGGTGGAGGTTTATTAGTTGCTGTAAAAAATGGCTTAGTATGTAAAAATATATCTTTACCATGTGAAGATATAGAACAGTTATCTGTTGTTATAAATGTTAAAAATTATTTAAATATTGAATGGAAATTAATTTTTTTAGTTAGTTATGTTCCTCCAAGAAGTGAGTTGAAAATTTATGAAAAACATTTATCTAACATTGAATTCATTAACAAATCACATATCAAAGATTTCGAAACAATTTGTATATTAGGTGATTTTAATTTGGGCAATGTAAATTGGTTTTGGTCAGACGATGATAAAATGTTTATACCAGCAAATATGGTTAAAGACTATGAATTTGCTTTTATTGATTATGTGCATGCCTTGAACTTACATCAAATAAATGATGTTTATAATTCACTATATAGATTATTGGACCTTGTTTTTATATGCGAAAATGATATTAAAGTAAATGTAATAAAGTGTCCTTTTCCTTTGCTAAACAATTCTGTTCATCATGAGCAGATTGAGTTAAAATTTGAATTTTACAATCCTTGTATAACTGAGTGTACACATAAACTTAATTATGCAAAAACAAATTTTATTGCATTTAATACTTGGCTTGATACGATTAACTGGGAAATTGAATTTAATAATAAAAGTTTACAATTTGCTTATAATCGTTTCGTAGAGATTCTCATGACTGGGGTTGAAAATTTTGTCCCGTTGTCCTCTAATAAAAAATATGGTAAACCTCCTTGGTATAATAGACAACTTTCTCATTTAAAAAACTTGAGAACTAAAGCTTTCAAAAAATATAAAAACTCTGGTAAAGAACTCGATTTCGCAATTTTTTGTAAACTACGAAAAGATTTTAATGTTTTAAGTAAATTCTTGCACAAGAATTATGTCATGGGCATAGAAAGTAAACTTAAAGAAGATAGTAGATGCTTCTGGTCATTCATTAAGTCTAAACGCTGTTCATATGGATTACCAAAAATAATGGAGTATGGTTCTATTGTAGCAAATAACACTCAATCAGCTTGTGAACTCTTTGCTCAGTTTTTCGAGTCTGTGTATACGAAGTCCGATGTAAGCTTGAACCAAGATACAATATGTAATACACCAGTAGACCTAGGATCGTTGGTTTTAAATATTAACGATATCACCTATGCAATTAAGGGCCATTTGCTGATACGGAACATAAGTACTTATGTTCCACATAAACTCTTATGTGACAGTTTACGTAGAGGAAAAAGTAGAACATAAGCGCTTAAGTTGAACATAAATATTTAAGTTTCGTATCAGCAAATGGCCCTAAGCAACTTAAACCGAATACAATCCCGGGAGCTGATGGTATCCCAGCTTGCTTTTTAACAAATTGTACTAATAGCCTAAGCTTAGCTTTGCTCAATATTTTTAATATGTCATTACGTGAAGGAATTTTCCTTAATGAATGGAAAATATCTCATCTTGTCCCAATCTAGTTACAAAGCTGGCTCAATAAATAATGTTGAAAACTACAGAGGTATTAGTAAACTTTCTGCAATCCCAAAGTTATTCGAAAGTATAGTCAAAAATAAGATTGAATTTTTTGTAAAAGAGCATATTTCTGAGCTGCAACATGGATTTGTGAGTGGTAGATCCACATCAACAAATCTTTCGTATTTTTCTTCCTCAGCCATTAATTTTATTGAAAAAGGAAAGCAAGTTGATGTCATATACACTGATTTCAGCAAAGCTTTTGACTCGGTTAATCATACTATACTTATAGAAAAATTAAGACGCTTTGGATTTCATTCAAAGCTTTTGGATTGGATTGGATCGTTTTTGAAAAACAGAGTACAGTTAGTAAAACTTGGAAATTTCTTCTCCAGAGCATTCCACTGTACATCAGGGGTTCCGCAAGGTAGTCATCTGGGACCGCTGCTATTTATTATTTTCATAAATGATATAACATCTATTTTCCAATTCGCACAGGTTCTTCTCTATGCAGATGATTTAAAAATGTTCGCAAGCATATCAAACATAAATGACTGCTGTAGTATGCAAAAAGATTTAGAATTTTTAGTATTATAGAGCAAGAAAAATAATCTTTTACTTAACATAGGTAAATGCAACGTCGTCTCATTTTATAGAATCGCGGTGCCTATTAAATATAGTTACTCAATAGATTCCGTCCTTTTGAATAGTTTGAATAAAATTAAAGATCTTGGAGTAATTTTTGATCGTACTTTATCATTTAGTGATCATGTCGATTATATTACGACAAAAGCAAATTCTATGATAGGATTTATCAAACGAAATACAGAAGATTTTAGCGATCCACATGCTCTTTTATGCCTTTATCTTGCTTTAGTAAGATCAATTCTTGAATACTGCGATATTGTTTGGTGCCCCGCTTTTCAGGTGCAATCTGTTCGTATTGAAAAAATCCAAAGAAGATTTACGAAATTCATCTTCGCTAAAATGAGGTGGGGATTCTCACCAAGTTATGAAGCAAGATGCATATTTCTAGGTATCTCTAGACTGGATATCCGCAGAAAAACCCATGACATAATGTTTGTGAGAGATATCTTATGTTATCATATAAAATGTCCAAAACTGCTAGCTTTACTTTTAATATATGCTCCCGGAAGACCACTTAGACAACGGTATTTTCTTTTTCAGCCTTATCATAGAACTAATTATGGATCAAATGAACCTCTTACAAGATGCATATCAAATTTTAACTCAATTTGCAACCAAATTGAATTAAGTCAATCAAGACAAATGTTTAAAAATTCTCTGATTAACTTTGATTTTTAATGATGTATGTACATATTTTTGTTTTTGTTTCTTTTAAGTTATTATGAATGTATATTTATATTTAAGTCTAATTAATCTGTTAGCTTTAAGCTTGTAGATGAATAAATAAATAAATAAAAAAAACACGTTAATGAGTATTAATTTTTTTCACTTATTATTAAAGCCCAGTTCATTTTCTTAAAAAAATAATTTTTTTTCCTTAAAAAGAATACTAAATGTAATTAACAAAAAATAAACAAACTGAGTGAATTAAAAAAAAAAAAAAATTTAAATACAAAATTAATTTTTTCTGAGCTATTGTGGTTAAGAAAAATGAATAAAATGATATCAAAGTGAAAAAAAAACTACTTAAAAAAACGAACAAAATTGGTTTTGATGCAAAATTGCGGAGAAACGGTTGTCCGCAGAAAAAAAAAGTCTTTGGACAAACTAAAACTGTAATAAGTTCTTGATTGGTTATAAAAAAAAAAACTTACGAATCGGACGTAGTTGTTTGGTAAAGATAAAGCCAGTTAAGGGAAAAATCATAAAAACCGTTATAACTCGAAAACGGGACGAAAACGAGAAAATGACCTCTTAAGTTTTTCGACTAAAAAGGACCTCAGGAATCCATGGTTTTCATTTGGGGCGGTGACTGTGGGACACCATGTATAAAGCACTAATTATAAATTAAAAAGTTATCAAGTAAGTGCATGGAGGCAATGTTTAGAGAGGTTAAAGCCATTAAAGATTTCATAAAATTTTTGTAAAGTTCTAAAACTTTCTTGAAAGTGTAACCAACGGATTTCTTGTAGAATTTTACAAGCCACCATAAAATGATATAATCGCCGTGTTCTATTGGTTAGTGAATACGCTACATCGCAAAATTTAACATGCAAAACAACAACAAACGATTAGTGAATAAAAATAAGCCAGTAATTGAAACGAATATTTTAGTGAAGATGGAGTTTCAGATGTTGAAATGTCTCCTACAGGTGGTTTCCGAAAAAATATATGTTGGCATGCTTGAGGGTATGTTTGTTGGTATTTATTATGTTATACTTTGCCTTTACTGATCGCTCCGCAATTTACAGAATAAATATTTTTTCAAATGAAAAATTTTAATTAATACCATAATTCCGATTTTACACTACTGCCATTAATTTTGTCACAAAATATTGAATTAATTTACACGAAGGCGAATAGTTTCGATTGTTATGTTTTATCAGTACACTGGCATTTGTTCTGAAATGTCATGTAATTACGGCATTACGCTGAATTTATATAACAACTGACAAAATTTGCACTAAGATTTAGTTGAATTAATACAATGTTAAAACTGTTTTAGTATAAAACTAGGTTAAGAGAACGTTTTAATCGAATACCGTTTTAAAAAAGTTAAACTCATCGAATACATATTTTTTTTGTAGTATCGTGCTGACTCCTTGACATTTACAAACATCAAAATACATAGGTCTGTTTACTTAGTTTTTAGCAAGAACTGTAATTTTTTAGGTGTGCTCAGAAGCAATTTATTAAAACAAATTGTCTTAGTACGAAAACTACTTTAAAGTTAGGAAACGTATATAAGAAGTATTATAACGGGTGATTTTTTTGAGGTTAGGATTTTCATGCATTAGTATTTGACAGATCACGCAGGATTTCAGACATGGTGTCAAAGAGAAAGATGCTCAGTATGCTTTGACATTTCATCATGAATAGACTTAGTCCCCTATTACACGATGTCTCACGAGACGAGGCTCACATAAGTGCGAAAAAGAAAGCAGATATGAGGAAATGAGATGCAAAAAAATATTCCCGGTGAGTACCGGGCTGATTTTTAGTAGTCTCATTTTGACGTTTCTTTTTCTCATATTCGTTTTATGTTGTGTTGTGCATTAAAAAGTACGAACAACCGTCAAATTTGAGACATGAGTCTCATGAGACATGAGTCAACGTGTAATAGCTTTTGCCTCACGGGATACAAATTTAAAAGGAAAGTAAAAAATGAGACATGTCTCATGAGGCAACGTGTAATAGGGGACTTACTAACGAGCAACGCTTGCAAATCATTGAATTTTATTACCAAAATCAGTGTTCGGTTCGAAATGTGTTTCGCGCTTTACGTCCGATTTATGGTCATTTATGGAATCATTGGACCGTATTTTTTCAAAGATGCTGTTGGACGCAACGTTACGGTGAATGGCGATCGCTATCGTTCAATGCTAACAAACTTTTTGTTGCCAAAAATGGAAGAACTGAACTTGGTTGACATGTGGTTTCAACAAGATGGCGCTACATGCCACACAGCTCGCGATTCTATGGCCATTTTGAGGGAAAACTTCGGAGAACAATTCATCTCAAGGAATGGAGCGGTAAGTTGGCCACCAAGATCATGCGATTTGACGCCTTTAGACTATTTTTTTGTGGGGCTACGTCAAGTCTAAAGTCTACACAAATAAGCCAGCAACTATTCCAGCTTTGGAAGACAACATTTCCGAAGAAATTCGGGCTATTCCGGCCGAAATGCTCGAAAAAGTTACCCAAAATTGGACTTTCCGAATGGACCACCTAAGACGCAGCCGTGGTCAACATTTAAATGAAATTATCTTCAAAAAGTAAATGTCATGGACCAATCTAACGTTTCAAATAAAGAATCGATGAGATTTTGCAAATTTTATGCGTTTTTTTTTTAAAATAAGTTCTCAAGCTCTTAAAAAATCACCCGTTACTATTACCTACCTTTATAAAAGAATTCAGTATTAAGCAAATTAAATAGTACACTTTTGTGAGTATTAATGCAAAATTTAATAGTGAGAAACACTCTAGATCAGGGGTCGCCAAATGGCGGACCGCGGTCCGCATCCGGACCGCCGCGCCGACACATTTTATGCGGACCGCGAGAACTCAGCAACGTTATGTTTTTAAAATGTAACCCTCCCATTATTTTTTTTGACGTCAATTCGAAAATGGGCCGACTCATAGAATCCGTCGCATGCGTTGCGGCAACTCGATTAATTATACACGTTCTTATGAGAAGCGGCCCATAGGCAACGCATTCACCGGACGCAATACAAAAAGTAGCTTAACTTTTATTTTTTCTCTCCGGCAGGTCCGTTGACATCAGTTATCAATAATAGGCATTTTCGATGAAGACATTGCATTTGGTGCATCGCTGTGCTCCGAACTCGTTCTGATGAGTTTTGTTTACTCTAGTTTACTTGCAATCAGTTTAAGTGAGTTTTGTCCACGCACACAAAAATCCGAGTTCACATACAATTTTGTGATTTTGCATATATTTATGGATAAAGTGTATTCAGCGTGAATAAAAAATTTAAATTCAAAATTATTCACTTTTTAATTTCACTTACTGATTTCTTATGAATATTATGACTGCTTTTACGCAACAGCGATTTTTAGCCGTTCTATGAAATGCGCTACTATTCATCAGTACGCACTGAGTTCGAGAAATCGAACAGACATAGTAATTTGAATTTTGTCTTTTCAAAAAACAATCCGTTGCCGCAACGCATTCGACCAATTCTATGGGTCGGACCTTGAAATAACGAGCTAACAAGCGAGAAAGAGTTTACGAGTTTTAGTACCTACCTGAGTTTTATTACTATGGAACCGAACAAAAGAAAAGTTGAAGATGAAAACAGACAGTTTTTATTAGAATGGGCCGATTTATATTGTTTTACGCTGCCATATCGCTGCTGGGGCAATACCAATGTGCTTGATTTGTAACCAAACAGTGGCGTTAATTAAAAGCTCGAATATAAAACGACATTACGATACCAAACACAAATCATTTGCCAAAAACTTTCCACTTGGTAGTGATCTGGAGTCTAGATCAACTTGATGTGCATTTTCATGAATATTTCAACTTCAGCTTAAAAACGAGATACAAATCTTTCGAACACATCCTTGTATGTTAATTCAACAAGCAGGAAGTTTTTGGCACATAATACACTGACACCAACTTTAGGAGATTATTAAGAGTGAGTTAAAGAGTGAATAAAGCGTTTTTTTGGTACTTGTATTACTGCGCTAGATATAGATTACCAATAAAACACGCCTAATGCTTATTACTGTGGCTGAAAAATCGTTACGAAAGTAATAACCATCCGATCCGAATGCAGATGATGGTTTACATTTTTGAAATACCTCTTGATGCAGAAGTAATTGCTTGCGAAAGATTATCTATAAAGATTTTAAGATCAACCTTCGAAATGACGTCAGACTTGCCAATCGACAACATTATTTTCGGGGAAGCTTAGAGAAGTTTCGTGGCATAAGGCTAGTTGATTCTAGTCTTTAAAAGGAGAAGCATTTATTTGTAGTAGTTTCTTAAAAATTATGTTATGAAGGCGTGAATGACTTCTTTTCATTACTCTGGTAATAAAGTCCGGGTTTGCCTTTAAATAAATATATACATGTATGTATAGGGACTCTACATAATATAGCATAGTTTCGTGTTGAGTTTGGTAAACGGTATATTAAAAGAACTATGATTTTAATGTTGGCGCCATTAACTCCTCCAGAAATAATCTCACAGACATCATCTATGAATAAGGCAAACAATAATGGACTAAGGATACATCCTTGCCGAACAACTGCAGTTGCTTGGTTTGGAAACGTGGGACCATCCCATACCTTTGCCTATGTCGGTCGATGAAATAAAATTGGCATAGATTTGGAGAAACTTACGTGACAAAACTTATACAAAATAGTTTGAAGATTAAATCCGTTCTATTGACTTTGTCAAACGCAACTTTAAAATCAGCAAAACAACTGTAAAGTTTCTTTTTCCTGTCAATAAAGTCTCTGGCAATACTTGAGATAGAAAAGATATGGTCCATATTCGAATAAACCTAGGCGGAAACCAGCTTAAAAAAAGTTTAAAAGATTATTATTCTCAATCCATTTAGTAAGCCTTTAATTCAGAATTGCTGTAAAAATTTATATTTATGTTGACTCCAATTCGGGTATTGACATAGAGATAGTCATATGCAGCTCATTAACCGTAATATTAGGTAGTGCGTAATCGAAGGTATAAGGGTCTTCGTCAGCCGAAAGAAGAGTGTTAAAATGAGCTGCTAGCGTCTCGGCTTCTAAAGAGTACTTAGCAAATCCAGATTTTAACCACCAAGCTCGCGGACTATATCTATAACTAAGAGTTGGAGCAGTTCTCCAGTTTTTTATCAAAATTTCTCAAATAAGCAATTTCCTTAGTTAAACTCATTTTTTATATTGGTTATTTATTCGAAGATAGGTATTTTTGAAAAATTTGGAGTTCGTCGTTATAAAAAGCTTTAGAAAAAAAAATTTACGTTTACGCAGACTTTTGCAATCCTTATCAAACCATAGATTTTCAGTACAAAAGTGTTATATGTTCTTTGTAGCAAAAGGAGCTGTAGCTTTTATAACTCTTTCTATACTTTCGCACGTCTCCTCAGCCGAGTGTGTGGATTGTTGGAGCAGAGAGGGTAAGTTTTTTCTCCTTACATATTGTGCATTGAATTGGTAATAATAAAAATTTTATTGATATTAAATAATAATAATAACCACGGATAAATGTAGAATATTACAAATGATGTTTGTCAAAGTGGCGTTTCTTATTCTTAATGAATTTTTATTTTAAATGTAAGTAGGTACAGTGGATGGCCATTTTCAGAGCCAAGGTCCTCCACCGGAGAACCTTTTTTATATACAAAGCTAGGTTTCTGAAATGTCCCGGTCACGGAACTTAGTTCATCCGCCTAGGCTGCATCTGATCGTCTCTTGTTGACATACATTATCAACAACAGTTTTCTTGATCAACAATACCTGAAGGACTCGCTTCACCCCCGGTTAAAACAAGTGTCATACATTAAGTAAGAATATTAACAGCTATTCCGAAAGACAATTCCACCTTCTTACTATATTTTGGTGGGTCTTATCACCAATTCAAAATAGAAAGAAAGCCCGCGGGTGATTTCATTTTATTTTAGGAAATAAGATCCTCTCTGTGCCGCTGTATACGGACTTGGATTGTAGCGTTATACTCAGACATAGTTTGAGTTAACAGAAGTGTGATCACTTCTTCGGTTTCGTTTGAAAGGATAAAAATACGGTAATCCGCAAGCTGAACGTTGGACCTTGCTTAGTTTATCACAATTAGTTGTTTTATCTTTAAAGCGATCTATCAAACCGATGCGCCATATGCTAGAATTGGTCTGATTACTGATGTTCGTATGTATAAAACTTTTTGACTCTTTCTTCTATGTAAGGTTTCCAGAAAGAGCTCTATATCCTGAATTTTATATATCATGTAAAAAGAGTAGGTACAAGATCGGTTTTGTGTTCGTAAACTTATGTCAAGCATATTTTAGAATGTGTTTTAGTGCATTGCGAGCAGAAATGTAAAAGAATAAAAAGAAGAAATATTTTGTGAATACAATCTTTAAAATCACTTTGAGACTGCGACTTCAAATTTGCAATCACTTTATTTTCATTTTATTTTATTTATTGATAGCAATTCCTTACACATTAAGATAGAACATTTTTTAAACTAGTGAAAGTTCAATAATAGTATACAGTATAATAGTATATAGTATAAAAATAGAATGATAAAAAGTTAAAACAAAAAAAAAAGCTGATAATTAAAAGAAAAGAATAAGAAACTGAAAGATTATGATCCGATTTAAAAAAAAGGAAAGAAAATAGTTGCATTTAATAAAGAATATTTAAAGAACAAAAATAATCAAATAAGCTAAAAATAGTTAATCATCGAAGAGCCTCAAAATATTACCTTAGTCTCGTCCTGTACCGAGTGCTACTTCCCATCATCCTCATTACCAGGGGTAATTCCACAACCGAATTGCGTGCACAAAAAATAAAAAAATTGATCACCAATAATTTAACTTGAAAAATCATTTTTTACCCGTTATTCAATAGAATCCAGTTGATTGCAATCTTTTGAGAATTCCTTGCATTCTTCGCAAATGAATACAAATAATACAAAAGAATGCAAGGAATTCAAAAGAATACAATGAATGCGAAAGATTGTAATCAATTGCTTTCAGCTTAATGAAAGACGAAAAATGTGATTGCAATCACAAATGAATAATGCAATGTCAAATGAATAATGGTGATTTCAAATTTGAAACCACAATCTCAAAGAGAAGTCATTGGTAATTCAAAAGTTTTAGTAGAACAAAAATCGAAAACCTTCATATTCTGCTTTCCGGTCTATAAACATAGCTGGGCATTAACTCGTTAATCCGTTAATCGTTAATTAACGAAGTTAAAATTTTGATTAACGGATTAACTTTTAAGTTAACTTTTAAAAATGTTAACGGACACGTTAAATCCGTTAATCCACGTTAAGTCCGTTAATCGTTAATCCAATGCCTACTATTTACCGCGCGGCGCGAAAAACAGGTTCAGACAAGTATGAGACAAGTGCCGTGCGGCGCGTGCCGCGGGTGAAACAAAAACAGCTATAGGTACGTATTATATTTTGATGGCGCGTGCGACTGAGAAAACTGCGAAGAGATTCGTTTCGTTTGATCATTTCATTATGCCGGTGGACTATGTGCGCGATAAGTTCAACCAACTTCGTTCAACTTTTTATTCAACTCTTTCGTTGGATAAACGAATTTACAGCCTCTTACACTAGTACAGCAACTTACGTAATTCACGTTGAGCAACTAAAGTTGAACAAAATGCGTTTGGAACCCCGTACACATAATTGACCAACTTTCCCATATGTTGATTAACCCCTCACACCTAGTTGATCAACTCTCAAAACTTATTCCAGTGTTGAATAGCTGCGTACACCTATTTGACCAACTTACTCGAATGTTGAATAACCTCGTACACTGGTTGATAAACTTGTTCGATTTTGACAGAAAAAAATTTTTTTCGAGTTGATCAACTGCGTTTTCGATATTGTTGCTCAACCAGTTGATGAACGAGTTGATACCTTCGTACACTTAACCAAGGATCACTCGTTGGGTAACGCGTTGAACGCACCACGATAAACAAAAAACTCAAACGTCAAACCTGAAATAATTTTGACTTAAGTTCGGTACATTAGGCAATTGCATTTTCGAGGAAATTTGAGACCAAGCCAATTCCCTTGTATCTCGATTTTTATAAGAGGGGCTCTTAATGTCCCATATATTGGGCTCTTGCTCAATTGCTGAAATCAACTGCAAAATTAATTCCGTGGTCCACTCTTTTTTTGTATCACCTTTCATGACGAAAAACCAAAATAAACTACAGTTTGCAAGTTGCAACAACAACAACAAGTTCATGGCAACGCAATAGTTCATCAATCACTTAGGCACATTTTACTGCAACCAACGCAACGCAACGCAACACAATATTACGTCAAGAAATCCCAAGGAAAATTAAAAAGTTGATCAACGCGTTGAACAAATAATGTGCACACATTATCTTGAAAATGTTGCTCAACGTGTTGATCGAACATTTTCAAGGAGCAACACGAGCTCGTACACTACCCGTATACTTGTTGCGCAATTCGTTGAGCAACGGCCAACAACTAGATCCAACCCGTTGGTTGAACATAATTGAAGGCACCGTATATTAGAGTTGTATGCGTTGAATTCGAAATTTGTGCGTTGATCGCCTAGTGGACGACAGAGTAAAAAAATAAAAAAAATGCAATTTTTATCATATGTTAACGGATTAACGATTAACGTTAACTTGCGTTAATTCTTCCGAAATTTAACGCTTTAACGTTTAACGAAGCTAACTTTTTTAGTAACGGATTAACGATTAACGAAGTTAACTTTTTGATTAACGGTGCCCAGCTATGTCTATAAAATAGTGGTTTCAGCTAAATCTACCTATAAGCAAAAACATTTAAATGAATCAGAGAAAGCCAAATCTACCTTACCTAACCTTAACTCTTTTGACTTTTGTAAATGAAAAATTGTCATATGAAGTTAAGTAATACAATACTGTACAGATAAATCATTTTAAAATATGCAAAATACTAGTAGTTCTAACATCTAAAATTTAACGCCAATGTTGCAACATTAAGTTGAATTACAAAGTTAGCAAATATTTCATTGTGCAACTTATTGGTATTTGCAATGTGCATATACTCCTATATTAAACAAATTTCAATCACCTAAAATACCCCATCACTATCGTGAATTATTTATTATACTGTATGCTGTCAATTATTATGGCTCTGGCAGCCCGTCATCATCAAACTAAATGTGAATTATTGTATGCAGTAACATTAGGATCAATTAAATCGAAGACATGATTAACTATTCAAAAATTATATTTTGTCCAATTTTTTAGGCGGCAGCGACGCGGTGCATGTGTCGAATTTTATTTGATTTCTTATATTTTGGTACGTCGAGATTCGATAGTGGTATCTTATGCTAAGCGACAGAGATATCAAGGTAATCTTGATTTTACTTGCATATTGCCTCATATTACATGTGTGCTTATTTTGCAGACAGGGACAGCTCCTGAGAGCAAAAATTTTTATTAAGTTTTAACAGATGGTGATACCAACTGTATTATCTACATATAACTACGGATTCTGGACTAGGACAACTTTGCAACATGTGATACAAATACAAATCCAACAGAGGGTTATGGTATCTATGCATGTCTAGTGATCCAAAAATTAGTTTTGATTCGGGTGGGTGCATATCTACTTTTTCAAATGTTTTCAGTAGTAATAAGAGAAAAAAGTACACAAAATCTATAAACAAACATAAGGAAAAAGATTGGTATGTATAACTACTGTCCCTTTGGTCCTATTTCACTATTTCACTTATCAACGTGATCTGATCCAAATCTTGGTTCAAACAAAGGTGTAAAACTAACGCCTTGGGCATTTTCGCCCTATTTCAGCGATGCTACATCAGCTACATCAACCAGATTTAACAACTATTACTCATATTACGCTCAACACCATTTCAACTCAACTCCAAATCGAGCTCTCAACTCAAATGACGAAAAACCTGGGTCGAAAATCCGACCCTAATCCAACTCGATCTTACGATACTGCATATAAACGTAGTATATGTTTTGCAATTATATCCTGCAACTACATCTATGAACTACATTTTGCAACTACATCCCACAACTACAAATGAGTCATAATTATTCTTCTGTTTCACACATCAAAATGGAAGTGTTGTATGATGTAGGTGTAGGTTGATGATTTGACCTTTGACAATTTCGTTGGTTAGCTCTATCTGCGACACTCTATCACAAGCTTGGAAAATGTGTGCTTTGGGTACAGTCAAAAGAAAATTTTCCCAGGAGGATCTCTTTCAACTCATATACGTATGTATACCTCTTGTCGAACAATCATTTATTTTTCTTTTACCGACTTAAAAATAGAAAAATAGGCTATATTTATAATGTTTATAACTTATGTTAAAAAAAAATTACACTGTTATACTTTCGTTTGCATCAGGACATTGTTTTAAAGTATTTTAAGTTTTTGTAATGTAATATTCTTTAGTTTACTAACCTCTTTCTGAACACAATTCCGCTTCCACATTCATCCATTTAAAAAGTGCGCCCCTGTGTATGGAGAGGTTGAAGATAATTTATGTCTGCATATTTTTCATTTTTTTTCCGTTACACGAATAATAACACTTAAAAGATTGATTTTGTTTAAATTATCCGGTTTAAACCAACTGAATAGCAATAAACTCAAAAATGTGAATGAAGTTTTTTTAATCAATATTTTCCCATAGAATTTAACTATCTAATGCATAAATCTTGTTAGTTCAAACATATACAAACATATACAGCATTTATGTAACAAATTTATTTAAATTTTATTAAAATTTCAGGATGAGAAAAATTCATATAATTTAATTGAATTGATATTTTTTGTCATAAGACTTTAGATGAGGTTTTGATTGAACCATTTCGTCATGTTAAACCTTATTACACTCAAAAAAGTCCTTGATAAAAAGAAAAATACTTGATGTTTTATTTTTGATTTTAATAGGTATCTTAACAGAGCTTCGACACCAAACAAAATAATTTTCTGATAACTGGATTCATTTATAAAGCTTATTGAGTTCATTTTTTTTAGAGTAAATAAATCTCACAAAAATCGAATTTTATTTTATTTTTCCAATTATGGAAAAATCTTTGTAAAAACAAAATACATAATATTCCTAATAAAAATAAAACATTTATTTTACCCATTTGTAGCTGCAACTATTTTCAATGATCAGAGATTTTGTAATTTCCTTGAAAAACCTATTCTCGGTGCTTACATGCGCAAAAGATGTGATGGTTCAAGAAGAATTCTTTCTGACAATGATAGTATTAAAAGAATTAAGTAGCACAAATTCAACATTATCATGTCTAATTTGCAAAAGGACACAACATATAAATAAAATTAAAAGAAAACATCACGTCTAGAAAAATGTATGTTCTATAAACAATACTTTTTATAGTTTTGAAACAACATTTCAAAATACCGAGAGATTCTCTCCTAATCAAATTATTTCCTTTTAATATAGTGGTCTTCAGCTTCTTCAAAAAATACTTGCAAGGTTAATATAAAAATTATTTTCTATTCCGAGAAACCTTGCAAGTATTTTTTGAAAAAGCTGTAGACCACTACATTAAAACTGTTTAAAGTACTGTTAAATACATATTATATTGCTTAGTTGTATGAACCATCAGCTCAACTTAAATCAAAAAACTTGGTTGCGGTTTTCTAAGACAATTCATACAAAATAAATATAGACAGAAGTGAAATTATCAGCAGTACTTCACCTACGACGTCTAGTTTATTTTAAACTATTAGCAACGAATGTTGGTTGCATTTCAAATTTGAATTCAACATGTTTTCGAAATAATAATTTTTCAAAATATTTATTAAAATTTCTCAATTAAATCCCCATTTAGACTTTTGTTATTCATTCGCTGTACGTTGTTCGTTTTTCGGTCTTCTCTCAACAACGAAGAAACATTTATATGAATTCGGTTTTGTTTTTCAGTTCGTTATTAACAACAAAATGGATAAGTGGCGGCACTAATAATGGTTGAAAAAAATTAAATAGAAAGAAGATTCTGCTGAACGAATGGTTGGTTGCTGAAAGGGAAACACATTTCATGCTTGTTTCTCTGATTATTATTATACCTAAGGTAACTATTATTATTCATACTAAAAAACTAAAACCCAAATGACAAAATGTTATATTTATTTACCTATAGGTACCCCAATTTATAATGAATCTTATAATGATGCTCCATTCACTACCAAAAAAAACTTCAAAAATATCCCTACGAGTTGCACGAGCTTCTTTGAATTTGCACATTCTTTATTCGTTTTTATTATTTACATTCTCGTTGTTCCGCTTACTACCAACAACGAACAACATACTCAGATCACAACACCGGAAGTCTTAATACAGCTTAACAGAAAATTAAATTACAAGAAAAAAAATTACTTTATATTTTACTGTACAAAAATAAAATATAAAAGATTATTTGAAAGTTCAGCAACACAAAAAATTTAAGAATTAATGATTTATTTTTTTAATTTTATTTTGCAATAATATTTAAGGTCTATGGAATCTCCTGTATAAAACATTTAAACGAAATATGTGGAGCACTAATCAAATAGATGTACAACAAATAAAATATGTTGGTAGTATTTATTTTTATACCAAAACTACATTTATCGATTTTTCTTAATGATTTAGTAAAGGTTGTGTGGCAAGGGTCGTTGTTTTGGTTCCCAATTTAATGTTATAAATCCAGAAAAAAAATTTCCAAAACGAATGATGCCAAGTTTATGAAGTTTTTGTTTTTTAAAATGTTGTTCAAAGTTTTAAAATGTTATTTTAGGTACTAAAAAACGAATTTGACATTTCTATTTCTTATTCCTTCGCTAAACCACCTACTTCGGTGGTTTAACTTAATCATAGTTAGCAAACGTCACTTAACAAAAAATTTGTTTTATTAATGAAATTTCGCACTTAGTCCAGGGCTTAACGATAAACCTCCACTAAACCATCTTTATTAATATGGGTGTTATAGTCTCTACATATCGAAAAGGTACCTCGTTGTATTCTAAATAGAATGCAACATATCTATAATGATCAAACTCGTAATTTAAGATTTATTAATTAAAAAAAAGTCCCAATTGGGTCTTTCGTCAGGGCTATTCGAATATTTCGATAGTGATAGATTGTGAATATCTTATGAAATCTAGACCTTGTCCGAAACGTTTTTTCTTTTTAATTGATAAATTCGAATTTTTAAAAAAAATCTGTTCAAAAAATAATTTTAACGCAGGAGTATACAACGCGATCTCACAGGAATTTGCTCTAGTGGTTCAAAGTTATATCGTCGTTAAGTTTTAGAAATATATAATTCCGTTTTATAATATTATGACATTATTAAATTAAATAAAATTCCATTATTAAAGCCAATTAGTTCTTGTTACGAAACTATTACTTTTCCTAGCACGTATTGCAGGTCACCAATGCTTTTGGTCAAAGAACCAAACTTTAAAATATGTATCGCAATTAAAAACTTGATACATTGTTACATATCCTGCCATACTTATCTAAACACCGACCCACATCCAAAATACAACGGTACATTTAAAATATATTATTTGTAGTGCAATAAGTTCGCGCTTTGGAAAAACCAGTTCAGTAGCCCGCACACAAAAATTGTACTAATTCAAATGAACCCGAGTGTAGGCACTTCTGTAAGTCTTTCAACACTTTATAAAGTTCCACCGTTTCATAAAAAAAATTTCAACATGTGCTGACTGACCCATTGATATTATTCTTATTTACTTTTTTTAAACATTTATTTCACTTACCTATTCGATTTTTTTCTTGGATGATTGTATTTTCTTTCTCAAAAATATCGATAAACACTGAGAGTTAGTTTAAGAACAAAAAATCTTCTTCAAGTTAATTTAAATCAATTTCAAATAAATTGGAACAAATTGATGGACTTATATTTTGCAGGTTATTTCTTTGCTCACTCTGGATAAAACTTTTAAAAAATAACAAACAACAAATTGAGTTAATTAATTTATCGTTGATTTTTGCTCACTTCTTCATCAATAAGTCAACTTCCACTTTTTAAAAGAAAAATATTGCCAACTGCTGTTATGTACCTGCTTTAAAATTTTCTCAAGCTGCACTAACTTTTTTATTTGTTTTGTTTAAAAAAAAATCACTGCACTTTTGGATATTTAATCAAGTTTATAATCAATCGCACTATTTGAAGCAAAATATAGTTTCAATAATTTACACGGAACCGCCAGCGTTCAAGTCTTTACGAGCTTATATTTGATCATTCACTAGCCAGAATCTTAGTTGGAGCAAACTTATATAGCGCCACTGATAAACTAAACCAACCATTCAACTACGACAGAAAGACCAGCGATGCAGGTCCCTCTATGCTAGCTTTGCCGATCTCGTATGAAGATCTCGGTATCGGGCAAGAGTCAGAGATAGTTTGCGGAGGGAACCACCATGCGCGCACTTCGCAGATCGGAACTCGGAATTTTCCCCGAATAGCGCAACATGAATGGCTCGAGAGTCGAGAGCCGATCATGGCAATGTAAGCTGTGGTGGTTTACTATTGTCATAGTCATCTTGGCGTAGACGAGTTTCGATGACGATGATGACGCATGTGAATCTAAGCCTCAACTCAAAGTACTGCAAAATAGATATTTAGACATATACATTTATTGTAGGTTAAAATTTTATTCCATGATAGAGAGGTACTTTTGAGGCAACATGTCGACGACGACGGTCTATACCCTGAAGAATGCCTACCGGAAGAAAGATGGGCTCGACGGAAAAGCTTTTGTATGGGTCGACTTTGCTGTTGCTGTCGATTGGTGATTGCGGCGTTGAAGGTACTAATTAGTCGAATTTTATAGACCTGTGCCTGTGAGCCTGCGACAGACGAGAGAAATTTCGTTTTATAAGCAATTACTAAGCTAGTCTGCAAAGCTGTCTAGCTAACTAATAATTTTAATGTTTATCTAACAAATCGCTCATGGAACCTAATAGCACTGATTCTATTGGAATAGTAATTTGATCATTTGCGACAGCAGCGGCTGGATAACAATAGTAATTACTTTATGTGACATACCTACGGGGATTCATTTAACTGGTGCACTCTGACTTTTTAGAGAGAATTGATTTACTGTGTGACTTTACTATTCTGAGAATTTTATCATGTAGGCTGTAGGAATACAATAATTTATTGTTGTGCAATTGTATTTTTTTGTTTTTTTTTTTTTTTTTTTTTTTTTGTGAAACTCTAGATGAATACCTAATTTTCTCGAAGTTATCATTAAAATGAATAAAACACATATTGTAATAAGTTAAGTTGGGTCTTCTTATTTATCTAGGGGTTTTTACGACTGATGCTTAATGTAATTCTAGAAATTCTTTTTGAACTACATACTTCGATGCGTCGAATTATGTACATCAGCACATATTAAAAATCGGTGTTTTTAATCTCCCATAGTCGTGTTCACGACAGTCGTAATCTGAGTGGTCCTGACGATGCCCTGATTCGAATGCCTTGACACTTTTACATATTTGAATTAGGTACGATTCATTAACGTGCGTCATTACAGGGCAAACATTTCAAACATACATATTTATATTGACCGCTTGAAATAACTTGTATTTTTAAATGAAAAGCGAACGGAATGAAGTGAAGTTACTTTCAGGAAGGAACAAGAGATAAATATGAAAATTAAATATGTCGATATGTGTTGTGTGTGGACTCTACACGCGTTTGTTTGTTTTGTGTTGCATGATGTTCTTTGTAGTTCAGCGGGGTAATGTATAGCAAAGCAATAACAGTTGTAGTGACATTTGTTGGCTGGACTATATTTCGAAGTATGATTCATGGAGATTGAAGTGGACTTGTGCGGTTAGACAGTTGACGACGATAATAATTAGAATGGGGAAAGTATAGTTTGTAACGTACTCGTACCTAATCGATTTTTGTTTTACTTGCTAAATGGTTATTTAAGGGTAAGATTTCAATCAGCCAAGCTTTATGAAGAGTTTTTTGAAAAAAAGTAGGTAAGTATGTTCATAACCGCTATTGTCAAATGGAAAACTCCGATTGCTATATTGAACATCTACTCGGAAATATCTGATGTACCTATAGGTTAGGTGACAGAGTATTTCATTTAAACGGGCCTAAAATAATTGTGTTTTATTGTAAAGTTATTATTTTTTGAAGTAAAAAAATAGTTTTTTTCTGCTGTGAAAATATAAATACGGTTGTTTTTGATTATACACTCAACAGAAACAAAAAAAAACATTATTTTCAAAACGAAATAAAAGAAAACTTTGATATTTTCAACGAAAATATAACACAACTAAAAGAAACAAAACTAGGCATGAAAACAGATTATAAAGGGTTTTGCAATAAAGGCGGGAAAAGGTTTAAAATTTAATAAAACAACGTTGAGCGAGGTATTAGGTATAGGCAGAAATGGAGATATTGGAAGTCTGGCCTCGTGGCCTAATTAGCGCTTAAGTACGCCATTTTGATTCCATAACTGGTATGAACTGTTTGGATTGAGTTAAAAAGAAGAAAAGATCTTGTAGGCTTTAATGTCTTATATTAAATAATTGCTTTTGCACATCCGGATTTTGGATCACTCGATTAACCAAACCACCACATTCATCCGACAACATCTACACTGTGCCAAACTAGGCAGTTTGTTGACTGGTGCTGAAACAGTAGTCAGTAGCCGGCCCCTACACCGTAAGCTTCCGTCAAAGCCCTCAGTCCGCTAGCTCGGGATCTAAAGAATGAAACGGAGGGCTCGGCACAGGAGCATCCCATATTCATCCAAGAGTCATTTCATCGTCGTCAAAAAAGCACTAACTATGATGTGCTCTAAATTTTGCCAGAGCAGGGCATTTGCAGATAAAATGCAGGACTGTTTCCTTTTCCCGCTTATGACAGTTAGTGTTGTGAGGAATGCCTTGCTTCGCTGCATGCTCTCCTAATTGGCTAATGTCCGTTACAGGTAGGTACAATCCCAGCTTTTTCTTGCCTCGGTCCGCATATCAGATCAAGTGTTCGGGATTTATTATAGGTGGCGAATCTTTCTAGATATAATGCAGTTAGTTAAACTGATTCACCTACGGGTTGATTCGCTCAAAAAAAATCGAGAGATTATTGCCCTTCATATATCCGAGCGAAATGTTGTCTCAAGTGAGTTATAAAGGGCTGATCCTTGAGGTATTAACAAACTTCTTTTTTTATTTGAAAGGTCCATATATGCCATATTGCGTACATACAATATTACATTGTTCAAATGCCCGCCCCGACATCTTATGGTGGAATGAATCGGATTGGTCTTATAACTCTTCCGCATAGATCCGGCTGAATATGAGCTATGGCCTATGCTATGTTCAACTGAAGAGCATCGGTCAATTGTGGTTTATTTGAATAGTGTGCGATTTCAATAAAACCCACAAGACAAAGTCTAGCGGAGTCAACTCGCTTGACCTTGGTGTCCAATTCACAGCATCTTTGCGAGAGATAACCTTTCACTCAAATTGTTCATGCAGAACGTCAATCGTGGCAACCTATGTGTGGCACGTAGCGTCGTCCTGCCGGTGAGCCTCGTGTGGAATGGTGTCGTCGCATATACGGAAATTTTGCTTTTTAACACAGTCTTTCATCCCCTTCGCCTCGTCACTAAATATTATTTTTCGGCCAAAATTGGTTCATCTTCCGTCCCTTTGACGTACGAATGATTACTGAACAACTGAACCAGTTATCTCAAATGTTTTCACTTACCGTTGAAGAGTCGACTGTAAAGGGCCACCAGCACCACGTCTACCGTAAAATAGGTAGGCGCATTGAGCGCAACGCTTACACTAACAAACACTCATTTTCATAATAAAGTTTTATCATTTGGACGTGCTGTTCAATCGAGTAACTTGTTATGGTGATTTGGCATCAGTCACTGAATATTGAATATCCCTTTATAAATAAGTGCAAACCAAAAAATTTAATTTAGGCACAGGCAGACTGACGTTTTTAACGCCAACAAAGAAATGAAATACATGACTATCTTATACCCCTCACACACGCCACCACCGATCAACCAAATCGACAAAATACTTCGCTTTTGTATGGGCATTTACACGCCAATACGCCGATGTAGAAGTATATGCCAAAATCAGCTGTTAAATGGTAGGGTTGTGAAATTTTAAATGAAAAGTGAAAATTATCGAAAAATATTTGAATTTTAATGCTCCACAACCACTTTTTTGTGTTGATCAGAGCTTTATTGAATTGTTGCTTAAGGAGATTAAATTTTATTCTTATTTTATCAGACGATTTGTAAATTTTAACAACTAAAATCGAATAACATCATAAAAAACTGTGTCGACGAACTAGTTCGGTCCTTTTCACACGCCATGTCGGCATACTACTTCGATTCCCAGAGTTCGCACTGCTATGTCGACACATATTCATTTCACACGACCCAAAAACCATATCGACAATATGCTTCGATGAAGTAGTTCGTGGCGTGTGATAGGGGTATTACACGAACTTCCTCATGTCTAGGTACAGGGTGTATCCTAATTCATCAAGTATAATTTCGGAAATTTATTCTTGGGTATATTCTAAGAAATAAATCTTTCTACAGATCTATGGGGGATTCGATTCCCAGAGTTCGCACTGCTATGTCGACACATATTCATTTCACACGACCCAAAAACCATATCGACAATATGCTTCGATGAAGTAGTTCGTGGCGTGTGATAGGGGTATTACACGAACTTCCTCATGTCTAGGTACAGGGTGTATCCTAATTCATCAAGTATAATTTCGGAAATTTATTCTTGGGTATATTCTAAGAAATAAATCTTTCTACAGATCTATGGGGGAATCTCCCATGTTGACATTATTTATATAGATGATTTAAGAAAAGGCTTACTAGTAGTAGAAACTTTGTTTAGGCTTTTATTTTTATTGGAGTCTTCAGATATTCGATTTCTAGACCTGTTTATTATGTTTATGCTAATTTTGAGGTAAATTTTCTCCAGAAAATGCATAATTAACATAACGTTTTACAATTTTTTTTTCTTATGAACATATGTAATAATAAAAATCAACAAGTTTGCGGCAAAACCCATAGATCTTATGCCACTTGGGAAAACCGGCAACAGGTGAAATTTATAAAAAGGGTTTTTTTTTCGCTTTAAGCATTTAATGAATAAAAAATCATTTTGTGTTGTTTTAAATATTATTTTGTTGCCTGGGTACTAATACAGTTATAACAAGTGCTCAAAGCAGCAATTTTACAGTTTCAAATACACTCCCTTACGTAGGAAAAAGTAAGAAGAATTTTGAATGAATAAAGAATGCTGGAAGCTGTTACCGCTGATCCAACAATCGGCACCAGACGCTTAGTTTTCTTATTTAAATTTTCTAAACATACAATTTAGAATGTACTACAGGGAGAAAATCTTTTTCCATACACCTGTACAAGAACAGCTTCCTGATGATTTTGAAAAGAGGCTTGAGTTTTCTAATTATTGTTTGCTGGAGCGGAGCTTGGATGATAAACGAGTTTACTGGCACAATTCCTTGAAAGGGTGAACATCAATTTACAAGAGATGGTATGACAAATTTTTATCAATCTTCATACATGAACTGCAGAGATTCCACACAGATGGACACAGTCATCATTCAATACAAATATTTGGGGCAGTTGTAATTGAAAAAAAAATTATCGGCCCACATTTATATTCCAAGTTTCTGAATTTAAACAAATCCCCCTAGAAATATAAAACTCACCGCATCAATGCTGATTCACAGCATAACAATGCTGTAATTTTTATAAGAGTCGGCAAACATCGACGGAGATTAGCGTCTTAGTTAGGGTAAGACAGAATATAACTGACGCTACCTGTCGTATACATGGACGAAATGCATTTTGGAGTTGAGGTCTTTTGCACTTCTAATTAAATTATGTATTCAGAAAATCTGAAATAATTTCTTAATTTTCTTCTGCCGAATTGTTCAATTGAATTTCTAAATTGACAAAGGTAGAAAATATTTTTTTTTTTTTGCATGTAGTTTTTGTGGAATGGATGTTTCAATACATTTTTTTTATATAATTTAAAGGGCCGTACATTTTTTCAATTATTTGGACTAAGAAATCGATCCATTTAAAAAAAAATGCACAAAAAGGATATAGTAAATAAAAAATTACACCTCAAAAAAATTCAAATGAATTCATACATTCAAAATTAAGCGCCCATAATAAAGTATAAAATATGGCCTGAGCTCCCGTAGCCAACACTCCACTAATGCAAATTTTCACGACATCAATAGTAACGACACTATTATAAACATGGAAAGCACACGCCATTTAGTGGCTGGAACAAATGTATAGCAGCTTTTTACATGCAGCGAAAATGAATTACACAGGTTTTTATGTGAGCGGATTCACTCAAGACCTACGTGCAGGTCATTGCTTCAAGAAATCTCTATTTGCAACTTAGCTACGCAACTTCAACAACTAACATAAAAACCCAAAATAAATAAATTGACAGTTTACAATATAAATAAAATGCACGGCTGGATCGAACGAACTTGCTCTTATAGACCGAGAGCCCACAGCAATTTTTGGGTGTGATTGTTAACAAAAAATAATTAGGCCTTTTATAGTTATTTATGAATGTGAACGTCTTGCATACTCTAGTGGGCGCAATAGTGCATTATAGTGCATCAAGCATGCAGTTCTTTCCAAATTCTAAAAAACTTGGGATACAAAATTTGCCATAACTTCAAAATGAACAGCTAAGTGCCCTGATTGCAAATATCGGATCCAAGACGTTTTGAAGGTGGCCTTCTTAGTGCAAGAAGTAGCCTATTCTTATCGTGTCCTGCCTGCCGCAGAAGGCTGTCTGTAAAACGTCTTGGACCTCGATATTTTCAATCAGGGGGCTTAACTCTACATTTTGGTAAAGTTGTTATCACAATTATTTGGACTTGGAAAGAACTGCATACATGATGCACTATTATGCACTATAGCTCCCACTATAGAGTATGCAAGACGTTCACATTCATAAATAACTATATAAAAGGCCTATCTAATAATCTAATAAGAATGTCAAAAATCAAAAAAATTATTTGGGTGGTAAGTACTTACTGTAAGTTATGTCTTAATTATTATTATTTTTTTTTTTTTGAATTACTAGCGACCCGCCCGGCTTGGCACGGGAAGCACTAACATAAGTTTCCCAAATTTAACACAGCCATAATCAACGATTGACTTTGTGCCATGTTGATGGTTTTTGCAAATGCAAGACGGAAAATGAACTGGAGCCGATTGAATTCGAATGGTAAATCATTAAAAATAATCGATATGCGTGGAAGCAATACGACTTCAACTTTAAAATGTCCACTATCGATGATTATGCCACAAAATAAATTTTGTGAAAAATTTTTGATGGTTAATCTAATTCCGTTGCACAACTTTGGTGAGTTTATGTTGCGAATAAGATCCAACCTTCAATGTTAATAAATGCGGTGGCATTCGAATTCAACGTTTGACCAGTTTAAATGTAATTAGTTCGCGAAAAAAAGCTAATGAACACTCACAAACAAAAACAGTTAAGCGAAAAAATGCATGTATTTTGCCATAACTTCCTTAAATATCCTTTTTTAGGCTAAATCAATCAATATACGAAAATGTTAACATAACGGCCGCGTTCAGATTGTTTTTTTAGAAGCTACCAGGATAACGAGCTTTTTTTTTCAGAAATAATGTAATTAATAATGATTGAACTATATCAAATTTTTTTTGAGTTGTTTTTTTTAGAAATAAAGTAACTAATAGTGATTGAATTATTCAAAAAACCTATCCGATTTTGTTTCTGTTGATCCGATCGCTGCCAAACTTTATAATATCATCCGTTGAGTTAATTTGAAAATTGCCTAAAAATTCATCAAAATCGCTCACGTCGTTTTGGAGTCCATAGGGAACATACACACATCCATTTTCAAATTTATAGATCAATGGAATATATCATAGAAATTAAGGTATACAGACAAAATTTTATTAAAATTATAGGTGCCGTTTTCTAGAAAAAGAAGGCATTCGACAACGGGTTATTAACATTTGTACTATATTGGTACAGCTTTTATGTTTGATAAAAGAACAATATTTTTCTACATAGTATAGATAGTATTGAAAAAGTGTATTAAAAAATAGAGCACGTGGCTCCCAAAATATTGAGTTTTTAAAAGTCTAATTAAGATTTTTCATGTTTAAATCCAAAACAAATTGTTTGAAAATATGAATACACTATGCTATTAAAACTTTTAAGGAGTCTTAGCATTGAAATTCATCAAAATAGCTCACAGAAAACAGAATGATTAGGTAGTTCTATGCGATGTACGATTAATAACAATATTTTTTTTTTACCATTAGCTACATATGTATGTATATGTATATTACATATGTACATATATATTGAACAGTTTTTGAAAAAAAAAAATATTTTATAAAATTTTTAAACAAATTTGTATTGCAGGAAGCATTGTTTTTGGTCTTAGAAAAAAACAAACATGTCAGTGGAAAATTTTAGAAATGCTCTCCGCCAATAAAGAAAATCGGCCAAGGCTGTAGTCCATCAGACAGAAAAAATTGCCAGAATTAAATTTTTCGCCCTCCATATTATCGTAAAGTCTATATACTTCCGACATGAGTATGGAGATGTGTTACGGCTGGAGCGCTGTATAGGTATATGAAAATAAAAATTAGTTATTGCAACCAGGGTTACCCCTGGGATTTTTCAAAAAGTCGCAGAAAAAAGTCGCTTTTAGAAAAAAAAGTCGCAAATTCGAATTCTTTGAAAAAGTCGCATTTTTGAACAAAAAGTCGCAATTGTAAGAAAAAGTCGCATACCTAAACATTATTTTTTTTTACTATAGGAAAAACAATTTAGATATTTTTTTGAATTTATATATTTAAACACTTAGATAGGTATACAATAAAAAATAACAATAACAAAAGAAAACCTAATTTAAAGACTTCATTTTACATAAATTAATATGTATGTATAGGTTTAAAGTTAAAATAAATGCCTAAAAAGATATTATGTAAATCACATTAATATTTCGTTTTTTTAATAAAGTTTCTCTATACTTTTTAATTAGGTTATTTTCAGGAACCCACTCATTTATATCACAGTCAATGAGATTTGTGGAAGCTAACATACGAGTATTTTCGCAGGTTTCCCTTTGTAAACGGTTTGTTAATTTATTTTTCATAAGCGTAAGCTTTGAAAAAACTAGCTCAGCGCAAGCGCTGCTGTGTGGTAACGTTAAAATTTTACAAACAAATTCGTAAAGGTCAAAGTATAGGTTATCAGCTAAACTATTTTTTAAAGTACCAACCTTGTACCAAAACTCTTCTATATTTTTAATTTCAAAAAATTTGCCATAGTTTTTGTCAAACGCTTGTAGCTGTAGTTGTTTGTATTGCTCTACCACTTTTTCTGGCTCATTTGTAGAGCTATTAAAATTTGAAACCAACCGAAAATAGTTAAAATCCTGATTTGGGATCTATATGTTTTAAAATAGAAAGCCTCTCATCTTTAACATTAAATCTTGAAAAAATTTCTTCGCAAAGCGTTAAATAATATTGATGTACATTTTTTTTATGCAAATAATTTCAAAATTTGTGATTTTTTATCCTTTAAGCAATTTTCGGCTTCCATGCCGATATATATTTCTTAAATTTTTTTAAAATAATTTTCGTTTCGATAATCAATCTCAGAAATAGATTTTCCAAGAACACATTCTTTCAATAAAAAATTTTGAAAAATAATAAATAGAGGATCCTCTATATAAGAGCACAAATAAGCAATTTGTGATGTTTCACTCTGAAAAACTTTGTTTAAAATATTTATTTTTGAAAGCATATATTTTAGAAACTTTAAATAAACTAAATTTTCGTTGTTCAAATTTTCGAGAATAATATCAATTTTTGAATTTGTACTTTCTTCAAATTTGGCCCTATTAAAAAAATGTTGCAAAACAACCCATTGCTCTACGATGCGGCATGTTACATTACATGTTACAGACAAAGCACAAAGGGAAGGAGATATTCCAGGAAATGTCAGTGTCAGTCGTCAGTGCCAAACACGTAAGAGAAAAAAAAAAAACAATCTGACAGCGCCCCCGTGGTGGGAATGGGAAAACAAAAATATTTCGAAAACGAGAATGCGAACAGAAAACAAAGCAAAGACAATCATACTCACACATTCTCAGAAAAGTTTGATGGTAAATGTTTAAGCAAAGAAAAAGTCGCAATTTTAAACAATTTTAAAAAGGTCGTCGCATAGTCGCACAGCAAAAAAAAGGTCGCAAAAATGCGACTAAAGTCGCATAAGGGTAACGCTGATTGCAACCGTTGAATTATGTTAACAAAAAATATTCCACACTGACAATTAAAGTGGGTTATTTTTTTTATTGTTTTTTACGGTATATTAACGGCTATTAGGGGTCTATTTCTGAGCTAATCAAAAGTTGTATTTTTCTTTAATTGCAAGGCTAAATTATATGGTAAATCACGTTACCTGTTAATTAGATGCTCCCAGCACACCGAATAAATTTTTATTATAGAATTTTTGTTTGAAATTCTTGACTTAAATTGTTCAACAGACTCTAAGTAGGGGTTTTCGAAAGAAATATATTCATTTTTAGTGAATCACCAGTGTGAAAACTGTAGGTACTTTTGTTGTTTGAACTGCGAATTAAGAAACGAAAAAGATCTTGAAGAAGATTCTTCCTTAAGAATTCGGAAGGAATATGTATATGGCAGAAACACGAATGAAAAATTTGATATTGCTTGAAGTTACGGAATCTTAACAAATAAAAAAGACTGGACAATGACATTTCTGACTAAGTTATACGAGTATAAAGAAAAATAAATAACTTCGTAGAAACAAATCCTATAAAAATTACTTTTACGGCGAACTCTTATCGTAATTTCTAGTATAATTACAGGAAATATTCGTTCCTTAGAATAATGAACAGTTACATTTATAAAGAGTGCTTAAATTTTAAGGGCCGATGTTGATTTTAAATAAAACACAAATTATTTAGGAAATTATTGTCATTTCTTTTTATTATGATAATATTGGTATGGTTCAATTATGTATAGAACAAAATATCGGCCAAATGGCCGCGACCTCGGCGGCACACTTCCATCCGATGGTCCAAATTTTCGATGACGCTAAGGCATAATTGAGGTTCTATGCCGTTAATGTGCCGAATTATCTCATCCTTCAGCTCTTGAATTGTTTGCTGGCTTATCGACGTACACCTTTCCTTTCAAATAACTCCAAAGAAAGAAGTCCAACGGTGTCAAATCACATGATCTTGGCGGTCAATTGACATCGCCACCACGTGAGGTAACACGGCCATTGAATTTGTCACGCAAAAGAGCCATTGTTTCGTTAGCTGTGTGGCAAGTGGCACCGTCCTGTTGAAACCACATATCGTTCACATCCACATCTTCCAATTCTGGCCATAAAAAGTTCGTTATCATCTCACGATAGCGAACACCATTCACAGAAACTGCCTGACCGGCCTCATTTTGGAAAAAATACGGCCCGATAATGCCGCCAGCCCATAACGGCACCAAACAGTCACTATTTGTGGGTGTATTTGTTTTTCGACAATCACTCTTGGATTATCATTCGCCCAAATGCGGCAATTCTGCTTATTGACGAATCCAATGAGGTGAAAATGTGCCTCATCACTGAAGATGATTTTCTTCGAAAATTGATCATCCACTGTTGCCATTTCTTGCCACAATTCTGTCCATTGACGACGCTTGAAATGGTCAAGAGGCTTTAGTTCTTGAGTCAATTGCACCTTGTAAGCGTGTAAATGCAAGTCTTTATGCATAATGTTCATCAACGACGAGCGTGAGAGGTGCAATTGTTGGGCACGACGACGAGTTGAGGTGGACGTCTTTTCGTCTATCGTGAACAGAAACAGGATTGCACGATTTTTCCGATTGTACGCACATTTGGACGATTAAATTGACCGAATGCACGATATGCATTTTGATTTGAACACCCCTTTTCATAATAAACCTGAATAACTTTAACGCGTTGCTCGATTGTGTATCTTTAGATGGTTCAAATTGAGTTAGTCTGAAATTGAGAATGTCAAATGAAATGCAGAAAAAACTTGACGTTTAGGTGTGGTTCACATTCAACATCGGCCCTTAAAATTTATCCACCTTTATTTATGAAGAAGGTTTTTGTATATATGAGTATAACCTTTGTATATATGTATAACCTATAGTATTAGCATCGAGTGTGATTTTGTATTGCGAACGCTAGCCTGGTGATGGCGCAGAAATTAGCGCACGCTTTTACAATGGAGATTAGGATAAGATACAAACCAAGTAGTAATAAAATGCACGACTGGATCGCACGAACTTGCTCTTATGTAAAAGTACTTTGGAATTTAAGATACATTTTATAAATATAAAACATGAATTTAAAATGAAATTGCCGTCTGATTTCTGGAAAAGTATGAATTTATGCAAACAAACTTTAAAAAACCGTTTTATTATTAAATAAATAAATTTTTTATATAAGAAATTTCTTTAAAATTTTTCAAGAAAAAAATGTGGGATGCGAATTTTAAGTATTTAATAATATTGATTTTAGGAAATAATTTCAAAAAATAATCGTTCATAGGTTTTGAAGATATTGATTTTTCAAAAACAAAAAATTTTTCAGAAAAACCCAACAAATAATTTTTCGAATATTTTTATATACAATATTATTTTAAACTTAGGGGGACTCCTGCTGAAAATTTTTGGTTAAAATCGTTAGAGCCGTTAATGAGAAAGTCGAAAATAAAAAAAAAAACGGTTTTATGACAGGTACCGTTAATAACATTTTGCCCCAAATTTTTTTTTACCAAAACGTAGTTCATGTCCATAATATCACACCTAATTTTTTTTATCAAAATCGTTAGAGCCGTTTTCGAGATAAATAAGATTTTGCATTACGGGTGTATGGGGGGTACCGTTAGTTTTAGAGCTAAAAAAAAATTCAATTTCCCCTCTAGGGAATCACCGAAGACCCATAACTACCGAGTTTGAAGAAAATAGGTCCAGTGGCTTAGGCTCTAGATCGAGGTACAGACAAACAGACAGACAGACAGACAGACGGAATTGCCGGACCCACTTTATTCGTCTTCGCTATCATCGTAATGTCAACTTTGATCAAAATCTCGAGTTCGATTTTTTTTTCCAAATGCAGAACTTGCCCTATAGTACCTATATCGCAAGTAAAAAAGAGAATATTTGATTATTAAATTTAGCAAAGACAAATCTAGCAATTGCAGTCCCTAGCCTTAAGATGTCGCCACAATCTTTCGTCTTCCTGATAGTACTATAAGTTTTATATATAAAGGTATTATCATGGAGCGTGATTTTGTGGTACCAACGCTATCCTGATGGTGGCGCTGAAATTAGCGCCGATTTTACTGTGGAGAGTAGGTAAACAAGTAGTAAAAAAGAGAATATTTTATTATTAAATCTGGCAGAGACAAATCTAACAAGTACTATCGCTATGCTTAAGATGTCGCCCCAATCGTTCCTCTTCATGAGAGTACTATAAGTTTTATATGTAAGGCAAAAAACAGTTTGGGATCCTGCTCTATATTAGAACTTACTTATTCTGGCGGGTAGATGGCTTTTTTTTTTTATGGTGAGCTAAGTGCAAAGAAAAAATACAAGAAATAATTTATTGAACATCTTACTTTGGAAAAATTGTTAAGGGTTAATAAAATACATTTTAGGAAATAATTTCAAAAAACTATAGTTCCATCGTTTTAATGATATTGATTTTTAAAACATTTCTATATTGAATATTTAGCACAAATAATAGGAAATTATTATTAGTCAGCATTCTGAAATATGCTCATTGTGATATTATACTCACTTAATGACTTTTTTACTCAAGTTTGAAAAATAAGAATTTATCATTATTGAGGTTCTAGAACGATTCGAAATGGTATTTTATTTATTATGCAAAATCATTTGACAAACTCAATGAAAAATTTTGATTGTGCAACAAAGTCATTCAATGCAATTGTGTTTATCTAGATAACAATTGAATCGTGCGTGATGCGAGAGCAACAATTAAACATCACATGCAGGTAATGTGCCTATCTTCTTACTTTTTGTACTTGTTTCCTAAACTATGGGTGAATAAAAAGGTTATTAACATAACATAAATGATTTGGCTTTGCGAGTAGGTACGTACTCGTATAATTTCTTAAGTGGGTATTAAGGAATTTAGCTTCGTTGTTGGAAAGTTGCCATACGTTTCCGGCACAAAATGTTTTTTAGTCGAGTGTAAAGACTTTTCAAACTTATCTGTCTAGTCCATCTGATAGACTCCAGAAAAAAATTTAAAACCCATTTACATAGATACATTAGTGTTAATTTATTTGAACATTTGAATATTTAAACAGAAGCGCCATGTTGCAACTAAACTTAATTTGTTTTAAAAATTGTTGTCTTTATCAACTTAAAATTTGTATGCGTCTTGCAGTTTATCGAAACTACTAAGGAATGTTTCACTAAACTATTACTAATTGAATAATTAGCTATATATTTTGAATGCATTGAAAAACCGTTGATATTGCTTTATTCCTTCCATTCCTATTCAATTGCTGATTCGCTAATTTGTCGTTAGCAAAAGGGGTAAGTCACAAGATTGCGGGTAGGCTGGGTCTTTAATTTATTGTCATATCGTAATTCAGAGACAGTAGTCAACTTATGTCATTCACCTTCGTCTAAGGCGCTGCATTCTGATTGTATTGAAGAAATATCTGGGTGTCAAAAAAATTTTAGAGATCAACACATTATCAAATACAGAGGGGTAAATCAGGATCATCGAAAAAGCGTTAATGGTTTTACTTCTTACTTTTTCTAAATTGCAATATGACCTTATTTACATATTTTCAAGTCTTCCAAGCTATAAAAAGGAAAAAGAATCTCTTTTTCAGAAAGTGGAAGATATATGTACAAATGTACATATATGTAAGTACATATGTAGACAACGATGACGAGAGATTTAATTTCTCCGACAATGTCTGCTAACTGAACTGATAATTTCTAAACTGAGAACTTTGTCGACATCGACATCGTTGTTAAAATTTTTAAACAATATAAACTGGCAATTTAGCAGTTATGTTTTGTTCTTTTTTGCTCATTGTCAAAGCATTGAGAATATTGTCTGAACTAACAGTACGTATGTACATATACACATAATGTCCATACATACTCGTACATGCACACATTTTAACGTTCGGAATTTTTGATTAACGTTAACAAGCTAGGTATCATGTTTACTTGAATTGCAATTCTAGTTGCAATCTCAGAACCCTGACAAACAAAAAGTTTAAAATAAAAAAAAAATGTATTGCTCTCCATCCACAACCACAATTCATATGACACCCGATTACCTTAAATACCAATTAAATTTATTGATTTAGAATTCTAATAAAGTTGATTTAAACGAATATTTAGTGGAGACAATAAAATACATGTTTAATTATACCGCTACATGAAAATTATGGGGCTATTGATAGCAAAAAAGAGCTTTCACTTCCTAAACAAGACAAGTTGAGTAGCTACTTAACTGTTGTTTTCCTTTGATCACTCCTTGTACTCTTTTTGCACTCCAACTAATCCCAAGTTTTTCCATTTTCCATTCGTTTTTTTTTTTAAATATTATTTATGACCTTTACGGTTCTAATTACATGATTTTTATTTTTTAAAGCATATCTACTCGTATGTTACTGAATGATATATGTAGTTTTTTTTTGTTTATAATTTTGTTAAATAAACTGTAAAATTAAACATACAAGGGTAGTGAAAGCCCCTTTAGTTCGCGCTTTTCTTTACTATACGAAAAATACTTCACCTAACCTTCTCTAAAACTAGGCTTTATCGGTCCTACGATTAGCTAAGAAATAATGGCTGCCCCTCATTCATCGTCAGATCATAGAGCCGAAATTAGGTCTTTTTCCATGAAAACTCCCACTACCAAAATAAAATTATTGCAAACATAATCCTCTAAAGTTTCATTAGTTCCAAACTATATAGAACTTTATAGAACAATTGATCCAATGAAATATTTAACAAGATTAATTTCTAAACTACTTGATTAACGAAATAAATTTGTATGGTAAATTTGAAGAATATTTATAGTAAATCCGCTTTAATTTTGGATTATCTCTTAGTGAAAACGTATAGTATAACAATAAACAGAATTACTAACTCCACAATTAATTGCGAGAAGTCAAAGCCGTGCTTAAAGTGATTTTTAAAATAATATAAAAATGTCTTATTTTATTACGTTTACGTATAAATCTAATAATAATCAATCAGTCAAAATCTAAAATCAATATACTATCATCGCAATACGCTTATGGGATTTTCTTTGGTAAAATAAATCAGTTTGTTTTTGATCCGGATTTTTGTAAATATAAATTTTGCGGCAGATTTACCTCTTCCTGCACTAATAAATGTTCTGGTATCAGTTTGCAAATGTTAATAAAGGATAAAGGTTTGTTTTTGGAAAGCGGCAAATACACACGACACTTGTGTGCACACCTGTGTAGCATTCCACCACACACGGCATACCGAATCGTGCGCACTTTAGTTGTGCAAAATATTTCAAATCGAAAAGATCGTCAGAAGGGTCATTGTATTTTTTAACAAAATCATTAGTACCTAACAAGAACCTCCATTACATATTGAGAACTTCCGCATTTTCAGATGAATGTGGAAATTCTTCCAAAATTGGTAATATTGACATCAAGCTACCATTTACTATTTGGTACATCTAAATACTTAAGCAGTTGTAATTTTTTGTTTTTGAAATAAAATCGTTTCGTTATTTGATTGCATAGTTCCTTGTAAAACAATAATAAATTGTTTTTAACATCGACTAAAACGTCTTCAATAGAATCATTTGAATTATTAATATACTGTTGCAACTGAATGCCAAAGTACATATCGGAAAGTGGCATATACAGTACAAACTCGATTTACGCATCTAATAGAAATTAAGGTAGTTGCAATAACCGAGTTTGTTGCACTTACTGGATTAATTTTTTTTATAAGGAAAATTTTAGTTGTAATGGCAAGTTTTAATATAATACTAACTTAACGACTTGCTAACTTTAAAGAAGTTTACTATAATAACTCTTTCTTAATTTTAAACGTATCCACCCATATTAATAAAAAACGCTTATTCCTTCTATAGTCCACTGTCTTACTAAACCATAGAATAGGAGCTTAGTCCTGGCTTAAATATTTATATTAATAAAAACAAAATGTTCCCGGAATAATAAAATGACGTTTACCAAAAATTCTTTTAAGAAAATCTTCTACAAAAGTAAGCAATCTCTTTTTTTATATTCTGTGGCTACCTAAATTGATTGTCAATTGCTTGTGTCTGACTGTGGACATTTCTATTTCTTATTCCTTCGCTAAACCACCTACTTCGGTGGTTTAACTTAATCATAATTAATAAACGTCACTTAACAGAAAATTTGTTTTATTAATGAAATTTCGCACTTAGTCCAGGACTTAACGATAAATCTCCACTAAACCATCTTTATTAATATGGGTGATCGTATCTAGGCTAAAACAATGTCAGTTCGTGCAAAAAAAAAAGACCTTTTTTGACTTTTTAAATGTCACAAAGTAATATAAAGTTACGATATCATAGCACGATACTAAAATATTAAAATAGTTATTTGATGATTTTAACTTTGATAAAATTTTAGAGAAAGTATGAAAATAAATTCAATTAAAATATGCAAAATCGTCGTTTTAAGCAAGTATTATAATAAAACGTTTTTTAACATTGTACCAAGGACAAAGCATCCAATCTTTTTTTTTTTTGTTCTAAATATAACTAAGTCAGAAAATGCAGCTTTTCCATATAGGATTGGTTGATGATCCACCACACATAAGTCAGAATAGGACCAAGGTATCCTTAGCATTCACTTTAATCAATGCTTACATAATGATAAACATCGACCAAAGGGGAAACAGCATATTACTGATGAGCCCACTGTCAAACGTGAGCAAAACACACTAAGTAGTTAAGGTTACCTGAACTTTATTGATTGAATATCTTAAGAATTTAAAAAGATTAAAAAACGAACAAAAATAAAAGTGTTTAAGTTATAAAAAAATTTCCAAAAATGGAAAACAAACAAACTTCAGTCGAAATGAAGAAACTTGTTGTGAAGCTGTGGAAAAAAAAAGAAAAGAAAAATATAATAAATTCGTACAAAATAAACGGTTTCTTTCACCAGACCAAGTGGAAGTGGAAGGCCGAGTAAAATCACCGCTCCATAAACGAAGAGGCTTATAGTCAGTACTATACAAAATAATCCCAAAATTTCAGCTGTTGAAATAGCTGAAAACTTAAGACATAATAAAATTGTCGAGGTACATCCACAATTTCTTGCATTTCGAAGAATTTAGAGGATTTATACCTCGAAACAAATCGGATGGGCAACGATTCGTATGGAGAAAGACAGCGTTCGATCGGAAGAATGTCAACTCTGCGCAATAAAACATGGTGGCGTGGCGGTAGTGTTATGGTGTGGGGTGCGATGGGAGCAAATGACGGCGTTGGAAACTTTGTGTTTATAGAAGGAACTATGAATAAATTGGATTATCATAATATCCTGAAAAATAATTTACAACCTATTACTGCAAAATTAGATCTTGGACAACATTTTTGGTTTCTTCATGACAATGATCCGAAGCATTCCTCGTTGATAGTAAGAGAATGGTTGTTATACAACTTTAAAAAAGTACTTCCTCATCCTCCCCAAAGCCCGGATTTAAATTCAATTGAGCATCTGTGGGCTTACATTGAAAGGAAACTAAGAGAAAGGAAAGTAAAAAAACAGGAATGAGTTGAAAGATGCACTGCAAAACATGTGGCTTCAAATCAGTCCTGATGTTCCAGAAGCTTAGCCTTTTCAATGCGAAAGATGTTACAAATGGTTTTGGATGCCAAGGGACACCATACAAAATACTAACGAGCGAAATTTTTCGAGAGATTGTTTTTTTTTTAATAAAGTTTATAAAATGTACAGGTTTTTTTTTGGTTTTATATAATGGACTTTATTTTAATTTTTTCTTTATTTTAATTTTTTCGTGAAAATTGTTGATTTGAATATACTAAATTTAATTTATTCAAAAGATAAAATAATAAGCATTTTTTGCCATGAATTTCATTTTGCAATTATATATAGTTCCTGAGATAGTTGACTACGATTATTAAGAAACCAACTGTACAACTTTTTTTTTGGTTCACTGTACATAAGCTTCTATGAAGCTTAAAATTCAAATATTTTTTTAATTTCAAAAGAAATCATTTTTTTCGCATTTATCTAAGGGAATTGTTTTAGCAATTTAAAAATACATTCTTTTTAAATTTTGTAAATTTTTCTCAAAAAAGATCAATCTTTACTAACATTTTTAGGTCTGTTTAATAGAAGAGCAAATTCGTTCAATTCAATTGTGCATTTTATTTAATTTGAAGCTCGTAGTAACGAACAACCCCCGAAAACACGAAGCATGTTCTGTATTGATCCGACAGTTTTAAGGGACTCGCACCTTTGCATTAATCTATTTTTTCTTTATTATACACACATATGTAGGAGGATCTTTACTTAATCTTCGACGAAGAAAAAACGAGCGAATTTTCTTCTTATAAATGAAATGTTTTCTCATCGAGCTATTTAGGCCTATTCGGCGAGATCTTTTATTCTTCTATTCTGTTATTCTGCTATGAATTTCCATACAAATGTTTGAACTGTCAACAAATCTTTTATGAATTTTAATTTTGGTATTCAGCACGCTAAAATCTGCTAAGAAAACTTTTATGAACTGTCAAACGTTCGAACATAGAAAAAATCTTTTACGAATAGCATTTTTGGTATTCAGCATGCCAGAATCTGTTATGAAATCTGTTAAAAATCATAAAAGAATAAAAGACAAACTTCTGTGACTTTTATCATAAAAGATTTCAATACATACACAGATACGAGTATATCAATGAAAAATTGATATATCATCGTCGTCCATTGTGCAATACAATATTTTGCAAATATGGCTGATCTGGAATGAATTAAATAAGAATTAAATTACATTTTTGTTAAGAATGGACGTTTCATAGAACGACGACGATATATTTTTTATTTCGTCAACGAAATCTTTTTAAAATGAGACAAATGAAAGAAAATATATTTACACACATACGAGTATTATATAAACATATGTATATGTAAGTAGAGTAGAGGACACCAATAATGTGTAAGAGAAGAGATTACTTTTTTGTTCGTCATCCATTTTAATTTTGTCAGATGAATTATTTTATTTAATCACAGCTGATTATGATAGCAGATTTAGTTCAGTTTCATAACAGATTTCGTTTTCGAAGTTGCATAACAGACTTTTATAAAAGTTCGAGCCCCTGAATACCAATTATAAAAGATCTTTTAAGATGGAAATCTTTTACGATTCATAACAGAAAATCCATAGCAGAATAACAGATGTTGCAGAATAGGCCTAATTGTCAATGAACAAGAAAGATTCGTTAACTGATCATTTCCATAAATTTTGTTCGGTATTTTGTGCCTTGTGGACCTTTTGGTCCCTATCGCTAAAGATTCAAACGATCGCTGGATAAAACGATTATTGTGTTGGCCATTCTTCTCCCTATTTTTCCTCATAGATGTGATACAGACAGCTTCATATCGTCAGATGATAAAAATATCTGCTTAGCCAATTCCTACCCGTACCCGTTTTCTGTTCTTACCCCTGTGGTTTTTAGGATCGACATCCACTTAAACAATTTCATAAGAATTTATAAATGTTTCATAATTTTTTCATTTGATTATAATTTCTATAATGACAGTTAAAAGTAATAATGAATAATGGGGAATATTTTGTTATAAAAAGTGTACAAGGTTTAATTTTTTTTGTAAGTTTGGTTGAAGAGTTGTTTGGCCGAAAACAAATCAATTAGGTACTATACATATTGCTGTCCACAGGTTTACCTAGTTTTCTTTCTCACAGCTCATATAAGTTTATTAGACTTTCCGATCGGTTTACTTCATTGTTGGATTAACCTGCTGTTTTGATGTCTGCAGTGCTTATGCCGGAAGGCATGAGTGTCTAAAAGTGGAGCAAAAACAGAAGACAGTCAGTAAAATTGTCCCATAAGACATACAACCCGTACTTGTTGGATCGGTTCAAACGTTTGGCTCAAGGTAAAGGTTATTTCAATTTAAATGTTTGCATATAATGAAATGACAATTATAAATGTTTCATTTTGCAAAGAGATTTGATTGTAGTTTTTTACAATCTATTCGTATTATGGCTCTATGTAATTGTTATTATTTTTAGACAATCTTTCAAGAACAAAAGGATCGTTTCAATCGTGATTATCTGATATTCTCCTAATGAGTGCGTTTTACTTTCACTTAACAGAAGCATTGCATGCAGGGCGGTAGCTTGAGATGGATGCAAAACCGAATAAGGGGACTCAATTTAATTAGTTCCTAAATTTTCTTTCAATAAATTTTAATGATAATAATTCTTTATTCTATAGATACATACACACGTATGTTTTTATATATACATACACATTTATGTATTTATATATATTTTATTTTTTTAATTCGGTAAAAGTACATACACATGTATGTATTTATATGTACATATACACATTTTATTTTTTTAATTCGGTAAAAGTATTTTCTACTTTCAAAAAAATACTAAATCACTTTACAATTTGAATCAATTAAGAATTGAAAAGCCTTCCTCATTCCATTGTGCTTCTCAATCAAATATTAATTAAGATCTTGAGACTCTCAAATCCGCTGGCCCGGATAATATCCCTGCTATTGTTCTGAAGAGCTGTTCTTCAACGCTGGCAAAACCACTGCGTAAGCTTTTCCATCTGTCCTACTCTACAGGTCTCTTCCCGAGTGGATGGAAAACAGCATTTTTCCAGCATGTCCCTAAAAAAGGCGAATTCTCCTCCCCCTCTAACTATCTTCCAATTCCACTTACGTCCCTTCTTTCCAAGGTCATGGAAACGCTGATCAATTTTCAGCTTAAGAAATGTCTAGAGGAACGAATGACCGGCAGTACGGCCTTCGTAGCAATAGGTCCACTGGTGATCTGATGGTATATCTCACTCAACAGTGGCACAAATCTTTACATCGTTTTGGAGAAAGTAAGATTATTGCACTTGATATTTCAAAGGCATTTGATGAAGTTTGGCATCAAGCTCTTTTATCGAAAATGCGTGCATTTGGTAGCGATGAATGTCTTCTTCTTTGGATTAGAAATTACCTTTCGGACAGTTCACTACAAGTAGTATTGGATGGTTTCAAATCTGATTTCCACAAAATAAACGCTGGTGTGCCCCAGGGCTCCGTTTTGTCTCCGACACTCTTCCTTATATTCATAAATGATCTTTTGTCTGAAACTTCTAATCCACTAATTTGTTTCGCCGATGACAGTACCTTCAGCTTTTCATATTCGTTTTTAGATTCACAATCTTGTCTTTCGGATGTGGGAGGGTATGATAAGCTCACTTAATGCTGATCTTGACATCATTGTCCAATGGGGAATTAAAAACCGAGTAGAATTTAATGCTTCAAATATTCAATGCTGTTTACTGTCGCTAAAGCGTAACTCTCCCTCAATACCACTTTCTATGGGTGGCACTTGCATTGAGGAGACTGAACAGCTTTCAGTTCTAGGTATGTGCGTCACAGACCATTTTTTATGGAGTGATCACATATTTGACGTGGCCAAAAACGCTGCTAAGTGCTTAGGTTTTCTCCACCGATGCAAGAAGTTTTTTACTTCTTCTGATCTGGTTGTAGGTGATAAAGCCTATCTTCGTCCAAGGCTTGAGTATAATTCCCATATTTGGGCAGGTGCTTTAATAACCCCCTTGAGTCTCTTGGATAGAATTCAAAAAAGAGCTTTATAAAATGATAGGTTTCATTTCGAGTTGCATTCCTCAACAAACAATTCAACCGTAATACCCGTGGAATGATTTATTTCCCACTCATTGCAATGTGCATCGGTATCTCCTTTCTAATCCTATCCTACTTTCCTAATTGTTCGAACTGTGTTTGACATTATAAGGGTATTCATAACCCCTTGAGCGCGCGAATAATTTATAAAAAAAAAAAAATATTATCTTGATAGAATTTGAAGGACCCTGAGATACCCAATTTTTCGGCACTCTGTCTCAAGTTTTCTATTACTATCTGTTTTTTTATCGTATTTCTGGACTGTAAAATTGTTTAATTTTTTCTTTAATTTAATTGTCAAAGTCGTAGATTAATTTTATATGTTTTTTTCAAATTATTTTATTGTTAAGTACTGTGTCTTGTTTAAATCATACTTATTTAAATTCTGCTGCTGCTGCGGCTGCTTCTCTTAGAGGTTGACTTTAAAAAAGAAAGATAATATCTTCATTGCAAGCAGCAGCAGATTACGAAAGAAGACAACAAAAGAAATGTAAGATTATAGCAAAGATTATCAAAATTCTAGTATACAAAATTAACGTAGGGTAAATTAACATTTGTTTGTTCAAAAATACAATTTGGGAATTTAAATGATAATTGTAGTTCATAACAGTTTCTTCAAATAATATTCTTTGTTCACGATCCCATCAATAAAAACAAAATTTCCCACACTTTTACCCGAAATTCAACCCCACACCGTAACATGACCACCACCATGTTTTACTGTTTGCATCATCATCTTTTTTCTATTCAGCTCCTCATTTATCACTCCTGCCATCAGATTCAAATATATTAAATTTACTTTCATCCACAAAAATGACATCGTCCCACCATAGTAAATCCCTTTTTTTGGAATTCAAATTTGGCAATATTGTTCCATTTTCGTTTATCAACTTTTTAAAATTATGAGAACAACGACCTGAATTGAGGCAAAACGTACCAATTTTAGATGCTGTTAGTAGTTTTATTTAGAAAAATTACTTCGTGATGTTCTTACCTCAAGTGTAGCCAAGAATGCTGAGATGATGGACAAATACGAATACGAATTCAGGTTTTCGAAAAATTTAGAATAGAAATAACATGATGCGGTTTTAATTTGAAACGATGCGACGTATCTATATACATTTTTGTTTGAAAAGGTGGGGGCAAGACATCCTTGTAATGGTAATTATTTTACTTTTTTACGATACAGGCAGCATTCGTTCTAAATTTATTGAAAATGCTTGAAAAGTACGGCGTTTGTGTGAGGAACGATGTAATGTTAGAATAATAATTTAATTTTTACATTTACAATTTAATAATTTACATGCTTTCGATCATTAAGTTATTTTAAAAACATTTAAATTTTACATAAAGTAAACTTTATAAAACTATTATTTTTTTCAATCTTTTTACATAAATCATAAATGACTTGACAGTTAAAAACTAAATATGTACATATGTACATACATTTTTGTTCGAAAAAGAATAACTTCTTTATTATGAAAGGCATTCGTATATTTATTTAATCCGTTAAAGTACTAACGTTACAAAACTTAAAACTAGATAATATATATGTAACATTACAAATATGAATTTAATTACAATGATGTATTAAAAAAATGTTCTTTAAATTTATTACATTTTAAATTGACATTAATTGTAGAAATTAAAAAAGTATACTGATTGAAAACTGAAATCAATTGATTTAAGGGACTGTTCACACCATAGTTTGTTCTGCTAAATATAGGATATAGAGACCGTTGATTTCTCAAGCTAGCTTGACCAAAACTAAAATTCAAGCGGCACAGAGCTGATGGGGATATTATTGATCCGTTGACTAATTTTATAATATAACATAGTTGTAGATATTCACCCTTATTCCGATAGTCGTTTTACTAAAACGCCAGTAAAACGACAAGGCTCTAGAAACGAAAATTGGAATTTTATTGAAACGACTATCATTATAATGCTTAGAAAAGTGAAGAACATAGAGAATACTACCCTTTTCGTATTATTTAAACCCAAAATGTGGTCTCTGGAGCCTTCTCGTTTTAAAGGCGTTTTATTAAAACGACTATCGGAATAAGAGTGATTGCCTTTGCTTCGAGAGTAAAGGAAGATTTACTAAGATGAGTCTATTGTTATATGGGGCACGATCTTTGTGGCCAAGGTAAAAAACGAAGACAGAATCGTAAGAATCTCCTTTGGACTCTCTCATTTTAAACATTTTAAACTGCAGTAATTTAGTTGTTTACATTTATAACAAGGTAACTTTAAAACCGTTTTTAAATAGATCAAATAAACAATTCAATGATGTATGTATGTTAGCTAACTATTCTAGATACTAGATAAGTACTAGTTCTGGATGTGCTAAACCTAAAACTCAAACCCTAAAAAATCGGAAGGTACCCCTCTCCCTTCCGTTATTTCTGTAGCTCGATGTAGGGAATGTCGATTTACATAGAACAGATGCACAAACCCATCGACGACGGTATGATGAAAACCACTTGTTCGTACTTCTTCATCATCGTACTATCAAGTTTGAATAAATCCTTGACTTTAAAGAAAAAAAAATATTGTTTTATAAGCAAGTATGTACTAATAAAACAAAAAGAAGAATTAATTTATGAACAATTAAACTTACATAAGTATGTAGGTATACGCACATATGTATGTACACGATTTATAACTTTGGCGACTTTTTTGTTGTGATATTATCTTCGGCTTCTTTTTATAACAGCTTAGCTGTCCAAATAAATTTACCTTTAATAATTTCTTCTGGATTCTTTTTGTTCAAAATCAAAATAAGGAATTAAAATGCTACTTGCTACTTCAAGAGTAATAAACGAATTTCTTTTATTCAAATCATTTTGTTGTTTATCTATTTATTTATTATGCTTAAATGCAATTAACATGCTGCTTAAGGCAAATCAGTTCAAAACATTAAACTATCTTCCTAATATTGTACTTAAATATCCTCCAAACAATTTAAACGAAAGATTACAGGAGATCACCCAGAACGGCACTGATATGGCATTCGGAACACCCGTGGGAAATGTAAGAATTCCTCCAAATGGAGCTAAATCGAATTGATCGTCGAACACAACCACTGGAGTGTATCGATACTTGAACGAGATGTATGTCAACATCAGAACAAAAACCAATTTCGCAGCATATCCATAAATAAAATCCACAGAAGCTATTCTCAGCGTAACCCTTCTCTGTTCACCTTTTAGGATTGCATATAAGTCCCTTATTTTGCTATCAATACGCATGGTACGGACGAGTTTTGAAAAATCCTCCATATTTGATTCACGTAGTGCATTGAGCTCCTGTTTGGCCAATTCGATTTCTTGCAAAATCTCACTGTCATCTCTTTTTTTAATGAAACGTAATCTCATTAATAGCTGCAATACATTTTTTAATACGGGTTTTAAACAAAATATAATATACACCACTTACGAATTTAATGAAGCTTTGTGAAAAAGTCATCAAAAAAGTAATGATACTTATGCCCACAAAGAGGTACATGGTGATTGTTTTTATCAATTTGTTTTGTTATTTTCGAGGTATATTTTGCCACAAAATTTAACTTTTACGGTGTCGACTTTCGACTGCCGCCAGGTTTTTCGCTCACCGATTTTTGAAGTATAATGTCAACAACAGCTGATTTTTATTTGTTCGGCCAGTTCAATGAATGCATCCAACGAATCTGTAATTGGTCGCATTCAGGATTCACTTGGATAGGCTATTAGGCTAGGCGCGCACATTCAATTTTTAGTTGCACAACTGCTTGGTTGCTTATAGAAAACAGATAAACTATTTGGTTGAGTGTCCGCGCAGGTAAATATATGTTACACAAAATAGCAAACTTATTTTAGGCAATCGTTTAGTTTATGTCAAAACACAAAGGCGCAAAATTTAAAACAATCTATTATTAAGGTATTAGTATGATACTACTTAACAATTTGCTAACTTTATAGTAGTTTACTAACTCATTCTTAATTTTAATCGTTTTCTAACTAGTATCGCACTAAAAGAATTTTCTTAATAAATTGCTTCTGAACACACCTAAAACAATGACATTTCGTATAAAAAAGTAAGTACACGAACCTTTTTTTATGTTTGCAAATGTCAAAGAGTCTTCATATTTATGACTCTAGCTCGATACTAAAAAATTAAAGTAGGTATTCGATGATTTTAACTTTAATAAAAGGGTAGAGAAGGTACGATGTTATATTCGATTAAAATTTGCAAATTCGTTGCTTTAACCTAGTATCATACTAAAACAGCTTTAGCATTGTACTAATTCAATTAAAATTTTGCACCAAACTTTTATGTTGCTCGAACAAAGCGGTTGCGAAACTAAAAATTAAATGTGCGCACCTAGCATAAACTTGATTTTAATTGCCTTCAGGTATTCATTCCAATTGGCAAGCAAGTCAATTAGATAATTTAGGGTTATTAACAAATTTATTAAATTATGTATCCGTCTATAAAAGCCCCAAATACGTGTTCACAATCATGGCTATCATCAACTTAATTTAAGTTGTAAAGCCTAGTACGCAGATCGAGACAAGACAAATTTTATCTCTACAAGTTTAATCTCTACAAAACTTTTCCAAATCTCGCGCAAAAGTTTGAAGTTGGAGAATTAAGAAATAATTTAATGGGGCGTATTCATAGAGAATTACTAAAGTTGTGATTGCTAGATCCTTAGTTTAAGGCTTGTTGGTTAAATAAACACAGCTACTATTCATAGTCAGTTTCCCTGCTTTTTTTAGTAGAACATCAGGTTAAGGCTATGTTCTACTACAATTATCCTTCAATAATGACGGATCAAAGAAAGTGTAAATTTTGTATCGTACGCCTTGGCATAATGGTTAGTGCGTTGGACTGTCTTGCAGGGGTTCGATTCTCAGCCGCTGCAACAAAGTTTTTTTCAGTGGTGTACTACCTCTTGCGAGGAATTGACAAATCCTCCAAGAGTATCTCTTGTCATGAGAAGTGCTGCTTATTAGCCATTTGGAATCGGCAGAAAATTGTAGGTTGAACAAAATTTAATGGTTGAGAGTTGAAAAACACTAGGTTTAGCATCTCTATTACACGTCATGTTAAATTTTGTGTGGTATTTTTTGATATTGCACGTCGAAAAAAACTAAGTAAAAGAAAATTATTAAATAAGAAAACCAAACTAGAAGCTCAAACAAATATTCTATAGTAATTTTTAAATGAACAACAAAAGTAATGCTGCAATGCAAAGGGCTCTAAGAGTATCTGGAACTTAATCAAATTTGACATTTGACTTTGATAATAACTACTTAAACATAGCATTTCCTATGTTTAAAGTTAGACCACAGGTCTAGCCCTAAACTTAGGACTAAATTTATTTATGAATAGCCTAAACTCTGGAATTGCTTAGTAACAACTTAGCAAGAGTTTAGCAAACATCTATGAATATGCCCCAATGTGTTTTGTTGTATATCTCTGGAACGGGTTGTCTTACAAAAATCGTTCATACCTTTTTGGAATCTCCTCTCGATGCTTTCAAGAGAAGCATGAGTACCTTTTACATAAAACCAGTTTTGACAAAAATCACTTTTGGCTGTCAAAATTTGTCCCGCAAAATAATGCTTGTATCATTCTTTTTCCTGGCAAAATTTAGTAGAGACATTTTGTAGAGCAATTCACAATAGTATGAATTTTGCGCGCGAACTGCGTACTGCTCGGAAAAATATCCGAGACAAAATTTGTCCCAGGAAAAAAAATGTATGGGAGACAAAATTTTTCCCGATCTGCGTACTAGGCTTAAGCGAAAGAATACCTTATTTAGAACCACATGGTTCTAATATGTGCAATAAGTTACATCGCCATTCTGTATACACCTTAATGTCATTAACATGAAATATTTTGACATTCAGGTGTTGTCACATTTGACAGCTCTTTTATAACAAACAAAAATAAAAGAATACTTTTTTTATGAAGTGTAATATAGGAAGCAAATAAATAATCTATATAAAAATTATAAATACAAAATTTTATCAATTGTACAACAAAGGCTCTCAAATGAATCGTCACATCCAACTAGGGATAAAAGAGGTAATAAAAAAAAGATGACATTGTCCTATTAAACAATAAAACACATCTTTTAAGCTGGGTGCTTGCTATCGGAACGGAACCCTTAATCCACAAATCGTGACCGATTTTGCTCTGGACGATGCTGTTAAACTGAAATCATTGAATGCATTTATTCGTCTCATGCCAGAAAAAGCACTACACCAGGCAAAGGAATCGACATTTCGTTTTCAAGAGAACAAATCAAAAACTCCTCTCGATGGAGTAACGATTGCTATCAAGGATAACTTTTGCACCAAAGATGTCCAAACTACTTGTGCCTCAAGGTAAAACTTATATTCATGTTTCAAAATTTGAGAGTCCAGTTATTGAAATAAGATTGCAGAATGCTTCAAGACTTTAAGCCACCATACAATGCAAAAGTCTGTGAACGTCTGATGGATGCTGGGGCTGTTCTTATTGGTAAGACAAACCTCGATCAGTTTGCCATGGGGTCTGGGACTGTAGATTCAGTATATGGACCCACAAAAAATATTTGGAGTGAGAATTTGACTGACGATAATTGGCGCATCACCGGTGGTAGTTCGGGGGGTTCTGCAACGGCTGTTGCTTCTGGGATTTGCTTTGCGTAAGACAATCTTGTGATGCCTAAAGCTTTTCTATTATTTTTCTTTCTTTCCAAAAGTTCTATTGGTTCCGATACAGGAGGATCTACAAGAAATCCAGCCTCTTATTGTGGTGTAGTCGGGTTGAAACCAACTTACGGTTTAGTGTCGCGGCATGGATTAATTCCTTTGGTAAATTCGATGGATGTGCCCGGTATTTTCGCACGTTCTGTTAACGATTGCGCATTGGTTCTTAATGCTATAGCTGGTCCTGACTGCCTGGACTCCACAACACTAAAAGCGCCTTACAAAAAAATTGAATTAGATGCAGAGAGTGATATTGCTAATATTCGCATTGGAATACCTAAAGAATACCACTGTCCAGGGTTGTCACAAGAAGTTCAAGAAACTTGGGTCAAAATAGCCGATATGCTGGAGGATGGTGGTGCCAAAGTTAATCAGGTATCGCTACCAAATACATCTGCTTCAATATTCGTCTATTCGATTCTGAATCAGTGCGAGGTTAGTAGCAATATGGCACGATACGATGGCATCGAATTCGGTTTGCGAGCAGATGACGAGACCAGCACTGAACAACTTTATGCCAAATCAAGAGCAGAAGGATTTAACACTGTGGTTAAAAATAGAATCCTAACGGGCAATTTTTTTCTTCTTCGGCGAAATTATGAGAAGTATTTTGAGAAGGCCTTGAAGGTACGTCGCCTTATTGCGAATGACTTTGACCAAGTTTTCCAATCAACAGATGTTCTTTTGACGCCAACAACACTAAGCGAAGCACCACTATTTAAGGATTTTTCAACCGCCTCTAATCGTGATCAATGTGCTATTCAAGATTTTTGCACACAGCCAGCCAATATGGCAGGGATTCCCGCGATTTCTATTCCTATTCGACTGTCAAACAATGGAATGCCAATTAGTTTGCAACTTATGAGCAAAAAGTTATCAGAATCGACCCTGCTTAAAGTTGCCGCTTGGATAGAATCTCGAGTGGATTTTGATTGTTTGGGTAACAAGCAAATTTACGAAGCTAGGAAGTAAGGTTTCAGCTTTTTGTTGTTGTTTATTACCAATTAAATAAATAATTATATTTATAATTCAAATTTGCTGTATAAAATTTTGAAAGATCCAGGGTGTAGGTCCATTTTTCAAAACAAAACTAATGATAACCTCTTATGTGAGGTATGATATTAAAACCTTCACCATTTATGGTATGTTTGGTAAAGACAACTTTTAAAACTTAGTTTCTTAATTTCTTAATTTTTATAGAATTTTTATAACGATTAAGGAAACTGTCGGTATGGGGCACCTCTATCCTACCATACGATGCTTTTTCATTCACTGTTCTTTTCAATCTCTACCAATTAGAAAGGGCAGCATTTGTCATGAGAATACCAGCAAAGTTTTCTAAAAACTCACAAAAGAAGAAACAAGTTAATCTATACAAAAATATTTGTTTAGGCAAAAATATGAAAATTATAATTCCTGGAAACTGCCCTTCGCATTTTTGGACACTAACGTGAGAGTTCGACCCCAAAGAAACTATGTTCAAAATGTTTAAAACCGAAATTTTTTACACAATCGCCGTTTCTTTAAGGCTTATAGTTTGATAGCTTAAAAGAAAATGACTAAATAAACTGGGTGAATGAATACGCCGATTGGCAATTGTTGTGTACGAGTTTTAGGCACCGGGAACAAAGAACTCAAAAATTCATAGTTTGAGTGTAGGTCATAGATTATAACGGGTGATTTTTTAAGAGCTTGAAAACTTTTTTTTAAAAAAAAACGCATAAAATTTGCAAACTCTCATCGATTCTTTATTTGAAACGTTAGATTGGTCCATGACATTTACTTTTTGAAGATAATTTCATTTAAATGTTGACCGCGGCTGCGTCTTAGGTGGTCCATTCGGAAAGTCCAATTTTGGGTAACTTTTTCGAGCATTTCGGCCGGAATAGCCCGAATTTCTTCGGAAATGTTGTCTTCCAAAGCTGGAATAGTTGCTGGCTTATTTGTGTAGACTTTAGACTTGACGTAGCCGCACAAAAAATAGTCTAAAGGCGTCAAATCGCATGATCTTGGTGGCCAACTTACCGGTCCATTCCTTGAGATGAATTGTTCTCCGAAGTTTTCCCTCAAAATGGCCATAGAATCGCGAGCTGTGTGGCATGTAGCGCCATCTTGTTGAAACCACATGTCAACCAAGTTCAGTTCTTCCATTTTTGGCAACAAAAAGTTTGTTAGCATTGAACGATAGCGATCGCCATTCACCGTAACGTTGCGTCCAACAGCATCTTTGAAAAAATACGGTCCAATGATTCCACCAGCGTACAAACCACACCAAACAGTGCATTTTTCGGGATGCATGGGCAGTTCTTGAACGGCTTCTGGTTGCTCTTCACTCCAAATGCGGCAATTTTGCTTATTTACGTAGCCATTCAACCAGAAATGAGCCTCATCGCTGAACAAAATTTGTCGATAAAAAAGCGGATTTTCTGCCAACTTTTCTAGGGCCCATTCACTGAAAATTCGACGTTGTGGCAGATCGTTCGGCTATTCATGATGAAATGTCAAAGCATACTGAGCATCTTTCTCTTTGACACCATGTCTGAAATCCCGCGTGATCTGTCAAATACTAATGCATGAAAATCCTAACCTCAAAAAAATCACCCGTTATAATACTCTATGGTGTAGGTACTAACAGGAAGAGAAGACACAGTTAAGAAGATTATACAATGAGTTCCTAATATCTCCTTAAGTTCGAGTGTAATTCATCTTGTTTTGTTCACGTTTTTTGTTTTGTTTTTATTTTAGATAAAGAATTTTTGTTTTTCAATTTCTTTTACATACAGTTTGACTTAAAACTAACTCATTAATAAATTAAATCATGTTGGCTCAGCAAAAGGGGCCCAACGTTTTGGTTTTACATAATTCTATTTGCTTACAATATCATATTAATGATAATTCATGATTTTTTTAATATTTATAGTGTAATATAAATTGATCGTCGGTGATGACTCGGGCATATAGATACCTGTCTCTAGGCTCTAGTTCATGCTGGAGGAGTAGTTGCAATTCTGGGTTGGGATGATCTTCCCTGTTCCCAGCGATTTTTCCGGAGATCCGCAGCAAATACTTGTGCAGTGGTATTAATTTCGCTTCTACGTAAAGTTTCTAAGTTGGTAGTAGTAGTGTAGTCCAGTGCAAATGCCGAGCATCTTTCTTTCAGAAAGCTTCATCTTCATTGCTGTAGCTGGTATAGTAAACCAAATGGGAATGGCGTAGGTCAGAACGGGTCGGATACGTTTTTTGTACACAAGCAGCTTGGTTTCCTTACTTAGTCCATTTCGCCTCCTGAGTAGCGGATGGACCCAGTGCAAAGAATAGTTGATTATCTTCAACATCAAGTCTACATAATTTTTGAATTTCAAATTGTTGGAAAAGTTGATTCCCAAGTATACTTCGTTGATGATTTGACTGTTACTTCAGTGTTGTCTGGAAACTTTAGTTTGATCGCATCACAGAGTCTTACGAACGCTCGTCTGGTGTTCGGAAGAAGATGAGTTCGGCATTTTCTCTGTGCAATTTGTTTTCTTACCAGCTCGTGTTGATATATAATTATTTTCTTTATTACTTATTTCTTTTGGATTCGTTTCAAATTCAAGTATTTTGGTATATGTAAATCATTTCATTTTTGACCATTTCTCCATCAGACCCAGCTAAAAGTTCTCAAGAAAGTTCCAAAAATGTTTTTCAGTAACAAATCCTTCGAGAATATCTCATATCATAAAAGTGGTTCTCATATTAGCAGTACGGATTCATTACAGTTAACACAGAGAATATATTATGACTACACTAGGTTTACGATCTTAAAGAGCTGTAGGCTTCTAATTCACTTATTTTATTTTAATTTTTAACAACCAACGACGTTTCAAATATTTTGTCCAATAATTCAATAGTTATTTTTAGACGAAGGGTTTTGGTTGCTGAAAAGGAAACGTTTATCACATACAAAAAACCCTTTTGGTTTCATTAAACCACTTATTGAAAAACAAAGACAGTCGTTTACGAAAATCCATATCAGCGCATGAACGACTGACTGCCACATTGCACTTCGTTGCGACAGGAGAAGGTACAACGACTTAAAATTCTCAATTCGTAATTTCTCTGATTATTATATCCAAAGTATTGTTATTCGTACTAGAATAATAGTTTATATGTCTAAGTACCCTAATTTATAATGAAGCCCCCCAAAAAAAAATTCAAAAATGTTCATTTGAACAGTTTTCGCATTTAAAGCTTAAAATAAAGTAGGTAACGTTGTTCATTTTATCAAATAGCTTAACATAAAAAAAATATAAGTGGCTCTCAAAGCGTATTGGGCATGTATAAGAAGAAGAAGTAGGACGTAAGTGGGAATCTGCAGATGGTAAATAATTATGTAAAGACCGTTATAGTAACTCGAAAAACAATTGATGACGTTCCACGAGAAATGCATGATGGGTATTCTGAAAGGCATTGGAGAATCGATAAAATACTAGAAAAGATATGGTAGCGATTTTATTGGTGCAATGGCATGACAAGAGGTGCCAAAACGATGATAAATGTGGCTGATGAAACGGGCAAAACGCATTTAAAAAGAGAAGGCTCCAGAGACCACATTTTGGTGTTTAAATAATACGAAAAGGGCAGCGTTCTCTATGTTCTTCACTTTTCTAAGCACTATAACGATAGTTGTTTCAATAAAATTCCAATTTTCGTTTCTAAAGCCTTGTCGTTTTTTTGGCGTTTTAGTAAAACGACTATCGGAATAAGGGTGAATAATTTTTCTTTCTCAGGGAGTTTTCTGTGGAACTCCGCCAAGTGTATGGACGATGAAGAATTGCTTTACTCACTACCCAATTTTGATGAAAATATTCTGCATAACAATTTTAATTTGTTTCTTTATAAGTTAAAATAACAAGTAAACTGAACTCGGTAGACCGGTCCGAAAGAAACTCAAACCATATTATCTCTTTCAATTTATTATTAAATTGTTATACTCAAGTGAACAGTAATTAATGAAGTGCGTTTTCACTATTCGTATTTTATCGAATATTTATGGAAAGTCTCGTTGCTGCTTGAAATCTGAAAGTCGATTTGATATGAAAAGTCTTTTACGGCATGAGTACCTAGGTAATTTTAAACAAAGCTCATAAGACAAACAACGCCAGCCGTATCTATAAGATTTTCTTAAACTGCATCTCAGAGGCTATTTAGTTAAGCATACTTAAATGTTTAATTTGCGTTTGAATGATGAAACTGAAACGTCTTTATTTTAAAATATGCAATAATAAATTAAAAAAAAAGAAATTATTTCCATTTACAGATTCACCCCCAACAACGAGGACAAAAGTGTCGTTACAAACACTTCAAAGGCTAAGCGGGAAGTGTGGATGAAAATTCTTTGCGTGTACACATATTTTAATCAATACAAATTTTCTGTATCTTAATTCTTTGCATTTTATAATTCTTAAATATCACAACAAAAGCCTAGTACGCAGATCGGGACAAATTTTGTCTCCCATACATTTTTTGTCCTCGGACAAATTTTGTCTTGGATATTTTTCCGAGCAGTATGCAGTTCGCGCGCAAAATTCATACTTTTGGACATTGCTGTACAAAATGTCTCCACAAAATTTTGCCAGGAAAAAGAATGATAAGCATTATTTTGCGGGACAAATTTTTACAGCCACCGTATTTCCGAAAGTAATTTTCATCAATACTGGTTTTATGTAAAAGGCGCTGATGCTTGTCTTGAGAGCATCAAGAGGAGATTCCAAAAAGGTATGAACGACTTTTGTAAGACAACCCGTTCCAGAGATACACTAAAAACACATTGGCCCTTAGTAATAGACATTCATAGAACCGGTTTTAAAGTCACTTTTTGTTAGATGTAGAAAAGTTGCTTTTAAAATTTCGTAGTAACAGATCAAATTTAACAACAGTCTTATTTATACCAATAATTGTGACTCATTTTCATAATTTCGTTATTGTGAACTGATACACAAACAGATTTCTATTAACCAGATTCGTAAAGTTCTATTGTGATTCTATCATTTTAAATTTAACTTAGTTACAGGAAAGCCGCTTTTAAGTATTTATACTTGAAATTTGTTTTATTTCTACGAATGTTTGGTTAAAATCGAACTTAGGCTAGATTCGGATCTATTAATCAGGGCCATTGAATTAGATTTCATCTCTCCAACTTCAAACTTTTGCGCGAGATTTGGAAACGCTTTGTAGAGATAAAATTTGTCTTGTCTCGATCTGCGTACTAGGCTAAACAATACAAACTCACAATTTAAAAATTCAATATTTCAAAGATATTTCAAAATACATTTTAAAATGTCTTTAAGTAACCTTTAAACGCGGTGGATGGCGTTTAAGTTAAGAGGCCTTTAGTACCGTTACTTAAGCCTAGTACGCAGATCGGGAACAAATTTTTCTCCCATACATTTTTTTTCCTGGGACAAATTTTGCCTCGGATATTTTTCCGAGCAGTACGCAGTTCCCGCGCAAAATTCATACTAAGGGTATTCATGTAAGCGCGGAAAACCCTCATAAACCTCGTAAGCGAGATAATTTTATCACCGCAGAAACGAGCTGTCAAAATTTGTATGGGAAAAAGTTTCTGCAAATCTCATAAAATTATCTCACAAATTTGCTGTGGAAAGTGCAGAAATAAACCTCGTAAACTAAAGAAGTATGGATTTTGACTTTTAATTTGACATTTCACAAAATATTTCCCACATTTACGCAAGTATTTCTTAGGGGGTGTTTATGAAAACATGCTGCGGAAAGTTATATCTTTCTACAAAGCGTAAAATTATCTCGTTACATGAATACCCTTAGGCTAGCCGCGCACTAGCAATTTTTAGTTGCGAAACTGCTTGGTTCGAGCAACTAAAAAGTTTGTGTTTTGACACAAACTAAACGATTGCCTAAAATTAGTTCGCCATTTTATTGAACATATAATTATCTGCAAATTCACCGACATTCAACCAAACAGTTCATCTGTTTTCTATAAGTAACCAAACAGTTTCGCAACTAAAAATTGCTAGTGCGCGGCTAGCCTTACTATATTTAATTGCTGTAAAATGTCTCCACTAAATTTTTCCAGGAAAAAGAATGATACAAGCATTATTTTGCGGGACAAATTTTGACAGCCACCGTATTTCCGAAAGTGATTTTTGTCAAAACTGGTTTTTTGTAAAAGGTGCTACTGCTTTACTTGAAAGTATGGAGAGGAGATTCCAAAAAGGTACGAACGACTTTTGTAAGACAACCTGTTCCAGAGATAAGCCTAGTACGCAGATCGAGACAAGACAAATTTTATCTCTACAATTTTAATCTCTACAAAACGTTTCCAAATCTCGCGCAAAAGTTTGAAGTTGGAGAGAATAAATCTAATTTAATGTGTTTTTTAGTGTATCTCTTAAACGGGTTGTCTTACAAAAGTCGTTCATACCTTTTTGGAATCTCCTCTTGATGCTCTTTCAAGAGAAGCATCAGCACCTTTTACATAAAACCAGTTTTGACAAAAATCACTTTCGGAAATACGATGGCTGTCAAAATTTGTACCGCAAAATAATGCTTGTATCATTCTTTTTCCTGGCAAAATTTAGTGGAGACATTTTGTAGAGCAATTCACAATAGTTTGAATTTTGCGCGCGAACTGCGTACTGCTCGGAAAAATATCCGAGACAAAATTTGTCCCAGGAAAAAAAATGTATGGGAGACAAAATTTTTCCCGATCTGCGTACTGGGCTATAAACTACAAAACACATTAAATTATTTTTTAATTCTCCAACTTCAAACTTTTGCGCGAGATTTGGAAAAGTTTTTTAGAGATTAAAATTGTAGAGATAAAATTTGTCTTGTCTCGATCTGCGCACTAGCCTTTAAATGTGAAAATTGATTATAGATACCGATATTTCATAGCTGTTTGGAGGTATTTGAAAGTTAAAGCCTAGTACGCAGATCGAGACAAGACAAATTTTATCTCTACAATTTTAATCTCTACAAAACTTTTCCAAATCTCGCGTAAAAGTTTGAAGTTGGAGAATTAAAAAATAATTTAATGTGTTTTGTTGCATATCTCTGAAACGGGTTGTCTTACAAAAATCGTTCATACCTTTTTGGAATCTCCTCTCGATGCTTTCAAGAGAAGCATCATCACTTTTTACATAAAACCAGTTTTGGCAAAAATCACTTTTGGCTGTCAAAATTTGTCCCGCAAAATAATGCTTGTATCATTCTTTTTCCTGGCAAAATTTGGTGGAGACATTTTGTAGAGCAATTCACAATAGTATGAATTTTGCGCGCGAACTGCGTACTGCTCGGAAAAATATCCGAGACAAAATTTGTCCCAGGAAAAAAAATGTATGGGAGACAAAATTTTTCCCGATCTGCGTACTAGGCTTAAGCAACTTTTAAATTTTTTTATAGATTCGGCTGCGCATGTTTAAGGTCGGAGTTACCTTTATTTTAATTTCCAACTCTATAGCAAAAATAATACGTACGTAGATATATCGAAAATTAATATTGAAATCACGCTTTAAAAAATTTGTAATCCAATTGACTCGATGTAAATACAACTTCAAGTTTGAACTCAGCCTTACATCAGAATTCCCATCGCTACAAAATTCCCATCATATACAACAACCAACTTAATAAATCCCATTTTCGAATAAAATATTCAGATTTTTCGATGGACTGGGATTTTTTTTTGTTGTTTTGTATTTTGACAGTTCATTTTGATCAGATGCAAGCAGAACAAAAAATTCAACAAATTTTTTTTTCACCTGACAGAAAGGGAAATTACGAATAATCCTCTTGGCGAAAGGCAAAAATTCAGTTTTTGTTTTGAGAAATCTTTCGTCGTCGTTTACATCAAAACAATAAAAGAAACGTCCACAAAAGGTAAATGGCCCCACCGGCTACTATAGGAGGCGTTATAAACAAAAACAAATCCAAAATGTCAGACCAGTATGTACAGCAGGCCAAATTAATGGATATTACAAGCAGACCAACCCTTCGAGGATTAAAACGTTGTCCGACTTGTGGAACATTTAACGGTAATCGCAGCCAAATGTGCCGCAATACCGAATGCGAGCTGAGGAAGCGGATTCTAAACACCAAGAAGTCCATGGATCCGATTCAGTTGGTCTCGCACACTGACTCTAGGTTGTACAGTGTTCGCATCAAGGAACGAGAATGTGCTCCGCGAAACTTCGTCCAAATCACCGATTCCTACACTCAAGAGGGCAAGAGCTTGCTAATAAAGAGAAAAGCCATTTGTTTCGTAGACACCTGTAAGTACGATTCCAAGGATATCGACATTAGCTGTAAGCATGTTAAGGCAACTTCGGAATCCGTGAAGGTCGCCGAAGAGTTCACCATTCACTACGACACCCTGTGGAGTCTTCCGATTGGAGTTGAAGACAAAGTTCGTTTATGGGAGACGTACAACGAAGATGAATCCACTGTCCCCGCCGTGCAGAGAATAAATAATACTACATTTGTGACAAAGTGTGCCAGATCGAATATATTCCCATCGGGGAGATTGCATGTGACGGCTCTGACCAACGACAGAAAGATAGAAAATCAAATGTTTTCGTGTGCTTGTAAAAAACTGAAAATTCTCCTATCGCCAAACCATTCGGTGTCGCTGAAGGAAGACATATGTGATCATTTGCTTCTGGTGCTGGCCGCTGTGCTCAGCAGATGGGCATCACCTTCTCAAAGCGAATTCAGTAACTTTACTAAGGACATAATGTCAGTGTGGATCCCTCAAATACCTGATCCCAATCCGGAACAATTGGTGGTGGAAAATAGATCCGGCAACGGAGATATCTTTATATTTGACAATGAACTGCTGCCGGCTGATGTAAGTTGTCTTTAAATATTTTTTAACTATATTTTCAAAAGCGCGATTTTAAATTGTGAAATTGAACTTAAGATAATTTATTTTAAATTTTCGTGAATGCAAATTCTTGATTTATTCGTTTTACAAATGATTGTGATGTTGAATTTTCCAACTGCATTTTACCAATGTAGATTACCATATAATAATAATACCTACCTCTTTCATTTATAAAAAAGTCATTCACTACTATACTTAAAAAAAATTTTTGACCGTCATTTCAGTACTTCTTATAGAACGATTTTTTACGAGTTCACGGAAAATTATAATTTATAATCACAAGATATTTCCATGCCCTGTTCCGATTGAGTCTCTTATAACCTCTTAAAGCCTAAGAGCTGTCAGCAGGTTTTGGGTTTTGAGGTATAACCAAAATTCAGATTTTTATGTCGGAGGTATAACCACTTGAAATTAAGTATAAATAACAGAAGGTTGATGTGCTGTATACGGCGAAAATTAGGCCAGCCATTTTGGCACTTAGCCAAGTGGGTACAAATTCCGATCATATAGAATTCAGCCTGCCTGCAATGTACGAAATGATGTTGCTTATCGGCTTTAACCACAATATGGCATTTGTTTATACAGACTTTACAAACAAACTTCCATAAACGCATCATTCATACATGCTTTATTTAATTAACGAATTCGATGAGCCCTCCGACTCTTTCCAAAGAATTGTTTCTCATTTTCTGCACACAAAAATTCTTCTTACTTACGATTTCAATGTATACAATACTTCGTGGCTGCGCTTTTCTGATCAGACAATACCCGAAGGAAGGTATGTCGAAATTTTCTGTGAGTTAAAGAACTAGACTAAATTCATTCACGAGCTTACGTGACTTATTTCTTATAAACATACTATAAGTTTATTTTCACCTCTAACCAATTAGACCATTGTGCCAATGTCTCGTATAACCAAAACCCAGTTGGAGAAAAATATTCTCGGAGAATAGTTTGGCAATACGAGGAAGCAAACAGGGAACGTCTAAAGAATTTCTTCAGGAACTTCAAATGATCATTATGCTTCCTCGATAGTGACGTGGACTCCAAATCCAAAGAGAATTGTTGGTTTGATTCGATCTGTAAAGAGGATATTAGGGTCAAAGAAGTAAGTTTCAGATGTTATAAAGCCAACACTACTCAGGAAAGCCGGAATAAATTCAAGCCACCGAGAAAAACTTGTAATGATCTTGTTAGACAAACCAAATCCTTGCATGACCAAAAACTAATGCAAAAAAATACACACATGTCGCAAATGTAGTACAATTTATTGGGCATTTGCAAAAAATGCACGAAATACTACTTCGTCTTCGGTTCCAACGTTCGTCTTCAATGACACTCAGCTCACAAGAAAAATCGAATTTGATTTGCACAGTTTTCTGTTAATTTTAAGCTGCCAGAAAGTGTCATGGCTCGTCAAGTATTTGAGATTGGCAGTGTAAGCACAACATTGGGAACAATTAAGACCAATTTACTTTTACCCACAAAATTTTAGATTAAATGGAATGTTGTCGATGGACTAGCTGATGGTATACTAGGTCGTGATATCCTCTGGAATCACACAATTATCAACGCAGTTTCAAAAAGAATACAATTTTTCGATGGGAAAAAGGAAGTTTCAATTGATGTACCCCTCAAATGTTTTACATCGAGTTCTAATACCATCTCTTCATTAAACCATGTGAAGTGCAAGATTGGAGCACGGACACGAACAGTTGTGCAAATACAAATTCCTAATTTAAAATCAAATGAAGTGCTGATTCATTCACAGGAAATTGATATTGGAACTTATTTGGGAAACACAATTGTTAAGGCAAACAACGTTTACGCCCAAGTCCCTGTTTTAAACTGCACAACAGAGGACTATTTCATGGATACAAATTTTATACCTACCCATTCAAATTTCAAAAACTACAAAATAGTTGAAAACTCTTCGGGAGGGAAAATATTAACAAATTTTAAAAGCGACTCCAATAAAGAACGGATAGCATACCTTCTAAGTTCAATTAAATTAGATGAAAATTTAACCGAGAAGGAAAAAAAATCTGTAGATAAATTATGGATTCAGTTTCATTGTCTTCCTAGTAAAGGGTGATCAATTAAGCTATGCTCCCGTATTAGCCCACAGAATAACCACCAAGGCTGACCAAGCACTGATTAACACTAAGCAATACAGAACTCCGCAGGTTCATAAAAAGGAAATTGAAAGGCAAGTACAAGAAATGCTTGACCAAGATATAATTTCAGAAAGTAATTCTCCTTGGAATTCACTATTGCTTATTGTACCTACCCAAAAAATCGGTCGAAGATCAAAAATGGTGAGGGTAGTTGTAGACTTTATGAAACTTAATGAAGTCACAATAAATGATGCATTTACTCTATCGAGAATAGAAGAAATACTTGACCAGTGGGACACTGCCAATTTTTTACTACCTTGGATTTGGCAAGATACTACCATCAGGTGTTGATTGATCCAGCCGATAGAGCATAAACTGCGTTTAGTACCAGCACAGGGCATTACGAATTCAATAGAATGCCTTTTTGTTTAACCGGTGCCCCGGCAACATTCCAAAGGGTAATGAATCACATCTTGACTGGATTGCATGGTATTGATTGCTTCGTGTATTTGGACGATATTGTTATCTATGGGAAATATCTGGCACAACACAATCAAAAACTTTTTCTAAAGTTTTGGGTAAACTAAGACAGCATAATCTCAAATTAAACACCGAGTGGGACAAAGCATCTTTCGCAAAAAGCATTCGATAGAGTTTGGCATCAAGCTCTCTGGTATGCCTCTGGGCTCCGTTTTGTCTTTGATTCTCTTTCTCATATTCCTCAATGATAATGCTCTTTTGACCGAAACTTCTAATCCATTAAATTGTTTGGTTGACAACAGCTTTATGCTCGTTTTCAGATTCACGTCCTTATCCTTCAGATGTAGATTAAGAAGCAGCGTATGATAAGATCATTAAATTCTGATCTCCATGGCATTGTTAAATTGAGGGCCATTAACCGCGTACAATTTAATGCTTCAAAAACCCTATTCTGTCGTTAAATCGGAATCCAACCCACATGTCGTTTTCGATTAGCGGGACTTCCATTCAGGAAACCAAACACTGTTCAGCTCTCGGCACAGTCCATCATGTGTAGAAATACCACATATTCGAAGTCGCCAAAAACACTGATTCCTTCGACGTTGCAAGAAATGTTTCAATCCTTCTGATCTCGAGTACAATTCCCATATTTGGGCAGATACTCCAATAACCCACTTGAGTTTTAGTTATATAATCCAAAAAAGAGTTTAAAAAAAATAATAGGTGGTAGGAAAAAAAAGAAGCATGCCTCAAGTGAAATAACCAGTTGCATTCCTCCCCTTCAGGGAATGCCCATCAGTTTACTATTGAGCCCAACATGGGAAGAACTCCTAAATTCAGAGATTCTTTCTCACTACGCGAATGTGCAATACTTTACCCAGCTGTACATCCTCTCCCATTACGATATTTACATTCAAAATTTAAAACCAATGTGCATAGATATCTTTTATTAAATCCTCCCCAGCTTTCCTAAACTCTCGCACTCTGGTCAAACATTTTTAGTCATAGTCATAGTGCGCAAAATTATGTTTCGGTGTCGGTCTTGGTGTACAGATGTCCAAAGTGGCAGGTCCAAAGCGGCAGCTCTTCCACAAAATATGGTCGGAAAAAATTATACTCCGTGAAAAAAATCTAAATATTGTTTGCAGATTCTTATGAAAGAAGGGCTACTGAACTGCGCCAACTACAGACGCATTCGCCATTTGCCACCGCCCTACTACGTTAACATCGGTGTGGTTTTCACGAACAAATATTCACACCACAGCAGATCTTGGCAAAAAATTCAAATCGACACGTACCAACTTTTTATCGATTTCAAGGTAGCGTATGATAGGATCTGTAAAGACGAGCTACATAGAACATTGTCTAATTTTGGTTTGATGCGCAATGCAATTTCTTTAACATTGCCGTTGAAAGAATAATGCAAAACTCTCGCGTCAATTCGATAGTGAGAAGCTTTCAAAAGTTCGTCCAGGTTGTTGCACACGCCTATTGACAAAATTGGAAAAACAAAGCGTGATGCCAGTATCTGTCTAATAAATCTTTCCAGTCACTTCTCCATTTTTGGGCTAAGAAGGCAACAGAATACCGAAGCCTTCTCTCGAAATATACTCTGTGCCTTTATAAGATCCCGGCCCTGATATATGGAATATATTAAAGGTTAATACGAAATTTAGATTATTTTAAGAGGAAAATTCTGCGAGTGATTTTTGGTCCCGTCTGTATAGATGGGAATTGAAGGATTTTTTTTTTGAATTTGAAAATTTTATTTAGCAATAATTCGCCATTGAAAACAAAAATACAATATTTTACATTAATAATTGGTTTTTATAAAATGTACAATGGAGTTTTTGAAATTTCTTAAATTATTTTCAGTTTTTGTACTATTAGGAAGCTTATTATAGATTTGTAAGCCTTTATAAAAAAGCATATTTTGTGTTTTATTATTTCTAAACAATTGCAAATGAAATTCATTGTTATTTCTTAAATTATATCTATGTTTTTCATTTCTTGTGACAAGTCTTCTTTTAAGTAATTTGGCAACAAATTGTTCTTAATTTTAAAAATAAATGTAAGTACATTAAAAATGATTTTTTGGTTTACTGATAGCCATTTTAAAGCATTTAACATATGTATTTTAGATGTATATCTACTGCAATATAATATTGTTCTCATTCCTTTGTTTTGTAGAGATTGTAATCTATTTATCATTATATTTGTTCCCAATAGTAATATTGTCGGGCAATATTCAAAATGGGGCTGTATAATAGAATTATATACTTTAATTGCCATATTCATACAAAGTTTTTTTCTAATTCTGCGAAAAAACCCGATTTTTTTAGCAATCTTTTTTGTAACCATTTCAAAATGTTTCTTAAAATTTAAATTGCTATCTACAATAACACCCAGATATTTGGTTTCTTGAACACATTCAAATTCATCTATTTTCGCAATAATTTTGTTTTCAGGTAATAACATTATTTTAGTTTTCTCTGTGTTTAGTTTAAGCTTATTCATATTTAAGTAATTTTTTAAACTATTTAAATCTACCATTAATTTTCTGACACATCCATTATAGTCATTATCTTCTACATAAAAAAGACCATCATCCGCAAACATCTTCAATTTACAATATTTTAAAACATTTTTTATATCATTTATGTACAGAATAAACAATAATGTTCCCAGAATTGAGCCTTGTGGCACTCCTAAATCTGAATTTATTGGATCAGAATAAATACCATTTATCTTTACTATTTGTTCTCTTCCAATAAGATACGTTTTAAACCAATTGAACTCAGTTCCTCTTACACCATAACCATACAGTTTTTTTAATAATATAATTCTATCTAAAGTTTCAAATGCTCTTTTTAAGTCTATAAATACCGCTGCAATTTTCTTCTTCGAATGAATTTTTTCTTTCCAGTCTGCAATGATGTTGTTTAATGCTGATTCACATGAATGTTTTCTTCTAAAACCGGATTGTTCTTCTAATAGAATTTCATTGCTCTCTATATATTCTTCGAACTGAATTTGCACCACCTTTTCAAGAATTTTCTCATACAACGGGAGCATATTTACCGGTCGAAAATGTTCACATTTTATCGTGTTTTGTATTTTTTGAACTGGCGTTATAACCGAAGTTTTCCATGTGGTTGGAAATTTGCCAGTCACTAATGAAAAGTTTATGATATTTAAGAGAGCTGGACCAATAATTGAAAAACCGTCTATTAACATCTCTTTATTCATTAAATTAAAATCGTTTTTATTTGGCATCATTTGTACCACTTTCAAAAGATGTTCAATTGACTCTATAGTTTTAAATTTAAAAACACTGTCTTTATTGGCCACCATATTTTTCCACTGGACACTGGGGATTTCTAGATTTATCTCTTTTACACTGTTTATAAAGAATTCATTAAATTTATTTGCTATCTCTTTATCATTTGTTATTTTTATACCATTAAAGTCAACACAATTTGTTTCGTTTTTTGATTCACCTAATACTAATGATTTTAGTGATTTCCACATTGCTTTTTGGTTACTTGCACACCCAAGTTTATTTTTAACATAATTAGTTTCGGCAGTTCTAATATTTCTTTTATATTCATTACGAATTTGTTTATACACATTCCAATCTGCAACATTTCTTGTCAACACAAATTTCATATGACTTCTGATTTTGTTTAATTTTTGTATTTTTAGATCGCTGTTAAACCACTTCTGATCAGATTCTTTGAAAGATTTTTGTACTACCAAGCTGTTTACTACTCGTAGCATTTCTTTTTCAAACTGAACACTTGCTTCGCATGTTATATTCACTGATATTGCAATTTTATTTATCTCACTTTGTCTTATTTTTTGGATGAACACATTTCTTTTGTATTTTAATACATTTACTTTTTTTATTGTCACTTTTTTACATTTTTCCGCAGGAATTTTAAAGATTATTGATTCATGATCACTTATTTTCAAATCGTTTTGTACTTTGACCTCAATGTTTTTAATGTCTGATACCACATAATCTAATAAGGTTCTTGAACTTAGAGTGATTCTCGTAGCCTGGTTTACTAACTGTTTACACAAATTTTCTTCAAATATACACTCAAGTTCTTGTTTATAAAAAGTATTCTTGAACCAGTCTATATTAAAATCACCTATGATTACTTTATTTTTTATATTATATTCTTGAAAATATTCATTTAAATGATCACATATTTCGCTTTTCGGTGTGCTCGGCGACTTATAAAGTGCCACCACTTTTATATTATATATTTCAATTATTAATATCCACAAACTTAAGTTTATTTGAACACATTTAAGAATTTTATAATCATTGATTTGTTTTTTTAAATATATCACAACTCCGCCTGTATAAGCAGAGGTTGAATCACATCTAATTATTTTATATTTATTAATATTTACTTCTTTATCATCAATTGATGCTTTTAAATGGGTTTCAGAAAGGATAATTATATCGTAATTTTGTTCATAAACTATATTCTTTAATTCATTAATATTATTTAACAATCCTTGAATATTTAAATAAATACAATTCCAAAGAATTGGTTGCTAGTATGCCACTTTTTCTTTTTCATTTGCCAATCTTCTTAAATAAACTGGGCAGTTGGCATCCCTAGCATCATGGTTTGGGTCAATGTTCAAATTAAGTTTATCAATTGTATAAACACAGTTTTTGCATTTTACCACTTCACTTTTACACTCTTCTATATCATGCTCTTCACCGCACTTTGGACAACATGTTTTATTTGTGCATTTAATTGCGTTGTGGTTGAAGCCCCAGCATTTAAAACACCTCTTAACATTTAATTTATCAAACACCAGACATTTACTCCATCCGATGTTCAAACAAGATTTGTCCATTTCCATTATGTTTTTAAAAATGTCTTTATCAGTTTCTATTATAGCATTATATTTATTATTATAATTCGTTTTGTTATAACATTTTATAATTTTCAACTGTCCATCCATTTTGTTTTGACTTTTTATCACTTCAATAAGATTTTCTTCTTTAATTTCTTTATCTATATTAACGACTAGAATTTTTGGTTTCACTAGCTGCGTTATGTTTACATTATATTTTCCTTTTAGTTTATCTTCTACTTCATCTTGTATTTTTTTAACCGATTCTTCATCACTACACTTTATTATAATAGAACCATTTGCACTTTTCGAAATATTATTCACTTGTAGGGATAGGTCAAGAGAATATACAGCGCTGTAATTACCAGGTTATCCCTCCTCAATTATATCTGCCATAGCTTCCTTTGTTAATAGAAATATATTTAACAAGTTAATAAAAGTCATTATGCCTTAAAAGCTGAAAATTCTCATTTTTTTGTTTATTTATATTTCAATTTTTATTCTTTTCTTATAATTTTTAGGATTTATCCGATTTTACTGGCAATATTCTGAAATCAGTGCTAAAGGACGAGAATGCAAACTCAAATACACATCAAAATATGTACCAAGGTGATCCGAGCATGGTCTCTGGATGTACAACTGATGATGCGGATATTCCATTCGAGTCTATTAGCTGCATAGACGTGATGAACGAACAAAGTACACGTTTAGAACTAAGTGATTGTAATATTGAATTAATGGATCAGTTTGAGCTGACTAATCAAATTGATTTGTGCAACGGCGGAGTTATTCTTTCGGACGCAGATCTCTTCCAAGGAAACAGTATAGTTATGCCCGATTTATCGGATACAATTGTTGATGATTTAATTGTTGCTCAAAATCAAAACCAACCACAACTTATGTTGCCAATCACACCATTGCCTGTTATTGAGAATAATGCTGTGAGAAATTCAAAGAAAAAAGTGAAAAAGATTCAAAGTCCTAAGAAGACAATAGAAGTTGCTAATGTTATAGATGTGACAAAGCGATTGAATCCTGGTCCATCAGTAGATTATGTGATGTGGCTGGATCATGTCATTGAGTGTATAAACATGAATGTTGATTTCAATTCAGTTCAGCCAAATGTTTCGCTAAGCTTCAACGTTCATGAGGTGAGTAGGATAAATAAAAGTTAAGTAAAGAATATTTTGAAACTACCAAAAATTGATTGATCATTTCAAATTGGGATTTTTAAGCTATTGATAGTCTTGATATTTAATTTTCTTGGAGTATAAAGAAATATACTATTTAAAAATACACTCTTCAGTACTTATCGATAGTGTAGGTTTCTTTAACAATAATCACCTTAATCTATAATATTTTGAATATGGGACATTCCTTGTGAAACGTGAAACGGACAACAAAAAAAGTAGTGGGTCTTGGAATTCGTCCATCTTTTCAAAACTGAACACCCGGGGATTTAATTTGACCTATCATAGAAGAAAGTTGGCCCGAGAGGGACTTTTCGCAAAATACGAAGTTGCCACCCCATTACTAAAAAAAAAATTTTCTATCTGCATTTAATTTATCAACATTTGTCTTAAGAACCCTTACACATAGCATGCTAAAGCTTTAAGGTCCAGACCTCTAAACTCATAATCGTTTTGCAATTACATATGTTAAGAACTCAAAAAAGTATAAATACCACAAAGATGGACGAATTTCAAGACCCACCACTTTTTTCCTTGTTCGCTTCACATGGAATGCCCCTTATAAGAATTCAATTACTACTAACTACATTTTACAAATCTGTTTATGTTATAAAAAGATAAAATATATTTTTATTTGGGTTATTTTTTTTTTAATTTAAGGATGTCTTCGCCCACTTTAGTACAAGTTTTGCAAATGGTGTCAAATGTCGCCTTCCAAACAGCACAGTGGTAATAAAAAAGGGTAAATTCAAAGGACTTTTAAAGTACACATGGATCTTACAAAACGCATCTAAAGTTCAAAATATCTTTAAAACGAAAAATGTAAGTACAGTTTTTGAAAATATATAATACCATCACCGCTAAACTAATAAAACGGTTCCTAGATGTTTGTGGAAGTGGAAAGAAAATTCCAACCCAGTGGCGATAAATATGTTCCCTATGTGGATGAGCACCGTGATCTCATTGTACTCAATAAAAAGTATAAAAAAATTTCTCCAAAAATGCACATCGCACATATTTGGTTTGATTGTAGCAATAATGTAAGTCGTTCTTAAAGTTTTCTTCTTACTTTTTTATAAATAATTTTTAAATTTTAATAGAACCAAAAAACTGGATTCAAAATTGAGTGGATACCGAATGTCTTCCCAAAAAGTGGTTTTGGTGTACTGAATATTGAGTTCTCTGTTGGCTTGAAACACTAAAAGTGTTCTTTGTGTAATATATTAATATATTTAGACTAAGATTATAATTCCATAGATCTAGGACTAAAAGTAATTGTTTAAAAAATTTCGTAAAAAAATGTATCAAATAAAAAAAACGATTCAATCGAAATATTAAATTTTTGATGTTTGTCTATTATCTAAGCATATGTACATACATTCGAATATAAATAATTTGAATTATTTGAAGCTAAGTAAAAACTTTTAATCGGCTTCAGATCTTCAGAGCATAGTCGTAGCAATACGAAAAATAAATTAATTGTTTTTTGTTGGACTAAGATTTTATGGGAATGTTTAAAATGAATAGTGTACCTATGAATAAAGTTATTAAAAAGCTACACTAACAATTGCAGTAGGGCCATTTGCTAAAAATAAGGAAAGGAAATCATTTGATGCGTCCATAATTGCTGACTGTTAAGTCAATAGTTTATTAGTTCTCTTCAAAAATCGTCAAAGCTAGTTGAAAAAAGTTTCTAAAACAAAATTTATTCATTTTGCTTATTTTAAATACTCAAACTTCTTTTAAGTGCGTAGTTTGTTCATTTAGTTAAAAAAATGTACTGTTCTGGGAAAGACGACAACAAAATATCAAAAATTAACAATACAAAACAAATGGTAAATTTTAAAATTGAATACAAATTACAATAAACTGATTAAAAGCCCAAGAATATTAGTAAGATATTGCCAAATATTAAAGAAAAAATAATACAATCTCAAGATTGATTACTACCCAGAATTTCAATTTCTGCAAAATATCCCCTTATTAAACTTAGCTTTTCGCGGGCTTTATTCATATTAAATAGATAAAGTTTTGCGGAACTTACAGCGTTTACTTTTCTATAAATAATTAAGTGACAGACGTTTTGAGTTATACCAAACTGTTGAGCACCATTGTATAAGCAGCAATTGAAATGCATCTCAATTTAAAGGTTCTGACTTCGTTAAAAGATTTAAGTGACAGGCGTTGCGAGTAGCCAATATGCAAATATACATACATATACATGTATAAAAAAAATAACCTTCAGGCTATCGCAAAAAATTTTTAAGTCCAAGTTTAATGAAAGTCAGTTCAGCTGATTAGGATTAAGATTGAGGTATAGAGAGATGGAATTGCGGGATCCACTTTTTTCATAGTCATGCAAAATTCTGGAGCTAGATTTTGTCCACGAATTCTAAATTACATACATATGTATATAGGGCAGGCGTATTTCAGAGAGCTCGGCGTATCACTTTTAATGGCGGATTAGTATTATTCTGTACTCAAAAGCGATTCGCGATCCATTCGACCCTATATGGAAAATGGGAATCTTTCCATCAAAATGTCATTTGTTTTGAAAGCATTAGCTGTGTAGGTGACGAATTTTTGGCTTATAGGAACAAAATGTAGAAATTTTAAAAGGTTATATCATATTTGATGTCTTATTAAACATACAAGAATGCTCTCTTGCTCGATAATGGAAATAATTTAACAAAATTATATTTTTTTTAAATCCAAAAAAAATGGTTTTTCAAAATTTTAATATACAATACTATCCAAACTTTTGGGGAGCTTTAGCATTAAATAATGATCAAAATCGATTGTACCCTTTGTTTTAGAAAATCTAAAGCAAAACAAAATAGGTTTTTTGTTAGTTTTTTTTTGAATTTTTTGAAAAAAAAAATCTGTGGAAGTTTTTGACAAAAAAAAATATTTTATAAAATTTCGAAAAAAAAATTCAGCGTACCAAGCACAAATTATTATTTTAAATACAGTGACTCTCATTAATGTTCCGTTTTTTACTTAAATATTTTTTAAAATGCAGTAACTTCTCTAAAAACAAATGGATTGTAATCATTTATTTTTAGTTTTAATCTGTGTTTTATTGCATCATTTTCATGGGTTGGTCTTAGAAATTCTGAAAGGGACTTTACATCAAAGAACTATATTACCCGAAAAACCCCTTTATTAATATTCGGTTTTTTTTAACTTTCACGATTTTTTTTTGTTTTTAATCTAGATAATCGATTCATAATTTTAATTTCAGTTTAAAACTATAACTGTGACAGTTTTAGTATTAGAATTCCATTTTATATTTTTTAAATTTGTAAAAGCAAATGCGATGGGCCGTATGGGAAAATTTTTTTCGCTTGAGAAGGGAAAATTAGTTATTAACCACTGTGTAAATGGTTTAACTCACAATGAAATCGGAAATATTAGATATGATGCTACTCGTATTACTGTGGTGATATTGTTAGAAGTTATCGCGACGAAAGTCGTATCGATTTCAAGAAGCAAAAAGGCTACCCAAACAAATTATTAGCTTACGAAGAACGCTTAATCGTACTCAAAATAAAAGCTTACCCGCGTTTAAGTGCCCAAAAATCGTTAGTGAAGATCTGGTTGAATGTGGGAAGCACGTGTCTGCATCAGCCGCTCGTCGCACTATTAAGGCTAATGGTATTAACGGTCAAGTTCCCAGGAAAATGCCATAAATAAACTTAAGCGACCTCCTCATTCGCCAAAATTTTGCAAAAGAATACCAAAAAGAGGATCCATCATGGTGGGAGGGTGTAATTTTGGCGGATGAAAGAGAATTCAATCTTTTTGGTTCCGATGGTAGTCATGGTATGGCGTAAAAGAAATTAAGAGCCGACTGTAAAGCATGGGGGAGGTCATGTGATGGTGTGGGGTTGCATATCGGTTAAAAGTGTGGGCAGATTGGTCTTTATTGATGGGATAATGAACAAGAAGTATTATTCGAGGATCTTAAGAGAAAATCTAAAGCAGAGCACCGAAAAATTGGGTATTTCGCAGTATTTCAAACTTTACCAAGATAATGATCCCAAACATATTACCCATATTACTAGCGAATGGCTGCTGTAAAACTGTCCAAAAGTCACTGCGACCCCTGCGCCATCTCCAGACGTCAATCCGATTGAAAACGTGTAGGATAAACTGGACCGACTTGTGAGGGAGAATCCTGCTTCTTCCACAAATGATTCAAAAGCAACACTGCAACAAGAACGATGAAAAATAAGCCTTGAATACCTACAAACAATTGTGAAAAATATACCAAGACGTTTATCTGGATTGGTAAATAATAAAGGTTACTTCAATAAATATTAATGTTATTATTAACAAATTTAATAAAAACTTTAAAAAAACCCGAATATTAATGAGGTGTTTATTTGTTAACATTGATCATTTTACTTGTATTTTTTTAAAATTCTTTTGTCTTAAAATGGTTTTTGGTTATGTTTCTAATGAATAACAAGTATATTTTGGTAATACAACCTGAAAATAAAAAATTGTTGAAATAATGGTGCAAATATATTAGTTTACAGTCTTTAAGGAAAATATTACAGAGAAAACCAAATATTAATGGCAGTCACTCTATACACCAATGATTTAGTTAAAAATATTGTACATTTTGAACGGTGACCGCTTGTATGTGCCATAACATAGCTCAAACATGGGTCCTTTTCATCTGCATAATACATGGATACCTCAGTTGACAAAATACAAATTACGTATAAAGTAGAAAAATATCGATAAAGTAAAAGAAGTTCAAAATACCATACCATTGATTTTAAGTCTGTTCGACTTTGTTTAGAATATTTAAAGCTGGAAGCACTGGTTTCTGACAAAAAATCACTAAAAATATAAAAAATAGAATCTCGAAGACGTAACGCAGGCTCAGACTCGAATCTATCGACCGCCGAATGGTGCTAACTTTTTTAAAAAGATGAGCTGACGAGCAATAGGTCGACCTATCCAAATTAAATAGTTTTATTTGTAGGGCTTACAAAAACGATCTTAACACCCATGTTCTGTATTCCGAGTGAAAGTGAATTGAAAACGAATTTCAATTTCACTTTAAATGAAAAAGCATTCCGAGTGAATTCAATTCACTCCGAACTTATTTTCGAAATGTCAAAATCAGCTGAAAGACAATTTGCATCATTTATTCAAACAATTGTTTCTTGCGCAAAACGCAAATAGATTCACTATTATTATTAATAAGTGGTAGAAGGGGTGAACATCAATGATATAGAATCCGTGGAAAAGTTTTACGTGGTAAAGCCAACATTTTACATCTTCCGGAAGCAGCGTAAATTGAAATAGGGAATGAATTAACATGATCATATTTGAATAATTGTTTGCAGTTTCAAGAGAAGCTTCAGACTAAACGATGAAGCACTTTTTACATTTTGGAAATAAATCCCTTAATAAAATCGACTTCAATTTCCTTAACACAAAACTTCTTCCTTAACGTATTTCATAAATTGCAACAAAACCTTTTTTGTCGGGGGTTCTTTTGTATTTCCTTGTAAACAACAATTTATTTTTAAAACGCTATTCGAAATGTAAAACACGAATTTTCATCTCCGAAAACTCAATTCACAATCTTCATTTCGGGTGGAATTCAGAACACCAACATTACACATTCGGAATGAACAAATCACAAAAGTCATTTTATGCGGAATGCAGAACATCAAAATTCACTTCTGTTAAGTGAAATGCAGAAGTCATTAAAATACTTGTGATTACAAATTACAAAAAATTGTTCACAACGATGAGTCGGAACAGATGACGAAGTAATATTTTCTAAGTTCTAAGTTTTGTAAGTTAAATCTCTCTACCGTAATTACCTACCTAATCCGGGTAGGAAGCAGTGCTCGTACCATTGACAGTGGTAATTATTAGTCACACTTTAATCCGATTACAACTAGCTACTAAAAACATTATTAATTTTTTTTCTGTTTTTATTTTTATTATAATAAAAAATATTTTATATATGTATATACAACAAAGGAAATATCATTTTTCACTTTAATAATGTAGATTAATATTTTTGAAATTTCTGTTTGGAAATTAAAACTAGTTAAATTTTGAAATACAGATGTAATTTACTTTAACCAAAAAAATAAATTATCGTTTTTCTACTTTGCCTTTCTTTTAGAAAAACATGAAATTTAATTTTGTTTGTATTTCCTAAGTATTTATATGGTTTATAATTTTGTTAATATTATTATACAGGTTACTCGTATGTAGGATGGATATGAAAAAGAAAAAGTGAAATTTTGTAGTTAATTGAAAAATTATGTTTTTTTTTTTTCAAAAATATATTTACTTATGCCTTATGCATATGCATATTCAATAATGCATTATAAAACACATTTTAAATTACCCAATTTAAAATTCTATAAATTATAACCTTGTTTTTAAGTTTTCAACTAGATAATTGTTTTTGAAACTTATTTTCCAAAACACTTGGACTATTTTTAATTTATTTATTTGTAAATTTATTTACTTAATTTAATTTATTCATATTGAATTTTATTTGAGATAAATAATTTTTGTTTTTAGTGGTTAATTTCGCGATAAGTTTAATAAGCAGTGACAATTTTTATATGAAATTCGAACAAGCGAATTGTATCTTTATCTAAAGTGATGATGAGAACAAAAATTCGTTAGATTTAATTTTTCAATAAACGAATTATAATTAATAATTTTTGGAAGTCTATACAACTTGGTAATGATTAAATTTTTCATAATTAAAAAAAAAACAAGAATTTAACTCCAGTCATGGATAAATGATAAAATAAGATTGTTTTTAAAAGAATGCCTATAATCGATGTATTTCCATAATTTTTTAGCAAGAGAGCTGACGGTTATTTCGGTTTATAATTTAATATCATTCTTACAGTTTACCTAAAGAGTAAATTTATAAACACATCGTTACAAAATTACGAGCTTCAACTTTCATTAAATATTCGTAAGCGCCGAAATGTTCCATGCAGTTCCAACAAGCAATAAAAATTTCGTAAAATTGTATCCCTAATTAAGTTGTCAGTAAGGTAGATGTACACAAGGATGGGGCTGTATGTACACGTATTTTTACGATGCTTGAATTTTTTTTTAAATTACTTTAAAGAAAGGGGACAAAAAAAGTTCAAACATTTGAAAATCAAGCCCCGACACTAAATAAAATATTAAAAATACAATTTAACCTTAACTTGAACTATCTCATTTAATAGATCATTGGTAATTAAATTACTTTAATCCTGTCTGCCACCAGCTCCCTAAATGGAAGTTTTTTATTCGATCGAAAAATACATAATGCACTTTTTTTCTCTAAATATAATATTTTATTAACTTTATTTACTCTGGAAATTTGATTTATTTATGTGAAAGACAAAACTGTAGTTGATGTTGCTTATAAAATATAAGAACACTTGCAAAACAAAAATAAAAGCTAGAAAACAAAGAAAGTTCTTCTGGTTTTTTTTTTAAGAATTCTTGCTTAGAACAAAATACAAATTCTACACAATGCTTGCATAAATCTATTTGTTGTCTGTTTTTGTTTTTTCTTTTTTAAATTTGGAGCTGCATTCCTTTTATTATATTTTGTTTGTTTTCTCTTTAATTATTTACTTAATATAATTCTTACTTGTTTTATTTATAAATGATTATACTCATTTATGCATAATAATATAATTAATTGTTTTTAGTCGAATGAATATTTTTCCAATGAGTTTATTAGCATTGACAGTTGTCTGAATTTCGGTTCCGATTGTTTCTGTCACCGTCAAGGCGAATCTGGTCGGGGAAATGATTGTAGATTTCGTCCCTCTGTTTGCAAAAGAAAAAAGATATATTATAGAAATAAAATAATTACAAAAATCGAGGTAAATAATGAGTAACAATTTGTAATGGAATTTTAAATATTTGAGAATTATTATTTTTGATAGTATGACTAAGATATAATGGATCTGTTGACAGTATGACCATTGTATATATAAATTGTATATAAAAATTTACTTTTTAAGTTTTCTGCATTTCAAAATTTTATTTCCTAAAATTCTACATTTCAAAATTTGCCTTTTCAAAATTTTACTTACTAAACTTTCTGCATTTCAAAATTCCTTTTCAAACTTCTGCTGTTCAAAATTTTACTTGTTAATTTTTAGGCATTTCAAAATTTAATTTCCCAAAATTCTGCATCCAAAATTCTACTCTTCAAAATTTTAGCTTTCATTATAATTGTTCTGTATTTCAGAATAATACTCAAAACTCCAATTCTCAAAATTCTGCATTTGAAAAATCTGCCTACAAAAATAATTATCTATCCACACAAAATAATTGTTCTGAGTGGTAACCGTTTAAGAATTCGTGTATTTGAATAAAAATCCTACATTATTTGCTCCAATATAAATACAACAAAAATCAAACCCAACAATATACCGTTTTTTCTATATTCGTGAAGCAAAAAATGCCACCTCATACTTATTTGTATAGAAAATTGATAAAAAGAAAACAGAAAATAGCTTTCTTGTCGTCGCTTTGTTCTGCACCTTCGGTTTGCTTTTACCGAAAATATTATCACCCCTTCCTGATTATCGTCTGTCCTTACTCTCCACAACTCTACGTAAAAAATTAAGGAATACGCTCGTACGGTGCCGCATCGTTCGTTCCTCTTCATGAGAGTACTATAGTTTATATATACAATGGTATGACTATACGTATGCATATAAATTATTTTTTAATAACCTAGAGGTAGGATGTTTATTATACGTTCATTTTTATGAAATTAGCCTTCCCAGCTAAACTGAAGAAATACAAAATTTACAAGTGTACATATAATAGAAACCTGAAACCTTTGTTGCCAAACATTCAAAAAATGTAACTCAAACTACAGATGGATCAAATTTTTGTACTTTTACAGATGAATATATTTACATATTAATGAAGAGAAGAGAAATTATCAACTGAATCCCTAAATGTTAATCAAAACCAAATTCGTTTTATTTATAAATTATTATAATTATTTCCTCATTTGCTGCAATACCGACTGAAAATTATGTTTTTTTTTAAATCGTGCAGTGGTGCAACAAATAAGACTATGTGAAATTGAGAAGAAATATGTATCGATATAATGATGTGCGATAATAGTAAAATAGAAGTCATTTTACTCACAATGTTAATTAGTTCAAAATCGTCAATTTGTAAGTAATTTCCCTATTGTAGCAAAATGAGGGGTATAATAATAGAATTATTTTTAATCAAATGAATTTCGATTCAATGAGTATTTTTTTAGCATTGACAATTGTCTGAATTTTGGTTTGGATTATTTTCGTCATCTCCAACACGAACACTGTCGTAGAAATCATTGCAAATTTCGTCCCTCTGCTTGCAAAAGAAAACAATATTATTTATCAAAGCAAATGATTTTAAGAATAACCGTTAAAATGAGATTATCAGTGACAAGTTTTAATAGAGTTTTAGATATTTTAATAGTATTTTTTAGGAAATATCTTTGTTTAATCGGAAAAGTTTCATTGACAGGTATCTCTGGGAACTATGTAAATCTCAATGTCTATGAAAAAAAACATTTCTCAATAAAATTTTTTTTCAAAAAGAGTATTTTGTTAGCTTAGTGACTGCATGGCACTTGCATCGAGGAAACTGAAAAGCATTCCGTCCTCAGTATGTGTATTATGCGCGAAATGTTTAGGTTTCCTCAAAAGATGTAAGCTGCAATTTATAAGGCATGCATTCGGCCTTAGCTTGAGTACAACTCCCGTGTCTGGGCAGGTGCTCCTAAAGCTCACTTGCACCACTTAGACATAATCCAAAACAGGGGTATTAAACTAATTGAAAACAATTCTATTACGGAATCTTTTGTTTCTCTCGAACGTCGTCGTAATGTCTCTTGTCTTACTTTTGTATCGCTTCTTTTTCAGTGCTCTAATGATATAGCCGGCTGCATTCCTCCCTTGAAACAATTTCGACGTAATACTCGTCTTGCTAAGAATCCTCATCAGTTTACCCTTTGGCATAATTTCGGGCGTACTGTAGAATACAGATTCTTTTTTTAGCCGTACTAGTCGAATGTGAAATGCATTACCCCACTCGATTTTTCTCCTTCATTGTGATGTACAAGCATTTAAAACCAATGTGCATCGGCATTTCCTTTTAAATCCCCTCCTTATTACCTAACTGCTCGCGCTGTGCTATTTGAATCATTCTAAGGGTATTCATAACCCTTTGAGTGCTTACTAATTATAAAAAAAAGTATTTGGTTCACTTTTATATTAGTGAAATAAAAGAAAAAAAAAAGTAATTAATTATTTATTTCACTGAAGCCCATTATTAGTGCCTTGTGCCTTAAGTCGGAAGTTATAAACCAGTGTTTAACTATACGAAAATAAAGTATAACAGAGGCAGAGGAGAACACAGAGTACAAGATGAGTGTTCAAAAACTACTTTCCGATTAACACATACATTGCTTCGAAATAAGGCTCAAGACTACTATATTTTGTTTTAACAAAATTTTCAAGTCGCTATTTTCCAACTTTTGAAAATCGAAGTAATTTCTACAGAAAAAAGTACTTACTAATTTTAATGTATACGGTATAATTCATTTACAGAAACATTTCATCTGAAAAAAACACTATTTCCTAAGGAAAATATGATATTTTTTTTTTATAATCTACACGCACTCAAGGGATTATGATAGGATAGGAAATATGTGTGGTACGATGTTCTGAGACTGAAGGTCTCAGATTTTTTATCTCCAGGGATGGCGGCTGAACTAAAGCGGAGAAATGCCGTGTCTTATTTCTATGTCCCTTATAATTCGCATTATTTTATTCGTATTCATCCTTGTTGGGCATACTAGTTTAACTCAATCACATGTTGTTAGTGTTATGCCTAAACAACATGTACTGAGTAAACCAGCAACCCATTGATGACAATTTTTAGAAGGTTTTAATGGAATTAAAGGCGACAAAGACGACGGCAGGGATCGAACCTGTGATCATGAGGTTGACAGGCGAGCACACAACCATCGTGCCACGGCCACCCCTTGCAATTTTCAATATTCACTGCATTTTTATGCATAATATCACCCACTGTTGCTCGCATTTCAAAACATTTACTTTTCGTTTCAAAATGTTAACAATTAAATTAACATCGATGCACACTGTCAATTGTATTGATTTGTCTGTTTTACAGATTTTTCACAAAAGTCTCAAGTATTTCACATTTCGTGTAAGTGTAATATAACAAAAATCAGGTCAGGGTGGTTAAAAAAGATTAACGAAAATTATGAAGGTATCAAATGTGCAAATATCAAGAAAAAAAATGTATTTGGCTTCTTTCAAAATGCATCTATCAACATTATACGTTTATGGTTAATCAGATCAGCCTCAATTGAATTTCGAAAGCTTTGCTGAGTTAAGTTTTGAAAAACATCAACCTCATTATTATAATTTTGTTTGGATTTACACGTAAAGACCTAATGCAGGCTAAAAATTAAACATAAATCTACCATTTCGCAAAAATATTCCATTTCAAAGTGTCACCATATAAATAATATGTATGTAGTAAACTATCTAAAACACTAAAACCTACCCCAACTTCTTGAGCCAGAGCGTTTTTGGCGATTGTTTGAAAGGCTAATTCAACGTTAACTCCTTCCTTTGCTGATGTCTCGAAATATGGTATATCATTCTTTGACTGACACCACTGTTGAGCTCGTCTGTTTGGTACCTTTTTTATTAAACATAAGAAGTTTTAATAATTTTTTGTTTTGCCTTTGAATATATAAAAATAAATATTTCTTACTGGACGTGTCTCCAAATCCACTTTATTTCCTAATACGACAAATGGAAAATGCTCAGGATTACGTGGACTCGCTTGAATTAAAAATTCATCCCGCCATGAGTCTAGGTTTTTGAACGTACTTTGAACAGTCACATCGTAAACGAGTACACAACAATCAGCTCCACGATAGAAGGCAACACCCAGAGACTGAAAGCGTTCCTGTCCGGCAGTATCCCAAATCTGTTTAAAAAAAAAAAAATAATATCTGATGATTTGCAAAAAAAAAAAAATATATTGTACTAACCTGCATTGTGACAACACGATCATCTACAACGATTTCTTTTGTTAGGAAGTCAGCTCCAATTGTTGCTTTGTATTGATTTGAGAAACGCTTGTTCACATACTGATTCATAAGCGACGTCTTGCCAACGCTACTGTCACCCAAAATGATGACTTTTAATAGAGATTTTTTCCTTGTGGCCATTGTCTTTCTTTATTTTATAGCTGAAAAGGCGGTAAAAACAGGGTTTAAATCAAAAAAATCGTATTTTAATAAGAGGAAAATATAATATTTATTTCTTATAATAAATGAATTTTTAAAAGATAGGCCTACATTATTATTTATTAGTTAACAAAACAATAATAAAAAATTAGAAGCCAGCTCTCAGCTGTGTTAGAAGAAATGGAAGGGACCTACAATTTTCTACCGAGTCCGAACAGTTACTCTTTGAGGATTTCCTTTTAGAAGCTGCAGGGATACGAACCCAAATTTTCTAAACATAATTTAATACTCGTAATATTTCGACTGTTAACTATGAATACCTCCTAACATACATTTTTTTGTGAAATTCACTTTTTGATGCAGTTTCGTTAATAATTTCCATCTGCTTCGCTGAATTTTTAAAATTTAAACTATTTCACATCATAGATATTCAAAACTGATAATTATGTATAAAATTTTATTATTATGCGTTTTAATTTTGAGACTATAATCAGTTTTTTTGTGTCCCCTTTAAAGTTTACAAATGCGACATAGGAGATATTCATAGTTAACCGTCGATTTGTAATAAGAGAAAATATATAGAGCATATTGAACATTTGTTTTTCTAAGTTGTGTAATTTTTATTAATATCTAAATTAAAATTCTGGGATTAGTCTGAGCTTTGCCTTCAAAGGTGATTCTATTAGTCAAATTTTGCTTGATGTCTGATGATAATAAAAAGCACGAGCTAGACGGTCAATTGATTTTACTATTTCGAGAAATCACTCGTGCAACAAATTTGTCACCCAACACAGCCATTGTTTTACGTTTTGTGTGTCCTGTCATAAAAGTAAAACGTAAAACTAAACGACGCTGACGTCCATAGCATTAATTTCCGGGAAACAAATCTACCAACTTCGCTTGGTAGTCAATCCGTTCCATGAAAAGCTAGCACTTGCATTACTTTGCAATTATGACCCAATGACACAGCCGCCAGCCCGAAAACTGTACCAAACTTTCACTCATTGTGGATGAAGAGGTCGTTTCACTATTACTCTGGGCGCCCAACACAAGATAGTTTTGTTTGCTAACATAACCAGACAAATGGAAACGGCATTTTTCACTTTTTCAACACATTGTGCGAGTATATATCGATCCATAATTAATAGCTAACTAGTTTTATTACTATAACGCTAGAAGTTATATATCTATATAAATATAAAAATCTATTACTGTTCGTTTGTCTCGCTAAAACGCGAGAATAGCTTGACCGATTTTACTAATTTTGATCTTGAAATATTTGTGGAAGTTCAGGGAAGGTTTAAACGGTGAGAAACAAAAATAATAAATAACGGAAATTATTAAAAACGACAATTTAATTTTCCAATACAAGTCGATGGCCTCAGTTGCCAGTGCTTTAAGTGTCTCTACTTCGTAGATTTATCTACGGGGTAGTGTAATTTGTAATGTAATTTTCCAATACAAAATGTTCCTAGCTGTGAAACATTTGATATTTTTACACTACAAATTACTGCAGAAATTTACAATGGGACATTGATTATTGCCCCTATTATGGATTACAACTCAACTTAGTTGAGTTGTCATCAACACAACTCAACTCTTAGACAACCAAACAAATTTTTCGTATTATGCAAGTCAACTAAAATCAGTTGTAATGAAAAAATACGTTGCCGTCTTTTAGGAGTCGATTTGCTGTCAAAAGCAGCTGCTCAACATGAAATACATACAAAACCAAGAATAAGAAAATGCATGATGGAAAGTTCTCTCGATTTGTTTTTCGGTGGCTTGGAAGATGAAAATTTCCTTAATGTAGAAAAAATAAAAAAGAATATCCGTATATTTAATAAACTTATGTACACTTCTGTTCCTAAAGTATGCATTTTTTTTATTCGAAATATTTTTCCTAAAACAACCAACGTTCCTCAGCGATTCCACCAAATGCTAAACTTATGCTACTGCTCTTCGTTTCATTAGCGAAGGAAGTTGCCAAAAGTGTAGTGGCAATGATTTTCATTTAGGACTGACTCAATCGATAGTGTCAGTTGAATTAAAAAAGTGGTAGATGTGATTGAGGAACTCATTTGAGCAAAATGGATAAATGCTCAGCTAACATAGAGCCACAAGTCGTTCAAATTGTGATGGCCATGTAGTTTTCAAACTGAAATACACTCATTACATTCTATTTTTATTAAAATTGTTGTTTAATTTACTGTTTTCTGTCCATATTTTTTATCCGAATGCAGATTTTTTCATTAAAATGTTCTACACAACTGCTTCGAACCAGTTGTCTGATTTTGACGCTTATTACAACTGAAGCACAACTCAACTTACTTACATAATACGAAGAGACAACTGAAAAGTCGACCATTTTGTTAGTTGTCTTTTTTTTTTTTTTTTTTTTTTTTTTTTATAATCTACACACGCTCAAGGGAATATGATTACCCTTCAAATGTTTCAACACAGCGTGGGCGTGAAGTTACGGAAGAGAAAGAAGGAAAGGAAAGATGGAAAGAAAGAAGGAAAGGAAAGATATACGAGGTGATCGCATGCCTAATCAATGGAGGGAAAGTTACCTTCTTCCAATTTATAAAGGAAAGGGTGATACTCGAAGCTGTGATAATTACCGTTCGATTAAGCTGATGTCACACACCATGAAGATCGTTGAGCGAGTCTTGGGTAGCCGACTGCGAAAAATAATTAGGCTATCTGATGACCAGTGCGGGTTTGTCGGGGGTAAGTCAACCACGGATGCAATCCAGAGTATAAGAATAATTATGGAAAAACATCGGGATTCTTTAGAGGATTTGCATGTCGTATTGGTTGATTTTGAAAAAGCATTCGATCGGCAACCACGAGATCTAATATGGGTGGCCCTCAGGCAACGAGGAGTTCCAGAAACCTATGTGCGGATAATTATGGACATGTATGATGGAGCAGTTACTAAAGTAAGATGCGCAGCTGGAGTCACCGAAGAATTCGAAATCACAGTAGGTGTACACCAGTGAAGTGTCTTGAGTCCCCTGCTCTTTATTACAGTTCTTGATTACCTGCTTGAAGGCAAAGTGACGGATCCAAAAGTGCATCAGTTATTCTTTGCTGACGATGGAGCCATCATAAGTGAAGACCCGATATCCCTACAACGAGCACTTGACGTATGGGTGGATGTTCTAGAAGGAAGCGGGTACCGCATAAGCGCGAAAAAGACAGAATACCTATGCTGCCCATTTTCTGATCCACACAGGCCTATTCCAGACATTTATTTGAATGGAGTAGTGCTTCCCAAGTGTGAAAAGTTTAAATATCTGGGGTCTATGATAAATAACGAAGCTACTTGTGATGACGATATCAATCATCGCGTAAGCGTAGGGTGGATGAAGTGGCGGGAAAATTCTGCTATCTTCTGTGACCGAAAAATGCCCCCTAAGCTGAAAGGAAAGCTCTACACTTCAGTTGTGCGTCCAGCACTCACATACGGTTCACAATGTTGGACAATGTACAAAAAGTATGAGAGTAAGCTAACGGCAGCTGAGATGAAGATGCTTCGTATGACAGCAGGAGTTACAAAGCTTGATCGAATTAGAAGTACGAAGATCCGAGGAAGCCTTCATGTTAAGAATACCATTTCCCAAAAAATTGAACACGACCGACTCAGTTGGTATTGCCATGTTCAAAGGAGAGATCCTGAGAACCCCGTCAAAAAGGCAATATTATACAACGTTCCAATTCGGAATAAAAAGAAAGGTAGGCCTAAACACTCCTGGTACAAACAAATGCAAAAACACCAGCATTCAGTTGGCCTCAGAAATGGAACAATACAAAACCGGGAGGCTTGCCGCCGATTTCTGAGGTCAACCCGGCGAACCCCACAGGCGGATCACTAGTGTGAAGCAGATACGTGGGAGAGTTATGATCCCCTCGACATCGAGATCATAACAGCGCCGAAACAAAGGAAGAAGAAGAAGAGTAACTTCAATTCGTAATCGATTGGAGGAGTGAATCCCCCATCCGAAATGCTAGTGACGACGGTCTATCCTTGGTTTAATCCAGCATTTTGTACTCCTTGGTTTTACTTTTACTTCTTCTTAATTAAAAATTAGCAGGTTATGAAAGTACTATCAGGATATTACCTCTCAAAATTCTAACAGACAAATCGCGGTATCCAAATCTAAAGCATATTACTCTGGAATAAACAGCCACCTGAGAGTAATTTTCGAGAGATATAGCAAAAGTACTCCCAAATGGACACACCCTTATAATGGGGTTTTGACTAATCTTAATGTTTTAGAAAAAATGCAAGCGTTAAATCTTAAATGTTACAAGGTGCTAAGGAAATACTTTTATTTTGTTGTGCAAAAGGCAGCGCACACTTAAAACTAAATATATACATATCTAAACAAATATTCAACCAAACGAAATCTCTCAAGGATTTTTGAAGTATTTCATTCATATAATGAGCTCAAAGCCAGCTTTTATTTGATACCACTCATTTGTGTTCGCTTTAGAACGAAATTGAACAATTGCCTTTACTGTAAGTTATCGAATAACTTGTACAAATTAATAGCTTATCAATTTTTCTTCATTTTGATACACAAATACTTTTAGATCACGACATAAATTGAAACCTTAACTATTGTTCAAGCAAAAAACTAAAAAAAAAACCATACCTACTGTATAATGAGTCAGATATCAGGTTTATCGGAAAATGAACATTAACCCATTGGTATTGAAGATTTTAGCAGGTCTGTTTTTGAGATAAAAAGAAAGGAGTTTGTATTAAAATCTACGTTTGGGCATTGAATGTTATCGTATTTTGGGGTGATGAGGTTTCTGGTTCAGTATCTTTGGCGAGACACAAACGAGGATTCAAAATGTCATCGAGTGAAAGCTGATAAGAGCTCAATGTGATATTGATACTTCCTCAACAGGCTACTTTGTTATCTTGTTGATTACTAACACACAGTACCCACATGACTCATGAATGAGCAACGATGATCAGTTCAGCTTCAGATTCAGAAGTGATTTATTATATTATTATTATACGATACCCTCCCCCTTTATAGCTTCTCTTTGAGTAAGAAAATATTGCCTCCGTTGGAAACAATTGTTTCATAAGCCCCCTATGTGCCCATTAATTAAATTTTCCCATTTCCACAACGTCAAGACCAGTTTTTTGTGTGATTCCTCTCTGTTGTCGCTTTCTGTTGATGGAGGCAACGACAATAAAGACAAATTCCTGACGTAAGTCGTGACGTCTTTGTTTAATTTTTCACATTTTCCAAAGATAAAATAAAAAAATTAAAACGCAGTTGATAGAACGTATGCTCTGAACTCGATGAAATTATAAAAACTAATTTTAACGCAATTTCTGTTCTACTTATCAACAATTTATGTATTGCTTTTCGTAAAATATTTGTGGTTTCGACTTTGCTCGAGGCGAGATCAGGACCAGAAAAAATATATCGCAAGTAAAAAACGAACAAAGGTTTTCTTTTTTTTTGACACTTGCTCTGGTATCTGGTTGGGTTGGTTCCTTATTGTTTTTATTTAAAATATAATACTAACTTGTGAAAACACGGGATTATATCACGATTATAACAGTTTGTTTGGTTGATTGATTTCTGTTAAAATCTGCTTCACCAGATAAATAAATAAAACTTTTTTGGTCAAAAAACTGCAACTTTTTACTTTCTTTTTAAACACAATCACTACTGCTGGTTAAGTGAAGAAAAAATTTATGGATGAGAAAAAGAAATATGACACAACAAAATACAAAATGGCCGCGATGGCGAGTGTAGAGTTTTAGAGATAAGTCAAGTTGGGTACGTTCACAGCTGAAGCATTTTGTGGATTGAGTATGATGGAGCGCTTAGTGATGGTTTTTGATGTTGAAACCAATTTTAATTTTAAGATGCATTTAATTCATAGTTACAGTTAAGTTTTAAATAGGATTTTGTTGCAGTCAATAGGTGCGTTTTATTATCCACAAATCTATCTGGATCCGGATCTGGATTAAGTTTTAACATGTATTACAAAAACAATTTGGGATCCTGTTTTCTATCGGGATCTATTTCAAAGATCCAAAAATTAGTTATTACAGTGGCGAGTAGATGGCTTTTTATGGTAAGGTAGTGTAAATTACAGTGTAAAGAAAAGAGACAAGAAATAATTTAAAATTTACAAATCCAAGGATAAAAAGAGACGGGCTTATAACACTGCTGTCACTAAGATCCGTATCGTTTTATTTTCAAGGGAAGATCCCGATCCGGATCCAGATAGATTTGTGGATAATAAAACGCACCTAATAAAAGATTTGTATTTATTAAGAAAACTGTTTGCGTAAATTTACAAGGGGTCGATAACAAACGAGAATTGGTGTCCGGTTGTTTGGTTATTAAAATCTTTTAATTAAATTTATTTATTTTTGATTATGTTTTCGCCGAAGATTTAGCGCACTTTAGATTAAATAAATATGTGCATGTACAACTATCAAAATGCAATTGTGTTTCAAAAAATTGGTGACAAGTTGTCTGGTGATTTAAATCTTTCAAATCAATCTATATATTCTTGAGTACCTATGGTTTTCACCGAAAATTATCTAAGCTTAGATTAAATAAATCTGTGCACCTATAAAAAAGGAAAATTGTGTTTCGTTTGTGTTTTAAAGAATTGGTGACAGTTGGCCTGGTGATTGACATCTTTTAAGTCAATTTAGGTATTTATTTCTTTAGTACGATATAACAATTGTTGCAATAAAGGTTTTTATACTAGGGGTATTCACGATCTAATGCAACAGGTCTAGTATCATTGTAAAAATGCAAAAGTGTAATGCGAGAAACAGATTGGCACAGCAACTTCAACAGCAACTTTGACAACCACGTCACTCTTTTTAGAGCCAGTGGCGCAAAATTTTAATTGAATTAGTACGATGCTAAAGCTGTTTTATATGATACTAGGTTAAAACAACGAATTTGCAAATTTTAATCGAATATAGCATCATACTTTCTCTACCCTTTTATTAAAGTTAAAATCATCGAATATCTACTTTATTTTTTTAGTATCGTGCTAGCTTCATATGACTCTTTGACATTTGCAAACATCAAAAAAGGTTCGTGTACTTACTTTTTTACACGAAATGTCATTGTTTTAGGTGTGTTCAGAAGCAATTTATTAAGAAAATTCTTTTAGTACGATACTAGTTAGAAAATGTTTAAAATTAAGAATGAGTTAGTAAACTACTATAAAGTTAGCAAATTGTTAAGTGGTATCATACTAATACCTTAATAATAGGCTGTTTAAAATTTTTCGCCAGTGGTTTTAAATGGCTTTGATTACATTAACACAGCAACTTCGACATCGACATCAACGTTAGACCTAAACCCTAAATTTGCTGTCGCTGTGCAAATGCTACCAACTTTTAAGGTGAAATTTGTCAGTATTATCAACACTCAAATGAAAATGTGAGAACCATCTTTTTGTTTTGTCTATTTATTTTGGTTTTAACAATGGAAGAATTACTAAAAACAAATTAATTTTAGTACGACAAATTGCAAGTCGTTTACATTGATGCAATTTACGTTAATTTTTATCAAATTATGTACGGCAAATTCATTTCGCATTTGAAACTATTTTGATTATATATGCTGTCAAAAAGACAAGACTTTTGATGTTGAAGTTTTCGTTGCTGTTGAAGTTGCTGTGTTAATCTGTTTCTCGCATAAAATCTTACAACACTACAACAACAAAATATACGGAGTGCAATTTTGCAATAGTGTCGCACTTTAGCTATACCCGAAACCTATTGCAACAAAAAAATACAACGGTGTAAAATTTGCAGTCACATTTTTGACAGATCAACAAGGGTCATTGGCTTTTAAAATTTAAAAGTCTTTGGAAGCCGAAAGAAATATCTTATTGTTCTATTTATTTTATTAAATTAAATGGACCTAAAAGAAAAAAAGAAGCATCGCCGGAGGGAAAACCCTGTTAAGAAGTGGAGCTAATCGGAAATAATAATGATATTTCATTCATGAAACAGGAAATTTTGAGGTAATTGTGAGATTTGTTTCATGTTTAGACTTTTAATAACACCAACCATTTATTAATATCACAGAAGCCTACAGCACAGATTTATTATATAAAATGTCTTGACCAACCACGACGAGATGCTAGGACGAATAGAAGGTCCTCGTTCAATTCGTTAAGGATTTTATCCACAGCACCTTCTTCTTCACTTTCTGCATTTTCTGAAAATGAAATATACATGTATCTATCTATCTATTTATCTGCAGCATCTTCTATTAAAAATTCTGTGATATTTTCTTTTTCTTTTTCTGTTTTTTTTTTTTCATCTTTAACAAACTTCAATTCTTATAAAAATTAAATTTTCAAAACAGAAAACAAATGCCAAACTCATTTTGATATTTACTTCAGTCTTGCAAACAGGTCAGAAAAAGTGCGTTCACGGTCTACTAAAAAATAATAAAATTTCGCATTTTTACTAGGCTCGTTGCACTAAATCGGGAATACCCCTACTATGATTTCACCAAAATGAATGTGGTGCTTCCATCGCTCTAAATTATTAAAAAGAAAATAACCTTTGACAACACATATCAAAATGCTAATGGTTTTTTATTTTTTTTTTAGAAAGTGAAAGTGAGGGACAGAACTTTTCTAATTTGTGTCAAACGAAGAAAAATCATCGAGATTTAGCACGATATATGGATATAGGTCAGTTCAAATTGTAAAACAATTAATTCAATGAAGATTTAAGAAGAAGAATTTTTTATCTACTAGATTAACGAAATAAATTTATATAGTAAATCTTCGAGATTTGAAGAAGATTTATGGTAAATCCACTTTAATTCAGGATTATTTCTTGGTGAAAACATAGTATAAGCAAGATGAATTCCTAATCTTCAAGATTTAAAGTTAATTAAGGGTAAATCACCCTTAGTCGTTTTGAATGGTCGGTGAAAATTTAGAATTTGATACATCCAACAGGAAGTATATTGTATGATGTAGCTAGAAATTGTAATTCATAGTTTGATTATCTGTAATTGTTTTTGTTTTAAATGTTTTCTATAAGCAACCAAACAGTTGTGCAACTAAAAATTGAATGTGCGCGGCTAGCCTTACACACTATTGGTATCCATACAATAGAACACGATTTTACCTCATATATTTCTGGGAATACCATGGGCATACTCTACTTATATGTTTATATGATATGTGTTTTAATATATTTCCTTTCATTTGTCTCCTTTAAAGAACATTTCGTTGACGAAATAAAAGATAAATATTCATTTTTACATGATGCACCTGTGTACTTATTGCAATATTTTATGATAAAAGTCACAGAAGTTTGTCTTTTATTCTTTTGTGATTTTTAACAGATTTCATAACAGATTTTGGCATGCTGAATACCAAAAATGCTATTCGTAAGAGATTTTTCTATATTCGAACGTTTGACAGTTCATAAAAGTTTTCTCAGCAGATTTTATAACAGATTTTAGCGTTCTGCATACCAAAATTAAAACTCATAAAATATTTGTTGACAGCTCAAACATTTGTATGGAAATTCATAGCAGAATAACAGAATAGAAGAATAAAAGATTTCGCCGAATAGGCCCAAATATTTATAATTTATGTTTAAAAATAAATTACTTATTGGTTTACTTTGGGTTGTATATTGATATGGTTTTAAAAATCTTTAACATTTTAATAATGTAATATTCTATAGTTTTCTTAACCCTTTACAATACTGTTTTTCAAAATTCCTAAAATTTTTATCACTTTTTGTTTTTTTTTTTGACACCCGCAGTTTGTATTATTTTTGTACAGTAAAACCCGCTTAAGAAAAACGGCAAAATGTCACAGTATTTCTTTCACTTAAGCGGGTTTTTCACTTAAGCAAACCCCGCTTAAGTGAAAAATAATTTCACTTAAGCGGAGTTCGGATAAGTGAAACAAAAAATTTCACTTAAGCGGATTTAAAAATTCCATTAAGCGGAGATTTAATGCTAGAAACAATATTGTTTTTATCTTTTGGACTTGCCTTGAAAGAAGTTAAATAAAACAACGATTAAATAACACAAAAATAATTTATTGAACAACGAAAACTAGCAAATTTTGTTCTGTTGGATTCAATTTTTTTTTTCACTTAAAAGAGTTTTTTTCAATGAAAAATATTAAAAATTAACTGAAAATATGTTTCAGTTATCCGGGTTTTTCACTTAAGCGAGCTTCACTTAAGCGGAGTGTTTTAAGGGAAATTGGTCGGAAAATACTTGGGGATGAAGAAAGTGTTTCAGGTAAGCGGGTTTTTCTCTTAAGCGGGTTTCTCTTAAGCGGGTTTTACTGTACCAAAATCTAGCACATATTTTAAGACCATGACCCGGAATATGAGATAATTAGAACTTAGACTTCGTAAAGGACTTTTTTGAAAAGAAGCTACCGGGTATTAATTTCTTTTCGAAAAATATTTTTTTTTGCTGCCGAGACATGAAACATAATTTTCTTTTAGGTTTTCCCCTAAACTGGAATATGAACTTAAATCTTTGATAGGCAAGTTCCTGGGATATTTTAATCTAATGCTATATTCGTCCTTAGTTAAGATTAAATAAATAAATGTTGGTTTTCCACTGCACAAAAAGTTTTAGCAGTCGAATAACTTTGACATTACATTTAGAATTGCAAATGGTGTTCCATTTTTTACAATGAAGTCAAAGTGAGACAAAAAGTATAATATATGGCAATCGTAGCAAAAAAGTCGATATAAAGATTTATCAAGATTAACTAGATTTAACCTACTCACAAAATCCCATACCAGTTAAGAAATAATGACATAGGAGTTTATGGCTTTACGTGCCACTTGATGACATGATGGAATGGCATATCGTCGCTGTAGATCGAATACCTCATAACCCAGAAAAAAATCGATTTGTAAAAAAAATTCCGGATCTAATGAAAAATATCCTGTGAACCTAAAAACTATAATTGCAGAGCCACGCGCATAATTAACAACACGTCTCTCATTGCCTCTCATTGATTTAATAATAAGTTTTTTGTTTCTCCTGAAAAATCGACTTTTCTGGGTTACGAGGTATTCAATCTACAGCGACGATATATTCCTATTACCTACATTTACTTCTGCCTAAGAAATGCTTGTGGACTGGCCCATGGACTGAAAAAGTTTGGTTCTGGGCCCAAAAATTACTGCACCTGTCCCTTCGTTCTCGATGCATCAATATATCATTTATTGAAATTTGCATTTAAAAAGTAGTTCACTGCTATTAAATTCCGTATACTGAAGTTTTTCTCGAAGTTATACATTTTAATAATGTCATCTTTTGGAATGTCCAGTTAACTTGATACTGAAGATCTGGAAATGAAGTCTCTTTCTGTCAATCCTATGTATTCAAATGTCTATGAATTCTTAGAAGGGCTCCCTTGGCTCCACTTCTTTTTAACAAATATATAGTAGTTGGGTTAGGTAAAGGATAGCCGGTTCTTTTTTGCCTCGCAACTGTACCATTTGTAATGAAGAGTCTTACCATTATGATGCTTGCTCCATGCTCCTATCCTTCAGAATCCTTCATAATGGCGTCCTCTATCGTCAATTCACCGCTACTCAGAGTGGCCTGAGATTATTCCTTTGGCAGAACCGTAATACGAACGCTTTTCTGTGTATTTTCTTTTGGGAGTACCTTATGTTTGTTGGCTTTGGCAACTGCGGTTCTTGATACCGTTGGTGTTATCAACGCAATTTTGGATCGTTTTGCATTTTGCAACTTTTAGATTTTAACTTCCGGTATGTTATGGCGGGATAAACTATGCCTTTAAGACGATTACTTATTTATTAATATTTCAAAAATATGTTTAAAATCAATCGTCCAAAGTGGTTAGCATTTTACCGTAAACTTAGGACAGAGAAAGTAATCGAGTGGTGTCAAAGTCACATAATAATCATCGTGAGATGACCCAGTCATCAAATTTCTCCTTTACAATATCGAGTGTTGCGACGGTTGTATAAGCCCTTCTTATTTGAACCACGGCTGGGATAAATACATTTTTTGAACTCTGCAACAGAAAGTGGATTAACATTGCTCTTTATCCGAGACCATTGACGGTAACAGTTTCCTTTTTCATTTCAAGAGAAATAAGTACTGATGCTGCCGCCATGTCATAAACCGCACCAACAGCATTGATGCTTGGTGAAACACTTGTGGATCGTGGATCGTGGTTGCTTGTTTGACATATCATAAAATAATATACCTTATCAAGGTTCGGACTTAGGTTTTAAATTTTCGAAGTACTGAAAAAAAAACTGAAGTAGATCCAAAATTTTCGATGTAGTTTTAGGAAACTAAAAAAAAAACAAATTTTTCGAAACAAAATTCTTAACAAAAGTTTATTCAGTATTATTTGATTATTTTTCATTAGAAACTAAATAATTAATTGCGTTTAACTAACTATAAGGTACAAGAAATTCAGACTTAAAATATAGTAAATATAACTATAAAAAAAAACTTCAATAGAAACAAATTAAATATACATATTACAGTACTAAATAAAGTTTTTTTTTTGGTTTTTTGTATAATTTATAATTCTAATAAGACTTCATTTCTCGCCATCAGTGTTGAAATATCATGTTTATTTTGATTTCGACTGAAGAAATCATGATTTTTTGAAGACATCTTTTTAGGGGTGTGAACGGTAGCTCAGTTCCTTTGGTGAAGATGGTGTGACCAGAACGTGCTGTCATATTGGAAAGTTTATTCTAGGCCTCTGAACTTCCAGGTTGCGTGGGTAAAGGCCACACTGTACGAACATAAACAGTGCCCTTGAAGTGGTGATAGCCCACCCACTGTCTTTTTAGTTTGTTCACTCTTGCCTGATTTGCGTTTTATCTGCAGGTGAGGTCAAGTCTCGGGGCAACATCCAACCCATTCCGGCGAGCTGATGCCGCGCATAGCAAGCAGGCCTAGTCGTCGGAACTTGACATTCCTTCCCATTTTCCAATCTCTTCCTTTCCGAATTTCTGACCTACTCCTTTTTCCATTACCTCAGTACCTCATTAACGACCTTCCTCAAATCCTTTTGCCTTGCAACAGTATATCCTATAAAAGAGAAGTAGAGAAGTAGATTCATTTTTTTCTTAAATTCGAAGTAGATCTACTTCGATCGAATCTTTTATTTTATAGCTTCATAATAGCGTAAATCAAGATTGCATGGTGATGGGTCTTCCTTGTTAAAAAGATGTAATTTGTTTAACATTTTATATCCTAGTCTTATTCGTGAAATCAGTACTTTCATTTTAATTCTTTGTTATGGTCGTTAATTGGTTAAAATGGCGACCACCGGCTGTCTGGCGATGTGGCCCATTTAGTGCTGAAGCGCGCCATTTTGGTATCATAATTCGTTTGAACCTGTGGATGGAATTGATATGGGGAATTGTGGACATTCTCACGGAGTCATTCACTTTGGATTGAAATAAAAAAGAAAGGATGTTGTAGGTTTTAATGTGTCTTATTGTTGTGGTATGATGTGTGTTTGCTTTTGCACAATCATCCAGGACTCGAATTACCCACTCCACCGGAACACCATACGCATCCGAAACCAATTACACTTTATCTGCCAACCTAGGTAACTTGTTGAATGGTGTTGAAGCAGTAACTAATCCGATTGAGTGATCATCCGGACACATAAATTATATTATAAACCTACTTCAAAGCTCTTCGTCCGCTAGTCGCGGTGTAAAAAATTAAACTAAGGGCACGGCGCGTTGAGAATAGAAATCAAGTTATCAAGCCTGTAATCTTCATTTTCGAAAGTTTGTCAATGTCGTAAAAAATAGCGCATATCAGATCAAGTGTTCGAGTTTTATTATACATACAGGTGGGCCAAATTTTCGCTTTGATTTAACTGCTCCAGCTATGGTTTTATTTGTTACGAATAATTGAGAGTTCTTCATAACTTCGATTAGAATGTTGACTCGCAAGTGATTTGCCAGCTCTTTTGCCCCTTATATATTGTTGTTTTGGAATCTGCTTTTCCATTTTTTAAAATGAATTGCAAATATGAAGGGTGCTCAGTTTAATAATAGCCCTATCTTCCTCAAATAATTTCCTCTTCTTGAATCCTAGAAACAGCTTCAATCTCTGCTGCTCCATTATCAACCCATATCCACCACTAAGTCAATTCATGACCTTGGTGTTTTATGTTATAGAGAGCTCAACTTTCACACACATCTTATCTTTCTTTCCCCATGTCATCAACATGTATCCAGAATCAAGAGCATTCAACTTCGTTTCCTACGTTTCGCCTTTAGTGGTCTGTCCTGGAATAATCCATTGATTCTTCCTCAGTATATCGAGACCGACTTCCATTAATTTACTTGAATACGCTGGAAGACCGAAGACCAATAAGCGAAATCCTTTTCATTCATCGACTACTTTCAGGATATGTTGACTGCAACTAAGCTTTTTCAAAATCAGTAGCGTGCTATATTTTTGCACCATACTAAATTGAAAGAACTCCTCCATAAAAAGTGTTTGTGCGCCCAAAAATTTTCGATTGTATCAGACGCAGGGCCGACGTTCTATTGACTGCACATCTGAGTGTGCACTGAATTGCTGTGGCCTATGGCTGTTGCAGCGTTCGGACTTTACTGCGAGAGCAGTAGATCTACTGCACTTTTTTCTTATTTTTTAAATCTACTGCACCACTGCGCTTTTCCTACAGTCTACTGCGATTCTTCAGAATAGCAGCACTGGTCATAAAAATAAATGTGCTCATAACAAAATGTCAAATTTTAAAAAGATTCTCGTCTCTTTAGTGCAAGTCTTGTCAGCTATCTACGTTTTTCTACGGCTCTTTAATTTCTTCTTGTTTCAAAAAGTACAAACTTGTAGATAGATAGATACGAGTAGATAGACAAACTTGTAGATGGTAAATTTATTTTGATTACATAGCTTCATATATTTTTGTTAAAACTATACATTTTCATTATCGAGTAAGAGTATATTTGTTCACACGTACTATGTAAATGAATCGCTGATTGTTAAAACAACATAACTGAAATTTTAATTTTTTTCACAGGAGATACAAAAAATCCAAAATTTTTGGCCGTGTAGTCATTCTCATTTTTTTAGCCCAAAAATCTTATAAGCAAGTTTCGACTTTTAAACCATTAAAGATTTTTTAATATGTTTTTTTTTCTCTTCCATAAAAAAATAAAATATCACTTATGTTGTTTTAACAATCAAGGATGATTTAAATGTGATTTAACTTTGGTTCCTTTGTTTATAATTTCTTGTTACCTAATCAAACAAATATACACATATGTATTTCTACTGCGAAAATTTTGGTTTTACTGCGATTTCTTGGCAAATTTATTGCGATCTGCGATTTATGAAGTCCGAACCCTGGGCTGTTGGTGGCTTGGTGCTATTCAATTTCAACCCCCATTAAATATTGACGTGCGTTCAGAGTTACCCTTGTTCATTTCGTAACTTGTTCTCTTTTTTTCCTTGGGTTTTTGTTGACGTGCTTTTGATTTAAAAAAAAGGGTCCGTTTAAAATCAACTCTACGATAATGAAGGACAGATTTATGCAATTCACTGTAGCCAGAATGCGAGGCAAACGTCCTATCTTACCCACACTGCATATTTTTGTTGGACAGAGTATAGCTTCATCTGAAAAAGTAAGTGGAAAACCTTTGATCGATGGAGGGTCTATACTCTGTTCAATTTATATTTTCAGTACAGGGAAGATAGGATATTTGCCTTTCAGTTTGACTATTATGGATTTCAATAAGCTATCTTTCATTTAAAGCTCTTACAGGATTGCCGTAGTGAGCATTAAAAATTGCCGAAAATCGAAGAAAAATACTTGCTACCAAAAGCTCGAAAAAGCTTAAATCCTGAAAGTTATATAGCACAAACAATAGAAAATGCTATATGAATTTCTATCAAATTGGCAATGGTAACTCTGATTCAGTGTTTTTTTTTTTAATAAACACAATAAGGGGTGGTTGCAAATTGGCGATCAGTCTCCTTTCTTTCACCCATGGAGCAGATAGTTCATGGTGGGTTGTACGTGAGCTCAAAGAAGATTACACAAACAATTTTAATGTAACTCAGTGATTCTCTTTCTTATTTCAGTGGCAATTTCTTAAGTTAAGGTGCCGTGCAAACAGCAGCAGGCACCAGTGTTGCTGAAAAAGTTATCCCATAAGGCCTGTACTGCAAATATAAATTGAACAGAGTATAGTTGTGGAATTTTATATTTCCTTGTGAAGAGGACTAGTTCAGTCTTGTGGGGGTTAACACCTAGTCCACAAGGATCTGCTCATTTCAGTAGCTTGATGAGAGCGGTTTGTATGAGTTCTATTAGGATTAGAGGATGCTTTCCTGATACGACAATGGCAATATCGTCAGCGTATGCAATTACTTTGAATCCCTCTTCTTCTAGGACTATTAGCAGCTCATTAACTACCATATTCCATAGAAGTGGGGATAGGACTCCACCTTGTGGATAACCTCTGCTCACTGACCTTCTTGTAGTAAAGCTACCTAGTTCCACATTTAAATTTTTGCTTTTCAGCATGAAATTTATCAGGTCACCAAGTGAGCTATCTACGTTAAGATTCTGCAGTGCCTTCGCTATTGCAGCGCTGTCAACATTGTTGAAAGCGCCTTCTATATCTAGGAATGCAACTAAAGTGTACTCTTTGTGATTTAGGGAGTATTCGATGGTGCGTACCAAGGTATGTAGCGCAGTTTCTACCGATTGTTGTGCTGTAGAAATAAGGCTTGGTTCTATAGCGCTACGCAGATGAATATCAACCAATCGTTCCAAAATTTTAAGAAGGAATGACGGTAGAATGATTGGTCTAAGATCCTTGGGTGTAACGTGGGAACATTTACCAGCTTTGGGTATGAAGATAACTTTAACTTCTCTCCATATTAGGGGAATATGTACCAGGCTTAGATAACCGTTCAGTATTATCACCAGAGTGTGTAAGATAATATCCGAAGCAAACTGCAGTTCAGCTGGTATTATGCCATCACCCTTCCTTAGTCTTAATCATCTTTCCAATTCACTCCAATCCTAGATTTATAAAATCAGAGATAAGAGGGATAGATTTATATATAAGGAATAAGAGCTGAATTAGGAATCAGCCTGTATTAAGCCTAATAAATGGGGTCTTGCCTCCACCGAATTTAATAATTAAATTAAAACTTCGGTTCCACAATCATGTGTCACATATTCTATCTCATGTGTCGTTTATTAAGATAGCCGTCGGTATGAACATATGCTTTGTCATTAAACAATATGTTTGCAAGCGTTTGTGCTGCTTGAAAACGGTCCAGCATTCAGGTTTATCTGATTTGAATTTTATTTTTAAAAAAACGTGCGCAGTTTTTGGGTACTTCCAGTACAGGTTTGAATCTTCCTAATGGCGAATTGCCCATAATATCTTGTCAAATTTTAGCCACATGTGGCTCAGCTGACATTGATCATTTGGGAGGATTTCCGTTAACCATTATCACTTCTCGTCTAAGCTTCTGAGCTTACGACCAAGTAAATTGAATACTTGGCCATCACTAATTTTCCAATGGATACAAAACGCATCAAACTTATGGCACCGTAGACAAGTTCCTACCTTACTATACCATAATGCTCTTGTCATGAACAGCAATCAACCTCCCTAATATGAAAGCAAGAAAAAACAGAAAAGCATTTTTGAACCATTATAACTCGTCCCTGATATACCAAAAGTTGGTCAAAGATAACTTTAAAGCGTCCCAACCCCAAAGGTTCGGTTTGTTATTAAAACATCTAAAAACAATATCAAAGAAAAATAATGATCGGCGTTAATTAATGGCGCTTTACTAATCTATTGGTCTAAGATTGTCAAATGTCACGAATCTTAAAACCATTGACATCTTAATTGATATCAATCGGAATTTCTGTCAAAATCAATACATTCTAATAACCTACTTGTCGTAGGGTTGCACAGGAACGTTTTCAACAATAGCTTATGATTTGCTCAAGGCAATAATTGAGCTTATTGCTTGTGTGTAATACATAATAACAAATTGACATCAATTTCTTATCCTGTCAACAGGAAATACATATCTACACCAAGTGGTTTGCCCAACAAGAGCATGGAATTCCTAAGAAAACATCATAATATATCGGATTTATAAGATACCTCCTCCAATCATCGACAATCGGTTATGTCCACAATTAATGAGAGCACGATGCCTCCTTTGGGTAAAATAGCCTTAACCATCCCGAGTTGCTCGCTTTTCATCGAAAGGAATTCCCAACCGACAACAAAATTGTACAATGCGCATACTATTACCACATAATTTTCACCATTCCTAATAAATTCGACCAAGACGAAGACGATGAGGGAATAGTCTGCGAAGTCTGCAGACTGTAGCACCATCATCAGCACTCCTGGTGCATCACGAAAAGCCATCGGTAGACCTTTCTTTTTAGTTGTGGTTTTTCTTGTAGCTGCAGCATCGGCCGTCCATCCCATTCGTCCGATGCCCGTTGATGGTCTTGGTGAAGAAGCGATCAAACAGCGTTCCACTCTACCATCGAGCAGCCCAAGAAGCACCACCATCTCACCATCGTCAGTTAAAGCCAAAATAATTATAGTTATTAATCGGCTGTTGAATTGGCTGCTAATTTGCAGTTTAGTTACAAATTCTACCCGCTGGCGTGCAATTATGGGTTAAATTATAGCATAAAAATAAACAAAACGCCGCGATAATTCGCCTCCATCAATGTAAGCCCTGTGCGATTCACCTCAACGCCACAACGAGTGAAGTGCATCTCGTCTGCATCGCATCATCTCTTCACCAAAAGTTGGATCCTATAGGTCGTCTTGGTTTGGCGCTCCAAAGATCAGAACAACGCTATTATATCGAAGAGATTTCCCCTCATTACTCCAGAGATAGGCATCGTGTTGTGTGTGTGTGTGCATAAAATATATTGTCTAATATACCTTTTCGCGAGCGATGGAGGAATCATCTCATCTCGCACGATTTGCGCACCACAAATAGCTCCTTGTGATGAGCAGTACGTCCCAGCCAAAGTCAAATTTAAAGCCAACAGCAGCAGCAGTTACAATATCAACAATGGGGATCGACGAGAGCTGTCCACTTCCACTTCCACCTCTTACCTTATGCGCCAGGTTCATCACAGTTTGATGCATAAAGCAAAGGAACAATACATAATGAGTAATCTTAGTGTTCCATTCAAGTTTGAAAGGACTATTACTTGAAGTTTTTACAATGTGTTTTGGCATATAGGTTTTTGCAATCCTAAAGTTACAAACAAGAACACTTAAAAACTAATGTGCACTTCTGGGCTCAGAAGTATTTCAAATACTCGTAAGTTTCATGTTTGAGTCCTAATGATAGAGTATTGAAACTCTAGTATTTATCGTTTTTATAAAAAAATTCAAGTATTGGATTCACAAGTTCAGGATTCACAGCTGAATGATGGGTTATTCCACTTCAAAACCATCCGTCGCTATTTCAAGAGTACAAGACATGCGAAGTGCAGTACAAGTTGTCACCCTATCGGAAAATGCTATAACTTTTTCATAGGCGGCAATAGTGTCAATTCTTCTTTGACATTTGTAAAGTAAACAGACACAAAATACACGTCAACAATACAATAATCACTATACTCGTAAATATCGCACAATAATTTGTTTCGATCTTTTGCGAAATACTTTGTTGGTGGTGTTGAAGCAGTTTGAATCCCAGAGCAGATTTCCTGGTCGCCCGACACCAATTGGCGAAAAATTATGATGTATAGGTATTCGCCTAGAATCGACAGTCTTTACATATAATTTTGATGAAAGACTTGAAGATAGTCACTTATGAAGTATTGACTGTTGACCGCCAAGTGCACGTAATCTATCCGCTCAAGTCAACAAGAATCACAATGACGAGGGAGACAAATTTTTATCGAAAATCATCATGAGCGACGAGGCCAATTTTCATCTCTGTGGATATGGGAATAAGCAAACTTATCGCTTCTGGGGCACCGAAAATCCGTGTATACTGCAGGGTGTAATGTGTTCAATGATGGTTTCACGTTGCGGGACAAACGAATACTGTTGAGCTGTAAACGACTGCGGACGGTATAAGGCCCGACGACTTACTCCTTCCTCAATCGAAATAATTGGAAATGGAAAACATATGATTCGAACAAGATGGCGCTACGGCACCATCATGAGTCACAACTGACATTCTGAGCGTTGAATTTGCGGGTCGATTAATCTTCCGTTTTGGCGTTTTGCACTTGGTAGAAAGATCACCGATCTAACCGTTCCGTTCTTTTTGTAGGGTTTTTTAAAATCACAAGTAAATGTCAAGAAGTTCCAGACTATTGAAGCCTTCAAAGAGAATATTCGTCAAGAATGCTAAGACCTTCCCCCGGAAGTTATGGCAAGAGTAATGGTAAATACCATAGATTGGGCCCAAATGGTTATCCGTTCTATAGATTCGTTCGACTTAATAAAAACATCAAAAGCAGAACCAAAGTTTTCATTTAAACAAAATTACAGCCAAAGAACTTCGGGTGACAACTTTTAAGACAGCTCTTATACAGCAGATGGGCATATTTAGGTCGCCAACTACTCGTATTTCGGATTCATTACTAATTGCATAAAAAAAAAAAACACAGTTCTAGCTTGGTATAAACCATTCAAGGCTACTGAAAACACATAAGACTATACTCCGCAGAACACGATGTAGAAGCCAGGAAAAAATTTAGGAACTGCCTGTAGCCCTGTGAATCTAAGTCTATGCAAAAATGAAAAGACAGATATTGTTAAAATTTTAGAAACATTTTGTTTTAAGTTTTCTAGAATGGGCGGATCCTAAGCAACTGTTTTAATTCTTTTTTTCAAAAATTCTCGAAATGATTGAACATTATTAATGGTTAAAAATTATTGAAATTGAAATCCGTTTCAAATTTTGCTTTAACATTCACATAATGGAACTATTGTGTTTCATTTTAATATCATACAAAAATTTGGTCGTAACAGCTTATAAAAAATCAGATCCTCGTCGGCAAAAATTATGAGAACCTAATATTTTCTCAAAAGTCCAAATTGTTTTTTTATTTTTAGATGACAGTTGCTGGGAATCGAATCATTACAACAAGGGATACTCCTACAAAATGTAATGCTCTCCCACTAATAGCCTTTCATAACTATATCAAGAACGTATAACCAAACGTGAATTTTGCATTATTATTTATAATGCAGTCCTGAAATCTGACATAAAAATGTAAAGCTGAACTAACAACTATATCCTCTGTCTAAGTCAACATTCAAGCTCACATAAGAATAAACCCAACTTTATTTTGTTGGACCAAGGAAGAAAATATCAAGCCCTAATTAAGTGTGCTTGTGTACTTTCAACTTATTCATATATGTAGACCGAAGAACAAAGTTTTGAAAACTTGGCCGTTTGAGTGGAGAAGTATTTCTTAACCTCCGTTTCGTGCACGGTGAATGGAATTTTTGTGTGAAGTCAATCTACGCAAAATTAGGGGGCGTACCTTAATCATGACTTGATTGCACTCCCCTTTTATATCCTGGGGATCATTATCCTCCTATTAGCTTCACTCCTGAAACTCGCTGGCCTTTTAAACTGCAAAAGTTCCAACGAAAGCAAAAACAAAATACAAAGAGAACATTCAGTTTCTTAGCCACCACATTCTGATGTGGACTGACGTATAGACACACTGACTGACGGATGCAAGAGCAACATGCTATAACCACAGATAGCGATGCTGACTTCTCACAACAACGGTCCACATTCGACGAACAAATTACCCAGGATATATCTGTTTGGATGATCCTTTAAGCACACAATTTCATCCTCCTCTTTATTTTGCGAGTATAAACACAAGAATCGTGTGCTGTTTATTTAAATAACCATAATTTGGATCCAGAGAGGCGCTATTTATTATTATTATTATTCGCTTAGGTATAAGTAGATATAGTGGATCTTCTTTATCTATGGAGAATTAAAACCAATAATACCTACTCTTTGTAAAGTTATGAAGGGTTTTAAAATCATAGGTGCGAGATTTTGTCCTGATATGGAATTTCAATCAATTTCATTTGAATATTTAAAAAAAGCAACAGATTCTTCGTAAATGGTGACTTTTTCCGCATTGAGGATCTTTAGACTTTTGGGTAGTTTTTGGAATGAGTATATTAACGCCTACCGCTACTTGACAGACATTAAAGCGACGATTATTAGGTAAGCACTTGAAATATGTCTTAATTCATAGGCCATGACTTCGTGAGAACGAATGTATGTATGTTTGTATGACAGATATTTTTTAGCCACCTACGAGAACGTCTTTCAGATTGATATTCATACTCAGGTGGTTCAAGTGGTTACTAAAAATATTAAAAATTAAAAAAGAAGTCTCGAACTCGGAAGTGTGGCTCTAAGAAAAACACTCCTAATGAAATGTCTTACCGAATGGAAAATAAAATGATCTCGCAAGGTAGGAAATAACTGACTTTACAATAAATGCCCCTAAAAAAATATAGGAGATGAAATGGGTTCCCAAAAAGACATGAAATAAGTTCACATTTTCAAGTGTTTTTAAGTTTTTATTAGAATTAAAAAATCTTATGTACATAACTTTGATGAAAGATTGAAGTTTTATGCTGGTGATAACGTAAAATTCGCCAAAGGTTCGCACACCATTCTATGGCTGGGATGAACCGTTTCCCTGCGGGATGGCATCCACTGCGATTTCAAAAGAAAGGTCTTTTCATTACCCTTTTTAATGTACTGCATATTCTTCTTCATAATTATTTCCTTAGGAAGATCTCAATCCAGAATTTCTTAGTTTGCAGTTGAATTTGAGAATTTATTTCAACATAAGCTAACCCCTTAAGTTTTGGGTATAAAATTAAATGTCCAGAAAGCAATAACATACATCTCCAATTTTACATAAGAACATTTTTGCAATTACTAAAATTTCAAAATTCCAGGTGTCTATTGCCTCTTGCGAGGAATTGAAATACAAGAGTATCTCTTGTCATGAACAGTGTTGGTCATTAGCCGTTCGGATCAGCATGAAATTGTAGTTCCCCTCCATTCCTGATAACATGCACACAGGAATGGTTGATGTACTACAAAGCAGTTCCTACGACAGAAAATTGGTGGCTATAAATCGGACATTAATAGTATAAGTTCCGCAAAGACAGCACTGGCGAGCTATTGTGCCCAAACCAATTATCAGCAGCCAGATTTTGATGAGGTAGAAATTCTCCAAACGCAGAGACATTTCGCCAAAAGTTACACCCTAGAAACTCTACATATGCTTAAATACGACAACGATATGAACAGAAAAAAGACAATTAAAACATCTCCAAAGTCTTCTGCTGCCTTGTAAATTTTAAAATTAATTTATTTATTGATTTAAAAAAAGTATTTTTTATTTAACTTTGTGTAATTTCTTAAAATTCAATCAATTTTTTTTTTAATTTGTTCAACTGTTATTTAATATTTCACAGAAACTCAGGTCCAAATGACGGGTAAGTAAATGAAATAACCTAGTTTCATTGCACATGAAGTGACTAAAATAGCCAAAGAGCAACCAAATTAATCATATTTCTAATAAAAAATTTAAATCGTATCATATTGTAATACATAATGTAATATAATTGTCGATTTTATCTAAACAAATCAAGGGGTTATCCAAAAAATCATAATTAAAGTATGTATAAGAAGTGAAACAAAAGACCTGATGTACGAACTTGAAATTAATATTTTATTTGGAAATACGACTTCAAAAGATGTGCAATTTTAAAGTTTTCAATAAAAATAATGATTTTGAAAGAAAGAAAAGTGTTTATAAATTGTATTTATCCTCTTAAAATTCTATTTTCCAAATCCTCTTAACGTCTTCTTTGAGCTAAAAATTAACAAAAGAATTAAGAAGAATATTATCCCATAATATACCCACATATGTAGGGTTCTATTCTAAATTACATACTTCATCGAGTTAGACAGCTCCCTGACTTAAAACTTACATTCATAAAATTGAAATTCCAGTGACAGTATTTAATGCTAATTTTATTTAAAATTTGAATAATAATTTGTTGTGTGCTTAAGAATCCAACGAGCTGATAAACACCTCAATCAATCAACGCCTAAATAGTTTCATAAGAACATCTCCATCCACAACAGACGATCTGTCTTCCAGTAAATGGATACAGAGTCTCCCTATGTCGACATGAATCCCTATTCTAAATCTTTATCGATTTATTTTGTCAATTCATACATTTTTAATGAATTATATTATAAATTAAAGCCTTCGAGATGGAGAGAGTCCCCGCTTACGATATAAATCATCAAACCCGAATCGGTTTGGAGATTCCGAGAATCCCAATCATCAGTTTAGCCTCATACAAACCCCATGATAATCATACTATGGCCATATAGAACGAGTCCTATAAACAAGCGATAGAGAATCAAAAGAAGGATCATCAAAAAGGAAAACAAGGTGCACGCAGAGGGAATTCCAAATTAATTAAGTTGTCGTTTTATGCTTTTATCCACTTTATAACTAATATGACACCGATTATACGAAATATGTTCACTAATTAACGAACAAACACCATTTCGTGGTAATCTCACCTCCTCTGGCCGCATGCCCCGTGTGCATAAATACCGGCTTTTTATAATACGCACAAGAGAAGTGATCACAGGAACACTTACAGCGGACATCATAGCATCAGGCATCGCGGGAAAAAGGTAACGAGATCTCGGCATCTCTTCGAGCTCGGCGAACAACGCTGACAGCGAGAATGCTCAATTTCGAATAAATCAGGAGGCGATAAATAAGGATTTTTGTCTCGTAATAACTCAGCGGGAACCATTTAACATGCAATCATATCGAATCGAGGAGTCAAGCTGCAACAGCAGGCTAGTGCAGCGAAAGTCTTTGGCTCAGCGGTATGGTTGCCAGGTGATCAGCATTGGTACGTTTTTGAATTTTGAAATAATGAGTAAAACTCACGAATATACGTAGTAAACAGTTTTTGTAAAAATGAAATAATCGTTAAAAATCAACTTTCCACAGCTACCATTTAAAAAAAACTGAATAGCAAAATCCATACTTTACAGCAACCAACAAATCCAACAGCATCAGGGACGTTCTGTCAGGTTTCAGCTTGTTTAAGTTGGAGAATTAATTTAAGCACTCCAAAGTTGCCACTTGCCATTCTAGCGACTTTCTCACTAGATATAGCGGGATTTTAACTCAGCGACAAAATATAATTTTGATGTCGCTTATTTATAGAAAGCGACTTTTTTATTGAGTTTTGGAGACAAGCATTTTTGAGGTATATAATTATTTTTAAGGTAATGTTACATCTTTGGAATTTTTATTATAATTTGATATTTTTTAATCTGAAATCCTCCACGTTAACACAGCCCAACCCATATGCGAGATTTGAATGCGATTGAGCGAAATAGTTTGATTTAAATTTGTTTGTGAATTTTTATTTTCGGTTAATTCAATTATAATTTGTCAAAGAGGCTGGAGTGCTATAATTATACCATATACATTATACCAAAGAAAAATGTTTTTAAAAATACTATCGAAGTTAATGAAACCAATGAAATTTTGTATTGTGATTCTGGCTTAAATGTTAATAATGAACTGAATTCGTTTTTGTTTTAAATTTACTATCTTGGTGAAATGAGTGATGTCATAAGTTCCTAAGTTTTTTGTAAATCTGAATTTAAACATTTACAGCCGTATCTATAAGATTTTCTTAAACTGCATCTTAGACGTTATTTAGTTAAGCATACTTAAATATTTAATTTGGCTTTAAATGACGAAACTTCAATTCGTATCTATAATCGATTTTTCATTGGTACTTAACTAAACAATGGTTGTGTCACGTAACGTAAAAGAATGTGAACATCTAGTACAGAAAAAAAACAAATGCTGCTTCATTTTATACAACACAGCTGTTTCGTGACACCTTCTTTCAGTAAATAATTGGAAGACAAATTTTTTTATTTGTGAAATCAAAAAAAAAAAAAATGGCTATCGAACACACACCCACACCCGCCGCCACAAATAAAAGAAAAAGATCTGAAAATTGGGATGCCTCCTACAAGGAAACTTTTTTATTTTAGAATTTGCAATAATACACTACAAAACAGAATTATTGTATGCACAGATTCTCTTCCAACAACGAGGAAGAAAGTGTCGATACAAACACTTCAAAGGCTAAGCAGGAAGCTTGGACGAAATTTCTTTGCGCGTACACATACTTAAATCAATACAAATTGTATGTTTCTTAAATCGTTGCACTTTATAATTCTAATATAATATCACAACAAAATATACCTACAAACTCACAATTTGAAACTTCAAAATTTCAAAGATGACAATCGATATGTCAAAATACATTTTAAAATGCCTTTAAGTGACACTTAAACGCGGTTTATGGCGTTTAAGTTAAGAGGCCTTTAAGTAACGTTACTTAAATGTGAAAATTGATTTCATACTTAAGTGCTGTTTAGAGGTATTTTAAAGTTAAGTAACCTTTAAGATTTGTTTATAGATTCGCCTGTTATTACCTATCTGTAAGATATTTTCTGGCGACTTCTAATGACTTTTTTTCTTCAAAATTATAGCGAATGTACCGAATTTGGAGGTTTATCAATCGACTTTTAATTTCAGCTTACGAGAACACTGAAGGTGAGTATATAAATATTGAAATTGGATATTTTAATTTTTACACAACAACAAATAATAGCTTGAAGTAAATAGGTGAGTTGTAAATGGAGTGAAACATATGCTAATATAGTCCATTTTTGCCGACTTATTTGTTGCAAAAAAAAATTAAAATGTTTTTAAAAAAAAATGCATGTCACCCTGGCATTTTACTGGTTTTTGATTTAATCCCTTTACTTTTTTTTTTTTGAAATTATTGCAGTTGATATTTCAAAAGTATTTGATGAGTTTGGCATCAAGTCACTTCTTCTTTGAATTACAAATTTCCCTTCGAACCACTCTGTACAAGTTGTATTAAATCGTTTCAACTCTGTTATTCATGAAATAAATACTGGTGTGCCTCAGGACTCCGTTTTGTCTCCGTCTCTATTTCTTATATTCTTCAATAATCTTTTTTCTGAAAGTTCTAATACATTTAATTTGTTTGCTAACAAAAGTACCCTCAGCTTATCATAATCGTTCATCGATTGAGGATCCAAAATTTCAGCATATGATAAGTTAATTAAATTCTGATCTCGTTAGCATTGTCAATTAGGAAGCCCTAAACCACATAGAATTTAATGCTTCAAGAACTCAATGCTGTCTTCTGTTGTTAAAGTGGAACTCATCCTCCATGCTGCTTTCCATGAGCGGAACTTGCATCAAAGAAACCGAACAGCTTTCAGTTCTTGATATATGCATAGACAACATAGTTGGAAATGAACAAATATTTGACGCCCGCCAAAAACGTTGCTAAGTGTTTAGGTTTCCTTCGACATTGCAATACATTTTTTACACCTTCTAATCTGTCTGTAATTTAAAAGGTTTATATTTATCGAAACCTGGAGTACAATTCCCATATTTGGGCATATACTCCAAAAACCCATTTCAGTCACTTGGATAGAAGCCAAAAAAGAGCCGCAATGTTTTATACATATTTTCATTATTTTACCATTATTTTTATAAACAGTATATCCAGGTGCATTTCTCCCTTAAACAATACAACAGTAATATTCGCGCTTCGGGGAATGCTCATCAGTATGCCATTAAGCCCAACTTCTGACGTGCTGTTAAATTCAGAGATTCTTTCGTTAGCCGCACTGCACGAATGTGGAATACTCTTCTGGACTAAATATCTTCACCCATTATTATTTTCAGACATTCAAAACCAATGCTCACCTTTATACCCTTCAACTTTCCTAAGCGCTCGTACTGTGGTCAAACATTTTAAGGGTAGTCATACCTTTATATATAAAACTTATAGTACTATCAAGAAGACGAAAGATTATGGCGACATTTTAAGGCTAGGGACTGCAATTGCTAGATTTGTCTTTGCTAAATTCAATAATAAAATATTCTCTTTTTTACTACTTGTTTTGTATGTCATCCTACTCTCCACTGTAAAAGCGTTAGCTAATTTCTGCGCCACCACCAGGCTAGCGTTCCCAATACAAAATCACGCTTCATGATAATACTATTGGTTATAATATACAAAGGTCATACTGCCTTTAGTGTGCGCAAAATTATACAAAAAAATTCAACTATCTCAATTAAACAGCGTCTGTAAATAAATTGTAGTGCTCACTACTTTCCCCTTCGACAGTATCCCAGGAATACTGCCTCTTATGAGGAAGTGTCATGGAAAGTGATTCGAATCTTAACCGTTAGGATTTGGTATAAAATTATAGGTTTCTGCTACGAGTATTTTGTCGGCAGGAATAGTTAAGAATTGTTGGTCCCTATGTCTTGGTTCTCTAAGAACCTTTGGGCCCTGAATTTATTTATTTTTTACATTTCAGTGAACTATTTTTCGCTTAGAGTTTTTATCAGGATTTATGATGAAATTCCATTCGAGTTTTCATTTCACTTTAATATGTTTGAAGTCAATTCATCTTCATCTACGCAACTCAAGTTCACTATTTTAGTGAGAATTATATTTCAATAAGGAGTTATGGCCTTTATGCTGACAACAGTCATAGTTTTTTGTTTTAAATAGAGAAATTTGACGTTAAAATTTGAAAATGAAACTTGATCAATTTTAGAATATGAATACAATTTTAAAATCGTGCGTGTAAATTTATAGAACAAAATATGTTTGCATCAAAAGTGAAACTCTATCAAAAACTAACAAACCTGGCAATATTGACTTTTTTGTGATGACCATACACCAGAGCGTTTGGATGAGAGTTGTCTGAGATTTTTTACAAAAAATGTTCTGAACATGAAATTTTCGCGCATTACGTTTAAAGCCAACAATTTTTTTTTTTACTTTCTGAATTTGTTGCCAAATGATGTTCGCAGGAGCAATACGTTATGGCAAAATACATACATTGAACAAACAACAGACACGCAGCGAGGAGTTAAAGCAGACAGTTTGAGCAGCGCGATACTGGTCTTGTTAGGATCGCACTTACTTATCATCTTCGGGATTGTAGATTCACTTCATCCGTTCTGACAGTAAATCGGACGAGACGACTTGTAATCTTGTGTCTTATTTAACACTTGAATGCGATCGCTGTCAGAAGAATTGTAGGAATTATATACAGAAATGAGGGTTATAATATGGGTTAGATTTTTTATAAACATATAAGATAGTGTTTTTTTTTTTAATTTGGGTAAATTCAAATTTGAACTCCATAGGAGATGGCATTGCAAGGCAAAGGAGGTTCTTGTGCTAAATTGCATGTTTAACTATACGAAGGTTTGATAAAAGTAGACATGAGGAGAAGATTTAATGTGATGACTGATCTGACGAGTTGCTCATACAAGAACAGCTTTTTATTCTGGCTAAGTTCGTTCCTTTCCACAAAAGTTTACCCTTTGTTTGTAACAGTGTGATAACTATACTATACTTGCTCGCTTGTTTTGAGTTTTAGAATGGTGGATACAAAAAGAATCGATTACGCGAACATTTGTGGTTTTTGAAATATTAATTAGCTCTTAGATTTAAACTGAGATTCTAAACTATATTACTCCTTCTTCAGCATGGTCCTGTATAAGAGATTTTGAATACCTGTCAAGTTGAAATTTAAAATTCAGTTTCATGGCACACAAAGCACATTGTATATGCATATATGTACATATGTACATATTTTATTTATGAAGCCCTAAGCTGGATATAGACATTCAATTTCTACTCTGTCAGACTCCTATTCAAGGTTAAAAGTAAGTTTCCAAAGTGACAAATGCAATCCTAATGGGAAAAACCAGAATAACTTCAAGGAACCTATAAATATCTTTATCGTTCGCCAAATTTTTGCAAGATCATAAATTAAAGCGTCATAAATGTTCAGTCATTTAAAAAAAAACGGAAAACTACATTGCCTTCGGATTGAACGCTAGCTTATAAAAGTTTTCCACCACATACATAGACCTCATATACGAGTATCGTTAAATAAAAGCAAAACAGACTAAACATAACAGCACTGCAAATTCTAACTTTTTATTTGTTGAATACAAATACATTTCGGAAGCATCATCAGCGGTGACAATTAAACAAAAGTATAAAGAGATTAGAATCAAACTACAAAGTTTGTCTTCAATGGCACTCCTGCCAGAATGTATAATTACAGTACTTGATGGGGTGGAATCGACCTCATGGCACTAATTCTCTGTAGCACTCTTGATGTTGTAAAGAGTTCTAAAAGATCTCGACACTATCAAATACGCTAACTTGGATATTATCAATGCTCTTTCTTTCTCTTTCCGAGTTGATGAAAAACAGCATTTGTAAACATTCTTAGACTTGAAGCAGTCGTCCACTTGAATTTACGTCCTTTTTATTATTTATTTATTTATTTATATTTATATTTTATTTTCAGCGTTTCAGAAATAACTCAAGAAATGAGCTTGGTATTTCAAAAATACGTGCATTTGGTATCGATGAACATTGCCTCCGTTCGATTTGAAATTAACTTTCAGGCAGCCCCTAATAAGTCATACTGGATGGTTTTAAGTCTGAAATGCACAAAATAGACGATGGTTTGTCTTGAAGTCGGGTTTGTGTCTACTTCTCTTTCTTGTTTTTGGCAACGACCTCTTTTGTGATACCTCAAACACGTCAACTTATTTTGCTGAGGTTGTATCCCCAGATTTTCATATTAATTTATAGTTTTATAACCCTGTTCTTCATTATTATATCATTGCCACCAGTGAGGACGAAAAATCACTTATAATCAAATTCTTCTAAAACTAAATACTATCCTCTGTCGTTAAAGCAGAAATTTCGATTTATATTGCGAAGAGATTATGTTTTTTTCGACGATGCAAGAAATTCATTTCCCGTTATACTCCCAAAATTATCACACAAATAGCCCATCATGTTCCACAGCCACAGCTGACATACTCCGTTTCCTTGATCCAATTCTCTCTTTAATTTAAATTAACTATGAGGGCTTCGGATTCACCTGAAGCTGAAGCCCGATACACTATGTCTATACTTAGAGATTATCACATATACGATGGCAGTAGACTGATTTTGAATTCATTTTAGTGCAAGTCAAATTATCGTCTTAGAATGTAATGTCTTATAAGTTCGTATTAGCTCGTAGTAGACTCGATTGATTTTCTTTTTTATACATCTGTATGGGAAATTTTAATTTGCAACACATCGAATGGTCTCCTATTGATGAGAGTACCTGCTACTGCGTCAAGAACAATCTCGATAGACATCTTGACTTCATCTTTACATCCGACCCTGAAAACACTATTCTAATAGAAAGTGATAAGATTCTTTCTACTTTTGATCGTTTTCACCCTCCTTTGCATTTTTTGTTTCTTTTTAAAAATGGTACACCGGCAATGTTCACGGTTATTATTTCAACTTTCGTAAGACCAACTTTCAAAAATTAAACATGCTTCTCCGCTAAATTGAATTTAACATTGCTAATGATTCAATTGATGACACAGTAACGACTTTCATTTGTGCCACATAAAATTGTTCTACTTTCGAATAACAAGCAAATTAGATCTTATCGTGACCTGAGAAATAAATTGTGACAGAAATACTTGAAATCCGAATCTCATTACGACTCACAAGCTTTCTCAAAACAATTCCTCGAAATAACCAATTTCGTTTACTAACTCTGACATTGAAAAAATGCCCAATAATTCCACTATTTAAAGAAATCTTACCAAACTACATTACAAATCCGAATATTCTATCAGCTATAAAGGACAAAATAGAAAATCCTTAAGATGACTTCTCAGCAGGTACAGATAGAATATCGGCTATGGTCCTAAAAAGTGTAAAAATTAATTTATCCAACCGCTGCTTTGTATATAATTCCTATTCAGAAAAAAGGACATTTGTTGGTCCTTGGTGTCAAATAATCGTCCAATAGCTAAACTTTCATGCATTCCAAAAACGTTTGAAAGCATTAAACATACATGAAACCCTTTCTTTCCACTGCATACCAATCCTCTCTCCTTTACAACTTGTCACAGAAAATCATTAACTTTACATTAAATTCCATGGGTTTCCCTACACTCTTCATCTCATGGTTGAATTTATATTTGAATAATAGAAAATTAGTTGTGCATTTTCGATCATCTCTTTGCCGAGCTTTTAATGCACCTTCAAGTGTACCACAAAACAGCCATCTTGGCCCAATGCGGATGCTTTCAAGCAACATTTCTAGCAGCTATTAATGGGCATCATGTAGAGCGTTTAATAGGGCAAGAACACAACTCGCATCCAATCAACGAAGAACTAGTTCCACCACCCCGTATAGAACAGGTGGCTTAGCTATAAATAAGCTAAAGAACAACAAGGCAGTAGGATCTGGTGAAACTCTTCAAATGCAGAGGTGACGTTTTGGTAGGGAGCATGCATCAAACCATCGACCAAATTTGGTTGGAAGGGAGTATACTCGATGACTCGACCATTAGCTCCATACACCGCATCTACAAAAAAGGTGATCCTATGTCTTGCAAGAACTATCGAGGCATATCCCTACAAAATATCGTATATACATAAGACACAACGTGTTTTGTGAACGTCTTAAACCGTTCTGTAATAATTTAGTCAGTAAATACCAGTGGGTCTTCGGGCTCGGTATATCGACCATACAACAATTATTCACACTGAGGCAAATTCTAGAAAAGATTAACGAACTTCAAGTCGAGACACACCATCTACATATTTATCAACTTCAAAGCCGCATTATGATAGCATTCATTGTCAAAAGCTCCATATAGCGAGGGCCGACCTCAGGATCCAAGGAAAACTGATACAACTGTGTCGCGTGACATTGGAAAATAGGCAGAGCAACTGGGGAGCAATTATTCTTAACTATTCTAAACATTTACAGGGTTTCGACAAGGAGAAGCGCTATCATTTGATTTCTTCAATATGGTTCTATATAGAGCAGATGGTGCGCAAGGCAGGCGTTAACACGAATGATTGATTCAAAATAGTTTTTTTGTCCTTTAGTTCACGAAATTGGCGTTTCGTCCCGGCGATCTCGAATGGACTCATCAGTTGACTGTGACGACCTTGTCAATACGCAATTTTTGTTAAATTCAGTTCATCTTATATCGTTTTTTGACAAAAGTCCAATGTGAACTATACCCAACCAAGATTAAAATTGTAATCATTAACGTTGGAAGATTTTGCCATGAATGTTAACACAAATGGCACTATATTCAACAAACCTGTCCAACTGTTGGGGTATAGGTGAGGTTAGGTTAATGGGCTGACAGTTAATCTTGTTACTTACACACTTAGATCAATGTAGATCCGTTGAGATACCCTAGGGATTGTGACTCTCATGTATTGAAACCTATGATAATCCTATGTCAATCAAGCCCGTTAAGGGTGTTGATGTATTTCAGCAAGCTATAGCCTGAAATGTCGAAAGGTACTTCTTTAAGACATTAAAGAAATGTCTGTCGTCACATAGTCACCACTACTTGAGAAATCATCCCTCCTTGCAATGTCTGGTACATGCTGTTTGATAAATCAGTGTTAGGTTTATATGTCCGTTTGTTTGGTCAGTATTGCTAATTAAGTCGAACGGGCTTTTCCTTTCCTCAAGAAGATTTTACTATTCTTAGGGATGGGTGACCCCATCAACTCACTATCGCTCGTGTTCACCGGAGGAGTGCCAAATCTCCGTTTGTTGCCACTCCTGCAAGAAACACGTGCATCGTTCAGTCGTTTTCGTTCGTACTATCATTGTCGTCTGTCTGTGACTCTGTTGGGGTATGCGGACAATATCAACATCATCACTCATCAGCCGTTCCCAACGTTTTGTAATAGAGTCATTAAAGAGTGTTGAAGATCAGGCGGGACTTGCTGGTCTTGAAGTAAATGAGGGCAGCACCAAGTATATTTTATTAACAAACTATCAGACATCTACGAGTATCAGATATGTATCTGTCCAAAACTTCACTTTTGAAAGGAAAAACTTCGAGGTTATTAGGGAGTTCATCTACCTCCTAGTTAATATTAACTCCACAAACGACAACTTACTGGGGACCCGACGACGAAGAAAAAACCACTGCCACTTCGGTTTAGCAAAACTCCGAACGGGTTCAAAACTCCTCACTCTTAAGACGAAGTGCACGCTCTTATACTACTGGTCCTGCCTTACGGCACCGAATTTTCGACTATAAGCAGAAATGGAGGGATGGGTCTATCGAAAGAAAAATTCTTCGACGGATATTTGGTCTTGTGTGCGAGGTGTGAAAATGGAGGAGAAGATATAACCGCGAAGTCTGAAAATGTGGATGTACTCGTATTACAGAAAGCCGGAACACGTCGAATACATTGGCTGGACCACAATGAGCAAATGGACAATAATGCTTCCAGTCTTCGAATCCCAGCCACATGTTCGCGGAGACAATGAAGACGCAACTTCCGGTTTAAAGACCAAGCCATTGCGGGTACCAGGATGTTTGGCCTTGATGACTGGAAGCTGCGTGCTAGGGATCGCAGAGGATGGAAAGCTGGCGTGTTTCAGGCAGAGAAGCCGGTTAAGTAATGCTACTAACTCCTCAATTTGTTTGGATTTTAATATATCTAAATTAGTCCTCCGAATTTCTCCGTCCCAATAACATTCTCACATGTCCGCTACCTTTTATTACTTACTTACTTAGGTCCTCAGACCTTTTATGTCCGTGGGGGATCCCTAGTGGGGCATAGGGCGTCCACAACGCCAGCTTGCCATCGTGTTCGGTTACTAGATATGAGTCGCAACTCCCTCCAACTCTTGCCTGGTTGGGCTGACTCCTCCTCGACTGTCCTTCTCCATGAGCTTCTCGGTCGTCCAGCTCTTCTTCCTTCTTGAGTGAGCGGATTCCACTGCATTGCATGAGCCGCAATACAATTGTCGCCTTTTCGAAGCGTGTGTCCGATCCACTGCCACTTTCGACGTCGTCGTATAATAGAGTCAATAGGTTCCTGATCCGTTTTCCTAAGGAGCTCTTCGTTTGATATACGATTGGGCCAGAAAATCCTAAGGAATTTTCGTAGACATCTATTAATGAACGTTTGCAGCTTCTTAGTGACACTTACTGTTACTTTCCAAGTGCTGCAACCGTAAAGTAACACGGATTCGACGTTGGATCGAAACAGCCGTAGCTTGGTTCTTAAGCTAAGAGAGTTATTCCTCCATATATTTCGAAGCATACCGAAAGCAGCCTTTGCCTTCCCGATTCGACTGCTGATGTCCTGTTCGGTACCACCCTCGGTAGAGATGATACTTCCAAGGTATTGGAAGCTCTGTACTTTCTCTACCGGTTGTTGAGAAATATTTATGAGAGAAGATGACGTGATTCCTAGGCTGATCATCTTTGTTTTGCCGGAGTTGATTTTCAGCCCTACGATTTCTGCTTCTCTCTCCACCCCTGTTGTCATTTGGTGGAGATCCATGATCCTATGAGAGAGCAAGCATACGTCGTCCGCATAGTCAAGATGTTTCAGGTGAAACGTCAGAGTCCATCGAATTCCTCCGTTTCCCGTCAAGGCCGCTCGCAGGACATCGCTTATCACCAACAGAAACAATATTGGTGACAGAATGCAGCCCTGTCTGACTCCACTTTGGACTTCAAACTCTTCTGACAGCTTCCCTTCGTGCAAAACGTGACATTTGGATCCATCATAAGTTGCCTTAATAATAGCTATTAATTTATCCGGGATACCCCTCCTGCGTAAAGCATGCCAAATAAATTCTCTATTTACGCTATCGAAAGCCTTCTCAAAGTCGATGAATAGCAGGTGGAGTGGTGATCGATATTCGACGCACTGCTCAATTATGATCCTTAAAGTATTGATATGATCAATGCATGAGGATCCAGTGCGGAAACTTGCTTGTTCGGCATCGAGTGTGGCTTCTAGATGTTCCCTGATGCGTTCCAGTACTACGAGTATTTTCGCTAATATTTTTGCAACGGCAGGCAGGACGCAAATCCCCCTCCAGTTTTCGCACTGTGTTAAGTCTCCTTTTTTAGGGAGCTTGACTATCATTCCCTTTTTCCACTCATTTGGAAATCCTTCGGAGACCCAAGCTTTCTTTATGAGTGGATGCAGGAGTTCGCTCGATGTCGTTGGCGCCGCTTGTAGAAGCTCTGCAGGAATGCCATCAAGTCCTACCGCTTTGTTGGTCTTCAGTGCTTTGATTGCGTTGCGGATCTCATCTCTACTGGGGGGTGCAGTGTGGATTCGGGAATTTGTTGTTCCTGTCGGCTCAGCAGGTATCAGTTGCGCATTGCTGTCGGTAACTCGGTTTAATACCGACGCAAAATGGTCCTTCCACCTTCTCAGCTGATCCTCATCCGAACTAAGTAGCGAGCCGTCTAAGTCTTTTACGAGGTATTGTTTGGAACTGCGAGCTCCAACCAGTTCCTTTGTAATGCTGTAGACGGTTCTACTGTCGCATCTGTTAGCAGCATCTTCTGCTTGCTGGGCCAAAGCGTTGATGTGATTACGCTTATCACGCCTTACACTGCGGTGAACCTCTCTCTTTCTCATGCGGTACAGGGATTCCAGCTCTCTTTTTTCTAGTTCAGTTGCAGCTGCAATACGGGCTTTAAGATTTTGCCGTTCGCCAATCCGTATCCAGGTTTCTTCAGAAAGCCAAGCGTTATTGTTTCCCCTCGCTCGTCCGACTATTCTTTCAGCACCTGATATAAGAACATTTTTCACAGCATTCCAGTGGTTTTCAATGGATTCAGGTTCCGTGCTGCTGATTGTCATCATTCCGTGTGAAAGGTGGTCTCTCAATTGTTGGCGTGTTGTGAAATCCTTTAGTCTGTCGACGTTGAACCTGGGTAAGCGGGTTATGCCGTTGGATCTCCGAGTTGCAGCTGTACGAAATCTTACAGTAGCTACCAAAAGTGGTGGTCTCGAGCAAGTCCCATATCGGCCCCTTTTTTATTTCGAACATCCAGGAGACTGCTTCTAAAGCGCCGGCTAATCGCAAAGTGATCAATTTGATTCGAAGAAGCTTGCCTGTCCGTCGACACCCAACTTATTTTGTGGCACGTCTTGTGCTCAAACATTGTGCCGCCAATGACGAGTCCGTTAGTATTGCAGAAGTCAATGAACCGCTCACCGTTATCATTGCAATTCCCAACTCCATGGTTTCCCATCACATGTTTGAGTCCATCGTTGTTGCTGCCAACTTTAGCATTCAAATCTCCTATAACCATTTTAATATCTCCGCGCGGTGTGTTGTTGTAAGCGGCTCCTAGCCGACTGTAGAAGCATTCTTTCTCCTCATCCGATGTGAGCTCCGTTGGGGCGTAACATTGTATAATGGTGACGGGACGTACTCTTGTCCGGAATCGTGCCTTTACTATTCTTTCTCCAAGAGGCTCCCATGAAATCAGACTACTGAGAGCTGTTTTTGTTAGCAGCAGTCCAACCCCAGCTTCACGTGTGCTTCCTGGAGCTTTTCCGGAGTAGAGCAGTACAGTGTTACGCGATGGTGACTTGAACTTGCCCGAGCCCATCCAACGTATTTCGCTAAGGCCTAAGATGTCCAGCCTGTACCGCATGAATTCCTTCTCTAGTTGGAGGAATCTGGCGTTGTGGGGACCTTCACTGCCATCATCGAGGAGTGTCCTCACATTCCAGAAACCAATCGTTGTCCTAATTCGATAGCCAAAAGTCGTCTACATATTATCATTAGTTATCCGAGACGTTGGTTGTTTCCGTTTCGGTAGCAAGATGGTTTTCAGCTACGGAGAGTGCTAGCCTCCGTAACCTATCCTAACGAGTTAGGAGAGATTTTCGCGCTTTCCAATTTTAGCTAATTCGTGTGGATACACAAATCATTGCCGGGGACCACCACGAGGAGGTAAAGGAAGCAATTCGACGTGACTAAAAGTTGCGCTGCTGGACTTTGCCAGGTTAAAGACACTCAACAGTTTCCCGATTAGGCACGCCGCAGGTACCTTTTATTAGTTTGTATTTATTTCTGTAGGCATGTGTACTATAACTGTATTATTATATTCCTTAATTGTATTATTATAATCTATTAGTTCTTAAGTACAATTAAGAAATAAGGCTTTTTTTCGTCCAAACCTTAAGTTCAATGCCCATAATTTAACAGGTGCTTATATTCATATAAATTAATTTTAAAGATCAGGGCACCTTTTTTGCGTAAGAGAAATATTTTTCCGAAGGTTTTTCGTGTCCTTAATTCAAATATTCAGAATTGCTCAAATAGATTAAACTAATGGCAACAAATTAATTTGTTGAATGGCTGTTTGCGCAAAATAAAATTTCGTCTTGCTATTATTTCGCTGATTGATCGCACCGCCATTTAATAATAACGAGTCCAACCAATTTAATAAAAACAGATGTTTATTAAAATTTGCCTTTTAATGTCAGGGTGCATCTTGAAGTTAAGGTTTTTGATTTTCAACCATTATAGTTTTACACCTGCCCAAAGTAACAAAACTGACAGCAGAAAAAATATATAAATTTGGTGACTTGACAGCTCTTGGAGTTTTAAGTTACTCCTGGTACTCCAAGAGCTGTCTGTCAATAATTTCTGTGTGCGTAGCTTTACTTTTAAAGGAAGTGGCTTCAGTTATTTCAAATCTTAACAGCACACTTCCACCGCAACTTGAATACATCCATATATCACAGGAATCATCAAAATTTCTATGTTTAACCTCAAAATACTTAAGAGAATTATCAAGATGGTTCTTGAACCTCATTGACTAAAACCCAGGCAAAAGGCGTCCTGTTCTGCACAATCGTCGTACTGTGCGTGTTCAGTCATAGCATTTCACGGGTACGTAATTTCTCTCCAACACCAAACAGGCGACGACGACGATGACGACGCGACGCACGAGACGTTTTGGCCTCGCAGTGTTCCCGACCAGACAGGGTATATGCGCTGGTGTAAGCCCCCCATCGAGCCCCAAACACTTTAATGCAAAATGTTTTATTTATTAGCATTGTTAGGCGCTTTTATAAATGTAAGAAAATTATTTGCTCGATGTGTACATCAATAATGCATCCCTCCGGCGCGGCGGCGGCCAACAGCGGCCGCGGCTTGGTTTCGTCCTTTTTCTTGTCCAGCAGAATCCAAGTGCGAGTTTTCTGTTGCTGCTGTTGTGTAAGGTTTTTTTTTTGCTTACTCCGGTCGACATTCGAATCTTTCCCTGTTGCATCGTTATATTGGGTTTATGATTTGCGAAATGGACAGAATCCAACACCAACCATCCAGTTCCATTGTGGAGTTCATAATTTATTTGGAGTGAACGCATAAAACGGACGGACTGGCATGGTAAAAGTACCAAACTTCACAAGTTCACAGGTGGGGTTATGACGCGTTCCATGGACACATCAGATCTTAAGTAATTGGGAGTGGAATTTATTTCCGGGTATCAGATTTTGGGGGAATTTATGCGACAGCTATTGGTGGAGGCTATTGTTGGTGCGACTTCAGTCGCAAAGGTGTGATCGTAAATTTGGCTTATTTGCGCGAATGAATAATCCCCAAAGTTATGGCGCTCGATTTATGAGCCAATTTGTTATATTATTTTTTCGCAAATAATTCTCGCAAGGAGCGTTTCTCATTTTAATGTCGCATGAGTCAAAGCGGGCTACCTGAGGCATTTCGCCAGAATGAAAACAACACATTTGTTACCTTAATACATTGGCAGTGTCCGCCGTTGCCGCCGCTGCCGCCATCGAAAATGTCCTTTGGCCCAAAGCCAATCGAAATTTTCAAATTTTGCAAAAAAATATTAACGACGGCTCTTTACTCAAATAAATAGTTAAACTGTCAGCCTGGGGCATAATTTCATTTCAAGGAATAATGTGAATTCCTGTGTCGTCATGGCGAACGACACGACAAACGCTTCTGGTAATCAGAAACATTTGTGCCAAATAATGTGGCTGCAATCTGTTGTTGGAAGTTGGCCAGAAATTTTCCTGGCGACGACTTAAACAGGAAGCTGTCTGCATTGCTAGTAACGTCTTTAGGATTTGTTCGAGCGTTAATTGAATCAGTTTTATTATTTTTCTTTGGAAGGCAGTGATGAATAGAAAAATATTTTGCAATCACCTTGACATCATCACGAACTCGTAAATCATCCGCATCCTTCTGGAATATGTCAGGAGATTAATATATAATTAATCAAGTGTTGCGGTCCGAGGTAAACGCAAAACTCTTGTGCTCTAATTACACTCATGAGTCATGACTGGGTATTTTAATTTACCCTTGATGATATCCTTATGTGGTCTTGTGTGGATGTTGCGTGCATTGTTATTGTTGTGAGCCTTTCAGCTAGGAATCGGACCGTGGCTTAATGATAGGCCCATGATTATTATTTAAAGTTAAATTAGTAGATGTTCCTGCACCTATGAATATAAATATCTGATTGGGGCGCTATAGCGAAGAAGTTCAGGATGAACATGGATCATTAAAAAGCCATTAATTTTCATAGCCTAGAGACACAACATGCTGTGGTAGGATAAAGTTAAATGGTGTTTTTTTTAAATGGAAGACAATAACAAGACCAACCGCTAAATACCTTTAATATTAAAATAATAATTTTATTACACGGAGAAGCAGTTATTTTAATTAAATTAAAACCACCGCACATTTTGAAATTTGTATAGAGTTCATATAAAAACTTTAGCAATTAGACACACTTCGTTGTCGGTAACTTTTCTTCAGTTATAATCTAACAATAAATTAAAATAATGACTCCTTTTGATTTCAAAACTGAAATTGAAGTCAAACAAGGTTGTCTACTAAGGCCACTTCTGTTCTATTTTCGGAGAAAATATTCTGATGTTCAACAGCGAGTTGCGACAGCACCCAACGCAAATTTAGTAGAGTAGTGTTAGAAGAAATGAAGGGAACCTGTAATTGTCTGCCGCTTCCAAACATTTTAATGAGCGAGCAGCACTTAACATGACAAGAGATACTCTTGGAGGGTTTTTCACTTTTTCGCAAGAGGCAATACGTACACGTACACCCCTGAATTGTTTGCAGTCCAAGGCACTAGCCAGTATGCCAAATTCGTATGCCTCTTTTTACTTTTTTCATATTTATGTATATCTAGGTACCTTTTTTTTGTACTGAATACATTTCTCAATTACAAAATTTTAAAGAACTGAACGCATTCATTTTTTTCCTAGCACTTTTATGGTGGAAAAGTAAGAACATCGTAAACAGTGCTACAATTAGAAGCTGGAGGCTTTAGCAAAAAAAAAAAATAGATATAGCAACAGTTGAGTCAACTTTAATTTTTTGCGGCACTCTTGCTGCATTTGTGATGACATACAAATAGGATCGTTCAACAATTTCCCCATTTTCATGGAATTCAGAATATACTACCAAACGAAAAAAACTATCAAAACCCTAACCCCACACGCAACGTACATGGACGTACAACGTACATTGCTATAAAAGTGACAGCTTGTGTTCCAGAGATTCTTTTAGCATAACAGTTACACCTAATTAAGTACATAGTACATTTTTTTTCCGGCTAAAGCTTTGATCTGAAAAAAAAAAAAACTGAATGGAATTCTGGCTTTTAAAAAACTTTTGTCGTTACCTCTGAACTTTTTTTTTAATCGTAACTCAGTTTAAGAATATTGCCAAAGTTTAAAACATAGACCCGTACCAAAACTATACGCTCTGGCTTTTGTCGTACGAGTATCTTATGCAAATCAACTTTATCAATGGTTCAAAATTTTCAATTTTGCTTGTTTTATGAACAAATAATTTTTTGTTCATTTTGGGGAAATTTTCAGTGGTGGGTGTTTTTTTCTTGAAATCCTCTATTTTTCATATTTTTCCAAAAAGGTAGCTCTGTCAAAGACTACTACAACCTCAAATTTTATATCAAAGGTATCAACGTAACTACTATCAACCAGTGTAATCCAAAGCTATCGCTATATAATGGGTGATTTTGTTTGCTATTTTCTTTTTGTCAAAACTGGTTTTGACAGCTCACAAACGTTTCGTGTTTTGTGTCACTGTCAAACATATTCAGTTTGGTCTATAATTTAACCATGAATCGTCTTACAAACGAACAACGCTTGCAAATTATTGAATTTTATTATCAAAATGCGTGCTCTGTTAAGAAAGTTCATCGCGCGCTTCTTCCATTTTATGGTCAGTTTAATCGACCTACTGGAGATGCTATTCGGGCTATTGTAACTAAATTTCGCACGAAATTTACATTATTGGATATTAAACTACCAACACGCTTACGTAGAGTGCAAACTGAGGAAAATATCGCAGCTGTATCGGCCAGTGTTAGTGATGACCATGAATTATCGATTCGGTGCCGTTCGCAGTAATTGGGCCTCTGTTTTCTACAATAATCAATGAATGTTAGGAAAAATAGGTTTACATATTGATTCAAAAAGTACAAAAACAATACTGAAAAAGAAATAATAATAAATAGATACATTAATAAAACTGCAATAAAGAGGTTCTCTGTTCTGAATCACGTTTTCTGTAAATAATAGAAAAGCATCTATAAACAATCAGAAAAACATTTTTTTGAGAATTGTAATATACAATTTTTAAAATAGTTGTTCTTAAAAGTTTCGGCATAAACAAAATTATTTTGACGTGTTGTAAGGTAATGAATAATTACCAATAATTGTAGTAATTGAGACAGTTTTCCAGTTATTTAATCTTACACAAAATTAAAATTAAAAACAACTTAATTTACAATATGTAAACCAAACAATATTAAAGAGCAGATATTTTATACTTACCTCGAAATTTGATACTTTTACTGTTTTTATTTTCAGAGCTTCACAATTTTTTCACATACACATACGATTTTATTTTAAAACGCGCACTCTATCACCTTGTGACTGTTACTGCGAGACTGATTTTGATCTGTACATTTTTCTACGTTCTTACATTTTCTATTCTGTTTTCTCACGATAACGAGATTATCAAAATTTAAAATTTATAGTCAACAAAAAATGTTGAATTTGAAAAAAACGATATCCCTAACCACGCTGAGGAAAACTTTGTTTGTTGAAATTGTGTCTCTCCTTCACCTTTTCTAGCTCTTAATTGACTATTCAACAAATGCATACAAGATTTTCAACAGGAATATTTTATTTTCATCAAAAACTGTTCAATCAAAGAAGAAAATGATATCCCGCAAAAAAAATTGTGTTGAAAATTCATCTCCGTTTTAATTTTCAAGAAACCTATTAAATATCAAACAAACGGATATGAGTTTTCAACATCTATGCGTTATTTTCTTCAAAAAGTGTTTAATTATGTTGAGGATTCAACATTATCTATGTGTAATTTTCAACAAGAAAAACTGTTGACTTTGAAGCAAATGTTTATTTTTACTACACTTCCATTTCGTTACTACAATAATTGTAGTAAAATTAAATCGGTGTTGAAATAAGTTAAACAATACTGTGATAATTTTTCGAATATTTCTTAGAGTGTAGAAATTTCTCCTGGTATTTCATTGTTTTATAGCATTTTCTATCAACAATGTTCAGCGGAAATAGCCAGTTGTATTACTTCCCTCGAACAATTTCACATGGGAATGCTCATCAGTTTACCCTTGAACCTAATTGTGGACGTACTGCAAAATATAGAGGTTCTTGTGACTCTCGATGTTTGCCCCTCATTGCTCTGTACAGGCAGACCAATGTGCATCGACATATCGTATTAAATCCTGTCCACTTTACCTTAAAGCTTATTATTAAAAAAAATGTATACCAATGATGTACGTTCGTTTGACAAACATACGAAAACTATACATACGAATATGTACAGTTGAACCACTAATACTGTTTCACTTGTAGGAAGGAGGTCTTTCAATTCTCATGACCTCATTATTAAAGAATTATGAAACAATATCTAATTAAACACAAACGTATACACGTATAGGTATACTCCAATTATAATCATCAAAAACATTACCGACTGGGCCACTTCTCAGATGCAATTAATTTCTTACTGCCACAACTTTCTCGAAATTCATTTTCCCAGGCCATTTAACGATCTTCCATTCAATCGATTTTTTTAAAACATTTTCCTTGTAATTGAGTTGTGAGCTCCTCTTGCTTCCCCGCCTCTATCTTCGAAAAAACAGCTAATCATCTATTTTTTTCTCGTTGATTGCTATATTAGCAATCATTTTATGTTTTGTTTTGTATTCCCCATCAAAACACCAATACACACGTAGTGTTGAAGAGATATCCACCCATGTACTGACTTTTTGATTTATCTATCACGAAGGTAATTTTTCATTTGATATATCTCAATTAAAGGTCGATGCTATGTCAAAATAAATCAGAGTTCATGCGATACTTGCTGGTTGCTTAGGTTGTTTATGGATGGCTATATGTGGCGGAGGCGCGGTGTTTCAATAACCCTTCTCTGTTCGATGGACATTGACTTATTGACGGAATGATTGGCCTGGTCTGGAACCAATTGTGTTTGCTTTCAACAACTCTTGATGGTTTACTGTGAGCTAAATATTGCCAAATCGCTAAAGTCCAATGAAGCATATTATGTTATTGTAAGATCTAAATCATGTCATATGTGTCGTGATAAAGTCGAATATTTCTCAGATATGCAGTTTGCAAAACTTAATTTAATAGTGAATTTTAATAAAGTCGAGTTAGTACCTAATAATAATTGAATGACATATTGACATGCAACCATAATCATCTAGTTTTCAGAAATACTTTGTTTAGGAAAAATCAAGTACTTTTGGGAAGGTAGTATAGTTTTCTTTTATTTGGATGAGCTTTTTAATTTTAAAATTAATCACAATTTGGATTAATTCATTTGACATAACGGTAGAAAAAAGAGAGAAAACTACAATTAACAAAATATAATTTAAACCAATATAATTATCACGAAAGCGATTTTTTCACTTAACTGAACTGAAGATATACGTGCGTCAAAAATTCCATCTGTAACGTAAGAATGTCGTTACCAGGACAAGGTAGTCTTCGTTTTGAAGAGAATTCTCAAAAACTGCTCTTACTTGTTCGAAATCTTTGTGTTCCCAAATTTGAGCTGTGTGGCATATGATCGCTTTAGCTATAGTTTTGTATTCTACATCTTTCTATTGAATCCGCTGGCCCAGACTCCCATTATTCTGAAGAGGTGTTCTTCAGCGCTAGCAAAACCACTGCCTAAGATTTTGCATCTTTCATATCCTACTGGTCTCTTTCCGAGCTGGCGAAACTGTAGTAGTTTGTGCAGAAGATAGTGTTGAACGCAAGCCCAGGGCTCTCGAGCCTGTCCACTTCGGTGGCACAGAAAACTGCTGGACGTCTGCTTATATAGGCAACTAGACTAAGTAAATGCGATTCGGAAGGCAGTATTTTTGTAACGCTTGACCAGGGCTCGAGAGCCTGGTCAAGCAATTGGCACGGAATTGACTATAGGAAGTACAAGGACTATTTGCAGTTTAGTTTTGTTGACCTCCTCGTGGTGCCAGTGGATATGGCTGTGATACCCATTCATCGCAACCTAACCAACTAGACAAAACGAAGGGGTCAAGTACTAGCTCAAGCTTGGTCCCGAAAAAATATTAGATCTATACTTATCTCAAATCATATTAAATTGAGCAACGGTCTCTGGCTCTAATATATAAATATTGAGCAACGTAATCTGGGGCGGTTACGGCCAAAACATTCAAAGTGCAACTGGGTTTAACTCTTTTGCTGAATGTTTTGGTAATAGCAAACTGGATTACTTATAGTCCTGTCCGATACTATAAGAATAAGAAGGTTTGCTTGGGAGTATCTCTCCCAATTTGTTATAGGACAAACAAGACCAAATCAAAGTTGATTTGGTGGTGGATGTAGTTGGCCTACCTGTGGGTCGACTGCATTCCATACACAATCTGAAATAGGAGTTTACTCCAAGGAAATGACGGTAGTACAATTGTGGATGTAGTCGACTCACTTGTGGGTCAGTTTGTATTTTGACTTGAATTCCGAGATATACTATGGCAAAATATCTGGTGCTGAGGATATCGAGCTTGGTAGTCTGAGAATCAAGATCAGAAACATTCTGGAAAGGAGTTGCAACCTTTCACAGGTCTAGAAAAAATGCTACTGGGACTTCGGTCCTGGGGGCTAAGTTCATAAGCCAGTCTATGAACCCGATAATTTTTGGTACGGCCAAAAAGTGAAATTAAACATGAACTGTAGGTGTTCACTCAAAGCATATTAATAAGTTGGTCTCTTTCCGAGTGGATGGAAAACAGCATTGCAACAGCGTGTCCCTATAAAAAGGCGAATCTTCTCCCTCCTCCAACTATCGTCTCATGTCCCTTCTTTCCAAGGTCATGGAAATATCTTGAAACACGAAAGCTTCCTAATGACGGGCAGTATGGCTTTCGTAGCAATAGGACCACTGGTGATCTGATAGTTTATCTCACCGAAAGAAAGTAAGATTTTTGCGCTAAACTTTTGAAAGAGTTTGGCATCAAGCTCTCTGATCGAAAATGCACGTATTTGGTATTGATGAATCTTTTTTTCGTTGAATAAAAAAATACCTCTCGATCCGCTCTATACAAGTTTTAGTGGATGGTCTTAAGTCTAAAGTTCACAAAATAAAAGCTGGTGTACCCCAGGGCTCCGTTTTGTCTTCGGTTCTCTTTCTCATATTCATCAATGATCTTTTGTCTGAAACTTTTAATACATTAAATTGTTTTTCCGACGATCGTACTCTCAGCTTCTCATATTAGTTTTCTGATTCACCTCCTTGTCCTTCCATAGACCATAAACAGTGTAGAATTGAATGCTTCATAATGCTGTCTTCTTGTTTGAATGATCGCTTTTCTGATCCTAGAGGAAAAAACAAAAAAAATATTTTGTTTATGAGGTGTGGTTCAGTGAAAGGTTCTCCAATCATCTAAGTAAAATTTACCACAACAGGAGCAATAAATGACAATAAGTTTTACAACTTACAGCTATTAGACCTATAGGTCTATAGAAACCACCAGAACCAGAACAAACAATTTGCCAGACTTTGTGGGACGCATGCACCTATAAATCCCATATCTACCTATATTTTTTGTCGGTTTTTAAACCACATATACATTACATATATGTATATACTGTAATATTTTTACTAGGTTCGTTAAATAAAACATTACTGTTTTTAGTATTTCTTCTTTATTTACACTTTCCAAATCAAAACAATAAATCTCAAATTATAATCAACTCAAACATTTTTATTTAAATTAAAATCACACTTGTTTAGTAACACTTTCCACAATGCAATAAGAAAAGCTTTTGCACACTTTCATAATCAAAAAATAAACTGTCCTCTGCTCACCGTGAACACTCCCTTATATACTCAAATTGGTTGTTCTCCAAACTAAATCGCGAAAGTTCTCGTCTTAGAATGTTCTAGTTGGTTGGAATAAGGAGAAATACACATGACATTGAAAAGAGCTTTTTGTTCCTTCCTTAAAGTAGATATGCAATTCTTTCCAACAGATGGCGCTGTAGGCTTATAAAGCTCTGTGTCGGTGTTGTGTGGTGTGCTATTGGCGACTTCACACAGTAAATAGAATAGTTCTGGAATCGATTACTGCAAAGCTTATAAACCATTCAAATAATTTCTCTATTGATTGGAATAAAAATACTCTTGATTTCTTTCTTAAACATTCATAAAGCTCAATTTGAAACATTTACAAAATTACAATCTTATTAAACCATGTGCACAAACTTGTATCTATAATGCATCATTGTATAGCGCCTCTTTTAACACTGCGATCGAAATCACAAGACATCGCTCGTTGCTTGTTTCTTTGTCATTCGTTTTACAGTTTATCACTCCTTTAGCATTTGCTTATACTCAGACATAACAGAGGAAAAGGATGCAATTTGTTTGAGTTACGGCGCTCGAAAGCACACTTTAAGGGCCCATTGTATTCCAATCAATGGAATAATATGAATTTATTTTTGCCTGATTTGGCCACGAAGCGTCCTTTAGATTTCGAGGATCAAAACGAAAGGTATGAAAACAATCGTTGCTCATCATGTGACCTGTCGAGGCAAGCTAATTTTTCGGTTTAGTTACACATGCGCTTGGGGATCGGGATCAGGATCAGGATCGCGATCGACTTCGGCATCGGCAGTCATTCGGTCGCCAAACCAGAACATGGACAAAATTGCACCGCGCCGGCAATTCCTTGGGGACTGTCTTTTAATTTGTTACTCTGTCTTGGTTCATTGTCTTTAACGGAGTGGCGCAGGCGCAGTGTGGCGACCAAGCAAGCACTTTTATGGGACAGGGCAATATGTAGATTTTTTTTTATTGCGCCTGAATTTGCAGAGTGCTTGATCATTGGGCACCGTATCCGCATGGGCATTGTGCAACACACTGGGACCTGGGACATTGGGAGCATGTATGTATGTATGTTTGTTTGTAAGTTGATAGCATTTGCGATAAATTTGTGCAAAATTCAAAATATTTTGACATCGCACACATGCAGTGTGTCGGAACGACATTAAAGGTGCTTCGCCATGTCACTTTGATCACCAGCTTTGCATTTTGTTATGCGGGATGTAGTTTGCACACATTACCGATGACATTTTGTATTTTGATTGTGGCAGTGGCGAATTTATGTGTTAGAGTCATTGAATGATTATTTGTATAAGTAGTACAATCATTGTATCTTAAATGTTTTCAATTGAAAATAAGTAAAAAATGTTTGTTTGTTCTTTGTGGAGATTTTAATTGCATTCTTGTGAACCCAAATGTTCTGGCAGATAATAAATATACAGACTCATTATTTTGGTAAAGATGCATTATTGCTAGACTTATTTTTTATTAGTGACATAAAGGACGTTGCTTTTTATGATCAGCCTTCGGCGCCTGCATTTGAAAAGTATGATTTAATATTTTTGACTCTTAGATTTAGCCTTGATTACCTACTCAGTAAAAAAATAGCATTTCGCGACTTTCACGATGTTAATGTTCAGGAATCAGAAGAGCTTTCACGACGGATATGAACTGGGACACTACATTTTATATGCCGTCACCAAATGATCCGATACAGCAGTTAACTCAACATATTACTTAAATAATTGTGTAACTTTAGTAGATATAAGACATTTAATGGAACTACGTTTATAACGTTTGGAAACGGTACGGATTAAATAAGTTGCGTCGTGCGTATTGCTCACTTTGTAGTATTTGTAGTTGTTACGGAAATACGCTCAGCCAAGTCCAAACCACCAAACATTTCTCTGCTTAGCTTAGAGCAGAGTGGACAAAATCTACATAAAATTGGTATTGGTAAATCCAGGATTGGACCAGGATATTGATACTCGTAGTATCTAACAACCCTAAAAAAATATTTGTTTCTGTTCCACTGGCACGAGTCCTATCGCTTCCATCGCCAAATCCTTCCTTCTATTTATAATTCAATGCACCCATGACGGTTGCGGTTAGGAATTTTCCACCGTAGATAGTGCCAATGCTGTCGAAAATTTGCTGCTTATACCGTCAAAGGCTTCAACCTTCCTCTTTTGTGTATGATTCTGCCAATTGTGTTGCATTAGATTTTTGTTTGCTTTTAATAGCATATTGATGTCTGGAGCTTACCCGGGTATATAGAGGGTAGGAAAAATGAAAAAGGGGATAATTTAATTCTCGATGAAAGGACAAATCAATGTTTATCTCATGAAAAACTCAAAACCATCTTGTTTTCTTAAGAAACACATTTGCCTAACAGCAATGCTAAATGTTATTGACGATTTAAGGCAAGCACTGGATAAAGATGAGGGAGCGTTTTTGGTTTTGCTCGATTTTCCAAGTGCTGTTGAATTTTCTACGAAATGTTACTGGTATCCTTCAGGGTTCCATTCTTGGCTCCCTTTTATTTAAGTTTATGTTAATAAATTTCCATCTTTGATTGCAAACTGTTCCTCTCATATGCAGACAATGTTCAGCTGTACTTTAGTTGATGCCTGTTAGTCTAATTGAGCATGTGTCTTTTTATGTTAAATAAAGACTCAGAGAAAGTGGTGGATAATCCTGATTCAAATGGTCTTATGTTAAGTCCTAAGAGTTCTAAATGTCTGGTCATGTCAAGACTAGACCTTACTTATTTCCCATATACTGTTTACAGCAAAGCTCAATGAGCAAAAATCTCGGTGTGCAATTCAACCGCTTTTTAACTTGAGATAATCATATTAATGGACTCATCGGCAAGGTTTATGGTGTACTTCGTACTTTTTGGGCAACTAAGTGTGTTACAACAGTTAGGGCCTGGATATGCCCAACAACAGAAATTCTGTTTTGAAAATTCAATCATTCCTGACATTCAATTCGGCTTTCGAGAAAAGCACTCAACCTTGCATCCACTGGTAAAATTCCAACACGATATCACCACAGCCTCAACAGTGTCACTACCGGATGCATTCTGGATGTCGAGAAAACATTCGATAGCGTGTGGATAGACGGCCTAATCCACAAACTTCATCTTATGCAAGTAACTCCGCCATTAATAAAAATTCTCTTTTCTTTCCTATTTTTCAGGAAATTTTTCGTTCAAGTAGATAACTGCAAGTCTAACATGAAGACAATCAGAGTTGCAGTCGCCCAAGGCTCAAAACTAGGCTGCTTCCTCTACAACTTGATGACTTCAGACCAACCTTCTCCAATGGGATGCGAGAACCTTCTGTATGCTGTTGACTCGCTCACCTAAGCCACATCAATGTCACCACTAATCGCTGTCCGAAAAGTAGAAACCCACATTAACAGACTCTTCCAATTCTATCAGAAATGGGGCATCCGAATCATCACTTCCAAATTGGAACTTGTCTGCTTCAGGAGACCTTCAACTGGTAAAGGAATTCGCGCCGCAATAATTTGCAGAAACATTGATCTGGTCCTGAGACTCCCTGACGGATCGTCCATAGTGGCAAAGCTAAGTGTCAAGTACCTGGGAGTGCACTTCAAGGAGTTGCTAAGGTTTAACCTGCATTCAAGAAATGTTCTGAAAAAGGCCGGCTGGGCCTTCAGCCGTTTGCACTAATTGATCAGCTATTCCTTCCCAGTATGGTTTTCCATCTCGAAGACAGTTATGAAGGAACTTCAACTTTTCGAAAGGAAGATACTGAGGATCTGCACTGGACACTACTTCGACCGCCAACGACAGAAACACTACAGGAACGAGCATCCCTACACAGAAGCGAATTTAATCCCACTGGACAAATATCTAGTTCATTCAACGAAGAAACTAATGGGGATTATCATCGACCACCCAAATCGATTTGGTTGGATGTCTCTTGTAAAACCATTGGAACCGGTTTTCCGATTTCCTCGTCAAATCTGCAATCAGAACAAAGAAGTAGGCCGTTTCCGAAAACATCAAATCAACGTCAATTTTATCATGAAATGATCATTATTTTTTCATGAGCATGAATATTACTTTCGTCAAACATGCAATCGTCGTGCTTGCACAAGCCCTTAAATTAAGAAAACCGACTTTTATTTTTTTTTGTCGTCAACTTGGATTTTTTACTGGAGAGTGCCACAAATGATGTTAAAAAACATGTGACTTTAGTCTAATGTCTTATCGAAAATAATGTTTTTGCATAAAATTTGTTGGGTTTTCCAACATTAACCTAATTTTTGCAGTTTGCGTTTAAGAACATTTTGCAATGTTATTATTCACATTAAAATGCCCGTATTTCGAAACTCCGTTAGTAATATCTCTCTTCCCTTTACCAGAATTTGTACAACTTGCCAAAGTCATTAGGAAACTTTTCTGCCTTTCATACCTACGAGCACTATCAAAATCTTTTGGAAGCAAATGTATACTAACGCTTTTATTAACTCCCTTATCAAATCTGTATACCTACATATAGAAACATCAATAGGAGTGTGCGTATTTTCCAGTCTACACAATGCACATAACTATCACCATGGGTTCCTACATTTGTGTGCTTTTAAAAATTGCACCATTAAGCTCATAATTTAGACTTCAACTTCCATAAAGTACTCAAAAAAGTCCACAACAATTAATTAAGCCTAGATACCATACGAGTTTTTGTATAAGAGCAACTTGGCATTTCAATGGACTTGCAACAATAAAAATCATCACTGCAACTGAAACATAGGACTACGTTAAACGCACGGCTAAGGCGGCAACAGGAACACATAAATCAGCGCCTCTACACACTTGTACCGCACAATCTTAACAAAAATACCTGAACGAATTTCATTTTGCATGCTACAAGTAATTTGCTCTCTCACCAAGTTCCGCAGAGCCGATTTGACTTCCATAGCTACATGCACTACCGACAAGTGCAACACCGCCACGCCAAACTTCTTCTCTTTCCCCTATTGCCTTGCTTGCTTAACCAACTTGCAGCAAATATGTGACACAATTTTCGCAATTAGTCACAGAAAACACGTAAACATGAAATTGTTTTCCGCCGAACACTACCTCTCTCTTCATCCACAGGAAGTTGCACACATGATAAGGCAACATTGCAGTCCAAACATGCACCATTCCTTCATTCATGGACGAAACAACGAGGACTGCAACTGCAGCGACGAAGAAGGCAGCAAGAGAAAAAGGCTAAAATTTTAATTACACCAATAAATTACCGCGCTCTTAGGTTAGGCGAATGTTTACATCATAATTACCGCCGAGGTATCAAGTAATAGGCTCGAAACTTAAAAGTCGTAAGCTAGCCCGTTGTTCTTGCAGACATATTCTATAGTTGGTATGGACTTACATAGACCTCAGCCATGGCCGCCGCCGCCATTACAACACCCAATTCCATATATCCTGCTGGAGCGGAGGCTGATCTGCCTTCGCCACTGCCGCCACCACCGCAATCGCTTCGAAAACAACGACGCAATCATTACCGGCCCCGCGAAAGCATGAATCAAGGCGATTGCCATCTTGCAGCTCATTATATTATAAACGCGCAATGTATTTGTTGCTCACAAAAAGGACTCGCGATTCGCCAAGCTCTGAATCTGCAATGACCAAGAAGAAACGGGTGAAGGGGAAATTTCGGTAAATTCTCTCGATATTTCCATAGCAGCTTCGGCTTTGCATCCGGCTAACTTCGGCCATATGCATTTATATCTTACGTTGGAGTTTATCTTATCGGAATGGTTTTATGATTCCGGTCTGTTACTAATCCTTCATTTGTTCAAGTACTTTTGTGGCTGATATGTTGTTAACAAATTTATAACGAACAGCAGGTTGATAAATCGATAATTCTCGTGAGTCGGTCCGAAATCCGCAAAAATAATATTTTTCTTCATAAAAGACATTTTTATTTTGCAAAATTTTGGATCATTCAAACTTACATTCGTGCGAACTTGGAAAAAAGTTGTTTCATCTACAGGGTGGTCCAACCTGTGGTTTCTTTTTAAATCATAGGTTATTTTGACACTGATAGCTGTTTCCCGCTCCATATCTTGACAGAAAATCTATACCATACCTCCGTGGAAAGAAATGAGTCGATTTACGCTTGAACAATGTTGGGAAATATTGAAAACTTATTTCACCGCGCCTGCTGTACGCAATTTTGTGCAAAAAAGTTCGTGAGACGAGACCTGTATGCTAGCGGACAGCACTTATGGTCCCCGTCATCGTACGCTGCGCACTAACGAGAACAAGGCTACTGTACACTGTAGCCGAGAGTGTGAGAGGCAATTCACGAACATCAACTCGCCATCGACCTCAATAGCTCAACGTTGTAGGTACTAGCCTGCAAACTAGTATTTGGCCCACCCCTTATAAGCGAAATAAGAAGGAATCAATTGACATCTTTAAAAAATTTAAAACGTCGAGTTCTAGCAATTGCTTTCCAAAAGCAATAAATTCATAAAATAACCATCACAATTTAATGACATCTCTTAGAACGACACCCTTACACGTAAGTCGTGGTGTGGGGCATGTTCCAACGGGGAGGTGATTTCGATTAACAAACTTGTATGGGTGTTTTTATCGCCAAGACATTCCAGAATTGCCGATTATTATTATGTTCATGAATTCTCAAACATCTTACTTTCCCATTACTAATTTGACAGTACCGCCTTTTAGTTTCCATTCTTACAAAGCCAAATAGATGAAAATAGGAAAAAGCACAAACAAGTCAGAAACTATTGCAACGCTCTTATAAAAGAAAGCCTAGCTATTCAAATAAGGCAGCTTATTTTTCTGCTAGCTCTACATTGCCTGACAGTAACTTTGCCCCTTGTTGTGACAACAATAGAATAACACCACATGCAGTAAAATTGTACTTGAGAACGTTCATCATAAATGAGAAATGTATATTTCCGCTATCGTACAGCTGCAAGAGCTTTTCCACATTTTGATATAAACAAATCCGCTGGTCATAAAGGTAAATCCACCATTCTTCTGAAGTAATATTTTTCCTCGCTGGCAAAGCCATTGCATAATATTTTGACACTCCCACTGTTCTGAAATCTTCCCTGGAAGATGGAAATAATTTGTCCAGACGAAAATTTCGTAATGACTGGCAATACGGCTTTCGCAGCAATCATTCATATGACATATCTCTAAGAGTGGAACATACATTTACATTGTTTTGGTGAAAGTAACACCATTGCGCTTGCTATCTCTAAGGCGTTTGATAGAGTTTGGCACCCGGCTCTCTTAAAATGCGTTCCTTTGATTTTAATGAAATCCTTATCCTTTGAATTATAAATTATCTTCTTGATCGTTCAATATATATTGCATTGGACGATTTCACAAAATAAATGCTAGTGTTCCCCAGGGCTCCTTTTCGTCACCGACCCTCTTCCTCATTTTTATAAATGATCCCTTGTCCACTGCAATGTTTTGGCGACCATTGTACCCTTAGCTTTACAAACTCCCTCTCAAATTCACGTCCACCTCTAATTCATTATCTTACTTCATACACTTTGATCGAAATCGAATGTGAAGATAATGAAGCAGATGACTAATTAAGAGAGCATTCTTTTTTGAAAGATTAATCATTGATACGAGTATATTGTTAATCCATTGCATTACTATGATGTAATAATTTGCTTCAAAGTGTCGCTTTATGATTTCTAAAAGTTTGTTGTTTTGTTTTTGTATTATTGATCTCCAAAAATAATTTTTCCATCTTCAATTTTCTAAGTGAAACAATTGCTGAAAAAAATTGTTTAATTTATTATAAACAATAATCATTTTCACCAGATGAAGTTGAAAGTGAGTTGGCTTTACCCCTCCTAATGCGACAAGGTTGATTAGAAGGCAGGCTTATGCTTTATTTATTTTTTTATTTATTTATTTTTTTATGAAATAAGATTCATGCGCATCTTGAAGCGATTCTGAGACTGATGGTAGACCGATAATATCAAAATGTCCAGCACTTTGCTATGGAATTTGTTCAGTCTTGTCTCGGATTCACCGGAAGAACCCGTCTTTTTCCTGTTATTAATCTTAACCCTGATAAATATAAAGAATGGTAATTACATAATTTGATGAATATGATTTACAGTGAAAAAATAACCATACTACAACGCTTCACATAAGTCCAAAAAACATCGTGCATGTCGACTTTCCAGGAAAAATCAACTTGACTCATCGTGAACACTCCCTTATATACTCAAATTGGTTGTTCTCGAAACTAATTCGCGAAGGTTCTCGTCTTGGAATGTTCTAGAATCTAGATGGTTGGAATAAGGGGAAATAACCCAAGGAACAGTTTTTAGCCCTGGCTCCAGAAAAACCGAGGTTACAAAAAAGCCTAAGATAACTCTGGTCATAGTGGGGCTAGAAATGAGATACTTTATTACCCAAGTATGCTATACGGTAGAAAAAAACCAAAAATTATCTTAAGGCTGATTTCGGTAAAATTTTCTCTCTTGCACAACTTTTTAGTCGTATATTGGTTTAAAAAATTCCATTTTTAAACTGGTGATAATATTTGGATATTTTTTTAACCCTTTCAAAGCCAATTTGTCATTTTTCTGGTTCCAAAACAACTATTTTTAAATCTAGGTTAAATTTAAACGGTTCTGGAACGGTTTTGGAACGGCTTTTTAGCCAATTTGTAACCCCTTGGTTTGGAAAACTTGAGTACAAAGCCGGTTATTAAGCCGCTTCCAAACCACAAATTGTTGATTGGGAACATATGACATTGGAAAAGAGCTTTTTGTTCCTTCCATAAGGTAGATATGCAATTTTCTAACAGATGGCGCTATAGGAGTATAAAGCTCTGTGTCGGCGTTGTGCGTAACAATACATATGCATCTAAATTCAAACGAAATTTATAACAATGCAAACAGAATTAAATAAAACCTTAACTGAGTGGTGCAGTTTGTTAAAATGTAAAGATCGCAGTCTTCACTTTCATTCGGTACCCAATTCATTTGGGATATGTATTTTTAGCTTTTCCTTACCAAAGCCTCATACACATTATAGTCCAGTCATTTTAGGCATTTTAAACCCCAATCTGCGGAAAAATTCCTAGTGAGCTGAATTTTTGTATACACCTTTATTACGGCATTGTAATGAAGATGTGAAAAATCGACATTGATATCGTGCCGGCTAAAAAAGTTATAGGGGTCAAAAGGTCACAAAAATCAGTTTTTCGCAAATATCTCGCGATCTATTGCTCAGAGGTCAATAAAGGTCGTTATAAAATTGTTTGTCGTGAAATTGTCTACAAAAAATGTCTCTTGCATTTTTCTGTAAAATTAACCGTTTTCGGAGTAGAGCGCTGAGAAAGCGAATATATTATGACGATGCACTCGTTTTCTCACCACCTTCGAGGTAGAATGCAGGGCGCGTTTTTTTTACATGTTTTCCCCCGTAGGCATAATCCATGACATGTAATCAGAGTTTTTTTTTATTTACGAGTGAAACTGAAGATATCGACAATGAATGATAAAAAACAATTATATACTAAAGTTAATTTTTCTGTATTTTTCTGTATTCAAATAAAAAATTATTCACTCGTTAATAAAAAAACCTCTGATTACATATCATGGATTATGCCTACGGGTGAAAAAATGTAAAAAAAACGCGCCCTGCATTCTACCTCGAAGGTGGTGAGGAAACGAGTGCATCGTCATAATATATTCGCTTTCTCAGCGCTCTACTCCTAAAACGGTTAATTTTACAGAAAAATGCAAAAGACAGTTTTTGTAGACAATTTCACGACAAACAATTTTTATAATGACCTTTATTGACCTCTGAGCAATAGATCGCGAGATATTTGCGAAAAACTGATTTTTGTGACCTTTTGACCCCTATAACTTTTTTAGCCGGCACGATATCAATGTCGATTTTTCACATCTTCATTACAATGCCGTAATAAAGGTGTATACAAAAATTCAGCTCACTAGGAATTTTTCCGCAGATAAAACCTAAAATGACTGGACTATTATATAGATTTGATCATATCTAATAAATGTTATTAATTGCTCAACAATGAATCCCTTCGATATCTTAAAACAAAAATACTTGCTAGAGCAAATAAAATTTTATTTTCCCAGTAGAGGCCTTCGTATAGGTTTTCATTTACGGGAGACTTTTTCTAGAAGTAATTATGGTAGAAATGTACCGATTATGCGTTGCATCAGAGAAACTAATGCTGTAATTGAAAAGATAGATATTTGTATGCACAGTTCACGAGAAACTTTTAAAAAACATGTAATGTTAATTTTGTTATTTCATTAATTATTGTGATATGTTAAATTTATGTTTTCTGTATTTATGTGTATTTATTTTAAATATTTATTATATCTTTAAGTTACTATTTTTCGTTATTTTTATATATATTTATGTAATCTAAAAGAGAATGTTAATCTCAGATTGATGAAATAAACTAAACTATTTTATGGACATGAACTAATTTTTTTTTTAAATTTAAAAGTGTACATAGTTCACAAATAAGCATTGGCTTTTGCCGTCAGCCGAAAAAGAGAGTTTTATTAATTGTATACAATATGTAAGTAAAGACTTAAAGTTTATAGCTAATCACAATAAAAAGAAAAAAAAAAAAAAAAAAAGATACTTATTTTTATTTAAAAGGCTTCATTTATAATATGTTGCCGATAATTAAGTGCAGTTTTTATATATCTGCAGAGGAAGTTCCAGTTATCACCATTTAATATCTGTACAGTTTCTTCTACTGATAGAGTACTTTTTCCCCAGACAGATATTCGTATCTCCTTGAGAACCGGGCATATTCCTATAAAGTGCTGGATATCTTCTCGAGTCCTTAGATTACACAAAGTGCACTCCGGGCTTAAATCGGTCCTGTGAGGCAGGTAGTTAAGGGGCAGAAGTTCACCTCTGGCTTTGAAAATAGTGGAGATCATCTCAATGCTGTTGTTGTCGCAAAAATAATTTTTGCTTCCCAAGTTGTGGCTAAGTAGCTTATAAGTGCTCCTCGTTTGGCTCTCTTGGCTTTGCATCCGAAGTTCATCGCGTATAGAGTCTCCAATCTTTTCTATTAATTTTTGCTGCGATCTGCTTAAGGCATCAGGATTTTCACTCGTTAATCTGACATTATGCTCCGTTCCGAGTCTCGACCATTCGCTAAAAAGCTGCAAGTTTCTGCTTTGAAGGTGTTTGGCTACTCTATATGTGAGGCGATGGTTAGATTGCATCATAACTTTCCGGATGTAAGCGAAGTGAAGCCGAAGGGTGTAGATGTAAAGTGGATGCAGGCCAGTCTCAAGATGGAGCATGTAGTTTGGGGTGTTGTACGGAAGTCTGAAAATTCTCTTGAGGAAGTATCTGAGCAGCTTTTCCACTTCTTCAAATTGGTAGATGCCCCAGACTTGCGCTGCATAGCACATGATTGATCTCATCACTGCTTCGAAGACCCTATATTTAGCGCTTGGAGTGATTTCTTTTTTGTTAAGGACTCCTTTCCAGCTGCAATTTATCGCTCGTTTGGATTCCTTCAATTTTTCGTGCAGATGTTTCCTGAACGATACTTGTGGGGTTAGGAGCACACCAAGATATTTGTATTGTTTGACTTTTTCGAGTTCTTCATTTTGCCAGTTCCATTTCTCATTTCTGGCATACCTCCCCGTTCCATTCCGAAAAATCATAATCTTTGACTTAGCAGTGTTCAGCTGTAAATTCCACATACTACAGTATCTTTGCAGTTGGTTTATCATCAGCTGCATTTTATTTGGATTTTCTGCTAAAATGACAATATCATCAGCGTATAAAAGAAGTTTTATTTTTAGCCCAGCAAAAGTTATACCATCCGTAAACTAAACTAAACTAAACTAAACTAAACTAAACTAAACTAAACTTTACAGATTGATTTAAGGAAGTTATTTAAAAGTAAAATGCCGGTGCATCAAACACCCTGTATAACGTGTACATACGAAACAATAACCTTAATGTATAGTTCTCCCGATTATAAAAAACCGATCGATTCAATGGTTAATCGGTGTAGAAAAAATGTTTGTCTTTGTCAACTAACGACCCAATTCCTTATTTTTTTTCCAAAAATTAATTATTTTATTGCTCCTTTAAAATCATACTAACCATACTTTTTTTAAATGACTATCATTTGACCACTCTCTTGATTAAATTATCAAATTCCTGAGAAAACAATGTCATCACACCACCTTTGCTCCCATTTGAATTCCATTCATTCCTTATGATCCAAATGAATCCCTCGGTTAACCTATTTCATTACAGCAAATCAAATAAAAAAATAAAACAAAAAAAAAGTGCAACAATCCTTGCTAATGCCCAACATTAAAATATTTCATTCGCCATCGTAGCCATAAATCAAATCGATCAAAATATCTTGGCCGGTACATTGAAGTTGACAGATTAAATGCACGAAAATTGCCTTTTTTGCACAACAAATAGTAGATGGCGGTATTCTTTTGGATGATTTAGAGGTTGCAGCAGGTCCGGCTCAAGGAAGGGACGAATTTAGAAACTGGTGTCGTTGTCATGTTGAATTGGGGATGTCATTTTTGAAGTTTTTTTCTCACGCCGAAACTTTTTTAACTTTTGTTGTCAACTTTTGTTGTCAGGTGACGGGATTTTTGTCTCTTATTATTAGTTTCTCGTGAGCTTTCTCAATGCTGAAACCCTCTTCCCAAATATAACCATAAATATATACAAACAGGACATATCAGTATCCAAGATCTCAGTTCTCCAGTTTGCCTTAAAATGGTTGATTGAATCTTAAGCAAAATACAGAAGATTGTCAGATCTTGCAATTTTATCAGTTCTGTCAATATCGGACAATGTGCTTACATTGCTTAATTTTCAGTACACACGGTTGGGAGATTTTGTCCCAAAGGCTTACAGTAGGTTGGTCTGACAATTGCCTGACGATTACTTTTCTGGAAAATATATCAGGTCGAAAGCCTTTACTTCATTTATGGATTTACTAAAAATTGGTCGATCCGTTGGAATATCTCACAAGCTGTCTCATGTCTCGATTTAAATTTAAGAATGTATGTCTTTGTTAGATTATATAAGTAAGAATAATGGCAACACATATAGGTTTGCCAATGCGCTTGACTTAAAAACTCATAGAAAACAATAAAATAAAAGTATGATCAGCGTCGAAAAGAAAAATGTCTGTATACGCCCCTGTTCCGAATTTATTCTAAATTGTCGACCGTTTCATTCCTGCATGATGACCGATTCTCAGGAAACTTTCTTTGTTTGCAGTTTTTATATTGAATTAATTTAAGATTGTTTCTTGAAACAAGTAGACCAAAGGCAAAGGGGTTGATATGCACTCCTTGGTTACGTTCGATACTCCAATTTCGCGGAAAACAAAATTCAATTTGATTGCTTTTGTCTTCGATGAAGCTTCAAAATTCTTTCGATTATGGTACATGATTCATATGCAAGATGGTACCAAACTTCGAAAAGATTAGTTTTGAAGGCTTACAATAAACATACATACATATGTACATAGGTACACGAGCATCGCATCGCGAAAGAAGAAATAAGGCATGGACGATGTTCCAAAACCAAAACGGCAAGTGTGCAATTTGCACACAATAAAAAAGGTGGTTTGATTGGTAAATATGCTTCAACTACTTAGCATAAACTTTGTACGATTTTCGTTTTGAGAATAAATTTGATTGATTAGAGTTTGAAAGTCGTGGTTATAAAATCAATTCTAAAAATTAAAAATTAAAAAACAAAAACAAAAACAAATTCGAGAATATTTCGAATTCCTAAAATCTTTTTTCTTAAAAACATCATAATTTCCTGTTTCTTCAACTGGAAATTATGGTCCAAGTGCAAAAATACCCTTTTTAAAATTAACCTATGATCGACCGAGGTATCAAGACATACAATATTTTTAAGTATCCACCGACAGTCTTTGAGAACGAGATCACGGAGTGATGAGTGTCTAAAGAGTTAAATATGATCTGCTGATAGATCAGCAAACACCGATTTATACAATTCCTTTTCAATTTTTTAATTTTAATTATGTGTGTATCTATTGCATTTTTTTAAATATGATAAAAGAAGTCATAAAATCTAATTATATTAGAAAAGTTCTCAATATACAATATGTATACATATTTTATTATTTGAGAACTCGTGATTTCGAAAGCTTTTCTATTGAAATAAAAATATGCATATAAAATTATTTTTTTTTTTTTAATTGCGGACATATATCCCATTTTCGACTGAAAAATTCAGGACTTAGGTCTCAGTAAGGTGGGACATAAATGCCTAATTCAAATCGGGACTTATGAACCAGTAAAGTGGGACATAAGTCCCGAAAAAAAATTCGTCCCTGCGCCTGTCAAAATATAGTCTTGTAGATAGATACGATGAATAAAAGATTACTACAATTTTTATGCGAATTATGGATCTTATTGCAAAAGCCAATAGATAGATACAAAACTTAAAATTTAAAAGACTTAAAGTTGATTGAAGTCTCATGTTGGGCGCCACCAGTAATTTACTGGTTAATACTTAATACTTACCTTTGTCTATTTAATTTTTTTTTAATTTTTCAATGTCTTCATTCCCATCTATTTGGAAAAGTTCATTCATTATCTCTCTACATAAAAAAGGGAAAAAAGACGAAGTGAAAAACTACAGGCCTATTGCCAGATTATTAACTGTGATTCCTAAACTTTTTGAGGTTATTATTTGTGAAGTTTTATGTTTTTATGTTAAATCATTTATTGTTCCTAATCAGCATGGTTTTATAAAAGGTCGCTCTACTGTTACTTTTCTAATAGAATTAGCTAAAAATTGTATTGATTCATTTAAAAACAGTAAACAAGTCGATTGTGTATAATATGTATAGTGATTTCAGTAAAGCATTTGACCATCTGTCACATCGTGTTTTTTAGGTTTTAGCGAAAATTTTGTAAAATGACTTCAATCTTATTTATTCGATAGATTTTATTTGGTGTTATTTAACGGTTGCGAATCAAATAAGTTTAAAATCAATTCAGGAATTCCACAGGGTAGTCATTTAGGCCCTATCCTTTTTATTTTATTTATAAAGGACTTCCCATCTGTGTTGAAATAATCCAAGTGCCTCATTTACCCCGACGATGTAACAATTTTTAAGACTTTTTCAAATACTCGTGATTGCGAAGAATTGCAATGTGATCTTGTTTCGTTTTTTGACTGGTGCACTCGTAATTGTTTGTTTCTTAATATCGATAAATGTAAAAGTATGTGTTTTACAAGAAAGTTTTCTTTTATTTCGTTTAACTATTTGTTTAATGAAATATCAATATTCCGTGAAACCGTTATATCTATTCTTGGTGTCACATTTAATCGCAAACTCGAATTCATTCAACACATAAACGCCATTTCATATAAATCTAATTCAATTCTTGGTTGGAAAAAAGAGAGTCGAAACAATTTCCCGACCCTTTCGTGACAAAGCAGCTTTTAATTTCTTTTGTTCGACCCATTCTAGAATACGCTTGTCAGGTTTGGTCACCCCATTACGAATGTCATAAAAATAGACTAGAGCAGGTTCAAAAAAGATTCATTAGGATTCATTGCGCTCAGGGGACTAGGTTGGGATAATCCTTATGATCTCCCACCTTATAATAACAGACTTAGACTTATTGATTTACCCAGTCTCGAGAATATACGTTCCTATTTACTGTTTGCACCTTTCGTCTCGTATTTACTTTAATATTCCTCAAAGAAATTTGAGGAACATACCTGAGAGTATACTTATTTCAAACTATCGTACCAATTATGGACAATTTTCTCCATTAAATAAAATGTTTAAACTATTTAATTTGTACAATCTTAAATATAACAATTTGTTTGATAAAACAATAATTAATTCATGTTAATTTAAATCAATATTTTTCCATGAAATTGCTTAAAATCTTAATATAAATCTTTGTTAGAACTTTTGTTAATTTGTTAAAACTAGCAATTTAAATAAATTAAATAATTAAATAAATAAATATCATTTATACTTATGTGACTTATTTTATCTGTTAAAATTACTTATTTTTCATTTAAAATCAAGCCAGTTTTTATTCCAGTTCTATTTTCTTACTTCTCAGTTAAAAATTTTCTGATGATTTTCTTATAGAATAGCTAAGAAATTCCTAGGAAATAAATCAAAATGTTTAAAAGAAAAACTAATCACATTATAATACTCTTACCTAATATAAAGATACAGATAATAAAATGTAATTACGTCTGTCGTAAGAAAATCCAATTAGTTAAAACAAGTTTTTTTTTTTCTTAAATGTAGCTCAAACACTGATTTACCAAAGAAAAATACTTGAGAGAAGCCTCAAGCTAATATGATAATTTCTCTAAATGAACATGTTAAGTCGACAAATATTAATCACTGTGTAGCGCGCCATCCACCATGCCGCTGCACGTCTGCTGAATGTTTGACTAATGCAAATAATGATTAATAACTGTCGGTCATCTTTTTGATTCATTTTGTCGGTCGTCTACTGATCTCCTAGGTAGTGATGCATAGAGTCTACGTAATAGCGCCCCAAGAAACTAATCAAATTCCTTCCCTTTTCTAGATAGAAGATCGAAAAATTGGTACTCCAGGAGCACTCTATAAACGTAAACAACTATTGAAGGCGCTAAAGTTAAAGTTTTTTTTTTTTAAGCTATAGAGATGAAGTTTTTTTTATACGTAGGTCGTCCCGCAGTACAAAGTTAGTATCCGCAATATACCTCATAAACCGTACTAACCATATCGAAAAAGTAGAAACACTGGAAGCCCCAAAAACTTATTAGGAAGCGAAAAAATTTCGAACTTCGTACTTAAAAAGTTGTTCTCCTGCTGACTATAATCTTCTACAACTGTCCGAACAACAGCTATTTCTCCATCCAAAAGAAGATATAAGCGACATCGGCATTTAGCTGCTCTGATGTATAATCAAGATACTGGAGGCGTTAATTTTGAAGAAACTCGCCTATTTGTGTAGGGAAAGAGATGTGTTCTAGAGTTACAGTACGGTTTTCCGAATAAACGCTCTTCTTCGTAGTGACGTTACACTTGAACTCAAAAGAAGGAAACGCCTAAGGGGGCTCGCTGGCTATCGGAAAAGCTTAAGAGAGTGTTTAGATAAAAGGACAATTATTCTCTCAGAACTTGGCCTTCCTAATCGCTTTGTAACAGAAATCAAAAATTTCTTAAGCCATTGACTTTTTTTATGTAAAGGTAGCGAAACCAAAAAAAATCAACGTTGGAGTACCTTAGGGATCAAAACTTGGATCGCTGTTCTTCAACATTGGTACCAGCGACGTTACTCTTGAACTCAAAAACGAAACTATATGCAGACGACTGCGTCAAATGTGCCATCACTTTTCCACCGCCAGAAGAATGCAGGAGCATTTTAAAATCCTATGGGAATACTTTCTCAAATGATGATCGTGCTGAAACATTTTAAGGTAGTCATAATCCCCTAAGTCTGAAAATAAACAGCGATAAGACCAAACTCATTTACTTCAGCATTGACTATCATTCGAAGGCGAACGTTTGCATCACGCAATAATGTCTCCATACTTAAGCTTCCAGACGACACTGAAGAAGCAGTCAAATTATCAAAGAAGTACTCGAGAAGCAACTTTTCCAACAAGTTTAAATTCAAGAAGAATAAGGCAGACTTGATGTTGAAGAGAATAAATTTTTCTATGAACATGGTGCACCCGTCACTCAGGAGGCGAAAAAGATTAAGTTAGAAGACCAAATTGCTTGTCTACAAGCAACTTATCCAACCCGTTCTGACCCAAGTGTTAACCATTTGGTTAAGTATTTCAGGTACAGCAATGAAGAAGAGGAAGCTGACATTTGAAATGACGAAGAAATACATTAAATAAGAAACTGTACGAGGAAGCAAGATTAATACAATTTGATCAAAATCTGCAGCTCTCCGGAATCATCAGGAACCTGAGACATCATCCATATTAGGTAAAACGCGTTTTAAATCACAAAACTTATATTTAACAAAAAAATCGTATACGACTGCCAGTCATGCATTTTTGTCTTTCTACACTATTAAAGATACAAAATTCTGATTGATATCGATAATATATAGTTTTCATCCAGTTTTGAGATATACGTATGTCCTATGTTGGGCGCCACTTATAGCAAAATGTTCCAAATGACAAGTTACTAATAGTAGTTTGCTTTGTCCTACGCTACCCCTCCTAATATTAATCCAAATTATTTTATTATTAATTAATTTATTAATTTTTAGACTTAAGTACTTAAGATATTTTATTGTGATATAGAACATGTAAGTGGCTTGTATTATGCTTAATTAAATTAAATTGATGTTATCAACAAAATAAACGCATCTATTGTCTATTCTCATTCATCTCTTAAAATTCTGTGCACCCTTAAAAACAAAAAAACCTTCAAGCCATCTTGTTTAACTTATGAAGAAATATTGAATTTTTAATTTTATGAGGAGTTCCCCATCATGCCTAATTCATTCAAACCTCAAATTTCGTATTAACCTATCTCACACTTATACTTTTGATATAAGAGAAACTAGAACTTTAAATGAAATTCGTTTTCGTTTTCTGAATCTTTAGAAGTAGGGCTCTCTTCTCCAGTAAATGCGGGCCTTACAATATTTTTCGTAACAGTATGAGACTTTGGTTAATTTTAACAGGGATTGATCGAGGTATGCATGAGTTGACTATATACTTAAGCGACGGAGCTGGACCTATGCCGATGGTTCGATCATACCAGAGGATACACCTCTTGCCAAACATTCGATATTAATGAAGGTGGAATATCTATATTGCTTTAATTACTTTGATTACTCATCTCATGAGGAGGCTAAATGCCAGGGTATTTTTTGTAACTCATAGACTCTGATGGATAGGCTATGATTAAGTATGTTGTTTGGCCATCATGTGAACTAGAGATATTATGGTTTACTTGTAACTTAGGTACACATAATCAGTTTTGATGAAATCAATGGGGGGTGCTTTAGAAGGTGCTCGTAATGTTATGGATTCCCTAATAAAGACATTAGCGGAAAGCGTTAAATGAGAAAATAAAATTAGAAAGTGATTTTGAACGAGTCGATATTATCAGTTGTTTATATGTAGGCAGATTTTAAAGAGACGTGTAGTTTAGATACGGTAATTAATCTTGGTCTTAAAGAAGAGTGAGCTATTTGTACTTCCCTAACTTTTCGAATAGTAGACATTTAATAATTAGATGAACCTATTTGAATTAAAATAAACCATTTTTGAACGCGGTAGGATATTTTAGATTTTCATCAATATTTCTTTGGTAATATCTTAAACTGAAGCATCTGTCGAAATAAGATTCATACGAAAGCAAAGAAAGAATTTTGTTGGATAATGTGTTTAAATAGTTTGAACAATTTTTTTTAATGACTTTAATGAAATCGTTGAGAATCATTTATAATTCTTAACTATTGCAGTGCATGTTTGTTGTCAACAAAAATGCTGTTAGCAAGAATGGAGGGGACTTAAAATTGTCTATCTAGTCCGAACGCATAAGACGATAAAAAGAAATACTCTTAGGCCGGTTTTTTTCACTCGGAGTTGAACATAACTTGAGGATTTTTATTTTCAACTCGTGATTTTGATTTTATTCACTCAAAGTTTACGTTTTCAACTCTCGATTTTCAACTCTAGAGTTGGTCAACTTTAGATTTTCTTAACTCCCAGAATAAGTAGAAGTTGATTAAGAAAACTAGAGAGTTGACGTGAAACATTGTTAACTTCCCATAGGGAGTTATTTTTTTTTTTTCAAATAAAATACATGCATTTTGTTTCGAAAGTTTGGTTGCTTCAATTTTCACGACAAAAAATTAAAGAAACATTCGTATATGTAATGTTCCGCAGCAATTATTTTTGGGAAAAGTGTAAATCAACTTCGTCAAGCAGTAAAAGTGAAGGTAATGTAACTGAGCCATTGTTCTTTAAAAAAAGACAATACAAGATGTTGCAGCTCATTGGAGTTGAAAATAGGACGACCATGACTTCATCTACCGATTTTGTCTTTTAAAACCAGACAGCAATGATATTACTAGACCTGATTAAGGATTCACTTCCTTCCGACAAAAGACGGTAATAGTCCTAAACTAGCCGTGACCTTAAAACTTAAGTTCCCTTTTAAATATATCTTGCGAATTGTGGACAATCACAAAGTTATTGGTAGCACTACGATTTTATGCGCTCGGATCAATGCAATTGACTTTTTTTTTCAGTAGAGTAAGCATTTCCAGCGGAAAACGGAAACGAGTGTCGAAAGCAATTGGCAATCTAGCACCATGGTTAATTGGAATGCCGGAAACGCATGAGGAAAAGCTTGAAACATCACGAGGCTTTTTCGCTAAAGCTAGTTTCGTAGGACAAATAGTGCAATTGATTGTACACATGTCCGAATACAATCACCAGGCGAAAGTTCAATTCGCCATTTCTTAGTCCATACCGAAATTTTATCTAGAGCTCGTTGGAGCTTCTCGGTTGCAGATTCAACTGAATCGGATGTTGCAAGTATAGCCGTATCGTCTGCAAAAGTACCTATTATGGTATCTTCTTCTTGAGGAATATCGCTAGTGTATAGTACGAATAGAATCGGACCAAGAACACTTCCCTGGGGAACACCAGCATTGATTTCCTTAAAATCCGAATATTCCCTCCCTTGCTTAACTCGAAATAGCCTATCTTCGAGGTACGACTCAAGGATGTAATATATTTGATCCGGAAAGACCTGTCTTAGTTTAAACTTAAGGCCATCGTGCCAGACCTTGTCGAAGGCTTGAGAGACGTCTAGAAATGCGCTTGAACATACATTTTTTCTCTCTAGTGATTTCTCAATTTCATTGGTTATCCTGTACACCTGATCAATTGTTGAGTGGCTTTTTCGGAAACCAAATTGATGGTCAGGAATAAGCCGCTTTTCTTCGATAATAGGAAGCAGTCGCTTTAATAAGATTTTCTCAAATACCTTCGAGATCAGTGGCAAGAGGGAAATCGGTCTATAAGATTTCTTTTCGTTCGGAGACTTTCCCGGTTTTGGAACCATTAAAACTTCTGCGACTTTCCATTGGCGTGGAACGTATGAAAGGCTTAATGCCGCATTGATAAGGTGCTGAAGTTTAATTGCTGCTTTTCTGGGTAGCTCTTTAAGCACGCGAGCATTTATTAGGTCGTACCCAGGAGCTTTATTATTTTTAAGATTTTTAATAGCTTGATGAAGTTCTGATAACGTGATATTCCGAATAAGAAAGTTTTCAGTTGGCCATTGGATATCACCATGTTCATTTATCAACGCCTGGCCGTCGAAAGGTTTAAAGGTTTCCTCTAGATGTTCAGCAAATAAATCGGCTTTTTCTCTATCGGACTTAGCCCATTCACCATTATTTTGTCTGATTGGTGCTGAATGTATTTGCGGCTTTTTAACATCTTTTATAGCTTTCCACAATGAATAATTCGTATTTTTATCTGCGGTCAGACCTTCAAGATAGGTAGAAATCTTCCGATTTTTTGATTCGCGGTTAGCATACTTGAGCTCATTCGAGAGACGGTTTAAGATGGTTTTGTCCTGAGGTGCTCGTGATTGATGCCATCTTTTCCGAACAGTTCTTTTTTCGCGAAGCAGATCTTTTATTTCCGGTGGAATTGTAGCTGTGTTTCTAATTGGATCTCTAAAGTTGTGTGGAGTGTTTTTCCATGCAGCGTCTTGTATGACTAAAGGCGTTTTCAAAGATATATTAAGCGCAATGTTGTTTTCGCAATGTTCTTTGAATTTATCCCAGTTAGTTTTGTTGTTACATAAAAATGGAGCTCTTTCCTTTTTGTCTAGCTTTCCACTTACTGTCAATATGACTGGTGAATGATCGGTGTAAAGGTCAAAGTTTTCTTCGATTTTCGTGTAAATTTTATCTAGTCCTTTTGCGATAAACAAGTCTACAAGGTCTGGCATTTTCGCTCTATCAGTTGGCCAGTATATTGGTTTACCTGGCGAAAGTGATGCAGAAACCTTAAGAAATCGCAAGGACTGGTTTTCTCTAAATGTGCCTTCGCGAATTTAAAAATAAATTATACTGTAGCTAACATGGCAGGTTTTATTAGTTTTTTATTTATACAAATAATATACAAAATACTAAGTTTTAGCAAGTGCATTAATATGTTTATTACATTGGGCTCAGCACATGACCAAAACATTTTTAACTTATCACAAGTTATCCAGAAATACCCAGATTTGTTCATAAGTTAGCTTCCACAAATATATCATCAACAATTCCATACAATACAAAACGTTCCTGATGTTTAACAACTGATTTTCACCCACGGTAGATCGAGGAAAACATATTATAATCACACAAAAAACGATTGTCCGAATAAATTCAAATTTAATTTTGAAAATGACAGTTTGTATTTTATTTCAACAAATATCCCAGGGATATTTTTCAAATCACAAGTTGAACAACTTTAGATTTTCAACTCGGGAGTTCTCAACTCCCAACAATTAGTGAAAAAAAAGAAATTTTTACTTGCGTTTCAGCTCTCGAGTTGAAGCCAACTCTTAAGTTGGTCAACTCGAAAGTTTGCATCAAGTTGAGCAATAGTGACAAAAATGGCCCTTAGAGGATTTGTCAGTTCTTCACAAAGGGCAGTGCCCCAGAAAAGCATTCTTTACATTTTTATTTACATTTATGATTGAATCTAGCTTTTGAATTCTCATAACACCAGTGTTGCTGCAAGCTGAAATTAAAAGTCGCTAGGCCAATCTCCATAAGTCGCTGGATTTCTGAAGACAAAAAGTCGCTAGAAGTCGTCGGAAATATGGAAGAAAAAAGATACACAGTCAACTGATTAGTCCATGTGAGATCACCCGGACGAAACGCCAATTTTTGTGGACTAAAGGCCAAAAAAGCTATTTTGAATCAATAATTCAACAAGTCCATTTATTAAGTCTTCTACGTGGCTGATTTATTTCAGTAGTATATAGAATTTGTATTATAAGAACCTTCATATACTCGTAGAACAAAGATACATTTCAGTATGGTGGCCAGTTCTACAGCTCTTGCAAAACACAGCTATTTTCGTCTTCCCAATCACTATAGCGTGTTCCAGTCGCAGCGTTTGGCGATTAAAAAAGTCTTGTCTTGGCTTAAAGAAAGCATGATATCAATCAAAGATATCCGCATGTTCACAGACAGCCAAGCAGCCATTAAATCTCTTTATTATGTCTCTACCAGCTCAATAACAGCCCTAAATTGTTGATCGTCTTTGCTGGAGACGGCGCAGCTGTTTAACATTCACTTCTGATGAGTGCGGGGCCACAGGGACATTTCAGTAAATTGTAAGGCTGTCGAACTCGCCAAAAGTGAAACAAAGATACCTTTATTGCTAAATATGGCAAATATAGGTATTTCCATCACTACGTGTAAATTTATGCTGCAGCAAGATGCTTAATAGAGAACAAACCTTAGGTGGAACAATATCACCACCTGCTTAGCGACAAAACAGATTTGATAGGCAAGCACGCAAGGCGTGCAAAAGCTGCATGGATGAAGAAGAGGAGGAATCAATCCCTCACTCACCTGCTTTATCCCAAAAACGTAGATTCCATCCTGGGAGAGTTCTACTACAATGATCTTAGTGACCTATAGCTACTTTAGATTTAGGCAATTTCGCTCGCTTCACAAGCAGGTCCAATTGGTTTAAGAATTAGTGAAAATGTCTCCAGAATTCAATGTGGTATCACATTGGACCATCTCTAAGTGTATCGGCTCTCTAACCTAACAACGGGTTTGTCGAAGTTCCTAGAATATTGCTGCCATTCAAGCGTCTTTCGAAAACGAACCAAAACAGTCCATTTATGCATGGCTGAATTGGGTATCGCCAAGACCAAGCTATGGAAAATGTTGCCTGAACCCTTTAAAGATGAATTTACATAACTCAAGAACTAATGTCACTCGACCATATGAAGTGACGTTTGTTCTCGGATTGGGCTCTAGGGTCTAGGCTCTACAAATGACCAATTTCATTGCAAAATCATCTTCTGTGATCAAGCAGATTTTTGGCTAAATAACTTCAAAACAAAATATGCATTATTTGTGGGTGAAAACCCTCATGTGCTTCAAGAAACATCACTTCATCCTACAAAAATAACTGTATGATGTGATTTTCATTCGTTTGGTGTCATTGATCTATTTTTTTTTCGTTCATGAAAATGGCCGTCATTTTACAGCAAATGGAGATTGCTACAGAAACATGTCACAACGTAATTTCTATGGTAAATAGCATGGACTGGTCATTAATGATATGTGGTACCACAAGACTGTGGCACAAGCCTCAAAGTAGGAGTAACAATTGATTTTTCAATAAACTCAATTCCATCAACGTGTCATAAAGAGAAATGGCTTTGCGATTTGTTTGAAAATAAAAAAGATGTTAACTTCTTATTAGAAAACCCAATACCTGATGGATTGCCCAAATCAGACTAGCACTACTAAGCTCACTCGCATGTCTCATACGGCTTCTGTGTTAATGTGGCGAATTTTAGAATAGAAAATTTCAAATTACTATTTAAATGTCAGGGGTGTAACACTTTCAGGGCAGTTACAGAAAAAAATATATAATTATTTGCATGTCATAAGTCACAAATTCTTGTCTCCAAAAGTTCCTAAAATTAATCTAACGGCGACATTGCTTCACAATGCCTTCTTCTTGTGCCTTTTATGGAGATTTCCGAAAAATCATATTCAGCAATGAGGCCTATTTCTGGGTGAATGGGTTAGTTAAAAAGTAAAATTGGGAAGATCACAATCGACACGAGATCAAAAAAATTGCAATACATCGAGAGAAAGTCACTGCTTGGTGTGGATTTTGGGCCAGCGGCATCTCAACAAATCCTGCTATTGCGTTTTAAATTAACTATTAGCTAAAAATTAAATAGTCATAAAACTGGGAGACCTTTTAAGATATCGACCAAAATTACCTTTGTTTAAGTTTGTCCGCGTAGAATGAGAAACCTTCATATTTTCTTTAGGAAACCTGGTGGAGGTATGAATGCCGAAATTGTACTATTGTTTTTCCATATCATGCGTTTGACAAAACACAAACCTGGACTTTCAAATGTGCAAACATCTCAGTGCCTTGCGAATCCAAATCCCCGTCGTAATCATGTCCCCAGATCATTTTCAACAAAACTGAATATTTGTTCGTCTATTCATGAGTGTGTGTATATTACAGTTCAATCCAACAAGGACCAAAGATTACTTCGTACTGGCACTCCTCTACACGCCGACCGTGCGTCCCCCCATCATGCCGGCCGTCCTTGTACCAAACTTGTATACCAAAAAAAATTCTCATTCGCATTCAATTCTTATCTGCGACAACAACTAATTAGACGTGTAAAATAAGTCGTTGGCTAAAAGTTTCAGTTAATTAATTGGCCCTGCAACACCAAACCACTTCTCAAGACAGCGCAGCACACAGAAATTATCGCCGATCGCTGCTGGTACCGAACCGGGTAAAGGAACATGTGTGTACATTTATACACTTTAATTCGAAGGCGACAGTCAGTCTGCGACCAAAATCCCCAACTGAAATGAGGTTATGGTCAAAAGGGACAACAACAACCAGAACAACAATATCAACTAAAACAAAGAATACGCGATAAGCGACACGATAAGGTGATGGTGGTGAATTCGAAAGGAAATCTGCACAATTTATTGAGAAATTCTCCGCAGGCACTAAATTAGTCGACAAAAGGAGGCGAGCTCGCATAAGATCGAATCCAATGAATTCCACAATTCCGCAACGTAAATTTCGAACATCCGTCCCGGGCCCGGTCGTCGCCGCGCCGATGCCCGTTACCGATGGCTATTTAAGGATATTTCCAGGGCATAAATTAAAAGATTTACATAAATACACACATTCCACATACAGGTGTCAGATTTCCAGCCACCACTTCTCCTCCAGCGTACGAACTTCACCGTTTTCGGTAAATGGGTAATACGACGGACGCGGCGAGATCGGGGCAATTTTGTTACCTCGACACGATCATCAGATGTGCAGAGAGGAACCGCAGCATTTTTTACGTTTTTTGCGTTTAATTTCAACCGAAATGGAATGATTAAGATTTTATTAGCCAACGTTTTGGGTTTCAGCCAATTAATATTCAGCCTTTGTAAACGACGACACTGAGCTACAGCTCACACCACCACCACACCGGGTGAGTATCATGGAAGAAGATGCCAGCAAGCGGCAGTCTTCAGTCTGAGTCGGAATCCCTAACCATTATGCAGGTATTAAATATTTAAAAACACAAGTTCTATGTGCAGAGTGTGTGACTCCGCAGATCCATATCAATATGAAATGTAATAATTAATATTGGAGACGGTCCAAACGACCGACCAGACCAACGCTCCACCGAATGAGTCGAAGAGGTGTCTTTAAGACACTAAAGGTGATGGCCAGCCACTATGGTTTTCGAAACGGCTTACGTTTCACAAACGACAAAAGCCTTTGTCGTTTTTGTCTTCATGATCGCGTCATCCTACAACTTGTCCCACATGCAATGCTTGCGAGGATGAAAGTGTAGAGTGCGACAAGTTAACACACTCATTTGGAGGGTCTAAATTAATGGACAATTCTTGCACAAGGATTGTAATTTCTCGAGAAATGTCATTATACTCGTATTTCGTCTGATTGATGAGTAAGGCTTGCCATTTCTGAGATGGGCTCGTATATAACAAAACATTGTATGTCTGTTTTATTATTTTACCAAATTAAATAGTCGATTCCTCTGAATTTTTTGAAACATATTTATTTCAAATAGTTATTAACTAGCCTAGATATGGAAGGAACAATACCTTGCTGCTCCGTACAAAGGGTTTGGAAAGAAGTAATTTTGCGTGCAGTAAACGGATTATGACTACCCTTAAAATGTTTGAGCACTATGTGCGAGCTTTTAGGCTAGGCGCGCACATTCAATTTTTAGTTGCGCAACTGCTTGGTTCTAGCAACTAAAATGATTGTGTTTTGACACTAACTAAACGATTGCCTATAATGAGTTCGCTATTTTGTGTAACATATAATTATATGCACCTGCGCGGATCAATCAAATAATTCTTCTGTTTTCTATAAGCAACCAAACAGTTGTGCAACTAAAAATATGCGCGCCTTGCCTCAGGAAATTTGGAGAGGATTTAAAAGGAGATACCGATACACATTGGTTTATAACATAATGGGAAGGAAATATTTAGATCGTGTAGAGCGGCTAAGGAATGAATCTCTAATTTTAATATTACTTTGAAGCGTGAGTATAAGGGTGAAATTGTTTTAGATGAGAAATGCATAGGGGTATTTCACTAGAACAATGTTTATAAAAATACCGGCGGTAAAATAAAGAAAGACAAGCAACATTGCGGCTGTGCTCGAGAAATTCAAATTAACGCTGCCGTTTTAGATCCACATCTGAGGAAGAAAGAAGTGAATCTGGAAACGCTCAAAGTACTGTCGTCAGCAAATCCATTTAATGTATTAAAAGTTTCAGACAGCAGATTATTGATGAATATGGGAGAGAGAGTTGGAGACAAAACGAAGCCCTGTGGCATACCAGCATTTTTTTATGAACTTCTGAATTTAAACCAAAAATACAACTTGTATTGAGCGGTTCGAAAGGTAATTTTTTATTCAACGAAAGATAGATTTATCAACACCAAATGCGTGTATTTTCGATAAAATGTGGAAAGAAAATTACCTTTTTAAGATACAGGCTGTAGGCTGTTTTTTACTCACTCGAAAAGAGACCATTAGAGTAAACCAGATGAAAAAGCTTACACAATGGTCTTGACAGCGAAGAACATTTGGGGCGACACTATCCGGGCTACCGAATTTGTGTATATCGAGATCTTTCAGTACTCTTGCAACTGTACGATTGCGAAAGAAGATTTGTCCTATAAAGTCATTAATGCTCTCAATTACAAGAGGAATCATGACACTTTCTTGCAGCGTCGAATTGACAGCAAGCTGTACTCCAAGCAAATTCGTTTTTTCTTGTGAGCTGACATATGGAGTTTCATTAAAGACGAGCGTAGGAACGGAAGACGAAGTAGTATTTCGGTTTTTTTTTTTGTACAATTGATCAAATATTTTTATTACTTTTGGAAATTTTGCCTTAATTTTTGGGAATACAAATTTGTTCGTCGAATATGATCATTACAGGTTTTACTGGCTTGCTTGAGTAGGGTTGGCTTTATGACATCGGAAGCTGACTTCTCTGACCCTAACTTCTTTACAGATCAAATCAAACCATGAATTCTCCTATCGGGATAAACTTTCTCATTCCGAAAATAATTAAATTTGAAATCATATCTGCACTGGAATTCATGTTACTATCAAGGAAGGTTAGTGACTATAATTCCTTATGAAATCCTTGAGAACGTCCCACTTGGTTTTCTCCTATTTCCAAACGGTTCTGTACGGAATTTCTTCTCTAACTGGGTTTTGTTGACATGAGAAATTGGCAGATGTGACACAATGGTCTTATGCTGTATTTATCTGGGTCAGATGTAATAAATAAGCCAAGGGTATTGGCGGATCGACCTGTAACATCAGGAATTCGAGTAGGCTCGCGAGCAAAAAAAATTCGACATACTAATCAGAAATAGTATGGGAAGAATAGGGGCACTAAGCTATTACCAGGCAGGCTGAATTCCGTGTGAACAAAATTTACACCCACATATGTTCTACTAAGTACAAAAACTGCTAGCCTGTTTTCGCAGTATGTATACCCCCGGAAAATGCTACACTCGACTTTAAAATTACGTACATATTTTGCCAAAATTTCAAAAAAAAATTATATGAGCTCTGGACCCATTAAATTTTTAGTTGCGCAACTGTTTGGCTCTAGCAACTAAAAAGTTTGTGTTTTGACACTAACTAAACCATTGCCTAAAATGAGTTCGCTATTTTGTGTAACATATAGTTATATGCACCTGCGCGGACATTCAATCAAATAATTCTTCTGTTTTCTATAAGCAACCAAACAGTTGTGCAACTTAAAAGGAGATACCGATACACATTGGTTTATAACATAATGGGAAGGAAATATTTAGATCGTGTAGAGCGGCTAAGGAATGAATATCTAAATTTAATATTACTTTGAAGCGTGAGTATTAGGGTGAAATTGTTTTAGATGAGAAATGCAATGGGTTATTTCACTAGAACTATAGGTACGTTTTATTATTCACAAATCTATCTGGATCCGTATCTGGATCATCCCTTGAAAATAAAACGATACGGATCCTAGTGACAGCAGTGTTATAAGCCTGTCTCTTTTTATCCTTAGGTTTGTAAATTTTAAATTATTTCTTGTCTTTTTTCTTTACACAATAGCTTACACTACCTTATCATAAAAGCCATCTACTCGCCAGTTTAATAACTAATTTTTGGATCTTTGAAATAGATGCCGATAGAAAACAGGATCCCAGGATCCAGATAGATTTGTGAATAATAAAACGCACCTAATGTTTATAAAAATACCGGCGGTAAAATAAAGAAAGACAAGCAATATGGCGGCTGCGCTCGAGAAATTCAAATGTTTATGTAATAGTTCTACCGCCTATAATTATTGTTTTTTTTTTTTTGATTCTATTCAGAGACTCAAATGGGTTATTGCGGCAACTACTCAAATATAGAATTCTACTCAAGCTTTGGAAAAATGTATAGGCCTCATATGTAGATCAGATGGGGTGAAAAATGTCTTGCAACGTCGAAGAAAACCTTAGCAACGTTATTGGCGACGTCAAATAACTACATTGTCTGTAAAGCACATACCGAGAACTGAAAACTGTTCGTTTTCCTTGATGCAAGTGGCGCTCATGAGTATCGGCATGGAAGGTGGGTTGTGCTTTAACGACGGAAGACAGCATTGAGTTTTTGAAGCATTAAATTCCACGAGGTCTATGGTTCCCCATTTGACAAAGGTATCGAGTTCAAAATTTAACGAGCTTATCATACGCTGCCGTTTTAGATCCACATCTGAGGAAGAAAGAAGTGAATCTGGAAACGCTCAAAGAACTGTCGGCAGCAAATCCATTTAATGTATTAGAAGTTTCAGACAGCAGATTATTGATGAATATGGGAGAGAGAGTTGGAGACAAAACGAAGCCCTGTGGCATACCAGCATTTTTTTTATGAACTTCTGAATTTAAACCAAAAATACAACTTGCATTGAGCGGTTCGAAAGGTAATTTTTTATTCAACGAAAGACAGATTTATCAACACCAAATGCGTGTATTTTCGATAAAATGTGGAAAGAAAATTGCCTTTTTAAGATACAGGCTGTAGGCTGTTTTTTACTCACTCGAAAAGAGACCATTAGAGTAAACCAGATGGAAAAGCTTACGCAATGGTCTTGACAGCGAAGAACATTCGGGGCGACACTATCCGGGCTACCGAATTTGTGTATATCGAGATCTTTCAGTACTCTTGCAACTGTACGATTGCGAAAGAAGATTTGTCCTATAAAGTCATTAATGCTCTCAATTACAAGAGGAATCATGACACTTTCTTGCAGCGTCGAATTGACAGCAAGCTATACTCCAAGCAAATTCGTTTTTTCTTGTGAGCTGACATATGGAGTTTCATTAAAGACGAGCGTAGGAACGGAAGACGAAGTAGTATTTGGTTTTTTTTTTATATAATTGATCAAATAGTTTTATTACTTTTGGAAATTTTGCCTTAATTTTTGGGAATACAAATTTGTTCGTCGAATATGATCATTACAGGTTTTACTGGCTTGCTTGAGTAGGGTTGGCTTTATGACATCGGAAGCTGACTTCTCTGACCCTAACTTCTTTACAGATCAAATCAAACCATGAATTCTCCTATCGGGATAAACTTTCTCATTCCGAAAATAATTAAATTTGAAATCATATCTGCACTGGAATTCATGTTACTATCAAGGAAGGTTAGTGACTATAATTCCTTATGAAATCCTTGAGAACGTCCCACTTGGTTTTCTCCTATTTCCAAACGGTTCTGTACGGAATTTCTTCTCTAACTGGGTTTTGTTGACATGAGAGATTGGCAGATGTGACACAATGGTCTTATGCTGTATTTATCTGGGTCAGATGTAATAAATAAGCCAAGGGTGTTGGCGGATCGACCTGTAACATCAGGAATTCGAGTAGGCTCGCGAACAAAAAAAATTCGACATACTAATCAGAAATAGTATGGGAAGAATAGGGGCACTAAGCTATTACCAGGCAGGCTGAATTCCGTGTGAACAAAATTTACACCCACATATGTTCTACTAAAAACTGCTAGCCTGTTTTCGCAGTATGGACCCACGGATAATGCTACACTCGACTTTAAAATAACGTACATATTTTGCCAAAATTCCAAAAAAAAATTATATGAGCTCTGGACCCATGTTCTGTAACTCAGGCGATAACTCATCACATCGTTACAAAATGAAACGATTTGTTCCCCCTTATCACCTCTGGAAAAATTTGTGTTTCGGTAACTTGTTGAGATAAATTCAATTTGAGATATATTTTGACTGGAATTTCAATTGGAAGGCGATAAGACGAAATGTCATGTTGACATTTAAAAAAAAAAAACATTTCTCAATTCCGTGTTTTTAAGTTCAAGATTATTTGTGTGTTAAGAGTAGATATATTCAATTTTAAAATTACTCAAATCAATTTATAAAAAAAAAACAATGTTCGCTTTGTTACTATTGGGGGAATCCAATGACCGCCGCAATAAAATGCGGATGCGAGATGAGCCGGAAACATAGAGACTCCCAAGTTTCGGTATTTGATTGCCGGCTGTTGGCATCTGTGAATTGGCCGCGGGCAAACGGCTTGTTCTCAGCCATAAAATCCACCAGTGTTTCCTTCTGGCACTTTGATAACCTTGCGCATCTCTAAAATATAATATTTATTAATTAAGTTTTTAAATCAATTATTTATTATTTATGTATTACCTTTTTGCCTCCGACATTTTTCGTTGCTTTCGCGCTTCGCCTGCTTTTTATGTAGTGATAAATTTTGACAAAAAAAAAACTTATCGACTTTCAAAGATACAGAAACCCATTTTATCGAATTTTTCCAGGATTGCTATTCCGTTTGTTCCAGTCGATAGAATTGACAACTGTCAAAGTTACGGAAACCCGACGAAGCGATAAAATGAATTTCGTCCCAATTCTCACCGTTTCTCGACGAGTTCATTGTATATATATTTGAATAGTACTATCATGAATAGGAACGCGACAAGGCGAACCAAGCGGCACCATAATTACTAAATTAGCAGAGATGCCTATGGCAGAGTTTTAACAGATAGACATTTAATATATGACAGTGACAGCAATAGGAATACTGTATATAAAGTAGGAGAACAAAGGCACATACTATGTACATTGGAGTAGAATGTAGGTGTGTGTGGGGATTTGGTAGTTGTTATTTTCTGTAGGCAAATATTTTCAAGGTCAATACTTTCAGTACTTTTTTGGCGATTACGTATTTTTTGGGATAGAAGAAAATTATTTTTGTGCATATTGTCGTCTGAGTTATATCTTGTTCAAAAGAGCATTTTTGGCGAAATTTAGTTAGAAATGCAGTTTTTATAAATCAAACATGCTCTTTCGAATGGCGTACTCCATTTCTTTCCATCTCTTTTAGTTTTTAAGTTATGAAGAACTATTATGTTCAATAAACCACTTTATTAAACATTTGAGTTCGACTACAGCTAAACGGCTCGGCCGATTTTCTTCAAACTTGATAGATATGGCTTTTAATTTTTCCCCCCGGATGTTTTTTTCTTTGGAATTTTTTTTCGAAATTTCATAAATATTTTTTTTTTCTCAAAAACTGTCCCACAGATTTAAAAAAACAAAAAATTTCATTTAATTAAAGCTAGGCATTGTATATATACAATGAGCTAGGTAATGGTTGAAAAAAATTTTACAAAAAATTGTTATTTTTGGTACCCCCCTTGGGACCATTTTTTTGTTTTCGATTTTCTCAAAAACTGTACGACGGATTTTGATCATTTTTTTTTGCTAAATGTCCCTAATAGTTTGAATATTATTGTGTATTCAAATTTTCAAAAAATTATTTTTCGGATTTTTAAAAAAAATTTCAAATTTTCTTTTTGGAAAACTCAATATTTCGAAAACCCCATTCTCGATTTTTTCAAACTTGATGAATAAAAGTTTTTTACATACAAATTATTTTTGAAAAAATATCAAGTAACTTACGAACAAGAAGAATATTTTCACTCGTATACAAATTTTCCTTTTTCCAAAAAATGTTCATACTTTTTTGAAAATTTTAATATTATCCAGTCTTATATATTTATATCTAGAAAAAAGTCATTCTTTTTGGAAAATTCGATATCTCAAAACACGGCGCAATGTTTTTTTCGAAATTTAATTTCAATTCGTACAGTAATAAAACTTAAAGCTAGTGCACGATTTTAGGAGATTTTACTTAAAAACAATATTTTTTTGTTCCACGCTTAAAATACTTTTTAAGCGTTTTCGTTTTTCGTTTCATACGTGGATTGAAAGGTGGCACTCCCTAGATCACGAATATGCAATTTTTAATTCTGTAGGATGAATAGGTTAGCCAGAAATCACGTTTGAAAATGTCAACTTTGAGGGGTCTACGAGGCTCCGTTTAGCCGCAAATCGCGTTTAAAGATAAAAATTCGTTTTTTGATACCATTTTTTCAAATTTTGACATTTGACAGTTTTCTCATTATCGAAATAGGTTTTTTTTATAGAGATGCTTCCAATAAGTTTAAAAAACATTGCATCTCAAAGCTTTGAAAAAGTTTTTTTTTAATTTTTGGATCCTCTAGATCTTATTACAAAGTCCATAAAATGGCAACCTCTGTAATTAATCGTATCAGAATTTAAACAAACCAGATTGCATGAGCAATGAAACAAAATTCACAAAAACTCTCATACACTCTCAATACTATTTGCTTGTATTCATCTCGCGCATGGCATATAAAACTTTATATACCTAGGTACCTACAATTGATTCTGACAGCAAAAAGAAACGCAGATAATATTTTCTCCCTTACCCTCTTTATTGTTGTCAGAATAAATATATATCTACCTCGTTTCTTTTTTTGCTTATATTTTCTCCTTCCACGTCAACTCTGTACTGCTTAACATACCCACACTTACGATTTTGCGGCACAATAATAAAACTTTTTTTCGTGTTCCATAAGAGTACTATTAAAATATATATACAATGACGAGTTTTATGGCTTCGAAAGTTACAGAACATGGGTCCTGGGTCTTAAAAACAAGGAAAAAAAAATTGCGAGGAAAAAATTTACAAATGCTATCTACCAAGTTTAAAGTAAATCGTATAGACTGTAGTTGAGCAGACAGAGTTGCAAGAGCCCCTTTTCTCGTCTTCGCTAACAAATAGATACAATTCTTTATTTCAATATACAAAATTAACATATTTTAAAAAATAAAAATATTTGAAAAATTTTAATGATTTAAAACATAAAAAGTACAATTTTAGATTGGTGTGAACACAGCAAATATAAAAGATCTGATATCCGTAACTGCAGTTAACGAAAGATCAAAAGTTATTGTGGTAAGTTAAGTATTTAAAAAAGATTAACACACTCCCTTGATACTTTATGGATACAAAGACCTTGGTCTATAGGCAGAAAACTCACATGAAAATACAAGCCTTGTTTGTCTTGCAATATTGGACCGAATAGTAAATATCTTCAAATCGCTCCTATTACAGAGTACACATTTGTTGGAGATCAGATCTAAGGGAAACAAAGTTGAGGTTAAGGATTTCGATTTATGTTCTAAAATCAGTATCGATAGCTTTCGCAGATAGTTTTTTATAAAAATAGTTCAAATGTGATGGCAAATGATGGGTTAGATTTGTATATATATAGAATGTTTCTACTTGGTGAAGATGATGCTCTTTGCAAATTTTTTTCATAATTTTTGCGATCAAATCAGTGAATATGTTACCCCATTTATCGATATTTTGTTCACTTAACGAGAATCTTCTATCATGTGCTTCAGCAAGCACGTTCCATAATTTTAGGTTAGAAGTTAACCACACTCAAAGGTATTTAAACTGGCTGACTACTGTTGTTCCATGATTCTTCCGAAAGCATACGACTTTATTCAAACAATTATCGTTATATCAAGTCTGATCTCGAGTTCGATTTTTTTACGAATGCATAACCTGCCATATATGTATTACTTATGTACATATTTAAATATATATTTTTTAAATTCTCTACAACGTTTCTTCTTTTTCACAATCTTATATTTTACTGCTAAACCTAGTCATAATTATTCTCGAGACAAGCTTAGTACATGATGAAAAGTATAAGCAACTTGTCAGATGCATGTCACCAATAATTATGATATTTCTCTTATCTTAATTTTTCTGAGAGAAACTTAAAAAATTAAACTTTCCAAAATCATCCTTAAAAATGAAGCTATTTTTCACTTCGAATGCGAAATAAATTCACTGAAAAAGTGAAATGGTTTCCATAAAAAGTGTGAAGGAATTTCACTTAAGCAAAGTGAAATGTATGGATTAGAGGTTACATTATTTCTCCTGTGATTCTACTTGCTGTGAAGTTATTTCTTTGCGCAGTTTGATTTCGTGTCAAGTTTTAAGGTAATTGTTTAATGTATTTGTGTGTTCCAATTCATCATCATATTAGAGTCCATAGTAAAATTGTTCGAAAGCATTGAACTGGTTCAAATGCTGTGAAATGATCTGTCATATCAATGGAATTTCATTTTGTCTTTCTATCAAAAAAGTAATTATTTCTGGGTCATTATAAATCTACATCAAACGATAAAGAATCTTAAGCAACCTTCATGACACACCCTTAAGTCCAAGCCCACTTTCTAGTTACACTTCTTATCTTAATATACAAATTCTTTGCATTGTCGGCTCAAATAACCGTTGTTAAAGAAATTAAAAATTACTTTGGACCATACTACTGATGAACGGTACTGTCTGACAGAACAGGCGCATGACCCATCAACTATTTATACCCCACAAGAAGTTAAAAGTGGGTTTTCCAAAATTCTTCATCGTAAAATTCGGTCATTGTTACTCACTAGAAGTACCACACCAAATTCATCAAATCTCAAGACCTCACCTGATGTGTCATCTAACTTTAAATCCAAGTGAACGCAAATTTTGCAAAACCATTTAATAAGATTAACATCACTTTAGTGCCCAATTCAAGCCTACACAAGATGTCTATTAAAAGCAAAGGACGTTAACCACAAGCCGATTTTTCTAAGCTTTTAAAACATTTAACTCGCACGCAATCACCACATTCATATCTACTTCTTATTCTTTTTCTAACATCGATTACAATCAACTTTTATGACGCAAATAATGAGTTAATGTCGTGTCAGTATCAAAGCATGGTAGTTCCGAATACTTGGATGGTTTTTTTTTTAAACCTGCCACACACGGTGGCTGACGCGGCCGACATTTACCACAGCCGTTTGGGTTTGCGTGTGACTAATACCCAAAACATTAACCCTTAATACGCAGATAATATTCGGTTCATAATGTTTGACATTCTCTTCACATGAATCAAGGACAGATTATTCGGGCCACCACTGCGCAGATGATGTCTCGGAAAGAGGTTAAAGTTCCTCATTAAGCGGCGCGTAGAAGCTCAAAGCACGTTCTGATCTGCATACACAAGTGATCCGCGCGTGCTCAGTTTCGTTTTGTGTATATGTAGGTAGTACTTTATTAAGGGAATCCGTGAACTTCATGGTTATAGCAATATTCAATATACATTTAACAAAATTACCACTGCCAATTAAAAATTATTACGACTTGTTAACGCACTTCTAGCCTAATCAAAATGTCATCGTGAAGAGCTCTTAAGATTAAAAAAAAAAAACAAATAAACTCGTAAAGCTTATAGTTTAAAGAATCAAACAAGACAAGACCGGCTTGTAATTAGCAAGATGGCCGGGATAGACAAAGTTCTTTTATACATGTTGCGGCATTCTGTACCGGGGTCATTGGGGTTTAATTTATCTTTCACAAGAGCTTGTTGTGTTTGTTCCTGGAAGCTATTTCGTTAATGTTGCATAAATATTAATTTTGACAAGTCAAAGTTGATAATCAACGATAATTCGGTGGCAATAAACTTTTTAATGTCAAGTAATTGAACTCGTTTTCCACTAAAGGGTTATAAGATCTATTAAGCTTTACCGAAAATCCCATATATGCACTCGTAAAAGAGTAAAAGAGTTTTTGTATGAGTAACTATTTTAAAGCCTAAAGTTATTTGATTCTCTTTCAATTTTGTATTATTTATTCTTTAAATAAATTCATTGAGATTACAAGCAATCTATCCTTTTATTTTTTTTACAGTTAAATAGGGATTTGTCGCATGCATAACTTAAAACTTCAAGAACTTTTGCATTATTTTTGCTATTCAGTGATAGGCGTTTTTGATTTAATGTTCATTTTCAGGTCCCCGCTAAAAAAACACTTTTCTTACTTACTTGAGAATTGGACATACTCCTATGAAATGCGTAACGTCTTCTCTCACCTGCATGTTACAAAGGCTACATTTCATTGGTAAGTCTTCTTCATGTGGCACACAGTTCAGGCTAACAAGTAAACAAAAAAACAAACGCTTCCTTACGGTGTCCAATCTGCACTTTTCATCAAACTTCGAGATAAGTTTGTAAAAATAAACTCGGGTATTCTTTGTAAAACTTATTCCTGCGTTTTTCAAACCAAAGGTTCTTTCTTTCGAAAGATTGAAGTGCTACAATTTTTAGAAGTCTTTCATCTGGAATTTCCAATATCCTAATTGAAGATTCCACATGGAGCTTAAGAGTTTTAACACAAAGTGGAGATGGAAAGTTTCGATGGTGATCATGAAGTTGGATGTACTTCTCTGAAGTAGATAGCATCTTTTCACTTAGCGTGATACGAGTATTTCTCATTTCCCCAGGCTTGAGCAGCATCTTCAAGATTCTGCCAGTCCGATTCATACCGCTGCTTCATTAAATAAATAAATGAATTTGGTGGTGCAACATCTCACCAGGACCTAGTGACTTACAACTCTCAACCGTTCTGCCGATTCCGAACGGCTAATGAGCAGCACTTTTCATGACAAGAGATACTCCTAAAGGATATGTCAATTCCTCGCAAGAGTAGTACACCCTTGAAAAAAACTTTCTTGCAGCGGCTGAGAATGGAACTCGAGACCTTCCGCATGATAGTCCAACGCTCTAACCATTATGCCAAAGTAGTACTACTTCGCTGCTTCATTGCATTCGTAAATATTTTCAGGAGTTTCCCAAACTTAGATACCAAGGCTACACAATTTGTAAAACAGAACCCTTCTATGAAACGCTGCTTTTTAATCGACAAAAAACTTATATAACTACGAAGAATTAAAATGTTATCGACTGTCGAGTGCCCCTTTTAGGAATCCCGCCTGGAATTCGTGAAGTTTTTTGTCGAGTTTTATCCACTGGGACAGTCGGTTATACAATGAGGAGGTACGAAGCGTTGAGCAAAGAAATTACACGATAGTAATTTGGATCGTTTCAGTAACTTTTCCAATGAATTGATAGAATCACTGAATCTTTGAATTGTAAAGAAATATGGTCAGTACCAAACAAATTTATTAAAAGCTTGCGTCAGTTTATGTATAAGTTCGGACGTTCCGTACTTTAGGAACTCTTTTGTAATTCTATCAGCACGGGGTTATTTTTCATATTGCAGCTTGTTAGTGATGAACTTCTTCATTCGTTAACGGGGAATCCAAACTAAGATTAGTGTTGGAAGGTATTGCATATTGAAGTTGACCGGAAACCATTATCTACTAGTCGGCAAATGCTCCGAAAAAAGCACACTTGATGATTTAAAATAAGCCATTCACCTCCTGCCAGACAGTATTCTAATACAGAGAAGCCTTGGGGCCCACAAAAGTAAGTTTTTCACATTTACCGAAGACATTTACATTTACACCATTCATAATTCCAATTCAGTGTGAGTCACACAGTTCCAGTAGCCTGTGTCATTTACAGTCGTATCGTTTCATGTTGTATTATAAAGGATTTTCGAACAATTGCGGGTAGATGTTGAAATGGAATAAAACAAGCTGTCTATGTCTATAAGGTATTAGCAAAATTCCTTTTTTTATTTGAAAGGCCCATATATGCCATATATGTACATATATAATATGTAATATGACATCGTCAATTTTCAATTCAATTCAATTTTGTTTTATTGAACATACTATTTACAATTTGGCTTACAACTAATAAGATACTACATATGCATGAAAATTTACATTTGTTGGCTCATAGGGGGCCTAACTATATACAGTGACTTAAGTTTAATTATTTTTATATAAAATTTACATGACAAAAAAAAAATTAAATTTAAAATGTTGGTTGACTGTATTGTCCTCAGGGTGTTCCTTCCTGGTTGTCAGTGGTGATTTGTGTGGGTTGTGGGCAGGATGACATCGTTCATATGCCCGCCTCGAATACTTACGGTAGTGTGGCAAGGATCCGAGTGGTCTTATTTTCAATAAAACTTCCACATAGATCCTGCTGAATTCCATCGATGGTCGGTGTTATGTTATCCTTAAAGTTATCGGTCAATTGTGGTAGCATACACCTGCGACTTAAGGAAACATCACAAGGAAAAGTCGTTTTCGAAAAAAATTAAGGACCAAAGACACCGCCGCGCCGCCGCACAGTGCGTCGATTGTATGGTGGTAGTGGACAAAAATCTGTTTTTCAAAAGTAAGATAACTGTGCACAAAAATTGGTTGGTAAATGCAATAAATAAGGGATTTGACTCGATTTGAGGAATTTTCACGCCCCTTACCACGCCCACTGCTGACAAAAAATTGGTTAAACGGAAACTTCCGTACGATAGTGAATTCAAGTATTAATATTATGTTTAGTTAAGAAATCATAAATTAAGAAAAGCGTGAAGTACGCCCACTGTACTGTAAATTTAAGTAGTTCAAGATGTTCTAAAACAGGTTTAGATCATAAACATAGAATTTGCATTTTTAATTTTTTTTTATTTTTGTCCACTAGTCGACGCACTGTGCTCCGGCCCAAAATCCAAACCAAACTGTAACTTTTGAGGAAGTTGGGGTTGATTTAATCCCATTCCTTTCCCATAGAACGTTTTTCTTTCTGCCCCCAGCTCAGATTCCATTCCCAAACGGATGGAAACCAATAGTTTGATATCAGTATCGGACCAGATTTTGGCCTTGTATTCAATCCTGTTGATGGATAGTTATTAATTTCTTATCAAAGATGAAAAATCAATATTTGTACGATTATAAATTAATTTCAAAAAAAATTACTCACATTTGGTCCTCTGCCATTTTCCTGCAAATTCAGCAACATAAAAAAAACACATGCCAAATTGACCGCATGTTGACTGCAAGTTTACTTTGTAAGTTTACTCATGCAGAGATGATGCTGTTTGTTTACAATAATGAACGCAATTTTTGCAGGACTGCGGAAGTTTTGCAAATACGAACTCAGCCGTAGCTTTAAAAATATGACCACAATCGCCTGTCAAAATTCAAAATTCAATTTTGGAAAAATCTTTATTATTAAATGGTATATAATCTCGTCCTTTAAGAAATATCAAATTTTAGCAGGCTAAAAGTAGGTAAGTTTGAGTAACGGTCGTACCTCGGAGTTGATAATCTAATCAATAATGTTGTTAAATAAGTCACGCCTGACTCGTAAATGTAAAACTTCCGCATTGGTAACAAGCTGCATTAACTCTGAACTAACTAACTATAACTATTTATTATGGATCATCTATTTATTTAATTTAAATAATTGTCCAATTACAAATACGCGGAGCAAATTACGTGATATTTCACCTAAATTGATGCCTCCCGTTTTTTCTTGAAGGAAAGGGTATACATCAACAGACCAATCACAACCTCTATGCTTAAGGACAACATTAGAAACGAAATTGGTGAAATAACCTGAGAAGTCGGCGAAATTGTTGTGCGAAATATGCTTAAAAGCGCTAGCCTATGCACCATGGCCAGAGGCGCCCACTTGAGAGACATTCAGCCTTATCATGAATAAATTCTCCCTCGGATTTTTTCCCCCGAGTGATACTCTCCTATCGCAAACAATCTTCGAAAAAAGGAAAAAAATTCGATGGAAGAAAGTAGGCATCGCCAATATTTTTTCTAGGGAAAATTTTTTGACATTTCTCTGGAAAAAACTCCCTTGAATTTATAAAAGGAATTTGAAAATAAAGCATGTGAGTATTACTAAAAATTTAATTTTTTTTAAAATTTTATTTTAAAATTTCAATTTGATTGAAGGTCCAACACATCAAATAAACGCCAAATAAATATGCTTGTGGAATTGATGACGGCCAATTCCGACTTTGCCACAGGATTCCATAAAAGAGAAAAGGAAGAGGTCAAACAATTCTGGCAAGAGGTTGAGAGTAAATTAAATAGCCTCGGGCCACCATTGAAATCATCTTTCGAATGGAAAAAGGTAAATCTAGTTTTTTATTATATCAATTACATAAATTAAAAGAAAAACACATCCTAGGTGTGGAGCGACCAGAAAAAGTACGCTCGCAACAAATTGGCCACTAATTTGAAAGAAAAAAAAGCAACTGGAGGTGGTCCAAATATGGAAATAAAGCTTTCGACTATTGAGGAAACAATTCTCAAACTATTGTCGACAAAAGAAGCCGTTGAAGGCATACCCAAGTCCAAAGTATTTGGCATGCCTCAAACAACAAACAAACAAGAAAGCGTTCAAGAAAGCATTCAAGAAAGCATCCAAGAAAGTTTGGATGATATTTTAAATAACATTCCGGGTGAACCAGTTCCAAGTGTACATAATTCCCCCAAAAGAAACAAATCAAAAATAAGTAATGCGGATGTTCTGCAAAAAGAAATTGCTATACAAGAAGAGATGAGCTCAAATCTTGCTGGTTTGAATGAATCACTGAAAACGAACTATCCGGAATTGCAGTTGAATTTAAAAAAAATTTACAGGTCGATTGATAAGTTAAACGACTTAAAAAGGCGTCACTTGAAGGAAAACCTTCGTCATAATTTTGAAATGGAGAAATTAAGAAAGTTGGAGGTGGATTCGAAAATTGAAAAAAATAAAAGGTTAATTGAACTTAAAGAACTAAAATACAAAACAATGTAACTTTTTTTTTAATTAAATGCTCAATTTGTAATTAAATAATAATCTAATTTTCTCAATTTTATTAATTTTTAATAAATTTCATTTTATTACAAACATACACAATGTTTTTGTTTTTGTAACTGTGATCATATCATAGACTATTTCCTATATCCGTTCTTATACGTTGGGCCGCGGTTGTGTATTGTGATTGTGGTATAGGAGAAAGCTCGTCCAATTCGTTCTCAGTATTCGAAATAACATTTTGTGGGAAAGAGTCAACATTGAAATATTTACAAACATTGTATAACGCACAACAGACATTGATTATTTTCACGGCTTTTTCAGGGGAGTAATGCAACTCCCTTGCACTTAAAAGACATCTCCACTGTCCTTTAAGATCACCTATAACTCTTTCTATTATGTTTCTGCAGCTTTTGTGTGTATTATTAAATTTGCTTTCATTAGAACCTTCTTCAGTGGATCTATGTGGGGTTAACAGCCAAGGCTCTAGAGGGTATCCAGCATCACCTGAATTGCAAATGATTATTTCCTTGTAATTATAAAAATAATGAAATCCACAAAACCTATTAACCAAAAAGGATTTGAGCCACGCAAGTATTCCTGCTCCAAATGTTTTCTAAGGCCACTTACGTTCCAAATCATTGAGTCGTGAGATGCACCTGGATGCGTAGCATCAACAAAACGTATTTTCATTTCATGGTCACATACCTTAAAATGAAAAATGGATTTATTGTATGTACACTTTACATACACATTTAAGTTACCAGCATAACATTTAGGCTAAAGAACCCCTTTCTGTTATAATAAAGATGTTTGTTTATTGATGGGCCCACAATTCGAACATGGGTCCCGTCAATGCATCCAACAACACCAGGTATCCTGTGCTTTTCAAAAAAAGAGAGCGCAACTTCCCTTTTTTGGCTCACGTCCGTGTTGAATTGTATCCATTTTGAACAGAGATCTCTCTCAAAAACAAACAAAACTTCGCTTAACACTTCGCTGAAACTCGATTGGGCCAATCCTACTTCGCTGTCCCTTGCTACACCTTTCTGGTAGCCTCCTTCTGCAAAAAAACGTAAGCATGCACATAATTTAACGATGGCCGGTATGCCGAACGCTTTTTTGGGTGATGGCACAGAGTCCATCAAAATGTCGAGCAAGTACTTAAAAGCCGGTTTATTGCAACGATAATGTTGCTTGAATCTGTAAAAATATATTTTTAGTATTACAACTAACATTGTTAACACTTACAAAGCCTGTGGTAGCTCCAACGGATTTGAGCAATCTCTTAAAGATCTTCGGATTCTTAAAACGTTTCTTCTATCACTTTCTTCTACAGTTAACCGAAAGGCTATAGAATGCATTTTAAAAAAAGAACCGTATCAGATGCTTTAAGAATTTTATTTAATTTATTTCTAAAATCTGACAGTTTAATCATTTCCATATTAATAATTCTATCAACAAACTTCGAAAAATTGTCGAAGTAATTTCCGGGGGAAAACGAACTCGGGGGAGATTTGCGATTGGAGTGTTCGACTCCCGGGAACAAAAAAAATCCGAGGGAGAACAAACTCCCTCGGAATTGACGATAAGGCTGATTATATTCCATATGTAACATAATTTTAAAGACCATCAATCAATCAATAAAATATTAATTATAAAATTGTGTTAAATTTTAAACTTATTGAAAAAAACCATAAGAAAAAAACATAAGACGCACCCTGTATTTGACTCATAATAAATCCTTAGTTCATTTATCGATTTATTTACATAGATGCTCAAAGGATATTTGATACAGAAGATCATGTAGTGGCTTGCGAGGAGTTTGGAATAATTATCATATTGAAAAATCGTTACAAAGTAGGAAATTTAACCACTAAGTTCTCCATATCAAAAATATCCAGTGCCTTACAAAAATCATCAAATAAAATTCGATTTGTTTTTGAGGTATCCATTTCTTTCATCACAAGATGTACAATTGTGACCATCGTTTTTATGTCTGTGTAGTCTGAGAAAAGTCTGTGCACAATGTCTAGTAGATCTTCCTTGCAAATGCTTCCATCCTTGTTGATGTCGTACATAGAAAAAAGTACTATTAAACAATTTCAATAATATAAATAATTCATTTTCATCAAGGGTTACATTTTAACTTCTTAGTCTTCATTGCAGTTCGCTCTTCTTTTGATGTTTTGGAATCAAGTGGTCGAAAGATATACAGGAACTTTGCGAATTCAATAAAATTTACCTGATTTTTATTACCAAACATTTCAGTTAATATAAGAGAATGCAGAGCATGTGAGGGAAAATTAAAATCTCTTTTCACAAGGAAACGGAAACGAGTATACAGATATTCTATTTCACCACGCGTAACTAATTGGATTAGTGTCTTGATTTAGAGCTTACTTACATACATATATACATATTTTGAATGCAGAAAAAGATGACTTCTTACATTTAGTAGAATCCTTAATAGCGTTAAATTCGTCCTTAGGAACTGGGAGAAAATTTGAGATTTTGCTGCCCATTTTATTTGATTTTCTACATAAATATTTTGTATTTCTTTTTTTTTTTTGTTTAAGCTAACGTTGATTCGAATAAAACTTTTCCCTACAGGTAAGGTAGATCTAATATAAAATAATAATTTCAAAAAATAATCGGTCAAACGTTTTCAAGATATTGATTTTTCAAAAAATAAATTGGAATTTATTTTTTCAAAAAAAACAAAATAAATATTTTTTTTTCGAATATTTTTGTATACAATATTATTTTAACCCATTAAAGGCCAAGGACCTTAAAAATAGAGATAAATAAAAAATCTTTGAAATGCTGTTTATTGAGGTTTATATTTGCACAAAAATACAATTTTAAAAAAAAAAAAATTTCAAGTTTGGTAATTAGAGGGGTGTACTCAATTGAGTACACTGGCCAGATATGGGTACATTCTCTTAATAAATATGAAAAATTTTAAAGCATTCTTTTTCGATGCAAAGAGTGGCTTGACACCGTTCACAAATCTATCGAACTCTACTGTGACAATATGGCACCGTAGTTAATTTTTTATTTTTTGGGGGAAATGTTCTCCGTTGCTGCGAATAACACTATCTAGTACATTTGGCTTATTTGGAGTTTTTTTGACGACTCTGAGCTTAAGTAAGTTCTGGCTATGGTCCTAACAAATGAAAGGAGATTCCGGTTTTCTTTGTTTTTCAGACAACGGAGTTCCCAAGCATTCACCATCATTGAGTTAAGCATATGTGTGAATAATGGCCACCACCATTTTTTACCCTCTATTTTTATGCGGCAGTTGTTCACAAATTGGTCATGAAGGTCGACACCACCCATGCTTTGTTGTATCTATGCTTTGGGTGAGGAATAACAGTTTTTTCTCTTTCTGTTGATGACCATCTCTTGACTTTTCCTAGTGGTTTCAAGTTGTCGTAGTTTTGCAACGGTTACAACAGCATTATCTTTCCAACGAGCGAACAAGATGTTATTTTGTTTGTCAAATTTGTGATGAAAGTAACCAAAATTTGCTTTCATTACCGTTTTCAAGGATTTTAGGGGACAATTTTTCGTCATTTCTCGACAAATTTACTGCCAGTATCAAAGCACATGTCAATAATTGCTTTCCAATAGACAGAAATGAAAATCAAAGCTTACTTTAAAAAAAATCGAGTTGAAATTTAACAAATTACTGTACTCAATTGAGTACAGTGGCAGGTAATGGGTTTTAAACTTAAGGGGGCTCCTGGTGAAAAATCGTTAGAGCCGTTAATGAGAAAGTCCAAAATAAAAAAAAAAAAAAAAAAACGGTTCTATGCTAGCTACCATTAATAACATTTTGCCCTAAAATTTTTTTTTTACAAATATCTATGTAGTCCATGTCCAGTGGGTTAGGCTGTAGATCGAGGTACAGACATACAGACACACTCAAACATGTTTTTTGTGTACTAAATTTTCCTTAAAATTTTTATAAAAAAAAGTGATATGCAAGTTGTTAATATTCAATAAAATACATCTTAAAACGTAATCTAAAATTTTTTTCGTGTATCCGTTTTCAGGATATTGCAATTTCAAAACAAAAATTGTATTATTTTTTTAAAAATTCAAAAACTATTTCTTCGAACAAAATTTCAGATTATATTTTTCCAAATGCAAAGGAGCTCCTGCATTAAAATTTTGGTTAAAATCGTTAGAGCCGTTGATGAGAGATTCGAAAATCAAAAAAAAAACGTTCTATGACAGGTATACCCCTAATAACATTTCCCCCCAAATTTTTTTTCTACCAAAATATAGTCCATATTCATAATATCACACCTAATATTTTTTATTAAAACCGTTAGAGCCGTTTTCGAGATAAATAAGATTATGCATTACGGGTGTATGGGGGTACCGTTAGTTTTAGAGCTTAAACAAAAATTTCAATTTCCACTCTAGGGAATCACCGAAGACCCTTTAGTACCATGTTTGAAGAAAATACCTCCAGTAGCTTAGGCTGTAGTTCGAGGTACAGACATACAGACATACCTACAGACAGACAGACAGACGGAATTGTCGGACCCACTTTATTCGTCTTCGCTATCATCGTAATGTCAACTTTGATCAAAATCTCAAGTTCGATTTTTTTTTTTCCAAATGCAGAACCATCCCTATACTTAGTACCTATATCGCAAGAAAAAAGGTGTCAACTCTGTCTTGAACAGGTTAGAGAATCAGTCTCTCGACTCATTATAAACAACTCAATCCATGTTTGTGTCAAAATAATTATTTATGAAACTATGTAGTTATCAGCATTAATTTATTCATTTGTTTATTTCATCTACCAGCAAAGCCTTTCAGGTTAAAATAGGCATAATTAAAGAATAAAATTACTTCGTCAACTATTTACATAAATACGACAACGAATTAAATAAAATGTTTTTGAAGCAGTTTCTTGACTGATAGAAGTCAATACTTTGACATCGTTGATTAAATAATGAAATAGCCCTCGATATTAGCTCATTTTGACCGTAATTTGTTTTATGTAAAGGCTGCAAAATAAATTGTCTTTCCCTAATATTTCTAGAAGGAGCGTAAAAAGGTATCATAATCAAAAGAGCCAGGACTTTTTTATGATAACATAGCAAATCTCTTATAAATACATATGTATGTCATCATGTGCCGGTCTTCTTTTTTGCAGTGGCAGGATTCCTAAAAGTTTACATCTTGCATTAACAAGGTGGTAAAAACTTCCATCTCATTTTCCAAAAAATATATTTTGTAAACCTTCTTTGAACATTTTCAATGCGATGAAAAACGATGAAAGAATTTTATAAGCTGGATTCTGAATTATATCAGTGCATTCTAGAATGGCTTACTAACGATATACAGATATAATATTAAAATGAAATCTTTAGAAATCCTTTTAGTGAAACCTACAATTCAATTTGCTTTTAATACAAAATGGTCAATATGTAAATTGAAAGATAGCTTAGAATCAATTATAACGCCAAGCTCTTTGGTTTATTTACTCTACCCAGAGGGCTATCCCCGAGGGAATAATAATATAAAATAATATTATAACCTTTACAAAAAGTAATTACATTACATTGGGCTTTATATAAATTCATACACTTACTTAAACACCAGTTGAATTATGTCGTGCTCAATAAGTAGGCAATCGTCTATGGATTTAATTTTCAAAAAAAAACTTGAGATCGTCAGCAAATACCAGACAAAAACAAAACTTAAGCAGAGATACGTCATTGATAAAGATAATAAAAAGCAATGGTCCAAGAAGGCTGCCTTGACGTACTCCTGAAGAAGAGCAAATTGGAATTGAAAATTTATAATCGATTATTACTGTTTGGCTTCTACCAATGAGAAAAACTTATTTAGTTTCTTAATAAGTAAAAGATGGTTAACTAAGTCAAAGGCTTTGCTTAAATCAGTACATATAGCATCAAAGGATTACCCTTTTCAACTTAGTTTAATATGAAGTGAAGTATGCTATATTAGAAGCCGTCAAGCGCTCAGCTACGAATCCATGCTGAAATTCAGAAATTTATTCTTCAACGTGAAACTAAAGTTTGGATTTAACTATAAGTTCAAACAATTGGAATGGGTTGTTCAAAATTCGAACCGATAAGTTTGAACTCGACATTAGGGCATATTAGGACAGATATTAATCCAATCTGCTCGTTGTGTAACGTTAGTCAGATAGAAGACGTACATTTCTTAGCCCTGTGTCCGGATCCGAAGGCTTCATTTCTGATCCAGTTTTTTCACATTAGAAGAATGCATTCAAATTTTCAATGGAGATCATGGTTGGAAACAACTTGTATGCTTTATTTTGCCTGCAAAAGTATGGAAATACTTAGTTCAACTTTTTCTGAGTAAAAATGCATTTTATGTTAACTTTGTGTATACAGACTACAATAGTTATCCTTATTAAATTGTTAAAAAAAGCGATATTAATTCTTTATAATTTTTATTTATTTAGTAAATTTTGTTCATTATTTATACACAAAATTTCCGTCTATCTATAATGTTAAATACTTCTTTTTGAACTGCAGAATGCCTACGAAACCATGCTAGGAATCTTTCGATAAAATGTAATATTTTATTATGAACAAAATAAAAACCACTAATCTGTTCAAAATTCCAACGTCCTGGCAAATTCAATCCATTTAAAATCGCAACTCCGACCGTTTGCACCGAATAGCAAAGTTATATATCAAGTTATCGATTAAATTAAATCTTAAAAAGAGGCTGGGTGCGACCCACACTGATAACTTCCCATTTGTGGTCTTGAAAACTTTGTATTTAGTTTTTTTCAAATAACCAAATTTTCAGCGAAACAAACTTTAGCTGTAAAATTCAAACAAACATTATTTTAAGATTGAAAAGCATTTTAATTATTTAAAGAGATTTGAAATTGAGATTGTTGATGTTGATTGTGAGCAAAAAAAATTTGTTAGATGTCACTTAGTTTAACCAAAATTGTCTCTTAGCACACTATGATTCAACTAGAACTTTCTTCGTTTTTTTCGTTTCCTGAAAAATTTTAGAAATGTTGCTTAGTATACATTCTTACGGGAAGGTATCGATGTATAAAACAACATACTTTAGAAGGCACTGTCGGTGTTGATTCCCAAGAAATTCGACTTGAAATACAATTTTAACTAGTTTTCACTAGAATTTTTAATAGTTTTTTTTATTAAAAAAAAAACTACTAATTCAATATTTGTCAACATTTTACCAATTGTACAAAATTATACTATGTATAAAATAAACTAAATTAGAAGTCAATATCACTACTAGTTCTCGAGAAATTTGAGTCGAAAAACAATTTTTACCAATTTTCAATAGAATTTTATATAGTTTTTTATTTTTTGTAAAAAAACTGTAAATTGATTTTTTTTGAAATTTTCACCAGTTGTCAAACACATTATTTTTCGTAAAATAAAATTATTTTGAGTTTCAAATTGTTTTCCGTTCTTAGAATATCTGGGTTATGAAATTTTTTTTTTCAGTTTTTTTAATTTAAAAAAATAACGGTAAGTTCATTTTTTTCCATATTTATATCAAATCTGTATGACCTTATAATGAGTACATTAAATTTTATTTGAAGTCAATAGCATTATTTTTTCGTGAGATATTTGAAACTAACCAACATTTTTACTTTTTTTTAAACCGTTATAGTGAAAAAACTACTCACTGAATTTTAATAAACGCCCTTTCAGCCTCTTTCGAAGTTATTATCTATTAAACAAAATTTACTTGAAGTCGATATCTTTACGCGTTCTTGAGATATCGACGACGAAAAATGGTACAAGAACGTACGGACGTACGAACGTACGAACGTACGAACGTACGAACGTACGTACACACACACACACAGACATCTCTCTAAAAATGATTGATATAGCCTCTAGGGACCTTGAAACGTCGAGAAATGTCAAAAATTCCAATTTGACAAATCGGACCGATTACAATAACTCCCTATGGGAAGTTAATAAAGTGAGAAAATTTAATTGGGCTTATGACTTTACGAAGATGAAATAACTTGCTAGTCCCACCCAATCACGATCTTCATAAGTTAATAACAGTTAATAAAACACTTCTAATAAATAAATTGTGTCCATATTATGAACTATGTAGTAGTTTTTTAGCCCCATATTGCGCATATTATATTTCCTTGGGAATGGGCGATATTTTTACAATATTTATTCAACAGACACTTTTGCGAGCGATTTTTAGTACAAAATGCAGAAAACGAATGGAAATTAAAAAAAAAAAATAATTACCTAACAAAAGGTATCCCGAAGACCCATGCACAGGCTAAAAGACTCACCCGAATCTCGTTATTTCCTCCACAAACTACTATTTAACATCAGTAAACTGATTTTAATCTGCGGGTCTGGATTCAAACCTATTGACTTTGTTCAGGACAATAAAACCTGCGAGCACGTCCCAAATTGGAAGACATTAGCTTTGAAGTGCGAAAAAATCACAGCGAAAATAAAATTAAATTAATTAACTGCGGTTGTGATCACGCGGATCACTACCGACCGCGGCAGAAAAGCCCAGAACAAAAATATTTTTGGGTTGGAAATCCTCGCACAAAAATCGTAAAAAGGGTTTAACACATGGACAACGACGACGACGACGATGACGATGAAACGATGAAGATAGCACAAATAAAACAAGCTGCCGTTTCTGAGACTCTGAGACAAAATGACGAAAGAACCCCGCGCTATAGAACATGTTGCGACACCAACATTTGTGCAATAAATTCCAAAGGATTCGCGCGAAAATGAGTGTTATCCTCGCGCTGAATCAGTAGCGACATCCCATTCGTGTGCGACAATAAAAACATTGATAATTGCTGTAGTGCTGTGTTTCTTAGTCTATGGCAAAGGGCCAACCCAGTTTTAAAGTCAAGATGAAAAAAAAAAAAAAATCCGAATTCCAACATAAACTCTCCAAGAGTGATGACATTAATGAGAGATGTTAGTATCTACTGAGAATCTTAGATAGTTCTGGTGCAGCGTTCTTACCTCTGAAGAAGTCCAAAATGGAGATTTTCAAGCAGGTGTCACAAGGAAAACCGAATCATAAATACCCTTGTCAAGCTTCTGGGCTCTTTTGTGATATTTTTCTGCCGACACAGAAGGCTTGAACCAAGAATGCAAAATATAAATTTGAGTTTTAACATCTTTCAAAAGAATCAAGCTGCTCATGTTAACAGGATTATAATTTGATGAAAGAAAAAATTTCAAAGTCGAAATATGGCTTTAGAAGGTTGGCTTCACACGTCGTTGATTCGAAGTCATAAGCAAATGAAATAATATTTTTCAGAAAATTTTGTCCTCAACTGGTTGAACGATAATCGCTCAGAAATAATAGATGCAATCGTTTGAAATTTAGCACTATAAGACTGCTTTGATCTGCCCTATTAATAAAGGTATTAAAATTATCATTATCTGATTGAGTGCTTCTGAAGAAATACAGATCCAGTTAAAGAACAAAGAACAATTCTATGAAACAAGTTATGCAAAGTTAGAAGTTTTAAGAAAGAAGGATAGACAGAGGACCAAAAATCCTAAGTTAAAATTGTACTTCTTGTATAGTGCTGCCAAATATGTTTGATTTGTGAGCTTTAAAATTATGTCCTCATTCAGTAGTTCTCCTTGATCAATAAAATAATCAATCATCAACAATCCATAGTTTCCGAAGATTGTGATGCTGTTAAGTGGTTCCTCAACAAGTCTACTATAGGGTTATCCATTTTGCGGTTTCAAAAGTAAACGTAAATAAAATACATATAAAATATTTTTTTTTTCATGATATTTCTTTTTTATTATAAAGTTTGAACGTTAACATTATGTGTGAAACACTTCATCATTTAAATGACCACCACGCGAATTGTTGCAAGCATCGATTCTTTTGAGGTAATTTTCGACCACTTTTTGACACATATTGGGCGGTATCTCAGCCATAACTTGACGAATGTTGGTTTTTAAGTGCTCAAGAGTTAAAGGTTTATCTGTATAAACACGGTCTTTCGCGTAGCTCCACAAAAAAAAGTCCAGCGGTGTGAAATCGCATGATCTTGGTGGCCAGTTGATATCGCTACGACGAGAAATTACGCGGCCAGGAAATGTAAACCATAATCTCCTCTTAAAGCACGATATGTGGCTGTGGCAGAATCACGATTTTTGTAGTAGGTCTTAACAATTTTTATGCGTTGTGCGATAGTTAAGCGATTCATTTTCGTAAATGCCAGACTTTCAACTGAAAAAAAAAAATTGGTTTAACAACTAAGTTTGACAGATGTCGAATTCCAGCCCTATACTTTTGAAACCGCAAAATGGATAACCAATTACTATTTCCTCTGTGGGGAGGTATTTGCATTGAATAATTCGCTTCTTGGAGAGATCTTTAACCATTTTGTAATAGATATCCATTATTTTGGTCTTACAGGGTAATTTTTCGTCACTCATCATTTCCAACAGTTTTGGTTATCCTCGATTATAGCTGTTAGTTAGTAACATAAAAACCGTTCAGTAGCTGTTGCAACCATTGCCTTTCTTTTTGCTGCTTCGGCAAATGTGATAAACTAGGCTTCTTATATTGAAGACGCAACTTGATTCTGTTAATGCCAACTTAAGAACTTACAGCTCCTCCATTCAGAAGGAAAGTTTATCCTTTGATAGACATAAAATAATAAAACTTTAATATGAAAATGAGTATTCGGTAGTGCAAAAATTGTTGTGCCCATTTTACGGTAGACGTGGGGGCTCCTTACAGTCGACTCTTCAACGTCTGGTGGCCAAATTTTAGACGACCGGTTCGGTAATCAATTAGCTGACATTCTAACGTTAAAGGAACGCAAGATCGCCCACGAAAATCGCCGCGTTTCGAGAAAGTGTGCAGCTGAACCCGAGGCAATCGATACCTCTCCGTGCACAAGAAAATGGCCAGTCGCAGACTTCAACTTCGTGAATTTTGGGACTTGGGCCTACACCTGTACAAGATCCAATTGAGCCATTAGCTCAAAGACTAAGACCATAGACAATGCTGTTTGTTCGCTGAATGGACTTCGGAGCGTTTAGAATAGAACTCCAAATTTGGGCAAAAAATCATCTTGAGCGATGAGGCGCATTTTTGGATGAATGATTCAGTTATCAAGCAAAATTACATATATTAGACAATGTTGCCCCAAATGTGATTCACCAAGCGACATCGCATCCTCTTAAAATTACCGTTTGGTGTTGATTTTGGGCCGACGACGGAAGCATTGGTCGGTTCTATTTCGAAAATGACGCACGTTAGTGAGACGGCCACCATCAATAGCGAGTGCTACAGAACGATGATAACCAATTGTTTATGACCCAAATTGAACGATTTGGCACAAGGTTAAGCACAGGTTGGTGCGAGCACTGATCTTTCAGAACATCGCTTGCCTTGTTATAACCTAATGCCATTACTCTTTCGCCATTACGTACTTTTAGTCTATATGTTAGATATGATGTTGCTTGCCAGAGCCTTCCTCACCCATCAGGATATCACATCACCCGAAGGAAGATATGTTGAGATCTTTGCTGAGATGCACCACCTTACTCAGCTTGTAGATGACCCCAATCGAATATCAGGTATTGAGGGACAAAACGCCCAAACCCTAGACTTGTTTCTTACTTCTTACCCTGATAAATACCACCACAACGGTAAACTATCCATTCGGCAATTTGGAATATCGTGTAATACATATCAGCCAATTTCCCATTCATTCAGTTAAAGAGAAGCATTCCACTAGGACCGTTTGGCAATACGAGAAAGCCAACTGGCACGGTCTAAGTAACATTTTTTCGAAATTCTTACATGACAAGAAATTGAGTAAAAACATCCTGCAAAGGCAGTAGAAATTTCTGGTCATTTGTCAAGTGCTCATCTACAATGACAAACCAATAACTAGCTCTTTAAATAAGGCAAATGTATACTTGCAGTTCATTTTGCTGGTAGCTTAACATTGCCCCTCCTGTAGTTGAGGACGTAAATCATTCAATGGGACAGGTAAATTTCCACCCTCGGACAGTTGCAAGAGCCCTTCGAGATCTTGATATAAACAAATCCGCTGGTCCTGATGGCATACCCCACCTCCCATTCTTCTAAAAAGGTCTTCTTCATAGCTGGAAAAACCACTGCGTAAGCTTTTCTATCGCTCCTACTTTTCTTGAATCCTACCTAGAAGATGGAAAACAGCATTTGTCCAAGCCCGTACTTAAAAAAGGTGACCCTTCCTCCCCCTTCTCCTATCGACCAATTGCACTTACGTCACTTCTTTCCAAGGCCATTGAGTCGCTGATAAATCATCAGCTTAGGAAATATCTCGAAAATCGAAAGCTTCTTAATGATCGGCGATACGGCTTTCCCAGCAACCGTTCCACTGGTGATCTGATGGCATATCTCACCGAAGAGTGGAACCGTCTTTACATTGTTTTGGAGAAAGTAAGATTATTGCGTTTGATATTTTTAAGACATTTGATAGAGTTTGGCACCAGGCTCTCTTATCGAACATGCGCGCGTTTGGTGTTGACACCTTTATTCTTTGAATTAAAAATTACCTTCTAAGTCGTTCAATACAAGTTGTACTCGTATTGGACGGTTTCAAGACTGATTTTTACAAAATAAATGCTGCTATTCCCCAAGGCTCCGTTCTGTCTCCGACTCTCTTCCCCATTTTTATAAATGATCTTTAGCCTTAAGCTTATAATCCACTTCATTGTTTTGCCCACTAGTCAACACTCAGCTTCTCATACTCGGTCCCAAATTTCAAATTCACGTCCATCTCCTTCGGAAGTTGTTGTTGTTTCAAAAATATCGTATGATAGACACATAAACTTTGATCTTTACAGCATTGTTAAATGGGGAGTAAAAAATCGTGTGGTGTTTAACGCTTCGAAAACTCAATGCTGTCTTTTTTCAGTACTTAGTACTCTGTTTTCAACAAAGATCTTCGTTGGAATGACCACATTCTTCACATTCCTGAGAACCCCAAAAATGCTCTTCATTTATTGGATAGAACTAAAACAGAGCGTTAAAACTGATAGGAAACAGAGCTATCACCGTCGGAATGTTCCATGTACTCGTATTTTCTTATTTTATCGCTTCTTTCACAAGCAATGATCACTCGAAGTAGCCAGTTGCATTCCTACCTTCCTACCGTGATACCCGTTTCGCTAAGAATGCTCATCAGTTCACCTTGGAGCCTAATTTTGGTCCTACCGTCAAATACATAGATTGTTTTTTTTTGTCTCAGAACACGATTATGGAATGATTTACCAGATACAGCTTTCCATGCCATTTCAATTTACAAAAATTCAAGACCAATGTTCAACGACACTTCCTTCTTCTCCCCTAATTTCCCCATTACCAGAGCTATATTTAACATCATAAGGGTCCTTAATAAACCCTTGAGCGTGCGTGAATTATAATAAAAGAAAGATCATGCAATTTAACCCCGCTAGACTTTTTCTTGTAGGATTTTCTGAAGTCGTGAATAAACCACAACAGACTGATGCCCTTAACGTGAATAGAACACATGCAATCGTTCAAATTCAGTTGAATGTATGCAGAAGATTCATCGAAAATGAGACCACTCGAATCGGTGCCATCGTAAGAAGTCGCGGCGGGTTTCTTCCATTTAAAAATCTAAAACTATATTAAATATGTTCAATGTGTTATATGCGCACCTAACACTACGCCCCAAACGGATTGTCTTTCATCTTAGCAGATAACGTTTTATAATTACTCCAACGACACGCTATTTTTCTTTGTCTGAACACCAAAAATAACAGTAATTGTCATTCAATTTTTCTTTTTGAAATTTAAGAAAATATTGTTTTTTCTAAAAAACTACATTCATTTAGTAAAATCTACCTAATGGTTGATTTTAAAAAAGAGGTTATTAATGGTTCCATAAAACCACTTTTTGTGTATTCTACGGTACAACTGATCTTATGCTAAGACTCCTCAAAAGTTTAATTTAAAAAAAATTTAAATATTTGTTTGAAAAATCGATATTTATTTGAAAATTTACAATTAACACTTTTTTAACATTATCAAAAAGATGTTGACAAAATTGTTCTTTTATCCCAATATAACGGTCTCCATCATACAAATGTTAAATAATCGTTTTCAAAAATATAATTTTTGTCGAAAAATTTTCCTAAGATTTTGATAGAACTTTTCGCATGAGGGACATCAGGCTTTAACAGTTTTCGGAAAAATTAAGCTTTTCTTATAAATTTCGTAGAGTTTCCATTTTGTTAAATATATATTAGAAAGAAATATGTATAACTTATTCACTTTATTGTCATTGATTGATTTCTTATTGTCGACTTTTGTCAGAATTCATATTTTTCCAAGTACCTATTTAATGAACGTTGTTATTTCAAAAGAAATATAGCTAACCTTCCCATCAATTGCTGCGGTACTCTTAATTGTTTTTATTTTTAGAAAATACTCTGTAACCAGGTATTAAAAACACAGAACCTTCATTCTCGGAACGTACTTCCAATTAGATCAAAATTACGGATTGCAAGAGAATATCTTTATCATATTCGAGCTTCTTAACGTGCAATTAACGTTACCTGTTCCATCCTAATTTATAGCTATGTATGTTCCCAAAAAAGAGAACAAGATTAATTTATGAATGCTGGGCATCTCACATAATGGAAACAAAACCGAGCCATGATCATCATTTTTATGGAACCGTTTGTACGTTTTATCTCTGAATTGGGAAAACAATTGTCTTTTGATTAAGACTCTTTAGACGCTTCCCTCGAGGACCTCTGACCGATTGCACAATGCACAAGTGTGTTTTTGTACGCTTCTGTTCTGAGATATATTATCTTTGTTTTTTTTTTATGGCATCGTTTCAACGGATAACAAAACAAGTAAACTGTTAAACTATAAAACGTTTGTAAAAAAATAACGAACAAAATGGGCATATATGTTTTTACGGTTTACTCCTAGCAGGGATTTTTTTATGCAGACGTCATGGCGCTTGCAAAGCAATTTTAAAACGAGAGGTATCTTTATAAGGATTTTTTTTAGAGAGATCGGTACCTGTTGTGCGAAAGAACACCTGTGGAATATTAATCTTAAACGGCTATGGTTGTTCTCATTATTTTATTGGGGTTTGCGTTTTTTTGCCTTTTTTTTAAATTTTGTTTGTAGATATTTGAGAAAACAGTTTATGAATTCTTGGAATATCGTGATCTGTTTTGTTTTAAACAGAAGTGAAATGAATGGAAAAGACTAAGCTACTTGGTAAAAACAATTTACAATTACAGAAAGCTAATACTATCTGAACATTTATGAATATCTCTCTATGAATTCACATACATATGTATGTATCTAATTTTTGGAAAATTTCATAAAGATACATTTAAAAATAAACAAAAAACTTATAATCAGTCTGACGGCTAAGCCATGGCTATAGAATTAAAAGATTTGTTTTAAAATAAGTAAACTTTTTTGAAAACAAAAATAAATTTCTTTCTTTCAAAAAATGTCTTTCTTTCAGTAGCCAATCCTATCGAGTGACTATCCGGCTCCCCGCACGCACCGTAAGCAAAATCCTATCGAGTGCCTATCCGGCTCCCCGCACGCACCGTAAGCCGCCATCAAAAAAGCCCTCAGTCCGCTAGTTCGGGGTCTAAGGGATCACGAGGAGGTCATGGCACAGAAGTAACCGAAGTTTGTCCTAGAGCCATTTGGTCGCGTTGAAAACAAGGCAAAATTTCTTCGACATTAATTTCTGAAAATCGGTCAATGTCGTCAAAAAATGCTCTTCCTAGTAAATTTGGTAACAGCAGGGCATTTGCGGAGAAATTGAGGACTGTCTCCTTGCCTGGCCAACTTGTCCACCCATTCATTCCCATCTATTCCTCAATGACCCGAAACCCAGATAAGAGTGACATAAGAGTGGAATTGCTGGACCAATTCGGGGAATTATTTACTAGAATGAAACAGCCGCCTGACTGTCTGTGCTAATAGCCGTTTTCCGGTTTAGTTTGAATCTTGCTTGGGTACCTTGCAGGCTGGTTAAGATCTAAAAGATCTAAGAGCCTCTGTTGTGTCAATGCCAGGAGTTCTTTGTACTTTCTTCAGTTTATCGATGCTATATGCTTTAGGCATGCAATCGAACCATACGTGAGGATCGGCGCACCACGGCTGTGTATGTCCACAAAACCATCGTATTTTTTTTTCTTTACTACATGCGTAGAAAGCTATGCAGGCCTTCTTAACATTTTCTTCAAAATTGAGTTTTTCGTTCAACTTAGGGTCAAGAATAAGACCTAGGTATTTTGCACTGGAAGAGAGTAAAAGTGTTTGGCTGTTCAGTCGGGGTATAGCGAAGGGCTGTATCTTAATTTTGGTTGCAAATATCATCATTCTTTTTTTGGCTAACACCCAGTCCACAAGTCGTGGCCCAGTTAGCACGGTACGTTGTACTGATAAAGACCCTAAGTGCACGGAACCTCAACCTCTTCTCTTTGAAACATTTGTCATTTCAAACAAATGCGTTTATGAATTTCTGAACCTTTGAAATTAAACTCTGTTTTCATATAGGTTGTATTCTATAGCTTAGCTTTAAGTCTCTGTTTTATGATTCGGCTAACAAACTTATATCTACTAATTTTAAGATATTCAAAATAAAGACCTATAACAAACTTCATAGTTTTGAATCTACAGTAAATAAACAGTAAATTTTTTCAATTGAAGCCGATAAATGATCGGTTGGCTTTGATCCGCATTCAAGTCACTTTCAAAAAGTCTTATATGCGCACTTCCTACTTACCGATTAAGCTGAAGATCCTAACAAAAGGAGAAACATGACCTCCTTGACGAAGCCTACGAGCGATAAGCCGTCCGCTGTGAATTGATCCATCTCAGTCCCCAATAATCATTTGATCATCATAAAAAAAGCATTCACAGCCCTCTGCACTACCAACCACCTCTGAGAAACATTCTCAGATGATGAATGCGTTCAGCTGAAAAAAAACTGACAGAAAATGCATATGCAAATATGCGGGAGCGCGAAAACAAGTTCATTGAGAGAGTATAGAGTTCTGATGTTTGCAAAACACTCTCTTCGAAACCTCGAAGGTTACCTTTGAAGTAAACCGAACTGAGATAATCGTATATATATTCAAGCATATGAGCCTAGGTTAGGTTAGGTTAGGTTAGGTTAGTGGGCTGACAGTTGATCTTGTTACCGTCACACTTAGATCAATGTTGATCCGTTGGGATACCCTAGGGTTTGTGAACCCTTGTATTGAAACCTATGATAATCCTATGTCGATCAAGCCCGTTAAGGGTATATAGATGGGTTACAGCAAGCTTTAGCCTGAAATATCAGAGGGTATTTCTAAAGTATTGAAATTTCTATCGTCACATAATAGCCTGGCTAGGGAGAGGTATACGCCTTCTTTCCTTGTGAACTGTTAAGATGGCGGTCGGTAAAAATAAGGGTCTGTCCAAAGGTGGTAAAAAGAAGGTGATCGATCCCTTTTCAAGAAAAGATTGGTACGATGTTGAGGCTCCAAATATGTTTACAACACGTCAAATCGGCAAAACTTTGGGGTGATTCCGCTGTAGACGATTTTTGACACCAATTTTTGAATTACAATATTTTTTACTTTTTTTGATAAATATTCAAAGTTGAAATACTATATTTAATAATAAAAACAAAAACTGAGACCTAAGTTATGGAGAACATTTTTGTTTGTGCTTGGCAACATTATCATACGAAGAGTCGGTACGAACTGCAATTATTACAACTGGTAACATACGCTCAAAATAGCTATTTCCGACAGTTTTAAGTTATGCTTTACTCAATAGACGTATGAAGCAACATGCCATTTAATCGTTTGCATAAAAACATGTACGAATTTGTTGTTATATTTTTAGCATTATTGATTGCAAATAGCCATTGTAAGTTTGTTGCACCCGCGATATAAAAGATATAAAAGTTTACTTTTTTGGCAGAAATAAAGTGCTAGCGTTTTGAAACTTTCTCAAAGTATGAAGAAAACAAAACTAAAATTAAATCAATCGTTATTAGGAATATATTGTACGTTGAACGACAAAAAACGTTGATTTAAATTGGCTGCACCCGCGATCCCGATATTAAGATCGCGGGTGCAACTTATTGACTACTAACATTATAACGTGATTTATTGTATTTTATTGATAAAATATGCTTTGAATAATAATTTCTGCTGTTCACGTTTTTTTTTAACTATGTAATATAATATTTTGTTTTTTTTTATATAAAAATATATGGTTAAATGGAAGTGAAACAAGAAAAAGAGACTGCTTTACAGAAAATTGACAAAAAATTAACAAATATGCTGAGCTTCATGCAGAAAAATTACGTAGAAATTTAATGTGGAGAGATGTATTGAAAGGGAAAATGAAGGCAGATACAATTTTTAAAATTCTGACCAGAATCAGACAAAACGAAAAAATGCAGTCAACACAAAAAAAGGCAGGCACTCATTACATCAGTCCCTGTAGACTGAAAAAGTCACACAAGTGAAACGTAATCACCCAAGGAGTCCCACTAACGTAGTTGAAGTGGTAAAAAATGTATTTAAAAAAAAAACTGGTTCCACCAAAGCAATGTCTAAAAAACTGAAGGATGACAGGTGATTTCTATAAAAGGGATAATATTAGAAGAAAAGTGCCGGGTATAAAAGATGTGAAATCGATTAAGTCGAAAGCTAAGAATCGAGAAGAGCACAATGACCATGAGCATTCATAAAGTTAAGTTTTCGATGTTTTTATTGAGTCAGAAGACGAAGCATTAAAGTCTTAATCTCCAACAGGGTCTTTTGAACCCCCTATATTACCAGTAGATCCATGCTCTAAAATACCGTTCTGATGTTTTTACAGCAGCAGTATTTCCAAAAGTTATTTCCGCAGGTTTGTACCTTCTTGCACCAGGTAGGCTGCAATATCACAATATCGTTATGTGGGGTTATCCTTAACCGATATCGATGAAGATGGAGTACTTCTGACATACATATATGTATTTTCGAAAAAATATTGAAGTATTTGAAAAAAAACAAAATTATAATTAATAGAGAAGGGTACTGACTTGTTACATATGTATGTGCCTTATTTTATATTTTTTCCACTTTTTTAAATCAGTTTACTAATTTAAGTTAGACGCGTTGCACCCGCGATAATTTGATGTTGCACCCGCGATTGATTTAAAAGTTAATATTTCGTTGCTTACTTTTGTTTTGTATCTTTATTTTTATTTATTTAGTTAATTGAATCAACCTCGTTCAATATATGTAAGAATAGCATGATAAATGTTTAACAATTAACAGAATTTATGTTTTTTGTACTATGATCTAGAAAAGTCGGGCCGATTCTGTTGCACCCGCGATCGCACTTTGAAACCATTCTTCTGCCAAATTATTTATTATATTTTAGAATTCTAAATGGATTAAATATAAATAGGTGAAAATGTATCCTTTTAAGTAATAATGTCATTAAATATTTTGCTTATTTTATTATTAAATGTACTTTAAATGAGTCTAAATGTTGCACCCGCTATAATGGAATCGCCCTTTGGTAAACCGGACCCAGGGAACGAAAATCGCATCTAAAGGTTTGAAGGGTCGCGTGTTCGAGGTCTCTTTGGCTGATTTGCAGATGGATGGTGATGCTGAGCGTTCTTTCCGTAAATTCAGGTTGATCGCCGAGGATGTCCAAGAACGCAACGTTATTACCAATGGTACTTATGGTATGGATTTGACCACAGACAAATTCAGGTCATTGGTCAAGAAATGGCAAACCCTCATCGAAGCCAATGTCGATGTGAAGACAACTGACGGTTACTTGCTTCGTGTCTTCTGCATTGGATTCACTGCCAAGGACCAATTGTCCCAGCGTAGGACATGCTACGCTCAACAATCTCAAGTCAGGAAGATCCGCAACAAGATGGTGGAGATCATCCACCGTCATGTCATGTCGGCGGTTCTGATTTGAAGGGTGTCGTTAACAAACTGACCTCCGATTCAATTGCCAAGGACATTGAGAAGTTGTGCCAGGTGATCTACCCCCTGCGAGACGTTTACATACGCAAAGTCAAGGTATTGAAGAAGCCCCGTTTCGACTTGTCGTGACTCCTCGAATTGCACGGAGACGGAGGTGGCAAGGGCACCGAAGGTGTTGTGTCCGAAGGAGCTGTTGTCGAGAGGTCCGAAAGCTACGAATCACCAGCTCAACAGTCTGTTTAATTTTATTGAAAATTATTTTTTTTTATTCTCGGGTCGTTTTCCTTTCCTTTACCTCCACTTGATCAGTCATTTCCCCCCCAGGCCCGTAGGAGCATGTGGCTCCTTGCAACGCCTGGTTGATGAGTTTGAAAAGTCAGTGTTTGGTGTATATGTTCGTTTGTTTGGTCGTTAGTCTAAGTGAGCCTAAGCCTAGCGACTTATAGCTCTCAACCATTTCTGTTTGCCTGTTTGGAGAAATGGAGGGGATCTACAATTTTCTGCCGAACCGCTAATGAGCAACACTTTTCATGATAAGAGGATTTATCAATTCCTCGCAAGAGGTAATACACCCCCTGAAAAACTTTTTTTGAGAATCGAACTCAAGACCCTCATCTGCATCTCCAACGCACTAACAATTATTCCATGGGATAATTGGGTAAAAAAATAACCTACTTTGAGATTATAAAGAACAATTTCAATTATTGAAGTACCCTTGTGGCTTAGTGTAGACTTTAACTTCAGACTGAAGCAAAACCTGGAAAAGACCAAAGAACTTCAAGTCGAAACTAATTCAACTTCTATGCCGTAAAAGTCTACACATTTCCATTAACTCGGTTTGATGTAAACGAAGAAAAAACAAAGGTCTATTTAAGAAAGTGTTTAAATTCCAGTTCTCAAGTTCGATGTGACAACGAAGATTGATCCTCCAGCTCGGATGCCAAAGCTTTTGGGGCAAATTTCTTAAGGCAAATTGCTCGTACAGCGATTTTTCATAGATTTCGAGTCACATAAGTAAGTATCTAAGTGTATTCACTAAAGTACTATTATATCAATTTGCAAGGCAAAGTGTTGCCAAATTTAAACTAGACCCTATACCTTCGCAAGAAGGAAAACATTTCAATAATAATGAAAATATTTCATCATGATGTCCTTTGGCAAAAGCCTCCAGATCTCACTAGTTTCTTTTTATTAAGTCCAACAATTAATTTCCCGCTAAATTTCGTAAGACCTTAATCACATACCAAGTCATAGATCTCATAACGGTTATTAATGACTATTAATCATCTTAAACAAAACTTTTAACCACATTATACAGCTTGCAGCGTAAGATCGCGTGCGTTTTATTGCGTTTCAAAAATTCAGTCATTACCTCGCATGCAATGGCGCCATCTTCTTCTTCATACGATATTAGTATAGGAGCGTGCGAAATCACCCTAAACTCAAAGTTCCACATTTATAAAGTTCTAAAATCCTTTAGCCATAATAAATGATCCTTAATTAGGTGGTAGTTATATTAATTCTATACGCCTTGATGTTTGGACTCGTTTGAAGAGTCGCAGTTTAGAAGCAGAATTCAATACCTGTATGTGAACGAGTATGTACGTTCTTTCGTGATGGCCAGTCGACCCTTGTGCTTGTGTTCATGTCCATTCGAGTTACACACATCCTCCGTCTAGGACGGCCCCATGTGTTAATGGACTACCCGCTCACTGGGTTGTAATTAAATTCAAATTAGCACAACATCCATCTTGAGAGCTCTATACCAACTTCATTGCCATCGCCATCAAAGAATTCTGAGCTGCGAAGATAAACTTCAATTCCACATGGCTTCAGTTCGGATTTGAACGAACGAGAGATTTCCAGGGTAGTCTGTGCTTCTGCGGAGTCAAGACAGACTTGGAAGGTACATATTTGAGAAGGTTTCGTCGTCATCGTCTGTTCGAGAGAGAAACCTACCATTAGGGGTGGAGACGTCGAGTGTTTAAATCTTTTTCTGACGAATATTTATTTGCACTCTGAGCTTGCAGTAGATCAGCAATCCGCCGTCGTCGCCGCACCGGCCACTTTGACCGCACTCTAGACATCGGACCGCAGTTTCCAGGGGTTGTGGGTTTTTAATTGTTTTGTGTTTCGATGGATGCCCTCTGAGCCCTAGGCGGAGGAGGTTTTGTGCTTTTTCGAAGTCTAATTGAGTGAATTGTTGTTTCTCTTGTAAGGTTGTAAGTCTGGGTCTGGTTGTTTGCTTTTTTTTCGTTTCCAAATGCACATAAAACTTAGGCGAACAAACGGACTTTAGTTAATTGGCGATTGTGTGGTGTTTGCGAAATATAAAATGGAAATAAATTGTTGGAAACAATTGACTTGGGGCTAAAGGTGAGGATTATAAATTATTCTATTGACGGGCCAAATGGGCAGATGCAGGCTCTAAGATGTGAGGTAATTTTATTTGTCTCTATTGAGTCATATTGTGTGTGGAATATGGCAGGTACTGTAATTAACGTTTTATATGTAGGTACGACTGTAATGTTACTAACTTTTATTTGAAAAAGGTTGGGTAATCTTTTAGCGAGTAAATGTTAGAGATTTGAGTTGGAGAAATAACATTGAGGTAATTAATTTAATTTAGTGAACTACCGGTAATAGGTTCTACAGGACGCTAGCTTTCTCCTTCAACTTATATTTTGTGAATTTATAGGTCGCACGAACTTGCTCTTATGTTCCAGACATAGGTTTTGAATGCCTTAATATCACAAAATGTGAGCGAAATATATTAAGTCCGTAAAGCATTTCACATTCGTGTGGTGCGGCTAAGAAAAGTATATCTGAATAAAACAGTACTTTCGAAGCATGGCTCAAGATGATACTTATGGACATTCCCTGAAGTGCCAGAATTATGGCTGAATTTTTCAAAGGGATGAATTCAACGGGCTATTTCACTACAGGTTTTTCATTAATATACTGGAAGAGAGTAGGGGTGCCATGAACCATTAGACATTGGTACGCTCTCTCAGTATTCTTAAGAAACAAAACTCAATTTAACTTGCCCTTTAGGGGGAAAGCGATGTACTATCTCCAGTAGTGCACATAAAAAAATAAATTTGGTGCACTGAAAAAAGTTTTTTACATAGATTTTATGATCGCCGATCATCAACTGAAAATCATCAAATCTATGCGCAAAATCATAAATTTGATGGAAGAATCATCAGTTTTATTTTTGCAATTGATGTCAAAATCATAAAATTGATGATTTCACAATCATCAAAATTCTCTCCATATAGTTGTTGTTGTAAGCAAAGTTTGATGCCACCGTACATCAGCGTATGAAAAAATCATCAACGCTACATCAGTGCTTTTTGCATCAACTGTATGGAAAAAGTCTTAACTTTTATGCAACCTCTTTCATAAAAATATTTTACTTAAGAATTGTTGTTGGAAAATCCACTTGATGATTATAGTCATAAAACGTATGAAATATTAAGACAATATGAAATCCGAACTTCATGATAATGATGAAACGTTTCATACGTTGTATGAAAAAATCATATTATGTGTGAAAGGGGATCATCAAAATATTCACCTGAATATTTTTAGGGGAAATTTGAAATTTGATGATCTAAATCATAAAAAATATGTACAAGTGTTCACGAAGTTTGATGAAGGATTACTTCAAATGCATGCAATTTTACATAGCTTTTAGGTCAACTATAATTTTGAAATTATAGGTTTAAAATAGAAGTAGAAAAGGTTATGTAATCTAACATTTGATTTATGAAACTTTTCATACGAATTTCAATTTGAAGATTGATGTCACGTTACATCAAATGCATGAAATTTTACAATTCTTTTATGCAAAAATGTCTTTATTGAAATTGTGGGTTTAAAAAAAATCATGAAGGTTATGTAATATAACATTTGATTTATGAAACTTTTCATACGAATTTCAATGTGAAGATTGATGTCACGTTACATCAAATGCATGAAATTTTACAATTCTTTTATGCAAAAAATTGTCTTTATTGAAATTGTGGGTTTAAAAAAAATCAAGAAGGTTATGTAATCTAACATTTGATTTATGAAACTTTTCATACGAATTTCAATGTGAAGATTGATGTCACGTTACATCAAATGCATGAAATTTTACAATTCTTTTATGCAAAAATGTCTTTATTGAAATTGTGGGTTTAAAAAAAATCATGAAGGTTATGTAATATAACATTTGATTTATGAAACTTTTCATACGAACTTCAATGTGAAGATTGATGTCACGTTACATCAAATGCATGAAATTTTACAATTCTTTTATGCAAACAATTGTTTTTATTGAAATTGTTGGTTAAAAATACAAGTCCAAAGGTGATGACGACTTACAACATGATTTATGACACTTTTCATACGAATTTTAATGTGAAAACTATCAAAAACGTTTGAAATTGTTGCAAAAATAGTAAAAACTTTTAAAAAAGTGTGATATTTTCATTGATTATAATATGTTCTGCAAGAAAATCCTTAAAATAATTTAATTTAATGACTTATTTACTCTTATCATCATAAAATTTTCAAGATTTTCTTTCAAAAACTTGTTAAAAAATGTTGCAATTTACCATACGTAATTATTTTTGGGTTTTTAATAAACATCCTGAAAAATAAAAGTGTCATTAATATATGCCTGAATTTTTTTTTGTCATTTACGACATCCCAGTGTAAGTGCAGGGTTAATCTACGTAGCCCAATTTCATTGGATACCGCCAAAAACAACGCTGTCTGGATTCAACTCAATTTATGTTGCCAACCCACCATTTGAAGATTAGAATCATAAAATGTATGCAATTTTACATACAGAATATGTTTGATGTTTCCATTTGATGACAAACTTTCTTCAAAATGATGTTTTTCATAATTTGTATGCAATATAACAATATTCTGTATGTAAAATGCCATAACATTTATGAAAAATTTCATCAAACGCAAAATCGAAACAGTAATTTTTTGTTTGCAAGTAAAATCTTACAAACTAAGGCTGATAACACACCGGATCAAAAAAAAGTTAATGATTCAATAGTCAAAATAACATTTTTTATTTGAACACACACCAAGCGAAACAGAATAAAACAAAACACAACAAAACGTTATGTGCTTTTGTTTCGTTTGGTGTGCGTTGAAATGAAACAAAATACGAACTATCGTAAAAGCTTAACTCCGGCTGAAAGATTATAACTCTACGGCAAGTAAATACAAATGACAATTTTGTGTTTACAAAATAGACATTATGGAGTTATTTATAAGAAAAGAGAAAAGCTTTTAATCTTGCCAATCTCCAGATGTCATAGTAGGAAGTAGCAATCCACAGCTTATCAATAGTAAGTTTATTGGCATGTTCCTTATCTTTATAAATATAGATAGCGCTTCTTGCCTCAATTAAAAAAAATGAACTTTTCTCCATCTACGTTCATATTAATTTAAAATTTGCGCACAGAGTAAACGTAGAAGTAAATCATTCAAACGGAATCAAAATTTTGTTTTGCAAAAAACAACAGGTCAGTTATCGGCAACGAAACATATTTTTCTGTTTTGCTTTGGTTTTTATGTTTCGTTTCATTCGGTGTGTTCTCTTGATTTACAAAACAAAAAAACACGTTTTGCTTTATCCGGTGTGTTTTCAGCCTAACTAAGTTTCAATATATCTATTAAAAGATTGTACCTACGAAACTTTTGTGAAAATCTCAGGATTTTCATCGATTGTTTGTTTTTCTGCAAGTTTGAGTAGCGCTTGCATGTATATATAAAAGTATTTACTTTTATCAAAATTTATTCTCAAGATTTCAACTAAAAAAGTTGTACAAACCAAAATGAAAATCAAGCATTCTTTAATGATGTTTTATGCCATTCAAGTTCAAACTTGAATAACACTACTTTTGTGAATTTCTTTCATTAATCAAAACCAATTTACAAGATTCTTATCGAAGAAACTTTAATAAACCGCGCAATTGTATTGAATGTTTCTGTTTTCTAAGAAAATAACTTCTTTTATTAGTAATTTTCTTCTATCAAAACAAATTTCCAAAATTTCTTTTGCAAAACTTGTAAAAAACCTGTGCGAAAATCTTGCGAATTGTACTAATTGTTTTTCGTTTTGTAAAAAAATCCTGAAAATAACTTAATTTAATGAGTTGTTCAGTTTAACATTATAAATTTTCAAGGTTTTGATTGCAAGACATGTTAAAAAATTAAAGTCATATTCATGCAACTCACATTTAATAATTATTTTCAATAAAAAGCCTGAAAATAAAAATGTCATAAATATATCTTTGGCAATTTTTTTTCATGTCTGAAAAATTTACGAAATCCCAGTGTAAGTGCAGGGTTAATGCACGTATCCCAATTTGATTGGCTACCGCCAAAACCAACGCTGTCTGGATTCAACTCAATTTTTGTTGCCAACCCGCCATTTGAAGATTAGAATCATAAAATGTATGCAATTTTACATACAGAATATGTTTGATGTTTCCATTTGATGACAAACTTTCTGTGGCCATTTGTAAAAGATTGTCTGTTGCTGCTGCTGCGCGTTTGTCTCGTTTGTCTCGTTTGTCCTTCGCCATAATTTTATTAAAATTAAAATAAAAAAGTCGTCGTGGTTGCTAATAGTGTGAAATAAAGAAAACCAAACATAAAAAAAGAAGAATTAACATTTAAAAAGTGTAAGTTCTCAAAATTCTATTTGTACTTATGTACATACGTATGTACTTACATATATATACGATAATATAATTCTTTCAAGGAAGGAATTTTGTGGGTAGTCTGTACCTACAAAATTCTTTTTTTTGCAATTAGTTTTTATTAAAATAAGCAATTTAACCAGTATATTTGATCAGTATTGCTTATTTCTTAAAAGTCTTAAATTTTAATCCCATTTAAACAAAAAAAAAATTTAGAGTTAAGCACGTGGTATCAAAAAAATATAATTGCACAAAAATATTTTGTACGTGTTGAAAACAATTTTTATATTTTACAAATAATAATTTTATCTTTTTTTCTTTTCATGTATTCTTAAAATTTCAATCAAAACGTTAACTGGAGGTACTCAGATCACAAGCAGATACCTAACCTGTTGATCATTTTTTACAGGAGCACCTACATATATTTTCGAAAAATCTTCAAATCAAGCTGTTCAAAATTCATCTTATTTCTGTTTAAGGAGCACCTATATAAATTGTCATCAGATTGAGGGTGAGTGTATTTAACAAAAATAAATTTAATTTCTTTAGAATATGATAAGTTTTTATTTTTATTATAAAGAATGCTCGTTGCATTTATATGTACCTACATAAGTAGGAACGTAAAAAAACATTTTGAAAACAATATACTTTATAAAACTAAGCATTACCAATATTGCGTTGATTGGTTTTGCTAGTTTTACGAAATAACGAAAAAAAAAAAATACTTTGCTGGTCAGTCAAAAACATTTTTCTTATCAGATTATTGAGTAGATAGATCTTATAATTTCAGAAATAATCCATGTCAATCGAGTTTTTAGCGAAGCTACAAGGAAGTTCAAACATACTTTTCTACTTTTATATACAACATAAATACTTTCGTCAATACAAATAGTTTTAAAACACATTCATTTTTGTTTAAGTAAGTTAGTAATTTTTCCAATTTTTTTTTTGTTCTTAAATTTCGTGACCTGGAGGTACTCAGACCACAAGCAGAGGCTTAACCGGTTGATCATTTTGTTACAGGAGGGCCAATATATTGTTCTAAAAATCTTAAAACCCAGTTGTTCAACATTCATCTCTTTTTCTGTTTAGAGGGCATCTATACAAATTGTCATTGAATTGAGGATGAGCGTATTTACCATAACTTTTAATTTCTTTAAAATATGATAAGTTTTTATTTTTATTGTAAAAATGCTCGTTGCATTTATATGTACCTACATAAGTAGGAACTGAAAAAAACATTTTGAAAGCAAAACTTTATGAAACTAAGCATTACCAATATTGCGTTGATTGGTTTTGTTAGTTTTACGAAATAATGAAAAAAAAACTTTTCTAGTCAGTCAAAAATTTTTTCTTATCAGATTATTTAGTAGATAGGTCTTATAATTTCAGCAATATTCCAAGCATACCCAGTTTCTAGCGAGTTACAAGGAAGTTCAATACATACCTACCTCTTTCCTTATCAACATATGTATGTATATATTTTTTAAAACGAACTTTTGGTTTTTATCATATTTTAAAAACTTTTTTATTTATTTTGTTATGGTTGTAAAGTAGTAACTTTTTCATTTTTGTATTCGTTGTCAACTTAAAAAAAAGCGGTTTGCAGTCACATCTTGAATTTAAAATTGCTTTCAGAATATATGTAGTTTTTCTTTAAAAAGCTCCTTTTGATATACATATATATATACATAATATTGATCTTTACAAATTCTTAAATTAAGTCCTTATCGTTTTTGATACTTTAAAATAATAAAAACCACTAGTTAAGTTCGACAGTTATCTAAGACATCGGTATCGGGGGAGGGAGGGGGAAGTGTATTTATCATACATTTTGATTGTTCTAAGAGGTGAATGGTTTTTATTATAAAAATGCTCGTTGAATTTTACCTGCATAAGTAGAAACGTAAAAAAATACATATCTTAAAAACAATTTTTAACAAAACTAATTAAAAATCTGTTTTTCTTTTCATGTATTCTTAAAATTTCAATCAAAACGTTAACTGGAGGTACTCAGATCACAAGCAGATACCTAACCTGTTGATCATTTTTTACAGGAGCACCTACATATATTTTCAAAAAATCTACAAATCAAGCTGTTCAAAATTCATCTTATTTCTGTTTAAGGAGCACCTACATATATAAGTTGTCATCAGATTGAGGGTGAGTGTATTTAAAAAAAATAAATTTAATTTCTTTAGAATATGATAAGTTTTTATTTTTATTATAAAGAATGCTCGTTGCATTTATATGTACCTACATAAGTAGGAACTGAAAAAAACATTTTGAAAGCAAAACTTTATGAAACTAAGCATTACCAATATTGCGTTGATTGGTTTTGTTAGTTTTACGAAATAATGAAAAAAAAACTTTTCTAGTCAGTCAAAAATTTTTTGTTATCAGATATATTTAGTAGATAGGTCTTATAATTTCAGCAATATTCCAAGCAAACCCATTTTCTAGCGAGTTACAAGGAAGTTCAATACATACCTACCTCTTTCATTATCAACATATGTATGTATTTTTTAAAACGATCTATTGGTTTTTATCATATTTTAAAAACTTTTTTATTTATTTTGTTATGGTTGTAAAGTAGTAACTTTTTCATTTTTTTATTCGATGTCAACTTAAAAAAAGCGGTTTGCAGTCACATCTTGAATTTAAAATTGCTTTCAGAATATATGTAGTTTTTCTTTAGAAAGCTTTTTTTGATATATATGTTTACATAATATTGATCTTTACAAATTCTTAAATTAAGTTCTTATCGTTTTTGATACTTTAAAATAATAAAAACCACTAGTTAAGTTCGACAGTTATCTAAGTCATCGGTATCGGGGGAGGGAGGGGGAAATGTATTTATCATACATTTTGATTGCTTTAAGAGGTGAATAGTTTTTATTATAAACATGCTCGTATTTATATGTACCTACATAAGTAGGAATGTAAAAAAACATTTTGAAAACAATATACTTTATAAAACTAAGCATTACCAATATTGCGTTGATTGGTTTTGCTAGTTTTACGAAATAACGAAAAAAAAATACTTTGCTGGTCAGTCAAAAACAGTTTTCTTATCAGATTATTGAGTAGATAGATCTTATAATTTCAGAAATAATCCATGTCAATTGAGTTTTTAGCGAAGCTACAAGGAAGTTCAAACATACTTTTCTACTTTTATATACAACATAAATACTTTCGTCAATAAAAATAGTTTTAAAACACATTCATTTTTGTTTAAGTAAGTTAGTAATTTTTCCAATTTTTTTTTTTTCTTAAATTTCGTGATCTGGAGGTACTCAGACCACAAGCAGAGGCCTAACCGGTTGATCATTTTGTTACAGGAGGGCCAATATGTTCTAAAAATCTTAAAACCCAGTTGTTCAACATTCATCTCTTTTTCTGTTTAGAGGGCATCTATACAAAATATGATAAGTTCTTATTTTTATTATAAAAAATGCTCTTTGCATTTATATATACCTGTATAAGTAGAAACGTAAAAAAATACATATTTTAAAAACATTTTTAAACAAAACTAAGCATTATCAATATTCCGTTGATTGGTTTTACTTGTTTTACGAATTTTTTTTCCAGTATAGCTGAAATCATTTGTTATAGATCTTGTAATTTTACCAATCTTCTATGCATATCCATTTTTTAACGAATTTTCGAGTTAGTTAAAACTTCCCTACTTACTTTTTTGCCAACATTTATAAATATGTATATGAAAAGTAATTATTATTTGATTTTCAATTTTTTTCAACACATATGTATGTATTGAGTTCTTGTAATTTTATATTTATTTTCAAATTTCAATAAAAAATTGAATTGTAGGTATAAATCATAAGTTTAACTTTTCCTAAGAAGAATGGATGTAGGTATTTAAGTTCAAACATATACTCGTATATATGTACATATATTTAAATCCTTTCAAAGAATGAACATGATTAAAATTCATTTATGGCTAGTATGTAACAAAATTCTTTTTATTTGGAAAGGATTCTGTATAAAATAAATCATGTCAACCAAAATATTAAATCGGTTTTTCTTATATCAAAAATTTATAAGAGGAGTAGGTGGTAGCACTTATCTTATTCTTGATTACGTGTAGGAAAAAATTAAGCGTACACATGAGAAAACATTTTTTGAAAATATCTCTATACAAAACTATTCATTTTAGTAAACAAAAGCAGTACGTAAATATAAGATGGTATGATCACAATTCTTCCTTTTTTTACGGCATGATTGATTGTAAGATGCCCAGTCAGATACATACGAGTAGCATTTCTTATCGGATCATAAGACTTGTCATTTTAAGAATCTTCTTGTTAATAGAGCTGCGAGCTCTTTTTCAAAATAAAATTAACCTTTAATACATTTTTTAAGATTTAAACTTTTATTTTCTTCGTTTTATGCCTCACAAATTATTTACATTCATCTGATTAATTTTTTTTATCGTCCTTGAACATTCGCGTTGGCAATAAATTAGTTTAATAATTTAATGAAATAAGCTCCGATACGAATTGCAACCAAAAATTGCTTTTGTACTTGGAATAGATGGACCCAGCGCGTGCGGTATCTGGGGGGACAGAGGCGTGGGATTATTTATTCAAAGTAGTAATTTTTTTATTTTATTTTTTTTACGAAAATGCGATCTGCCAGCACATCATTAATTTTAAATTAATTTAAGAAAGTTTGTTTTTTTATTTAATTCAATCTAACTTGTTGGATAAAGCAGTAACTTAAAAAGAAACAAATGCACGTATGAACGCTATCATCGGTTTTGCTTGTGTTTTATAATTTCTTAATTTCTACTTCTACATATATGCAACCTTTATATTGTATTCTTTTTTTATCGTCTACCTCTAAAAACCTTGGGTGTTGGTTTTTTAATTAATGAAAATTTTTAGAAAATTTTCGACTTTTGACATTCTCGGAAACAATTTGATTAATTTTTTTGTTTAGACTAACGCTAATTTCAAAAGAATTAGGCATGATTCAATAAGAATATGTTGCGAATTTCTGTTTTATAGTCATCTACTCAAGAACGTTGCTGTATCTATAGTTTAAAAAATTACCTAGTTACCGAGTTACCTAGTTCTTGTAATCAGGTAACGATAGCTATAATAGTTACACATTGTGTGTTTCATTATATGTTACTTCCTACCGAACAAGTCATTAACCTCTAAAAATATTTCAGATATTTTATAATGTCGTGCTTCGTTTGCAAAAAAGAGTTTGACCACATTGATATTCTTATGCATCATCTTCGAAAAAAGCATGACTTGAATTCCAACAGTACTTTTCGTTGTTTTGACAAAAAATGTTCCCTATTGTTCATGAGTTCCTCCAGTTACAAGAGACATATAAGACGCTTACATGTCAAAGCATTCAAACCTACAGAAGTTGAAAAACAAATAACGCCTAATGCTGAAAAGATAAATGAAAGCTCCGTCTTGATTCAAAATGAAATCATACTTGATAGTTCTTTAGCGAATTCAGCTTCAACAGAAATAAATTGTGGCAAAGAAAAAGTATTTGAAAAAGAAATTGCGATAAAAAAGCTTTTGGAAAGCGCACTCAAATGGTCAATATTATTACACTCGAATGACAATTTTTCAAGGAAAGATGTTTACGAAATACAGAAAGGTTCCTTAAATTTCATTATCAAACCACTTCTAGAAATTTTTGATAGCTTTGCTAGGTGCAAACTACAGTCAAATGAAGTCATTTTAAATGAAATATGTAGTGTGATTAATGGATGTACAAATCCATTCGAAAAATGTGATTCAGATTATCTTTTAACTCAATGTCTTAGAAAGGGTGGATACATGGACGATGTAAATGAGTTTGTGATTAATAATGAAATAAATATCAATCATCGTAATGGGGAGTTAAATTTGCAGGAAGTTATTAACAAAGCCGTTGTATTACCGCTTCGTTCACAATTCAGAGCATTATTTGAAACTGAAAACTTTCTTTCTAATATGTTAAGTTACATGAAATCTTTGGAAAAAAGTAATCAGTTCATTAATTTTGTTCAGGCAGAACTGTGGAAAACAAAGTGTAAATTGTACCCAAACAAAATACTTGTTCCATATTATTTGTATGCAGACGAATTTGAAATTAACAACCCCCTCGGATCTCATTCCTCAATACACTCTATCTGCAACTTTTATTATTCATTTGCATGTATGCCCCTTAATGAAGCAAAACTAGAAAACATATTTTTAGCAGCAGCAATCAAATCGAAAGACATTAAAAAATACGGGAACGAAAAATGTTTGCAACCCCTCATAAATGAGTTAAAATTTCTTGAAGAAGAAGGTATCCTTGTAAGGCCACCCGATGGGGATACATTCCACGTTCACTTTATTTTGGGTCTTATACTTGGTGATAACTTAGGCCTTAACACATTACTGGGTTTCAGCAAGTCGTTTTCTGGAACATTTTGTCGATTTTGTCGCTTGAATAAAGATGAATGCAGTGAAACTTGTACGGAAAATTCTGATAAACGGAGAAATATAAGTAACTACAACTTTGACCTACAAAAAAATAATCCCAAAGAAACTGGTATTAACAGTGAATGCTGTTTTAATGACATCCCCTCATTCCATGTTGTTGAAAACTTCAGCGTGGATGTTATGCATGACATTTTTGAAGGAATATGCCATTACGATCTTTGTCACGTAATAATTCATTTCACTCAAATAAAAAAATATTTTTCATTAGAAACCTTAAACAAAAGAAAACAAACATTTGAATACGGTCCTATAGAAATAGGAAATGCTTCGAATGAAATACATCCAACTCATTTAAAAAAGCGCCATCTACGAATGTCAGCAAGGGAAATGCTTACTTTTGCTCAGTTGCTGCCTCTTATGGTAGGAGATATGGTGCCATTAAAAGATGACGTTTGGAACTTTCTCTTAAACCTTCTAGAAATAATTAATATAGTACTATGCTTTGAGATCTCAGATGAGTCGATATCAACATTGAGGAGCAAAATAAAAACGCATAATGAACAATATCTTCAACTTTTCCAAGACAAATTAAAACCCAAATTCCATATTATTACACACTATCCAACAATATTACAAAAATCAGGACCATTAAGAAAATATTGGTGTTTTAAATATGAAGCGAAGCACAAAAGCTTTAAATTATATGCCCATGCTATAACTTCCAGAAAAAATATATGCCTTACATTAGCAAAAAAATTTCAGCTTAAGTTTGCCAATAGAATTTTAAATTTTAAATATAACACCGTTAAATGTGTAGTTTGGAAGAAACACAACACGCCTAGTGGCTTGATTTCATTAATAAGCAACAAATTGGAGGTTCAGAAAGAACGACTGAACTTTTGGTGTGAAGCAGAATACAATGGCATTGAATATAAAAGCGGTTATTACGTGTCCAGATTAACTAATGATTATAATATATACGTAATTATAAATTTCGTTCAAAACGAAGAAGACATTAGTTTATTCTGTCAAAAATTAAATGGAATTCACTACCGACCACACTACATGGCGTTTGAAGTCGATGCTTCTTTTCTGGGTGAATATTTTATTTTACACTTTGAGGAATTAATTGGACCTCCAGCAACAGTAATAAAAACTCCGAAAGGGAAAACTATGATGCACATAAAAGAATACTTTCTACCATAAGAAAGTTGAAGGAACTTGAAATAAAATGTGTTAATAGTAATTGTGTGGGTTTTCAAAATTTCATTATTATACAAACATTTGTATACTTTCAGTTCCGTTCACTCGACAAGAAAATCATTTAATTAAACAATGAATGAAAGCATAGAAGGCAAAAAAAGCCCTAATCAATCCCAAACCTACTTGTACATAGAAAATTCACCAACTTATGGAAGACCCACAGTAGATATTGTTGAAAACATATCTTTTAACAGCTCAGAGAACAATTTACTCGGATCACTTCAATGCTTCAATCAACAAGAAAGAAAGTGCAATATAACGTCCCTAAAACACAACGACGCACTGTGGTCCAAAATGACTTTTTTCGTTGCAAAAATCATAACTTTTGAACACGTGAAGCTACCGCAATAATTTTTTTTTTCCCTTAAAGGTAATTTCCAAGGCTATACAAATTGTGAATTTTAAGAAAATTACTTTACAGGGTGTTTCAGAATAATTGGTTGATGTAAGATTTTCTTAGAAAAAGGAGTTAACAGAATAAAGTCTGAAAGTAAACCTTTTGAAAACAGTCCTAAATTTTTAAAACTTTGTAAAAAAAAAGTTTTTGACTATTCAAGTGAATTCATAACAACAGTGGATGCTTAAAGTTAACGCACCAATTTCAGAAATATTTTTTAAGGAGTATTATAAAACAGAATTTTTTCATGTTGTGGGGCATCAGTTTATTCTATAAACTGTTTGACCGATATATTTTATATGAAACAGTGTAGGAAAAAAGTAAACGGACGAAAAAAAAATAAAAAAAAAAATCAAATAGAATATAAAATTTATATTAACAAAATAAAATAGAATAGAATACATTATAAATATTTGTTTACAATTAACTACTATAGATCTAATTTTCAGAAAAAAATTCATCGGCATCGTTATCATTTTCAACAATTAATAGACCTTAGTTCTGGGCAGTAACTCTTTTTCAGCTCTTTTTTTGATCTAACGTGTCTTAAAGATGAAACAAGTGGATCTGATGATATACGAGTAGCTAGCATATTAAATAAATCTTCATTTTGTCGTTTCCGTGAGACTTTGCATGTACGAGTATTTGAGTATCGATATCGCTTGTAGTCTTTATTCCTTGATTCCTGTGCTTCTTCTGAAAGCTCCCAGATTGGCAAAATTTGATGTCTTATAAGTTCCCCTCCATGGTCCAAAATTTTGTGCAGAGTTGGTGTCAGGAGTTTGTAGCTGTATTTGGCTTTTAAAAGATCCGAAGTGGTTTTGGTATACTCGTTGAATTTATCTACATTATTACTCGGGTTATAGCTGACGTAACTTCTGGATTTTCAAAAAATCTATATATATCCATTGTCATAGTTTATATATATCTCCATAATGTATATGCACAAGGATTATTTTACCTGTGAAATTTAAGCTTAACAATATGGGGTATCGAAAGAAAATTATTATTCCTACCTGTTTTATTAGATCATAAAATAATAATCCAAAATTAAATAGTTCTTTCAACTTTGTATATGGAGTAGGCAATAAAGCTATTAATCCTTTTCTTTTGGCAAGTTAATCTATGTTTAGGTACTATTAGAATAAGATCAATAAATATTTACAATAATTTAAGTTAAGGGGAATTTATTCAAAGAGGGTCGTCAAAGTGGGCGGATTAAAGAAATTTAATGTTCAATAAAGTAATCAATAGTTTGTGTACAATATTTTATATTTTTTTTTTAATAATAATTGGCATTTGTATAAAAAGGGGCGTAGAAGTAGGCGGTTTTTTTTGTCAGAATCAAGATAATAATAAAACGATTTTTAATTAAAAAGAAAATTTCACGTTCTCGACTATTTTAATAATTAAAATAATTGAAATTTTCCATAAGGGAATTTGCTTTTAAGACCAAAACGTCAGCACTGGGAACACGACTTTTTTTAAACAAATTACAATTTCTCTGAAGGTTGCAAATAGTTGCAGCTACAATTTTGCATATGGTTTAAGAAATAGTTAAGGTAAACTATCATGGTCAATTTTCCGCGCGAACTCGCGAGTATTTTTTTGTAGCTCTATTCAAACCGAAAAAATCTGCTAAAAAAGGGTGTTTTTTGTTTAATTTATTAAAAATATTAAATATTTTTTTATTTTTTTTTTAATTAAAACTTTGATTTACGCACAAATAATACAACTAGAATAAACTAAAGAAAATTAATTAAATTAATTAAATTATTTTAAATATAGCTGAAAAAATCACCATCGGCATTTTGGAAGTAATCAAACGAAACCACATAAATATGCTTTTCAAAGACCAAAAAATTGGTGATCTAGTGGTGTTCGAAGAAAATTTAATAGAATGGCGTTCAAGATCATCCTTGTTTGTAGACGAAGAGGATAGTGAATGTAGTAGTTCTTTAAAAAGAAATCTGAGTTCTGTATCACCCATCACACCATCTAGCTCAAGAGGACCTACTTCACCAGAAGCCATAGAAGTGTCAGTACATTTATCAGACATATTGAATGATTCCAATAAATCAAGTATTATGACGCGTTACTATGAGCGGCATTCTAAGTTACTGGCAGAACACAGATCTATATTGATAAGCATAATATGCTGTTATTTTGAAGAAAATAATCTTCACATGTCCTTGAAAACCAGTTATAGATTAGAAAATGAAATTCTTAATCGTTTTCCTGGAGAAAAACTGGAATACTACCGTGTGGGAAGACGGGGAAAAATATATGCCAAAGCTTGTAATGACAAGAGGAGTTATCGGTCGCTTCTTAAACGGACATTAGCTTTGGATGCGGATGCGTCTGACAGCCCTGATGTTGAACCACCAAACCCACGTAATAAACAGTTCTGTAAGTAACTTTAAAGCACGTTTTAATACAAGAACTTTGCTTAAACTTTAGACAAATTTTAAAACCATTCAACCCTACCACTTAAAGTTAAATTTACTTTAATTTAAATAAAATTGATAAAACTTACTGCAAGAAATATGTAGTTTCATAATATGAGAAATCAAATTTCCGAATAAATATGTTCAAACATAACTATAAACAATCAAGCATACTAATTAAATGAAATAATTGTACTTCTTTTTTCCTAAAAAGCCATAAAAAAGGCCGAATGCGGAAAAAAAGAGTATTGTCAAATTGACAGTTTCGAGTTCAAATTAAATTCCTATTTATGAGAAAATTCAATTTAAATTAAGGAGTTACTGAATTATTAGCTATTGCATAGATCCATTCTTACTACTTAGCACTCTTTTATGTTTTTATGTTCTATGTATAAAATTAAGTACCTATCCCAAAATTTGCAAATAAACATGAGAATATAATCTAAATATTATTAACCAACAGGTCCAGAAACTGATGCAGAGGAGTGCATACGTAGCTTAAAGTATGACAACTTATCAGTTGCGGAATTTGACAGCTGTTGGCAGGCATGCAGTCAATATAGGATGCAAAACGTGCAGCAAGCAAGTTCTTTGCATGATATTTTTGCAAAATGGCCGGAGTATAAGACCCCAACTGGTTTTCGATTAGTAAGTTTTATTTGAATTATAAAAACCATATATATTTATATTTTAAAATACCGCTAAGTATTCAAATATTTACTAAACTAATTCAAAATAACAGTATTTAAACAAGTAAAACGTAAGAAAAGTACTTGAAACTCTTTTTTTATAAAAAAATATCGAAAAAAGCGAAGTAAAACGGAAATAGACAAACACTTTACTTTATATTTAAATTGAAAGCAATACAAAAATATTGGATCTGTGCTTCGATTAAATTAAGTTCTTTTATATAAAAAATTTTATTTAATCAACAATTTAAATTTCAATTAATATACATATATAGGTATGTATACTTTGATACAAAAAATTAGATTCGTAACGAAAAAGAAATCCTGAAATGTTCTTTCCTCTTTCCTACCCAAAAATCTGTGAAAAAAGACAACTGCGGGAAGAAGAGTGTTGTCAAATTCACAGTATCAAGTTCACATCAGGCATTCTTATTTATGGGTAAATACGAGTACATACAGCAGATTGACGACCACATATCTTTTTTGAAGAGCAAAGGTGAAAGCATTCAGCCGTTTATGCTTGGTTTAGGTGACAGCGACTCAGAAAATATATTAAACTTTTATATATATGTAGATGGAGTTAAGTTTCTTTTCAACTGCTTCTTAAGGCTCAACAAAACACACCGGATCAAGCAAAACGTTTTTGATTCTATAGTCAAAAAAACATTTTTTATTTGAACCACACCAAGCGAAACAGAATAAAAAAAAACAAAATGTTTTGTGCTTTTGTTTCCTTTGGTGTGCGTTGAAATAAAACAAAATACGAACTACGAGTATCGTAAAAGCTTAACTCCGGCTGAAAGATAATAACTCTACGGCAAGTAAATACAAACAACAATTTTGTGTTTACAAAATAGACATTATGGAGTTATTTATAAGAAAAGAGAAAAGCTTTTAATCTTGCCAATCTCCAAGTGACATAGTAGGAAGTAGCAATCCACAGCTTATCAATAGTAAGTTTATTGGCATGTCCTTATCTTTATAAATATAGATAGGGCTTCTTGCCTCAATTAAAAAAATGAACATATACTTTCATATTAATTTAAAATTTGCGCACAGAGTAAACGTAGAAGCAAATAATTTAAACGGAAATAAAATTTTGTTTTGCAAAAAACAACAGGTCAGCTATCGGCAACGAAACATATTTTTCTGTTTGCTTTGGTTTTTATGTTTCGTTTCATTCGGTGTGTTTTGCGCCACAAGAAAGTAGGCAATTATCGTCAACGACCCTTGTTCGAAACAGTTTTGTTGCATTCGGTGTATGTTGCTCTCATACAATGGCATGTACTCGTATTTTCGACAACCACCACCGAAACTCTTCAAAACAAAAACGTGTGTTTTGTTTGGTGTGTGTAGTCTCATATGAAACAATGTTCTCTTGATTCACAAAACAAAAAAACACGTTTTGCTTTATCCGGTGTGTTTTCAGCCTAAGAGTAGTTGATATTTGTTTTAAGACTTTCCATTTGTTTAATTTAGAATATGCTCCTGCCTGCTCTCAATTTTGGGCATTTATAGAAAATCACTTTTATGATATGAAAATTACAAAAAATATATCATCTAAAATGTTTGTACTTTCACTAAACAAACAAGTTAAGCGTAAAAAAAGTACTTGAAACTCTTTTATTAATAAAAATCATCAAAAAAAGCGAAGTAAAACGGAAATAGACAAACACTTTTTACTTTACATTTAAATTGAAAGCAATACAAAAATATTGGATCTGTGCTTCGATTAAATTAAGTTCTTTTATACAAAAAAATTTATTTAATCAACAATTTAAATTTCAATTAATATATGTACATACATAGGTATGTATACTTTGATACAAAAAATTAGATTCGTAAGGAAAAAGAAATCCTGAAATGTTTTTCGTGATTCTGTCCCAAACCCATATGTTTCAAATATTCCTTAAGAAACCGTCAATTTAAGGTTTTAAAAACTCAAGTACCTTAATTAACCTACATATACTTTTTTCTCATACATATCTATAGTCTGATGTATATATATCGAATTTTACATGATTTAAATTTTATTAATTAATTCTCCAGATTGACAAGGATTTTGCAACAATTTATGGAAGTCGTCCGGGAATACTTGGTAGATGGCCAGAACAAGCTAGTTCATTAATAAATTTTCTCTTGAAGCAAACCCAATCGAGAGATAAAAAAATGAGAGCAATTTTGGAATCGATAAATCAAGAAGATGTTAACAGCGGTAATTAGTTTTCTTTATTTTTTCCTTTATAAGTATTTGGTTGAGCAAAACATAAATTCTCGTCCGCAGAAATTATGTTATGTTTACCACTAATACTTTTAACTATGCTAGGTATTCCGTTTAGAATAAAATTAGGTTAAGAACTAACAACTTTTTATCTTACTTTACCATTAATTTATAAAAAAAAATTTCTTAATTCTATTTCCAGATGCAACAGCAGTCAAATTATTATGGTGCCTGCACTTTTTCCTCTTTCCTACCCAAAAATCTGTGAAAAAAGACAACTGTGGAAAGAAGAGTGTTGTCAAATTCACAGTTTCAAGTTCACAGCAGGCATTCCTATTTATGGGTAAATCCATACAGGAGATTGATGACCACATATCTTTTTTGAAGAGCAAAGGTGAAAACATTCAGCCGTTTATGCTTGGTTTAGGTGACAGCGACTTAGAAAATATATTAAACTTTTATGTATATGTAGATGGAGTTAAGTTTCTTTTCAACTCCTTCTTAAGAGCAGTTGATATTTGTTTTAAGACCTTCCATTTATTTAATTTAGAATATCCTCCTGCCTGCTCTCAATTTTGGGCATTTATAGAAAATCACTTTTATGATATGAAAATTACAAAAAATATATCATCTAAAATGTTTGTACTTTCACTAAACAAACAAGTTAAGCGTAAAAAAAGTACTTGAAACTCTTTTATTAATAAAAATCATCAAAAAAAGCGAAGTAAAACGGAAATAGACAAACACTTTTTACTTTACATTTAAATTGAAAGCAATACAAAAATATTGGATCTGTGCTTCGATTAAATTAAGTTCTTTTATACAAAAAAATTTATTTAATCAACAATTTAAATTTCAATTAATATATGTACATACATAGGTATGTATACTTTGATACAAAAAATTAGATTCGTAAGGAAAAAGAAATCCTGAAATGTTTTTCGTGATTCTGTCCCAAACCCATATGTTTCAAATATTCCTTAAGAAACCGTCAATTTAAGGTTTTAAAAACTCAAGTACCTTAATTAACCTACATATACTTTTTTCTCATACATATCTATAGTCTGATGTATATATATCGAATTTTACATGATTTAAATTTTATTAATTAATTCTCCAGATTGACAAGGATTTTGCAACAATTTATGGAAGTCGTCCGGGAATACTTGGTAGATGGCCAGAACAAGCTAGTTCATTAATAAATTTTCTCTTGAAGCAAACCCAATCGAGAGATAAAAAAATGAGAGCAATTTTGGAATCGATAAATCAAGAAGATGTTAACAGCGGTAATTAGTTTTCTTTATTTTTTCCTTTATAAGTATTTGGTTGAGCAAAACATAAATTCTCGTCCGCAGAAATTATGTTATGTTTACCACTAATACTTTTAACTATGCTAGGTATTCCGTTTAGAATAAAATTAGGTTAAGAACTAACAACTTTTTATCTTACTTTACCATTAATTTATAAAAAAAAATTTCTTAATTCTATTTCCAGATGCAACAGCAGTCAAATTATTATGGTGCCTGCACTTTTTCCTCTTTCCTACCCAAAAATCTGTGAAAAAAGACAACTGTGGAAAGAAGAGTGTTGTCAAATTCACAGTTTCAAGTTCACAGCAGGCATTCCTATTTATGGGTAAATCCATACAGGAGATTGATGACCACATATCTTTTTTGAAGAGCAAAGGTGAAAACATTCAGCCGTTTATGCTTGGTTTAGGTGACAGCGACTTAGAAAATATATTAAACTTTTATGTATATGTAGATGGAGTTAAGTTTCTTTTCAACTCCTTCTTAAGAGCAGTTGATATTTGTTTTAAGACCCTCCATTTATTTAATTTAGAATATCCTCCTGCCTGCTCTCAATTTTGGGCATTTATAGAAAATCACTTTTATGATATGAAAATTACAAAAAATATATCATCTAAAATGTTTGTACTTTCAGAACAATTGAATCACCAATTGGAAGAAGGAGATATATATATCTGATTTAATTGTTGGGAAAACGCAAAAAACTGAATAATTTATTTGTGTTCTAAGATGCTTTTATAAATTCACCATCGGCCTAACCAATGGGTCTAGATATACAGATGACATTTGCATCAAAATGTCATTTTTGGAAATTTTTGCACTTATTCCCTTGTTCCAATTGGTGATTCAATTGAAGAGTCCTTCAGCTTAAATCTTGTGCGTTGATCGTAGATTTTAATATGTTTGACAATCATTTTTTATTCAGCTATACCGTGTTGTACCGGTAATGTACATAAAATTGATGAATATGTTAATCAAGCATTAGTCTTAAGCCATTAATGTAAATACTAAATTTGACGAAAATAATAAGTTTAAAATTGATAAAAAGTATTGTTTTCAATGAAATATTTAAGCTTTTCAGGAAATCGAAAAGAAGAAGAAATGGAACTATTTCGAAGATACATTTTGAAAGTCGGTATGGGTAAGCTAACAAAATTTACATATATTTTATATAATCTTTCATGAAATACATACATGCATACACATACTTTAATATAAAATAATAACCTAATTATTTTCTATATAATCTTTTCTTTCAAGTAATCTATGATTGAAAACATGCGGATTATGAATATTTTATGGTTGTGTGTCTTATTTCATAGAATTTCTGCATCCTTTCATATTTCGTATGAAAAATTACAACAAAACTGTTATTTACCATACGAAGTATGAAAAACTGCATTAATTTTATGAAATAATGCATATCTAAATCGTGCGAAAATATTCATATTTCATATGATTGCATTCATAGATTTCACGAAATTTCATTCATATGATGCATTTATTTTTTCATACATTCTATGAAAAAAAATAATGCATCGTATGAAAGAAAACATACATTGTATGTAACTATTCATACGATGTATTACAAGTTTCATATGTTCTATGAAGACAATAATGCATCGTATGTATGATTACATACAATTTATGTAACTTTTTATGCGTTCCATAACAAATTTCATAGATTCTATGCAAAAAATCATAAATTGTATGCCTGTATTCATAGATTTCATGCAAAATTACATAAATTGTATGTAACTTTTCATACGATGCATTAAACTTTTCATAGATTCTATGCAAAAAATCATAAATCGTATGAATATATTCATAGATTTCATGCAAAATTACATAAATTGTATGTAACTTTTCATACGATACATTACAAATTTCATAGATTCTATGCAAAAAATAAAAAATTGTATGCCTGTATTCATAAATTGTATGCAAAGTTACATCAATTGTATGTAATTTTTCATACGATGCATCACAAATTTGATATATTCGTATGAACATATTCATAATTCCTATGCCTGTATTCATAAAGTTTATGCAAGATTACATGCGAATCTTATGTATATATTGCATACATCTTATGAAACTTTACAACAATCATATGAAAGAAAACATCAAAAAGGAGGGGAAATGGAATTTTTCACGTGATGTAACTATTTCATACATTTTATGATTTCTGTCATACGATGATGATTGCTGTCATACGATGATGAAATGGAAATCATAAATCGTATGAAATCGGTCATCAGCTCAAATCTAATGCAAAAATTCATCAATCGTATGCCATTTTTCATTGGATTGATGGACATATTTTTTTCGGTGTGGTGCAACAGCTCGAAGTGAACCAGGACCTATAGTGACTTACAACTCTCAACCAATCCTTTGTGCGTGTGTTACCAGGACCGGAGGGGACCTACAATTTTCTGCCGATTCCGAAAGGCTAATGAGCAGCACTTTCCATGACAAGAGATACTCTTGGAGGATTTGTCAGTGAAAAAAATTAATAAAAATTTTCCTTCAAGGTAATACTAAAACTATCAAAAAATGAAAGCCATTCTTACTATGAACCACCTTATATATATGTATGAATAAGTTACGCGTATGAAATGAATTTTATTCATTTATTTCCTTGCAAACTTTTTTTTATATTTTTCATTTGAAAAAACAGATTGAAGTATGATAAATTGGTGAAAAAATTAGATCCATTCTTCTTTGTTTTTATTTGTGAATGCCACATCACCACCACAACTTCATGTTTAACTTCGATTTCTTTGTGAATGTTCAACAAAGCTAATACGTTGAGCTGAGCCTGGTCTCAGTTGTTGTGGACCTCAGCCACGCTTATTAACCGTCTCAAAATTGAAAATGAACGTTCTGGCTCACCAGACGTCACTGGTAGCACACAAAGAACTTCAAATGTTTTTCTTAAATGCGGATACAAATGCCGTTGCAAAATGGAAGCGACGCTGGAACAGTTTCTGGTATTGCACTTTCGGTTTCATCCTCCCACATTTGTTTCCATATCTAAATAAATATTGAAATAAAACTACTTTTAAAAACTTTGCGTGTTATATAACATATTTCACCAATATTGTCTAAACATTTACGACAGCTGTTTTTTAAAGAATAAAACTTTATTTTTCAAGTTTTAATGACAAAAATCGAATTTTATCGAATCAATTTAGTCAACGGTAATAGGGGTATATGAAAATTTTATTCATATTTATGTATGTATATTTATAGAATTTCCTTTTTTCTGTGAGCTACAGTTATGCATGTTATGTTTTATATTATAATTTAAAGTAGCACACGCAGTTGTAGCTAATACAATGAAAAAGACAAGTTAAAATGTTCAAAGGAAATTCTTTTAATAGGTACTCGTACTTTTGGGTGTTTTCATAGTATTTGGCTAAACTCGTGTTTAACTTAACTATATTTAAAATAAGATTAATTAATAAAAAATATTCCAAACGTCAAAAATAGTGCATGACAAAAATTAAAATAAATGTTGGAAAATTCAAGTTTAAATGTTCTTTTAACTAAGCAATAATTAAAACGGACTATGAATACGGCCCGTTAACTTTATAAAATAAGTATGAGAATATTGTCTACCTCTTTTTCAAGTTGAAGGCAGCTTTTCGAAATATCATGGAACTGAATTGACTCTACAGGTTTTTCAATTTCTTGTGTCGTAGCAAAAAAGTCTGCAGTTGACAGATATTAAAAAACTGTGCTCCGAAACGTTCACTGAGCTCGAAGACACAAGAAAAGGGATGTATAAATTCTATCTATAATACTGCTTTTAGGCTTTTAATGTTTTATTTAAAATTAGTTGGACACTCTAAAATATAATAGAAAAAGGGACGATACTGAGAGAGTGCTTTACTTAGTATTATGTTTATAAGTGTGGTATATTCAGTTCTTTGAACGTATGTGGTATGCCCGATTGCATAGAACTTTTTTTTAGAAGCTGTGAATACTGAGATTCGTTTAAAATGTCAAACAAAATCTATATTACGGTTTGTATCAACTAATGATTTTATAACATTATACATACCTACCTTCCTATAGTTTTTCATTAAATTAAAATTGAAGAATATTGTTAAAATTAAACAAATATAAAATTTAAACGAAAAAATAATAAAAAAAAAATAATCTTCGATATTATACATATGAAAACTTAGCAAGGAATATCATTTTGCTTGGGGGGGTTTTGAGACCCTTAAGCTCCACTCTGCGTACGCAGAGAAGTTGTTCATTTGAGAAAATGGTTGAGTATCCAACATATCTAAATCACGTTTGTTACAGATGGGACCCTATATGTTGGTATTTCAAACTGAGCAGAAGCCCAATAACCTTAAATAGTTTTGCAAAGTACTTGTTATCTTTCAAGGCAGTCGCGGTTTGCGGTTTATTTTATTTGTTTTTACCTGTGAGTTTAGAAAACCTCACAATAAGAAATCTAGTGGGGTCAAATCGCACGACATCCGTTACTTTTGCCTTTGAGTACGAAAACATTTCTTCTTACTCTCTCACATCGCAAAAATATAATTTCCGTAAAACTAACATTGATAAACTTCACGAGCTGATTGGTAAAATTAACTTCGACTTTATCACTATGGATCCATTATTGAAATTAGTAACCACCTTTTACGCACTTATACAAACCTGCTTTGCACAATCCGCTCCACTTATGCCTCAAAAGAATTTTACAGCTTCTCCTTGCTGGTACACCAAAGAACTTCGCCTTCTTCGTAACAGAAGAGATATCCTATGGAAAAAATTTCTCAGGTCAAAATCAGGCAATGATCTTTGCAATTACATGGTAGCCTTCTACAATTTTTCCAGCTTGTTTGAGCCACTTATTAATTCTAAAAAAAAGTCAGATGGTTATCCCTCCACCTTGAACTATCCGCTGATCCTAAAATTATTTCTAACTATTTCGCCGATTTTTTTGGCCAAGCAGTTTCTTCTAATAACTCTGAAGTAGACTTTGTTTTTTTTTTAGTTATATGAATGGTTATGCCAAGACCTCTTTGACATCGATTAATATAGTATCAGTATGTCAGTTATCAGTGATTAGCAAGATTCGCCTGCTTAAGGACGAAATGACGGAATTCCTCATATTGCATCTCTAAGCTTGCTCAACAACTCGCTGCTCTATTCCAACTATCTATTTCTTGCTGTGTGTTTCCCAATCAATGGAAAGATTGTTTCATTATCCCTATACAAAAAAAAAAAAGGATCTAAGAGTGATGTCTCAAATTATAGGCCGATAGCAAAGCTCTCATGTATTCCTAAATTATTTGAGAGTTTAGTTCACGATTATTTACTCCTTCATTGTAAATTACTCTTTTCTGATAAGCAACATGGCTTTCTTAAAGGTAGATCAACAGTAAGTGTCAAGTCATTACTTATTCTCGAAAACGCCCCCCTCTCCGCCAGCGTTATTATTTCTTGAATAATGAACAAGTCTCGGTTGTCACATCTATTCCTGACTTAGGAGTTATTTGTGACAATCAGCTAAATTTTCGAGCTCATTATGACTCTATTATTAAGAGGGCTAATTCAACTCTAGGATTCGTAAAGCGTTGATCCAAGGAATTCTCAAATCCCTACGTCACAAAATCCTTATACGTTTCTTTTGTACGCCCTCTGCTTGAATATGCCTCTCCCGCCTGGTCACCTTATCATCATGTCCACATCCAGCGCATTGAAGCCGTTCAGCGAAGATTTATAAGATTTTCTTTGCGCGGCCTCGGATGGGACGACCCATTTAGGCTCCCACCCTACGAAAACCGTCTTAAACTGATAAATTTACAGACCTTAAGAGTACGTCGAGATAATGCTGACCTTCTATTTTTACACCAGTTATTATCTAGAGGTATTGACTGCGTAGACTTGCTTTGCAAAATAAAGCAGAACACAAATCGATCGCTTCTCAGATCGACACCACTCTTCTGGATACCCCTTCACCGAACCGAGTACGGCCAAAATGAACCACTTACAAGAATGCTTAGAAGTGCTAACAACTCAATTATTTTTGATTTAAGTAGTTCAAAAACTGCCCTCAAATATGCTCTCCAATAATTGTATACCTTCATTGCCAGCCCAAGTTTCCACCCAAACCTTTTATTACTATTAATATTAATCTAGTTTTAAGAATTAAGAATTTTGTTGTTGTAACATGCTTGAATTAAGCTTAAATAAATAAATAAATCGGTAGTCAATTAACATCCCCCCCCCCCATGTATCCATTCATCCAGAAAGGGGCCTCGTCACTGAATATGATTTTTGACTGAAATTCGGATCAACTTCCTTCTGCTCGAAAGCCCAATCACTGAACACACGTCTCGTCGTTGTCTATGATTCTTATCTCTGAGCTCCTTGGTCAGTTGAAGTTTGTACGGGTGTAGGTTCAAGTCATGACTCATGACACAAAATTTGCCAAGTTGTGGTAGGCAATTTGCCAAATGCTGGTTACACTTCCATGAGCAGAGAGTCCGATGAACACATCCATCAATATATAAATTCAAATTTGTCGACTAAGGCTAGTCGCGCACTGGCAATTGTGATCGAAATCAAATAAGTACTTTAAGCACCAGTTGAAAGAGAACCGCGCACTGGCAACTCTTTACGAAGGCAATCTTTTAGTTTGTGTCAAAATGCAAACTTTTTAGTTGCTCGAATCGAGTTGCTCTAAGTGCGCGGTGTCCCATATAAGCCCATATGTTTCATTTTAGCAACTAAACAGTTGCGAAACTAAAAATTGAATGTGCGCGCCTGGCCTAAGAACAAAAAATTTTCCGAAAACTAAAATCAAATCATAAGGGGGGTCATTTATTTATTTATCAGGATACCTTCAACTGGTAGAGGCCTTCGCACCGCAACAATTTGCAGAAATCTGGCCCCAAAACTCCCTGACGGATCCTCCATAGTGGCAAAACCAAATGTCAAGTACCTGGGAGTGCACTTCAACGAGTTGCTAAGGTTTAACCTGCACTCAAGAAATGTTCTGAAAAAGGCCAGCTGGGCCTTCAGCCGTTTGCACCCATTGCTTAAAAGAAGATCAGGTCTTAGCCAACCGACAAAGATATTAATCTACAAGAAGCTCCTGCGACCAGTGATTAGCTATTCCTTCCCAGTCTGGTTTTCCATCTCGAAGACAGCTATGAAGGAACTTCAACTATTCTAAAGGAAGATACTGAGGATCTGCACTGGACTCCACTTCGACCGTCAACGACAGAAGCACTACAGGAACGAGCATCTCTACACAGAAGCGAATTTAATCCCACTGGACAAATATCTAGTTCATTCAACGAAGAAATTAATGAGGAACATCATCGACCACCCGAATCAGCTTATGAGAAGGATGACCACAAAACAGCGACATCCCGAGCCAAGGTACCTCAGTGTGATGGAAACTCTGGATGACAACGTGGACAACGAGGATGTAGTCTCGTTCTACGCTGACATTGGGTCAGCCTACCACCGCGGCTAAAACGCCATCCCTGCCCACAACCCACAAAAATCACCACTGGTAACCAGGAATGAACACCCTGAGGACAATACAGTCAACCAACATTTTAAATTTATTTTTTTTTTTTGTCATGTAAATTTTATATAAAAATAATTAAACTTAAGTCACTGTATATAGTTAGACCCCCTATGAGCCAACAAATGTGAATTGATCGTCTTGCATTAATTTTGAATTTTGTAGGTGACTGTAGTTGAGTGATTGAGTTTCCACTGTAAATTGACATTTTGTATTGTTTTCTATTGAATTGACAGATTGACTACAGTTTGAGAGTTTCTAAAATGCATACAAATCTCTAAAACTGTGATCGATTGACGAGACGATAGTAGTCGAGCTACGTGAAGCAAATCATGGACGATATCGTCGACGATTATCGTTTTGACGATTATCGTTTAGAAAATTACGGAATGACCCCCAAGGAGTTTTCCAATAGAGAATTTTGAAATTTGACTTGTGATCGTGACCATATGTATCAAAGGTACATCTGTTAAATTTGCTGTAATTTACATATAAATTGTCCTGCTCATTCAACATGGAGAGTTATAGCGTTCAACACATGCGCAAATGATTAAATTGCAATATTTCGTGTGTTTCGCCCGAGAGGACTATTCACAGTGTGGTGGATAAATTCGAATCGACGGGTTCGAAAAAGCCAAGAAAAATTGTCAATTTCAATAGGTACAGTTAAACAAGTCAAGTTAAAAGTAAGAAAAACTTTCTATGTTAAAATACGTGATTCAGATCGTTGTATACGGCTGAAAAATATCTAATAATATAAATGTTTTTATGGTATTCGAAAATGATTCTAAGATCAATGTCCCCAATGTGTGGGAAAGTAGTGTTTCCATCTAGTTCATCGGAAGATTCCAAAGCCGAATGATTTAAAATTCATAGCATTTCCATGAAAATCTTATGCGAGTATGTCCAAGTACATTCTAGCCCTTGATAAGATTTAGATTTTCTCAACTCCAGTTAAATGATAAATTTATGAAATTAACTCCAAAAAATAAATTTATCGACTTTCCCCTTTGCCTATGGAAAGCAATCCATCAATCGATTTTAACTATGAGAATGAATGTGCATCCAAATTAACAAACTTCCAGATCAACAAAATCATAAAAATTAATTCATTCATTTTCAATTCAACAACAGAAGCCATCATAATTTCTAACTTCTGACATCATCCGCCGAACGCCGAAGTGCACAACTAATGGGAATTTTAATTTGTCCTGCGACACCGAGACGATGGATGTCAGGTCGTATTTTTCTGGGGAAATGTTGTACTGTACTGATTTACATGAGCATTATTTTTTCGAAGAACTTCCCAGAAATCAGCGGCGGCAGCATTGAAGCATTGTGGGGCCAATTTGCGTTGTCAAATACGTGGGGAGTTTTTGGGTTGGATTCGGATGGCTTTTTCTTCTGGTAGTTGGGGAAGAACTTGAAATTTATGTTGTTTCGAATTGAAATGCGTTCGCTATAAATTTCCAAGATTATTACATTTGACCTTTTTCTTTGTTTGTGTTTGTTCTTTTAAGAAAGATAGTCGTTTTTGTTTGAACAACCTTTTAGAGATCTCAAACACATGTCTTGCAATGTTGGACAATAATTTTGGGAGGTAATTGCTTTGAAAATTTATGTCTCCCTTTAGATTGATGAGCTTAGATGTTTGGCCTCGTAGTTGAAAGTGTTATAAGGTTTCGTTGCTTAGCGTCCATTTGTTTAAGACTGAGCCTGAATTAGATTATAAACTAATTTATCTTTTTAAAATCCCAGATTTAAATTGATTTTTATATTATGTATTTCAGAAAATTCATGCCACAAATACTAAATTTATGGACTTATTATTGAAACTTGTTTAAATAAAAATGATTGTTTTTGCAATCACTTTTTTTATGCATCCCCATTTTGTCTTCCATGTCAGTGAAAGTCTGTGTTTTATGTGCATTTGTAGCTCTCTTTGTGTGTATGGCTTAGCGCACAAATGTGGTTAGTGCACTATTTTTCAAAAATGTGTTAGGTCTGCCACTCTAATAAGAAGAATAGAATGGAAAAGGCCTTTATTCTTCAGAATTAAAAAGAACAATATTTTTGTTCAATTAAAGCCTTAAACTGGAACTCAAAATAGTATATTTAAATAACTGTTTCGGAAAGTTCTTGCATGTAAGCTTCCAACATCTCCTTGAAGAACTGGGAAGCACTCATCTAACGAATAAGAGCTTGACACTATGACATTATTCAAACCAGCATTTCGGTTCTAACCTTGAAAATCAAGCGCATTTCATTTACTTTTTCTATATATTTGCTTATGCCTAGTTTATGGTTGAGTTGAGACACTGTTTATTTATTGTATCGTATAAATATTTGTCAATCCTTCACCATTGCCCACTGCTATGAGTAACAGACAGATCATACCAGTTTTTGACTGTGGTAAGCCTGACACAAGGTGTACAGTGTACATATAAATAGGGGTGTTGAAAGGTAACCTAAAGACACGCTTAAAAAAAAAAGTTGATGTTTTCCATTTTTTCCAATTGTCCGTAACTGTAAATTTTATTACCACGACTTTAAGTTTTGACACTGAATCCACAAATTTATTGGCGAAAAACTGCGATCACATAGTACCTTTAAACGCACCGTATAAGCTTTAATATTATTGTGAACGTTCAAGTTATATGTCATTACATTATATACCCAAAGTAGTTAAATTGGCTTACAAATCCAATTATTTCACCATCTAGAGTCCAGTTAAGTCCATAACCGATTGATATGTTATGAGACCTGAATACTATTTTCGATTTTTTGGTTTTTATCTTAATTCACCATTGATCGTAGTAATCTTTTAGGCTATTGATCTGAAGCTGAAGACTTAGAGGATTATTAGTAAAGATTACTAGATCGTCTGCATAAAGCAAAATTTTGACATTTAAATCTTCAAACAGAATACCACCTAGAACCTGCTTTTCGACATCGTTGATAAAGGGCGTAGATGTAAGCGGACTCAAAACACATCTTTGAGGGACTCAAATTATAAAATTATTAAGCTGCGATAACCGATAATACTGGTAAGTGCGGATGGCTGTCGATTAAAGTTCATAAAATCTCAGAACAAACGGGGGCCAAAATGTTTTCAAAATGACATAAACAAAATTATTGACTCTTTCTCAGCATACAAGTCTGCAAGGGCATGATGGAATAGTTCCAATTAGGGGGGACCTACAATTTTCTGCCGATCTTGAACGGCTAATGAGGAGTACTTTCCATGACAAGAGATATACTCTTAGAGGATTTGTCAATTCCTCGCAAAAGGCAGTACTACACCCCTGAAAAACTTTTTGCAGCGGCTGAGAATCGAACTCGAGACCTTCCGCATGATGACAGTCCAACGCACTAACCACTATGCCAAGAGTACTACATGAAGTTGTTGACATCTTGACATAGAAGTGAACTTCAATAATGTCAAAAGCAATGCAATTCGACAAACCCTTAACTCCATCAACATTGTTGTGGCAGTAACTCGATAGACTGCATGCTTAGTAGTAGACTTGTAAGTGCAGAAATGAGTGAGGTGGAGCCTTATGTCCTTTGCGTTGGGTTCTCGACGGCTACCAGATCTTATAGTTGAACTAAGTCCGGGGTGTCAGGTTGTTACATAAGCCGATGAAATCATTTTAATGGCCCCGGCAAAATTTGTCCCTATCTTCTGCGGGCTCATAAAAGTGGTCCTTAATAAACTCAGTAGTTGGGCGGGAAGCTGGGGACTTAACGTTAACTTACTGAAGACAGAGCTGGCGTTATTTACAAGGAAACTCAATATTACCAAATATGTGCCCGCCAACTGTTAACGGAATTAATTTTGTGGAGGGTGTCAAGATTCTTGCTTAATGAATGCGCCAGCTTAGTCTGAACCAAAAATCAGTTTTTGGGGCATAATTTTTCGAAGAATTGGGAGAAATCTCTACTCCGCTACTAGAGAACATCCTACTATTCAGTCAGGATGGTCCAGAACGGCTTTAAATACCTTAACTCTCTTCAATCTACTAGCTCTTCTTCACACATCCACCTTACTTGCATCCTAGGGAGCGTAATGCATTCTTTGAAATGGCTAACCTATAATTTATTATAATCACTTGAAAAATAAATCTTTCAAAATTTAATATTAAATTTAAATTACTACAGCATTATTTTTATATTTTATTAAAGCAAAATGGTGTATGAAAACGCGGATTTTATGTTTCGAAAACATGATTGTCATGATGATGACATGTCAAAATACTCTTGAAATCGAATATTATGAGCAAGTGGGATATTTTATTAAGGCCTGAATTGTTAACTCTCGACTTAAGGTATCCCCATAAAAAATAGTCCTCAAACTAAGATGCCCAGGGAATGTCTCCATACTAGCTGATAAATCTATCGGGAAGACTCCCATATTCTCCTTTTGAACGGACTTTAGTTTGTGTGTGGAGTAACCTCATCTTAATGAAATATTGTTCTTTTGTTGGGAAACATTTATACGTCAGCAGTGACTGGCTCTCCTGGTTGGACAATGCGAACGTTCCTTAGATTTGCAACACCAGTATAACATTTTCTGTCTATTAATATAACCATTGATATGAATATATTCTTCATCAGAAACTGTATACTTGGAAGAAACATGTTATGCCAGAATATCAGTAATCCCCACCAATAACTCAGCTTGAATAGAAACAAATTTAGAAGTGATGGAAGTGGGTGAATTAATATTTTTTATTAATTTCAAACCAAAGAATGTTGCCGCTTAAATGGATCTGATGGCAGTTTATACATTCCAGGTTCAGGACTTGACAACAACTTAATAATGTATAATGTCTCCTTCGGGATACCCATTCCAAACAAAAAATAAATTAGAAGACATCTATATCAACACAATATTTACAGACAACATCACATAATAAACACCAAACAACCAATATAGAGATGTCACAGCTTGGTGCACACAATCCTGCTGTTCATCCTGCGCACACTGATGGCAGTTCCAGCAATATTGGTCTCTGAGCCTCTTCATCTGATCCACCCCCACTGAGTGACAGAAGAAGTTCCCATGGCACTGTTCAGTTCTTATATGATCGTTGCCACCTGTGGCGACCATAACCATAACCATAACGAGAACGATGGACCTGACTTGGCCAAGGCGAATCAATACACCAAATACAAACAGACAAGCCAAAAAAAAGAATACAAGAATACAAAATCGAAAACGAACCGAGAACTCATTAAACATAATCACACGCCTGCTCCGTAGCATGCTCGTTTCGTTGTGGCTGGCACCAATGGAACGATCTTAAAGGCGTCGCATGTCATAGACCAGAGAGTTCCATGTCTCGCGTTCGGTCGAGGTGATTTTGGACCCGCGACGACACCTATGGCGTTGCATGATTCCGCCTATAATGTTCCTTTGTTGTGTGCCTCGGATGAATTCCTAAACGCTCCGCTAATACATCATAATCACCTGGGTGTAGGCAATTGACAGGAATGAAATTGTAAATTTGACAGTTTGGTGTTGTTATTTTGTGTTCCCTTTGTGCTCGAATCCCGCTCTGTCTATAGTGTGGAGTAATTTTTAAATAAATGGAATTGTTATTTGTTAGTTATTATAATTTTGGGCTTTTTTGTTTTATCTGTGCCGGTAGGAGGGCTCGATTACTTAAGTTGGAACATGATCTAGGCGCTTAACGTCTTATGCCTTTTGTTCAATAATGTGGCACAAGAATTCCAAAAATCTAACAAAATATAATTGAGCTGAGTAAAATTGTCTAGATTTTGGAATAGAAATTGGCTTCAATCAAGGCTAAGAGCCGTTATTAATTGTGATATGAAATTGATTTTTGACGCGACCTAGAGGCGGCTAGCAGTACAAAATGTAGTTGTAACTGATTTTAAATATTGTTATTCTATAACGACCGTGATCAGGGCATAACACGTGATGTTCGAGTACATGTCGTCTCCCCAGAACATTAAAAATTAAAATACTTAGATGTATCTTTTCTCCTGACATTTTTTAAAAGACGTTCATTAAGCAGGCAAATTTTTGTATATATGATAAATGTTGGGGCCTATCGTGAAGAAAATTTCCCTGGGAATTGTTCCTAGCTTTCAAAATTGTCATCTCGAATAATGTCGAAAGTTTCCCTTGGAAGTTATTGATATCGTGCAGAAGTATTGACCTTTCCAAAATTCCGAGGGAAATTTTGTTCACGATAGCCCCAGAGGCGTATTTAAGGATTTGGCGCCCCGGGCTGATAAATTTTGCCGCCCTTTTTATAGATTTTATAGAAAAAAAAATAGCAAACGCTTCTAGTTTGCACAACTTATAAATCGGAGTGATTAGAAATTCCTTTGCTGACAACTACAATTTCTTAACACACATATAACTTCCCAGCATCCAGGATATGGAATGTGGATGAAACTGGTCTAACGATAGTTCAAAGCAAGCAGCCACAGGTTTTAGCGAAGAAAGGAAAACGGCAAATAGGGGCTTTGACGTCAGCAGAACGTGGTTCTCTGGTAAATGTTTGTCAATTGTATGAGCACAGGTGGAAATTTTATTCCACCATATTTTGTATTTCCAAGAAAAAGACAAAACCCACTCTACATGAATAACTCTCCTGCAGACTCCAAGGCCACTTTCCACATTTCTGGATGGATTCAGCTGCCCATTTTTACGGAGTGGTTCAGGCATTTCCTGGAGTTTTCCAAGCCTTCAGAAGAGCAGCCAGTTCTTTTAATTTTAGACGGTCACTACAGCCATACCAGAAACCTGGAAGTAATTGATCAGGCGCGTAAAAAATTTGTTATAATCATTTCCCTACCCCCACATTGTACCCATAAGATGCAACCTTTGGATAGGACATTCTTGGGGCCTCTTAAGACGTACTATAATGAAGAAATCCGACGATTTATGAGAGAGGCTGGGCGAAAAGTGGCTTTAGGTGATATAGCTCAACTATTCAAAAACGCCTACCTTAAAGTACAAACAGGCCAGGTTGCAGTTAGTGGATTCAAATGCAGCGGAATTTTTCCCTTCAATAGGAATATTTTCTCGAAGGCTGATTTTATAGCGTTCGAGCCTGAGCCACTACCACAAGTTGAAATTGAAAATCGAAACCTGGCAGAAGTAAATAGCCAAAGCACATCCATTCCAATTCCAATTTTGAGCCAAACTGAAGCCCATTTTACTCCTTGGGAAGTTTCTTCTCCTCCAAAACTAAAAAGGGTGGTCACCACAAATAGGGGAAGAAAAACTGAAGCCGCAATTTTAACTGTTTCACCGTATAAGAATCAGTTGCAAGAAAGTCTTAACAAACTTCGAAAGCCTGGTAAAATTGAAACTTATAAGAACCCAACTGTAAAAGATTGCTTGCTGAAAAACCACAAAAAAAATAAAAAGCAAAAGTCAGCTTTAACTAACACCCAGCTAAATAAACCATCTACATCGAGACGCAGCCGCCGTCAGTCTTCATCATCAGATGATAGCCTTGCTCCTTATAAAATATTATTTGCTGATTCTGAAGATGATATTGGTGAAATTCCGCATTCAAGAGATACTAAATGTAACTTCTGCGATTTGTCTGGGGACAAATGGGTTCCATGTCTCCAATGCGACATTGTTTGGGCTCATGAAAAATGCCTCCCAAAAAGGAGTGATATTTTTATTTGCAGTTCCTGTAACAAAGACTTTGCATAAATTTTAAAATATCAACTGTATTTTATGAATTTATTGTTTATTTTAATAGATATCTATCTATCTAAAGCCAATTGAAATTCCTAAAAGAAATGCAATTTTATGTTACCTAACCTTAATTATTTTTAAAAAGGCTGTTTTTTTTTGTTTCTTGTCTATTTTTAATAAATATTAAAGTTAATTGAAGTCCCTAAAGCGTTAAACGTTTATCTAGATATTTATTTAAAGAAATACTATCTACATTTTTTATTTTTATTTTAAAGTAAAATTTAAGTTTGTTTTAATTAAATATTAACTAACATATCTAAGTAATTATAATTACGTTATCGTTTAGTAAACTGAAGTTAAATAAGAGTTAAACGTTTATTTATTTAAAGAAATGTGATTTTTATTTATTTTTTTTTTCGTTAAAATTGAGACTATATAGAAATAAATGATACATTTATTGAGTTTTATATTATTTGTATTTATTTAAATGGATACGTAAATGCCGAAAAACATAAAACTAATTCATTCATGAAATAGGAAAAATCTATACCAATTTCAATTTCTGGTAATGTGGAGCACTACTCCACATTACCCGCACTATGGGGCCCACATTACCCGCCACTTTTGCAAAAGGTCAGTTTTGCACTACTATCAAACTTTTGCAAATATTTAATTCATTTGAGGAAAATTAAGAACAAGGGTTAGTAAATGCTATTGCCAATGTTTCAATGAACGAAAACGCCTTTTTAATACTTCAAAAAAAGCTTTAGTTAATATATAGCCGAAAACAATAAGAGTACTCCACATTACCCGACCTTACTCTACCTATGTATATAAAAAGAATAAAATTTTGTGTGATCTTATATCTAGAAACAAGAAATTAAGATCCGTCCAGCCAAAGTTTTTCTTGCCCATTTTTTTAAGAGCTAAATACATAGCAACAACTTTTTTTTTTGATAATGTTTTCGTTTCATTGGAATTTGTTCCAAAGAATAGGTACATGTCTGTAAATATTTTTACTATAGATTTTCATTGTAAAAAATCGTTTATAAGAAATAAGAATAGTAAATGGTGAAAAAAGTAAGTGACATGTTACAGTGAACTCTCTCACAGCCGGACACTCACGGCACTGAAAAAGTTGTCATGCTTGAGAAACTCAAAAAATTTTTTTAAATCTTTGTATTTTTTGTGTATCCTTCAAAAAAATGGAAATTAGACAATTGTTAGGGGCGGCTTGCCCTCTTTTGCTTGTATGTTTGTAAAGTTCAATCGCTCCAGAAAAAATATTATAAATTGGCCAATTGCTAGGGGCGGCCTGCGCACTTCTGCTTGAATATTTTGAAAGTTCAATCGCTTCAAAAAATATTACTCAAATTGGAAAATTGCTAGGGGTGGGTTGCGCCCTTTGGTTTGTTTGTTTTGAAAGCTCAATCGCTTCAAAAAATATTATAAATTGACTTGCGCCGCCCCTAGCAGCCTTGCCACCCCGGGCTGTAGCCCTATTAGCCCTAGGGTAAATACGCCCCTGGATAGCCCCCACTATCTTTTTCGTTATAAATCTGACTGGTAGGTGTCTCAATAAGTATTGGTAGATTTTGACAGATGGCGGCCATGTTGTTAAATATGTAAATTTTTTTCCAGGAGTTAAACAGGGGAAGTCACAAAGTCGAGCAACAAGTGCGTATCATAAATTGTTGTTATCAAAATGGGTTGAAAGTGGGCCCCGTTTTATGCAAACAAAAATCATTTTAAGAGATGAGATCCGCTTTTGGAGGAACGGATACATAAACAACAAAAATTGTTGAATTTGGGAAGATGCAAATCCACACGAGGTCCACCAAGTGACGAATCATCGACAGAAAGTCAATGACTGTATTTAAATAGATAAATTTAAATAGATAATTTTTAGTAGTTTTCGCATAGACTACAAAGTGCATTATATCGCTCAAACAAATTTGTTATTCTAATCTATATAAATAAAAATGAATCGCAAAATGTGTTGCTAAGCGTTAAACTCAAGAACGGCTCGACCAATTCGCCTAATTGTTTTTTGTAAATTTTTGTTAAGATTCATGGAAGGTTCTTATGGAGAGAAAAAACGTTTATTGTGGGTGTGTGAAAGTTAAGTGTTACAAAAAATCGTTTGCTTATTGAAATACACTGACTCAAAAAAAAATAAAAGAAAACTTTATAGCTAAGGAAATAATTTCTTCATTTAAATAATAATTAATAATTCTACAACAAACAACAAAATTAACGAGAATAAGAGAACTTAAATATGTAAATATGTATATAAATAAAAACGAAAACCAATTGTGGTTTTATTTGTCGAGTGTGTTTGCTTTTAGAACCATGCCGCCTTTTACACGCGGGCGCAGCAATTTAAGTCGAAGAAATCGAAACGCTAGAAACCAAGGTTGTTTTCAATAAAATCGGACTTCACTGCAACGTGAGGAGCGCAATGAAATTGAAAGGATTAGGATATTACAAACACGAGCAACGCGTCGTGTTGAAACTGCTTTCACAGTTTTACGAGCGGCTTTCAGTTACCATGTTTTAATTGACTACAGTATGTAGTCATATGACTTTTGACAGTTTGACCGTTACCTGAACTCGCCCCAGCAAAATACCTCGATCTACTTCAGGGAGAGTTCAGGGCGACCCCAGGTCTCAAAAAACACAGAGTTTAATCTTCTTCAGGTTTTTCCAAAAATGATTTAGGGCGACCCCAGGGTGACTTCAGGGCTCAACGAACAAACCTATTATCATGTGCCACCGAATTGTACAAACTGTTTGTCCATGTTGAATGACTGTCATTTAGACATTATTTTATTGACAGGTGCTCAAACTAATAAAAAAGTTAGTTCAGTGATCTATTACTCCTATCGCCTGATGGTTCATGAAAATGAAGACATGTGCTTGATGATGTCGAACAAATTATTATCTCAATTAGGAATGGCCGCGCCTAATCGCCCAATGCACGACGCTTTTAATCAAGAGTTGCATCGTGAAAAACTGTTCGATCTCGATGCTTTAAGGGAATCGGTTCGAATAAATGTTCCGTTGTTGAACAAACAACAAAAGTGTGTATTTGATACAATTATGAAAGTTGTAAATGATGGAACTGGAGGATTTTACTTTTTGGATGCTCATGGTGGTAAAGGAAAAACATTTTTAATTGCATTGATTTAAGCAACAATTCGCTTACAGAATGGAATTGCACTCGCACTTTCTTCGTCTGGTATTGCAGCTACATTGTTGGAAGGCGGTCGAACAGCCCATTGAGCGCTAAAATTACCATTGAATACTCAAAGCAACGAAACTCCGACTTGCAACATTTCGAAGAACTCTGTAATGGCAAAGGTTTTGCAGCAATGCAAGTTGATAGTATGGGATGAATGCACGATGGCATCACATAAAAAGTCTTTGGAGGCATTAGACAGAACTCTCAAAGATCTGCGAAGCAATCAAAACCAATTCGGTGGAGCGATGATTTTGTTAGCAGGAGATTTTCGTCAAACATTACCAGTTATTCCACGGTCTACACCAGCAGATGAACTGAATGCATGTTTGAAGTCGTCCATTTTGTGGACAAAAGTTAAGATACTAAATTTGAACAAGAATATGCGTGTCTAATTGCAAAATGATCGATCTGGAGAAATATTTTCAAAACAACTCATTGACATTGGTAATGGTAAAATCCCTGTAGATGTTATGAAAGGCTGCATTACATTTCCTGTCAATTTTTGTCAGTCTACAGAATCAAAAACTGAGCTTATAGAAAAGGTGTTCCCAAACGTAGCTCAAAATTACAGAGATCATTGTTGGTTGAGTGAACGAGCTATATTAGCTGCCAAAAACAAGGATGTAAATGAAATAAATTTCAAAATCCAAAATGATATTTCCGGTGAATTAAGGACATATAAATCAATTGATTGCGCAACTAACCAAGATGATGTCAATTATCCACCAGAATTTTTAAACTCATTGGATTTGCCGGGGTTACCTCCCCATAATCTTCAATTAAAAGTAGGATCGGTGGTCATAATGCTAAGAAATATCAACCATACGCGACTTTGTAACGGCACACGGTTAGCAGTGAAAATATTAATGAACAATATGATAGAAGCAACTATTCTGAGGGGAAAATATAAGGGAGAGGATGTATTGATACTACGCATCCCAATGGTACCAACTGACGTACCGCTTGAATTTAAACGACTGCAATTTCCAGTGCGGCTTGCTTTTGCTATGACTATAAATCAGTCGCTGAGTGTTGGCGGCGTCAATCTGGAAAACCCATGCTTCTCTCATGGACAGTTGTATGTTGCCTGCTCTCGCGTCGGAAAACCGACTTCATTTATTTTCGCGCCAGGTAATCAAACAAAAAATATTATGTACGATGCCTTATCGTATTTTTGCATTGAAAATACCAGATTATAACTACTACTACTACTAAAGTCTTGCAATTTACAAAATAGGACACTTATAATTGTAAGTAGTCGTTGTTTATCATGGAGACATAAATCTATAAATATGAAAAGTGATCACTCCTAAATATGTTTTATTACTGTTGTTGTTGAAAAAGGGGCAGAACAACGTCTGCTGGGGAAGCTAGTTTCTAAATAAAACTTTTTTCGATGTTGGCCAATACGTGTAGATCTTCTGTTGAATAGGTACTGCAATGGTAAATTTAGTAGTGTTTTATCTAAAAGGACTCCTAAATACATAGCTCTGGCTTTCCACTCTGTCGAAATGCCGTTAATATGAGACATGTTGCTAAGTAAGAAACAAGCTTTTCTTGTGAAAAGGACAGCTTGAGTCTTCCCAGCATTTATTTTAATTTGTCATTCATTTTAAAATACCTTTCTAGTACAGTAATTTGGGGTAATGTGGTATAGGCGGGTAATGTGGTATAGGCAGTTTTCTCAAAAACTAAGCATGTTTCTTCAACGGTTTTTACCTTAGCGGACGGTAATCATATAATAAAACGGCAAACATGTTTTTTGTGGTACACTTTTCTCCAAAAGTATTTAACCGATTTCGATAAATTTTATATGGTTGGAAAGCCACAGTGCAGAATATACTTGAGACACGCATTTTCACACTGTGGGTCATTTTGTTTTTGCACTGTCGAACACTTTGCATATTACATAAAATAAAATTTAATTTAATAAATTTGCTTGAAAACACTGCCAATATTTATTAGTATAAAATAATTTAATCATTTGCTTGGGGCATAAGGAAAAATTCCTTGTTTTTGCACTACGGGCTTTGAAAAATCCCTTTAGCTGTTCTGAACGCAAGATATTTATGGTTTTTTTAAGTTTCGTTACTGGAATGGGGAAGTTCAAAGTGATTTTCAAGTGAAGAAGAAAAGAATATAAATAATAAATAATAAATAAATTGGCACTCGAATTTCGAGAGCTGGGTCGGCTAGTATAAATAAATCTAAGTACTCGCTTTCAATCAAGTCAAAAATCTTCGTATATCTCAAGCAAATATTTGAGAAGGGTTATTGCGTGAAGTTGAGTTTTTTTTGGGTCAAACAAAAGGTGTGTGTGTGCTCTCAAAAGTTGTGTTTCAAGCAAGTTTATAAATTCTTTGCAAAAATAAATTAATCATCTACGAAAAACAACTGTTAGTTTTGTTCAAAGGTGTTTATTTTATATTTTATTATTTATTTTTGTAAAACTGTACAGTTTCGGCTAATGTGGTATACTAGCCGTGGCTAATGTGGTAGTATACCACTTTACCCATCATAAAAGTTTATTTCTTTTTAAAATTGGCTATTTGTGTTTTTTCTAAAGATTCATTCGTTAAAATGTCTAAAAGGGTTGAAGTACGAAAATGCGTTTCCAAAGACATGGAATCATGCTGTCAGGAATGAAAAATGGAAAATTTGAGATTTCGCAGTCATTTAAAAAATCTACTGGGTAATGTGGTATAGTATACCACAATAGACAGCATAGTGTACCACATTACCCTTTAACTTTCAAAAGTGACGATTTAGAGGTTATATCAATATTTTGTCTAAATCTTTGTTAGTTATTGTTAGAATTTGACAAAAAGAAATCGCTTAGTAGCTTATATGTTTTTGGTAAAATCTACCAAATTTAGGAGCATTTGTTTCATAACTTTTTCTGTTAAGTAAAAAAAAACAAACATGTACACCACAATACCCTACTTCCTCTACAATATTCAGCGCAGATAGAAAGTTGATTTCAATGATAAAACCAACTGAATCTGATGAATACAAACATGTATCATCTGCAAAAATTAGTTGATTTGCAATTTGGAAATCTCGGGAAATCATATGTGATGTATATTATATATAAGAAGGGACCAAGATCTGATCCTTGAGGGACACCAGTAAGGAAACTATAAAAAACATTTCAAACAAAAAGGAATTAATGATTAAGAACTAAGAGTGTATGTATCAGGCCGCTAAGCCACACCATTTTATTTTTGCTACGCACATATCGTCGGCTGGATGCTATCTTGTTCAAAAGGCCATTTTTTACGAAATCGAGTTAGGTATGCAGTCCTCATAATTTTTGGACGCTCTTTCATTTGTTCTATCTCTTTTAGTTTTCAATTTACAGAGAACTGTTTTGTTCAATAAGACACTTTTTTAACGATTTTTCAATTCATTTTTGTTCAATAAACTGCTTTTCATCTTTTTTTGTATTATATTGAACAATTGTTAGTATTGTAATATCTTTCCAAGGTTCGTTAAATAAAACTTATTACTGTTTCTAATATTTCTTCTTTATTTACACTTTTCAAATCAAAACAATAAATCTCAATTTATAATCAACTCTAATACTTTTATTCCAACTTAAATCCACTTCTTTAATTACACTTTCCACAATCCAATAGTTCAGCTTTACACACTTTCATAATCGAAAATAAACTGTGTCCCGCTCACCGTAAACACTCCCTTTTATACTCAAACCAGTTGTTCTAGAAGGTTCTTGTCCAGAAGGGGAAATTCTTATGGGGGTAGAATGTTCTAGTACTTTGGAATTAGGGGAAATTTAGATGCGATGGAAAAGAGCTTTTTGTTTTGTTCCCTCACAAAGCAGATATGTAATTCCCAACAGATGGCGCTGTAGGAGTATAAAGCTCTGTTCGCAACATTGCCCCCTTCTTAAGATTGTTCGTCCCGAACAACTCTATCACCAGCTTCGGCACTGTATCGGTGCAGTCGATCGCTATGCACAACTTTTAGCTTTCCTCTTAACCCTCTTTGAATTCGGTAAACGACATCATTGATTTTCGTGACGACAGTATAAGGGCCTTCCCAGTTTTGTTGAAGCTTCGGCGACAATCCCTTTTGACGATGTGGATTATACAGCCATACACGATCTCCTACTTGGAATCCTGTCGTGTTTGCTCTTGTGTCGTACCTTGTCTTCATTCGATCGCTGTAAGTGCTCATTCTAGTCCTGGTCCTTTCGTGGATGCCGATTAGCCTCTCTTTTAGGTCACTCACGTAATCCCCTGTTTCCTGAGACTCTTGTGGTGGGTGTCCAAACCTTATCTCACTAGGCAGGCGTATGCTTTTTCCGAACAGGATTTCAGATGGTGTTTGTCCTGTAGAGCTATGTACTGCACTTCGATAGGCCATCAAAAATAGTGGTATGTGCCTATCCCAGTTTCTTTGGTTGTCGCCTACGACCTTAGTGAGGTGCTCTTTTAACGTCCTGTTGAATCTCTCGACCATTCCATCAGATTGCGGGTGAAGTGGTGTGGTTCTCGTTTTCTTAATGCCAAGGAACGCGCACACCTCTTGGAATATGTTCGACTCAAAGTTCCTTCCTTGGTCAGAATGGAGCTCCATAGGCACACCGAACCTGCTTACCCAGTTAGACACAATCTGGTCGGCCACGGTCTTGGCTTCTTGGTTCGGGATAGCGTATGCCTCAGGCCATTTGCTGAAGTAATCCATTAGCACCAGAATGTATTTGTTTCCATCATTCGTTTCCGGAAATGGGCCAGCTACATCAACAGCAATCCTTTCAAACGGTGAGCCAACATTATATTGCATCATTTTTCCTTGCAGTTTTCTACCAGGGCCTTTGGTTGCAGCACAAGCGTCACAATTTCGGCACCACTTTTCAACGTCGTCTCTTGCATGCAACCAGTAGAATCGTTGTCTCACTTTTTCTAACGTCTTGTTGACTCCCAAATGGCCTCCTGAAGGTCCATCATGCATTTCTCGAAGAACCTCTTTAATTTTTGATTGAGGTAACACAAGCTGCATCACATAGGATTTACCATCAGCGGACTCCCATTTACGCCGAAGAACACCTTCTCGCACATGAAGTGAGTCCCACTGTGCCCAATAAGCCTTTAAAACTGGACTCCTATCGGAAATGTCATTCCATGCGGGTTTTTCTTCATGTTCTTTCCATGCGAGAAGAGGTTCAATGTCGGGGTCTTCTTGTTGAGCAGATCTTATTTCCTCATTGCTCCATCCACAAATGGGGTCAGCCCTTATTCGCAGAATGTTGATGGATTCCTTTTCTTCTTGTCGCCTACAATGCTTGCAGTCTATTTTACAAGGCCTTCGGGATAGCGCGTCGGCATTTGAGTGCAGCTTTCCCCTTCGGTGTTGGATTTCATAATCGTAAGTCTGCAGTCTTTCTATCCACCTTGCGACTTGTCCTTCTGGGTTCTTGAAGTTCAACAACCAGTTAAGAGCACCATGATCGGTTCGTAGAAGAAACTTCTGTCCATAGATGTATTTATGGAAGTGTTTCGTTGCCAAGATGAGTGCCAAGAGTTCTCTTCTGGTCACACAGTAGTTTCTTTCGGTCTTTGACAGTACTTTGCTGAAATAGGCGACAACCTTTTCTTCACCATTGTGCACTTGTGACAGAACAGCGCCGACTCCTACGTTGCTTGCATCAGCATCAATGATAAAAGGCTTGCCTGGAGTCGGATAGATCAGCACCGGAGCATTGCATAGACGGTATTTCAGTTCTTGGAAGGCTTTTTCACACTCACCTGACCATTTAAACTGCTTGTTCTTTTCCGTAAGCTGATGCAAACTCTTCGCAATTCCGGCAAAGTTCTTAACAAAACGTCTGTAATAAGTAGCAAGACCAAGAAAACTTCGTAGTTGATGTTTGTCCTGTGGTGTTGGCCAATTTTTGACGGTGTCAACTTTTTCAGGATCAGTCTTGACTCCTTGGGACGAGATGATATGTCCCAAATACTTTACTTCAGTCTGGAACAGTGCACAGTTTTCTGGGTTCAGTTTAAGGTTAGCCTCTCGAAGTCTCTGGAACACACCCTTTAGGTTCTTACAGTGTTGGTCGTATGTCTTTCCATAAACGATAACATCATCCAAGTAGACAAGACAAGTTTTCCACGTCAGACCTTGAAGGACACACTCCATCAAACGCTCGAATGTTGCCGGAGCGTTGCAAAGACCAAATGGCATCACGTTGAACTGCCACAGCCCATTACCTGTGGAGAACGCTGTCTTTTCTCGATCTTCAGGGTGAATTTCAACTTGCCAATATCCACTTTTCAAGTCCAGTGTTGAAAACCAGTGTGCTCCTTCCATCGCATCTAAGGTGTCACTAATTCTTGGCAGGGGGTAGCTGTCTTTCTTGGTTACGTCATTCAACCTTCGGTAGTCAACACAAAACCGTGTACTTCCGTCCTTCTTTTTGACTAGGACCACTGGTGACGCCCAAGGACTTTTGGAGTTCTCAATCAAACCATCCTTCTTCATGGTGGTAATCATTTCCTCAGCTTCACCTTGTTTGGCCAGTGGCAGACGTCTTGCGGGCTGACGAATGGGCCTTGCATCTCCTGTATTTATTCGATGCTGCACCATTTGTGTCCTTCCATATTTTCCGTTTGGTGAAGCGAAAATGTCAGCATACTCGTTGAGAAGGCTTTCTGCCGTTTTAACCTGACGTTGGTCTAGGTTAGATGAATTAAGTATCTTTGCCTTGATGCTATTGAGCTCCTCAGGGTTTAATGTCGTTCTCGGTGTTTCAGCGTCAATTCGTGTTATGGCTGCGACAGATTCGCACTTACCGATAACTTCTCCTTTCACTAACTTCACATCGTACGGTTTGGTGTTGAGTATCCGTACGGGGACCATATTGTTCTTCGGAGCCACAAGTGTCTTCCCAATGATGACGTTTTGGGAAGAACAATCTGGGCCTGGTTCCACCATTAGGTATCGATGGCGTCCACACTCACCTTCTACTTTTGTCCAAACGAATACCTCAGAAGAAGTAGGAATAATCACGTCTTCTTTGATGACAGTCCTTAGAGTTGTTGTTCCTTCGTGCCCATAGATCATTGGAATCTCTGTATTCTGGTATTTGAGTACCTGGTTGCCAATATCCAAAATTACTCGATGTTCTTTCATGAAGTCCATGCCTATGATGCATTCGTCACATATATCTGCCACCAAAAATTTGTGTGAGAATTCTAGATCTGCAATTCGAATTCTAAGTCGGACTTCACCATAAACCCTAGCTGCTTCTCCTGTGGCAGTTCTCAGACGGTAGCTATTGGTGTTGTGTAGCCAATTCAGGTGCACTAGGTCTTGACGCACAATGGAGGCGGTGGCACCGGTGTCGATGGTGACCACACGTTTGTTGCCATTTAAAGTTGCCTCGACAGTCAGACTTTTATTGTCTCGTTTAGTCTGGGAGACCTGGATGGTGTTTCTGTGGCCATCGATACCAGAAATCAGCTTCTGCCCCTCGAAGTTAGTTCTTACTTGTTGGGAAACTGTTCGGGAAGTAACACTGGTGTTATTGTTACCTTGTTCTGGGTTTGAAACTCCGTGTCCACAATGTTGACAAGCTCTTCTTGGTGGTAATCGACATTGACGCTGTAAATGTCCAGTCTTATTGCAATTCCAGCACTTTGCAAGTCCGTTTCGTTGGTCCCTTTGGACATCAGTTCTTTGGCATGAGCATTCTTCGACGATGGCTTCTCTAAGTCGATGTACTCCGTGAGAAGCTTGCTCAGCTGCTTCCATTGTCAAGGCAAATGCTAATGTTTCAGAAAGCGTTCGTTTTTCAGCAGTTCGCACGGCCCTTTGAAGATGTATGTCGGAAATGGCGCGAACAAATGCCTCAACTGCAAACTGGTTACAGATTTCCTCTCCAACATCTGGATATGCAAGATAAACAAGCCTTTCAATGTCCGCTTGCAGTTGTTGTAGAGTTTCGCCCCTCTTCTGAACTCTGGAATTGAGTTGCACTTTGAAGACTTCTTTCATGTGACTGTTACCAAAGCGTTTGTCTATAGCCAAAACCAAGGAATTGAAGTCGCCGCTCTTATCTGCTGGTATGGTTTGCAACAACTCAGCAGCTGCTCCTCTAAGTGCAAGAGTTAAGGCTATATACTAACTTGTCAGCCTCATCCCAGCCATTTGTTGTCGAAGCTGCCTCGAATTGCTTCTTGTATACAGACCAAGAAGTTTGTCCATCAAAGGTTGGAGGTTGCATCTCCTTTTTCCTCAATGTTTCTCCAGAACTTTCCCGAATCTTTATATTCCGAATGCGATCTAGCTCTTTTGAAAACGTCTCCATTTTGTTGTCGACTTGATTCTCTAGCAATGAAACACGTTCATCAAGTGCAGACACATTATTCTCGATGTTAACAAGTTTGCCTTCTAGCATGTTTCTCTGCTCTTCGAGAAGGTCTTTTTGTTCGCTATGCTGTTTGTCAAGGCGTTCGAGAATATTCTCCTGTTCATTTTTCTGTTCATTTCGTTGCTCTTCGAGACGTTCGAGAACATTCTTTTGTACATTCTCCTGTTCTTTCTTTTGTTCATTTCGTTGCTCTTCGAGACGTTCGAGAACATTCTTTTGTACATTCTCCTGTTCTTTCTTTTGTTCATTTCGTTGCTCTTCGAGACGCTCAAGCAGAAGACTAAACATATTTGAAACATCTACATTTTTACTTACGTCCACTTCCTCAGCGACAGCTTCAAAGACGAAAATGTCCGGGTCTTCATTTTGTTGTTTCAAATATTCGGCCAAACGCAGAACAAGCTCATTTTTCGATCCTGCTCTAGAAAGTTCTCGCTTGCCTAATTCACTTTTCAGCTCATTACAGTTGAGCTCTTTTAGTAACTTGCTCATTTTTATTATTATTATTTTTTTTTTTGTTCCACACTTCACTGCACAATAAGTTTTATCCCACTTCTGACACCAATGTAATATCTTTCCAAGGTTCGTTAAATAAAACTTATTACTGTTTCTAATATTTCTTCTTTATTTACACTTTTCAAATCAAAACAATAAATCTCAATTTATAATCAACTCTAATACTTTTATTCCAACTTAAATCCACTTCTTTAATTACACTTTCCACAATCCAATAGTTCAGCTTTACACACTTTCATAATCGAAAATAAACTGTGTCCCGCTCACCGTAAACACTCCCTTTTATACTCAAACCAGTTGTTCTAGAAGGTTCTTGTCCAGAAGGGGAAATTCTTATGGGGGTAGAATGTTCTAGTACTTTGGAATTAGGGGAAATTTAGATGCGATGGAAAAGAGCTTTTTGTTTTGTTCCCTCACAAAGCAGATATGTAATTCCCAACAGATGGCGCTGTAGGAGTATAAAGCTCTGTTCGCAACAGTATATTTAAAAAAATGCATAATTTCTATCTTGTACAATATCCATACATATAAATGACTTCCTCGTTGATTTTAATTTATAACTAATTCAAAATAAAAGAAAAACAATTTCTGTAACTTGATTTATAAACAAAATTGTCAAGGCTTTCAGAAAAAAAATAATACCAACTTTCAATTTGAACTTTAAAAATCGATTTCCCAACATTTTGAAAAATGGACATTGAGCAAGATAGTATCCAGCCGACGATATCTATATTAACAATATTTCTTGTTTTTTGTGAATTCTGGTCTAATACATGAATCTTTTTACCTTTATGACTTTTTATTATTAAAAGTAAATTTTCTAAAATATTTTCCTCATATACATATTTTATCTAAAAGTATTTCCTGTGTCATTTCTTTAATTGCATTTTCTAAAATTCTCTTATACGTTACTTAAATCAGTAAAATTGTCACCCTGGTAATAAGCTATTAACTCATCAGCCTTAAACTTAATATTCTGAGCTTCTGTTGCTTATTCACTTACATTGTTAACTCTTAGGTTGCTGATTCTGCGATATAGTTGAAACGCCCGAAAGACTACTGAAAAAAGCATTTTTGCGTAGATACTTTCAAGTGCTTTACAAATCTCATTTTGACTTTCTTATTTTCTTCTTCTCGCATCAAAAATATTTTCAAAGATATTTGAAATCACTTGTCTTCCCGTGATGACTTTTAAGACTTCTTATTTAATCATAAGTACACCATCTTTCCAGAAATACATATAACAAGTATATTCTGACTTGGCAATAAAAATCGAGTTACATAGAATAAATGATTGTTAAAAAGATGAACTCGTTTTTTAATTGTTTCACCTTCTTTTATACATTGTTCTTTTCACTTCTAAGAATTGCAATTTAGAAAAACCATAATTTTATTTTATACTCTCGAATTTTAAAAACCCACCTTTATCTTTGTTTGTTATTTATAGATTTTTTTTGTATGCTCAGGGTACTTTATCTTTGTGTACAGAAATTATGACATTTTAAAACAACGATATGGTTAAGAGTTGGTTTCATTTCTTTTATCCTTAGCCTAAATCTGTCAACATGATAAGAACAGATACAGAAGACAAGAAGCTGCGAAAGGAGATTATATTGCTCATAAAACAGGAGCATCCCTACATTCTTCATGTTAATGTTTCAAGCCTTTTTCTTATCATTAATCTGTCAAAGAGAGATGAAGGCATGCATGCTGTACAACATGTATGAAGTACAAAAACGTCAAAACGACATGTTCAATTTTCGGAAAACAACAAAACGTTACTACCTACATTTTCGCCGAAGAGTAATTAAATGAAATGAAACCCATCCTTTTTAGACTCATTGCGGATGCTTAAGATCTTAATTCGTTACTTTTAGTTACATTCATAGCCCAAGTAGTGTTAAAGGTCCACAACTTATGGCATACGACGGGGTTCAGGAAAGTGTATTTTTTTTTCATTTTAAGCCATAAAATGGAGGAAATATGAGTTTGTAGTGGAGTAAAATAAAAGCATTTGGGATTTTTGTCGAAGTCAGATTACAATCAATTATATAATACTCGTAGTGAGCTCCGAAGCAATAGTCAATAGAACTGCCATTTCGCAGGAAAATTTAGTAGTTTTTGAGTATAGAAATGTGAATACAACAAAATAATGCAGCAAATATTTTTCATTACCATGATATCTAACCCTTTTTTAAACAAATAAACAGGAGGCCATAACGGCTTAAACCTAGTGACTTACAACTCTCAACCACTCCCGTATGCGTGTTACCAGGAATGGAAAGGACCTTCAATTTTCTGCCGATTCCGAACGGCAAATGTGCAGCACTTCTCACGACAAGAGATACTCTTAGAGAGTATTGCTCGCAAAAGGCAGTACACCTCTGAAAAACTTTTTTGCAGCGGGTGAGAATCGAACCCAAGACCTTCAGCATGACAGTCCAATGCACTAACCATAATTATACTGTATTAACATTAACATTTTCGAGAATAGCTCGTGCAAAATGTTTATTCTGGCACAGGACCTGTTGAAACCACATAGATATCATCCAGTTCAGGCAAAAAGAAATTGTTTATCATAGATTAATAACACTTGACGTTGGCGGTGATGGCCAACGTTGTTCTAAGAAGTATAACCTGATAATGCCGCTAGCTAAAAATCCACACCAAACAGTGACTTTGTCCGTATAAATTACAATTTGTGTGTATGCCCAATTTTGCTGATCTCGCGTGTATTGTGATCGTACCAAATTTGACAACTTTTCTTGCTGACGAGCCCATTCATCCATAAATGGGCCACGTCGCATAATATGATTTTTTTGACCGAAATGTTTGGGTCGACTTCCAACTGCTCGAGAACCCAGTTAGCGAGTACATATTCGTTAACTCTGAGCCCCAGATGTTTGTTCAAGTGTAGGCTCAAGATATCATGCATAGTTTGACAACTTGTGGTCTGCGAATGGCAGAATTGACTGTCTTGGATTTTCCTGCAAGCTCTCACAGACAGTGGCAATATTTTCGGCAGATCTTGCGATTCATTGGCTCGACTCGAATCGTTGAGAATAGTCCCATCGGAAGGATGATTATGGGGACTATAAAATAGACAACCCACTTTCATTAAACAATTTAATTATTTGCACATTTCAATGAACGCTATAACCCGCCATGGGAATTAAAAAAGCCAGAATTTATAAATGACAGCCAATTTGACAGGTGTAGTTTTAACAATAAGACCGCAATCACATGTCAAAGTTTAAGGACCCCTATTGGATAATTTACATGGCAAGTTACGAAGTTCTTAAATAAAAATGTTGTATTGCTCAATAGAAAATAAAATGTGACTTAGGCAATGAACTTGCAAATAATTTTTAGGGGTTTAATATAAGCAGAAAAGTTGTCATCTGACGATCTTTGGCTGTAATTTTCTTTATGAATGAACAAATTTGGTTCTTCTTTTGAATTATATTCATCTGATGTCTAAATTTTTTTCTATAAGTAGAAAAAAATGATATCGGCTTAGGGTTTTTTTTTAAATCTTAAGAGCCAGCGTCGCAGCTGAAAAAAAAGAGTTGGTCAATTGTGATAACCACTTGGAGCTCCTTATGAAGGGAGAGAAACCTCAAATATCTATATTAATTAGATTACTTGGTTCCTCGAAGAAGAACTCTTCAATATGGAGCCTACATCTATATGGGATAGAGCAGAGCATGTACATAAACGATGAGGAATTGATTCTACATCTATCTTGTCAATATGGCTTCTGGAAAACTCGTTTGAATAAACGCCAAGCCAATAAGACAGAGTGAGGATATGACACCAATTATACGGAGCTGATGTGCAGTCTGCCTTAGGATATCAAACTTACTAAGATCGCTCCAGATCAAGCATTAGCCAAATTTTCTTTGTCATCAAACAGGTGGTTAGATTATTCCATCTTGGATTTGTCCTCTCTAAAGCATCTTGTTTCAGCATAAGCTTACATACAGCGATGGAGTTACCTCTATTTTCCTTTTTGCGAGCTCGACAGGTTTTCAGTTCACTGGAACTCCACTATACCCTGGGATCCAACAGGGATGAATATTAAACTTCTGTATCATCTTCATAAGAAAAGAACGGCAGTTAAGGGCTGTTAGAGAGCTAGTAGAGATTGAATCCAGAGATTTAAAAGCCTCTTAACTATCCGAGATGATGATTATATCAGTGGTTGATAGCACGTTTTTTTTTAGCCAAGATAGGACTTCTTTAATCCCCAGAAGTAATGTCTGTAATACGCTTCAATAACTAGGAAGACGGAAAGAGAAACATATTCTTAGTCGGTATGGAAATGTAAAGAATCTTCTTCCACGGAACTCATATCTTCCCAGACAGATGTTGAAAGAATGGTGACTTTTAAGTTTTCGCCGAACTGGAGTTTTTGGATAGTGTAATCAATTTGACTTTGAAGTGATCCTGATCCAAAATGATGGAATGGCCAATTACGTTATTGATCAATTCTGAAGAAGCCTTTAAGGCAAATGGTTGTGCTCGCTTTGACCAAGAACGCTAGTGGGATAACTTTGAGGAATTTAATATTTTCTAGAGAATAGGAAAAGTTTCCGTTTTATGAAAGTTGACTCCCAGCCCACACCGCTCTGCCGTGTTTATGTGTTTGTTTATATCTTTTGTAAGATGTTAGGATACATTCTTCGTTTGTGAGACAAAGTACTCTTTTCTTAACAGTTATCAGACCAAAAAAATGTTAAAAAAAGAGCCAAGTTCTTCTATACAAAAACCTTTGTGTAACAAGTTAGCCGTGAAAAATACTGAGATAAAGTACGCCAAGTTCTTACTTCATGAAGGTTTAATACCGAATATTTAAAGTAGAATAATATTAAAACAGCTACAATGTAATAGAGAAGTTTTATTATTTAATGATTACTGACTAAAATTTGATGGGTAAAGTAAAGTGCTCCATATAAATTAAACATTTTCTCAGAAAGTGGGTGGATACCACGCCCCCTGAATGGAAAACCTTAATTTTTATTTTTAGTGCTTTATATGCAATTTGAGCCGAAGGAAGTGTGCCATATAATTTACATCAATTCTGAGGAAGTGGGTGGATACCACTCCCCCTGAATGGTAAACTTCAAATTTTCGATTTTTTCCTCTGCTTGCATGACAAGACCTACCGTTGTGTAAAATAACAAGATTCTACGTTGTCGGGAAGTGCTCCATAATTTGGATGATCTGTCAGTCAGTCAGCCAGTTACGGTTTTTTGTGTTTTTGTGATCTTTGAGGCCTTATATCTCAGGAACCGCTTATGCGAGAAAATTGAAATTCGATGAGGCACCTGTGCCTGACTAGCTTAGCAAATATTTGGAATTTAAAGTTTCTGACTTCATTGGTATTGAAGATAGGGAGGGGTCAAAAACCGCCTGAGTTTGTTCCTGTCGTGTAGTGCCAGAACTTGGCTGGGCACTACCATGCCCTTTAATATGGTGTATTTCGTTATCTTCAATGTTACTAAAAGAGATTTCAAGTTTGCTCATAGAGATTCGTCTGAAAACCTTAAATCACATACGTAAGGCTTACGGCACCTACTTAAGAATTTGTTTTTAATAAAAAAAAAGTCTGCCGGTGGTCGCCGCCGACATATATTTTCCTATTGTCAAACCGGTGATGGAGTTCTTACGATCAAGCCACCCGCAAACACCGACAATGTAAAATCCTTCCATATTCTGACTCAGTTAATTATTATGCACAATAAGTCCACTTAATAGAAATCCAAACCCAAATATTGACATATTAACAGGCATTAACCAACAAATGTTTGCATATTCACAAAACAGCTGATCTTTATCAAATAAAATTTCTAAACTTACTTACGTGCTCAATTTGAATCCCGTTTAGGTGCATGGATATGAAATTCGTATCTGATTTATTACCAATCATAATTTATATGGTTGCCAACCTTACTCTTTGCCATTAAACCAAACAACCGCTCAGCTCACCACACTGCCCCCTAGCGCACTGATCCATACTGAAACCACTTAGCTCAGTTTGGTACTAATTTATGTTTGCAGTTGCCATAAATTCCACATCAAATATGAGAGCGCATTAATTCATCGGGCGCACCCTCTTAAGCCGGGCTCATACTCCTATCGTGATATGAAGTGAATTCGCTGCAATTCGCGCCAATGTAAAATTAATCGGCGTCAATTTCAAATGAAATTAAAATGTGATTTGATGGCAACAACAACAACAACAACTTCGCCCGTCGTCAATAAAAAATCTAATCAAAGTGATTTACATGGTTGCATGCGTGATCTATCATACAGCCAGTCGTACAGATATAGTTTTTCACGGAGGCTTCCGGCAAAACGAGCCTCTGCGCCATCCCGCTGCCACAATGTAGTGAAGGGGTCTTAATAGCTGGAAAATTATTGTATTCCACCAAAGTACTGGTGTTCTTTGCGTTTAGCTTTCAATTAAAATTGATTGCAATTTAATCACACAGTATGAGCTGCATAGCGAAGTTATCTGTCCGGCTAGAGGGGGCAGTAGGAGCCAGTTTTTGCAGCAACAAGAACAAAAATCCAAAAAACAAAAAAAAAAGTTAAGAACATTCATTGAAAAGTTACAGCGATTAAAATAACTGCCGATAAAGCTATGTATAGTTGCGCGGCCTTATAGCAGTGGATAGACGATTACGAGAAATGCGAATCAAATTAATTGGAAATTAATTAAGAGAATGCAACATGTAATTTGTCATCGTCCGTATAGAATGATTTCACGGATATCTGTCGTGGCATCTGTTGCTTGGTTTATAGCTTGCTGTTAATTCTCGTGCTATAATAAAGTAATTGATACTTGCATTAGGGAAATTATTTATTAGCCCCGTCGTTTTGGTTTGAACTATTCAATCCAGCAGCGAGGCTTGATTTATTTAACAATTGCACAGGAATAAAAAATGAGTAATTTATTGAAAATGCAATAATTTAATAAGGAATCCTAATGGACATTATCATATATCTAGATATAGGGCAAGTATTGATTTCTTGGAAAAAAGTCGGAATTAAAACATAACTATTCTATTTTGTGTATAAGGCGACTATTACTCTGTGGAACTGTGCATCTGTACATGTCAAACTACAGTATGAACCTCGAGAACAAATTGCATGCATTTCAGTTCATTGAGGTACAGTTTTTCGGTGCGGAGCGGAGTAAGCTTTAATTTATTTCAGCGTTGCTGGACCAGTAAAACTCCTTATCTGTGGATCAACCAAGTATTGTTCAAAAGCCAAAAAATAAAAACAAATTGCATAATGGAACCCTGGTTTTATCTCCGTTAATGCCTCGAGGATCCTGCAAACCAATTAAAACTGAATTGTCAAAAATTTATTGGTATAGCCCTTCCACTACTGAATAAGAGACTTATTTATTCAACACACAGCTAATTACTAGCATTAAATTAAAATTTATAATTTAAACATTGTATAATGAAGAAATGATACAAAAAGCTGTTTGATAACGAAAGGATCGGAAAACTGTCTTGACTCCCTTTTAATTCATCCTAGAATTGAAATTGCCTTACTAGCTAAGGCGTTGATGTGTTGTCTTGTATGAATTCAAGTTTAAGATCAAATAATACACCAAGAACATGTGTATTTGCACGTCTAAGAGTACACTGTTAAACAAATAGTTGAATGGAGAAACAGAAAGCTTTCTCGTAAAACTTATAGTTTTACATTTTTTAATATTGAGAAACAAACAATTCCGCACACACCAGTCAACAAAAGAATCAAGGTCATTCTGCAAGTCTTTAAAATCTTTAGTATTCGAAATATGTTTAAAGATTGTTCGCATAAATCAAACAGTCTAAGTACTTTAACAAGATTGTAGGTCTTTAGTAAATAAAATGAAAGGGACTGGACCTAAATGGCTGTCTTATCGTATTCCAGAATTAACTTCAAAGCATTCAGTGGCGTAGCGTGCCATCTTGGCGCCCGGGGCAGGAGACCCATTTTGCCGCTCCATTCAATACTTAATTAAAATTAAATTTCGAGACATCATTTCCCAGGCAATGAGGTATCTTTTATTGAAGGTAAAATAGGTTAAAATTAGGATTCTACGGCCCTTACGAGCAGCGAAGTCAAAATCAATATTTGCAGCCAATACTTGTTCAATCGACAATATAGCCAAGTTCGATAGTCTAGTGGAGCTCATAGTGGATCTGAGATAAATTTTGATTAGCTTCAACTTCGAAAAACTTCTCTCACAACTAGTGACACTAATTGCCAAAGTCAAATACATATATACGAATCAAGATGACTATATTTGGAACCGAAATTCCCAGATCCAGTTTTTGAATGAACTGCAGGAGCTACAGTGGTCTTTTGCCCTTTATATCTTCCTATGATTCAGAACTGGCGACAAACTGCTGGAGACGCTTCCGCTTCATCTGAAACTCGTCCATGTCGATATCTTCTAATACATGGGAAAGATCACACTCGTACTTGCTGTCCAAAAGTTTCGCTGGCGTCAAAAATCCGAACTTGTCCGCTATTTCTTGAACTTGCTGGAATTGAGTCGTCATTTCTTGAATGATCTTCTCAAATGATGAGAACACCTCTCGACGTGAGATAAAGCTGGATTTGCGGGTTCTTCGCCATGCATTCATTCTTCTCGTTTTGAGTTCGATTCCGAGTTTTTTGGTGAGAGTCTTAGCAAAGTCGATTGCGGCTTGGACGAAACGGTCTCTGCTATCCACTAGTAGAGCTTTTAAAGCGCAGAGTTTCTGAACACACTTATCCACACTCAGTCCTCGTTGCTGCAGGTAAATCTGTGCGTCATATACTTCAGGTAGCACTGCAGCCCAAAAGCCTAGAAAAGTGAGGAAGTTGAATGACTGCAATACTGCAATCCTGCATGTCAGAAGAAGACTGGCTCCCGATTTTGTGTCGGAAGTTTGAGATGAATCCATCATTACATTACACTACATTACATATAACACTACTCCGTAGATAAATCAACGAAGAAGAGACACTTAAAGCACTGGCAACTGAGGCCATCGGTTAAGACAATCCAACAGAGAGAGACAGACAGAAAGAAAAACATCAGAAGAAACACATGTCACAGCACACGGTTGATATTTGAACGTTCCCCCACTGAAGTACTAACCATGTGCTATGATGCTTGATTTCGTTGATCGATGGGAAGCGTTGCTTTCAGCAAACCAAGGCCGTTGACATGAATCCATCAATTCTTCCAGTACCTAGAACTTCTTCAAACTTATTTTTAAGCGTCTTGACAGTTTCATTTCTAGCGCTCCAGCGCGTTTCAGTGACTCGTTTCACTGCTTGACCTGTGACGGCAACCAAAGATGTCTGGTGTACTGTCGAAAATTACGCAATAATATTTAGCTTCTTGAATGCGACGAATAATGGTGGATCGAACTTGCTGTCTCAGTAAGTTTATCAATTCATTCTGGGTTTACTGGGACTCTTGCTCTCAGCTTTATCTTTTTCAGATGTTCCATTAGAAGAGGGTCATATTTAGAGTAGGTGCACTAACTCCAGAAAATTCCCGCGGTTGCAACTATCATCTCCTCGATGTCCTCTGAAGGCCAGATTCTGTTTGGCTAAAAACTGGATAATATTCAACAACCGGTACAATACATCTCTCCACTTCTTCTCATCACTTTCGAAAATTTCTTGTTGTTTCTGATCGATGGTTGCTTTACGGTTCAGGCGAACTTCCAACTGCTTCCATTTCAAGAAGCTCTGCTCACGGTCCAGGCTGTTTTCATGCGGTCTCCGATTCTTGGATTTAGCTTGCACCATTTGTTGAATCCTTCTTCAGATGCGAAGTTCGAGCCAAAATTGCCAAACAGCTTGCAACAGAAACAATACAAGGATTACTTCAAAGGCCAGTACACAATCCATGTTCGGAGAACATTTTTACCGTTAGATAACGGTTTGTAGAACCTCTCTCTAGTTAGTTTTCGGGTACCGCCTTTCGTTGAAGTCCCTGAGCGAACAACATGTCAGATCCATGACTTTTTGTGATGCGGGAGGGAGCCGTCAGTAAAGATAATTGTGCCGAAGTTTTTCGTCACCATCAACACACGTCACGCCACGTTATCGTCTCAGCCCTTTACTTAACCTCATTGTTAGGGTGTTAGGGTGCAGTAGTAAGCGCAAATCGAAAACATATCAATTGAAACTAAATCTGTGATATTCCTGTGACCATTGGATTTTGCCATCCAAGAGTTCGACTCTTTTAGTCTTAATGCCTTAATCAAGAGGTAAAAGGTTGAGAAAAACACTTAGAGCATGAGGCAAGCCCTAAGAGCACTTGTGGTGCCAACGCATGGTAAATCGAGCAGTTCTAAGAATATAGGGTATTTCATATACTTTTATTTTCGTAGGTCATAGAGGTTATAACGTACACTCTGAACAAATATCATTTAAATGTTCAAACAAAAAAAAATAAGGGCGATAATGGGTTTGAAAGTATAACTTGTATTCGAAAATTCGGAAATAGTATTCCCTCAATATCAACAATTATTATGTACGAATCTAGTATATAACCACTGTTTATTTATTACTTCCCAGTATATACCACATACATACACATATCTCGATAACTACAAGACCTGACCACTTAATGAAGCACTTAAGCTTATTGCTCGATAAATTAATAGCATCGATTCATCACAAGTTCATCCTCTTGCAATGAATACAGAAAAAAAATTATTGTACATAATTTCGAAAACTAACTTCAATATATTTTCGATTAATGTGCGGACAGACATATGCGCTCTCTTACGAGCTAGAGAAGCCCCACATTGTAGGTAGGTAAGGTAAATGTTAGGTACAGAACCGAAGACGACGACGACGCCAATGACGATGGAGATGGTGCAGACAAATTGCCCTCAGATTAATTTCCTATCCTCGGGAAGTAATGAAAAGCTCTTTCAAAACAGGCCAAAACTTAATTTTTCATCTGCAAACGACAACACCGCACATCACGATGACGGCAGTGATGATGTTGGAGTTCGATACATCTGGGCCTAAGGGAACACGGAGGGGGAAGAAACCAGACACATTGAATTTAATAACTTTGCCATAGCAAATCCAACCGGACACACATCATGGAATGGAATACAAACAGCCAATTTAGATTATCGCCATTGATCGAGAAGGTGATCCAAAGCTGAAGTCCAAGCCACCACGATATAGGCAGGAGAAGAAGAGGTCCTCCAAACAATAACAACAACAACAAAAAAAAAAACTAAGTCTCTGTGTTTGGCTTGTTGGCAGTTGGCAGTTGGCACTCTGGAACTCGAACTGAGGTCGCCTGGGAGAGGAGAGATGTTAATCATCGTTCATTATATTTAAAATTTCGTTGAGGGAAACATTTTTATTCAGACGGGCATAACATCGGGAGCTATGATTATTACAATACCTCCTCAGATAGACTCTGTACAGGGTGAGGGGCAACACAAATTGAGCGAAGAAATTACCAAGTTGCTGGAATGCCAGAGCCACTTATCACCTCGTGTAATTTATCTGCCCCTTGTTGGCTTCGATTTGCACGGATTGAATGGTATCTTACTGTAAGCGAAGTTATAGTGTGCATTCGATTATGTTTAGGAAATACTCACGATGTTTGCAGAAAGTCTGTGCTGCCTTTATGGCTGATGCCTGGGCTGGCTGGAATTTGGGCTATACAACTTGATAGAGTATATAAATATAGCTACTTAATGGGGCTAGGTATACAATACACTACACATGCGCAAGAATGTACGGTTGTGCTGAGCTTTCTAATAAAGTCTTCACAACTTATGGTAAGAAAATTTATAGGTATTTCTCAATTTTTTTAACAAACCGAATACCTATAGTTAATTTTTCAAGGTCTAATGATTCTTAATCCTATTTTCAATATCCAATTCCTGAATTCGATGACTTATTTTTGCTGACACCTTATCCTGATTGTAATGTCTGATATTCGTGTTAAGACATCGACAATCTTGCTATTTGGCCTGGTTTCCAATGGTGGGAGAGTTTGAACGATTTTGTTTTTAATTTTGGGTTCAAGTACACTGCGACCTTTAGGTCTATGTAGCTTCAGTGAAGAAATGAGTTAAATCGATCATACTTTAACTTTTCCTCTAGACTTGCTTCCTAGAGAAACTTAAGATCATTTTCAGAGATTGCGCATCACGAGTGAATCACATCTTCCTAATCCATATATCGTTTTTAAGCCTGCCCACAGAATCCCGTACCAGTTTATCTTTAATGGCATTATAGTTTAACACTTTGAGTGTGGCTTGTCTGTCCGACATTAGGGCAATATTCTGATTGCGGTAATATCTTTCGAGATTTGGTGCGGTAAATTTTCCTTTTTCATTTACTTCCGCCTGAAAAATGCTTGTGGACTGTCCCATAGACGGAGAAAGTTTGGTTCAAAATTTAAATAAAATTATGTATATTGGAACAATTGATATTAATTGATGAAACATAATGTTAGATAATTCATTATGATATTCTTTGATATCTGCTTTTTATTCATTTAATTACCGAAACTTTCGTTTCTCTTGAACTCCGCAGAAATGTTTCTTGTCTTTCATTTTCTTAACACTTTTTCTATCAGCAATGCTGAAATGAAATAGCCAGTTGCATTCCTCCCCTCAAACAATTCCTAGCTATGAATACACATCAGTTTACACTTGAGCCTAACTTCGGAGGTACTATATGTGACCCGGTCTATGAAAAGGATGTCCGTCAAGTTAGCACTACCACTTCAAAATTTTCAAAATGTAATAACTGGATTAATTGTCGTGAATTTGTCGTGAAACGAAAAAATTTGTCGCGCTTGTTTTTTAAAAAATAAGCCCCGGTAATTACGTACGCTGTCCTTTTTCTTTTGCGAGTTCATTTTACCCTATTTTGGGGGGTGGTAGTGCTAACTTGACAGTCAAGTAAGCATTACCACCCTTCAAAATAGGGTAAAATGAACTCGAAAAAGAAAAACGTAAGTGTAAATAATTGTCGTGAATTTGTCGTAAATATGTTGTAAAATCAAAAATTTTGTAGCGCAATTTTTTTTAAAAATAACCCCTGGTAATGCTAACTTGACAGTCAAGTTAGCACTACCACCCATCAAAACAGGGTAAAATGAACACGAAAAAGAAAATGTACGGTGTTAATAATTGTCGTAAATTTGTCGTAAATATGCTGTAAGACCAAAAATTTTGTCGCGGTACGCCTGCGGCTACGAACGTTAATTTTTAAAAAAATGACCCTTTGTAATGCTAACTTGACAGTCAAATTAGCACTACCACCCCCCAAAATAGGGTAAAATGAACTCGCAAAAGAAAAAGGACAGCGTACGTAATTGTCGTAAATTTGTCGTAAATATATCGTAAAAGAAAAAAAATTTTCGCATCATTTTTTCCCAAAAAAAATGCCATGAAAATGCAAAAGTCCATAAAAAAGCATTTTTTCATAAAACCTAGCACTACCATACCAAAACTATCTGTTAAAACTAATTTTTTACTCTGCAATTTATTTAAACAATTGTCGTAAGACGTCTTTGAATAAGTTCCGTCATAAAATAATTTGTCGCGCCCTTCTTGCCCAAAAAATGCCCTAAATATGACAAAAGTCCTTAATTGCAGAGTAAAAAATTAGTTTTAACAGATAGTTTTGGTATGGTAGTGCTAGGTTTTATGAAAAAATGCTTTTTTATGGACTTTTGCATTTTCATTGCATTTTTTTGAGAAAAAATGATGCGATATATTTACGACAAATTTACGACAATTATTTACGCTGTCTTTTTTCTTTTGTGAGTTCATTTTACCCTATTTTGAAGGCTGGTAGTGCTAACTTGACTGTCAAGTTAGCATTACCAGGGGTTATTTTTAAAAAAAAATTGCGCTACAAAATTTTTGATTTTACAACATACATATTTACGACAAATTCACGACAATTATTAACACTTACCTCTTTCTTTTTCGAGTTCATTTTACCCTATTTTGAGGGGTGGTAGTGCTAACTTGACTGTCGAGTTAGCATTACCAGAGGGGTTATTTTTTAAAAAACAAGCGCGACAAATTTTTTCGTTTCACGACAAATTTACGACAAATTCACGACAATTAATCCAATTATTACATTTTGAAATGGTAGTGCTAACTTGACGGACATATGAAAAGGTGGCTTATGACTCAAAAAATTATTTTTTACTTTTTTTTTGGTTAGGATAGTTTTTGAGACAATGTGAAAGTGAAAACCAGAAAGTCCTAACTTGCTTGGAAGTGTACTAAAAATGTAGAGAAAGAAGAGCACAAACGAAAAAAAAAAACAGAATTTTATTGAAAATCTAGAATCAAGATAATACATGGAATTGAATTAACTAACATAATATTTGGGGCAACAGCAACACTGCGTATCACTTGGTCACTTGGTGCCCTTGAACAACGAGAGACACTGGGCAATGGGAAGGAAAGGGAACAACAACGGTGAAACTGACGAAATGAATTATTTTTCTTTAATACCTGATTTTTCGAAATTTTCATAGACCCTTTTCATAGAACGGGTCACATATAATATAGATGTGCTTTCTTTAGCCGCACTACTAGAATGTGGAATACTTTGCCTTTCTTGATTTCCCCCTTATTAAATCCTCTCCACTTTTTCTAAACGTTCGCACTGTGTGTTACATCATAACATTATAAGGGTAGCCATAACCCCTTGAGCGTGTGCAAATTATTAAAACAAAAAAATCGCTGTCCTACAATAAGTGTAAATCGTAGTAATACTAGCTTAATACATCTAAGTGATAGAAGGCAACTCATACTCATAACAATCTTCCTAACTCATTCCCATTAGCAAATATCAATGTCCCGAAACGCTCATATGCCTTGGAAAACAGTTGATGTACCTGATACAATCATAAAATGCAACATAATTGCATGCTTACATTCTGAGTCTAAACAAAAGTTTACAATAGAATTGCGAAAAAAGTGGCAACAACAATGTCTTGACCAGTTGTATTTTCATGATCGCACTCAATAAGCTAAAAGACATTCTTAAACTACGTAAGCCACTATAAATTATTTTAATAGTATCTGACACAGTATCATAAGAATTCATTTTACTATTAATAATAAAACCAAGATATTTTACTCACTCTAAATAAGGCCAATTAAATCAAGGGACGGAATCTCACATAAAGATATTTCTTTATTAAGCGCACCATACCAAACGATATTATCAATCAATAAGTATTGTGATGGATAACCTCCATTCTCATTCCTACAATAATGCGTGCCTATAGATGAGAGTTTTTGAACTTTTCTAGTGATCTCCTAATTGTCGCTAGTTTGGTTCTTTTGTGCCACGCAACTTCACCATAGGTTATGATGAGTCTTCCCATCACTTTGCTTTGATTTAGCTGCAAGTCTATTAAATATATATATGAATGAATGAATTGTATTGGGGATTAATTGCACTGCGACCTGTAGATCTATTGTGCCCCCTCTTATAATGATGAGCTGGCTCATCCTACAGTTCTTCCTCCAAACCTATTGCCTTAAGGAACTTTAGTATTTGGGGCACTTTTAGAGAGGGTAGGTTGCTCTCTTCCACCTGGTACCGTCCCAGATGGGTTTTCCTTTGGTGCATGATTGGACAACACTTTCCCAGTATGTGTTCCGGAGTTTCCTCATGCATGTTGCAGAATCTGCAAGTGGCACTGCTTACTACACCAATTAGATTAAGGTGTCTTCTAAGTTTACAGTGTCCTGTTAGAATACCTGTTATTATTCTTAGGTTATTCCTACTAAGGTTGATACAGTTTTCGAAACGTTGCCGGTTGTAGTTGCCCAGCAGTAGTTTCGCCTGTCTCAGCCTAGGGAGTTCATTCCAGTTCTTCATTCTGTTTGCCTCCTTTTCTTGTTTAATTTTGGTTTTGATGACATTTTCACCTATTCCGCAATAGGTGTCAGGCCCTGTTAGGGGAGTTGAAGCTCCTAATTTTGCTAGGGAATCTGCCTTTTCGTTTCCAAGAACACCAACGTGACCAGGTACCCAATAAAGTGTGACCCTGTTCTGTTTGCCTAGTTTGTTTAGCCTACTTATGCACTCCCCCACCAGCTTAGAGTTGATGGTGTATGAGCTCAGTGCCTTTAGTGCTGCTTGACTATCTGACATAATGGCAATGTTCTTGTTACGATAATTCCTTTCGAGATTGCGATCCACGCATTTCCCTATCGCGTTTACCTCCGCTTGGAAGATGCTGGTGGACCGTCCCATCGGTATGGAAAGTTTGGTTTTTGGCCCAAAAATTCCTGCACCAGTCCCTTCGCTTGTTCTCGATCCATTAGTGTACCACTTGATGGTATTTGCTTCGAGTGTATAGTTTATATCCTCTCCTACCCAGTTTTCTTTGTTACTAAGCTGTGTAAGAAAGTTTTTCTCGAAATTATATTTTTTGATCATTCCATCTCTTGGGATGTCAATAGGGTTAGTAATTGTGGACCTGTCAATTAGGTCCCTTTCTCTGAGACCAAATATTTTACCTGTCCCAGTTCCTTCCTTTGAGAACCTCATGATTCCTCCCACTCCAGCACTTCTAATGACCTCGTGTAGAGGAGATAGATGGAGGATAACCTCAATAGCTGCGGTAGCAAGGTTCTCATTGCTCCCGTAATACAGATACATGCGAGCCTTTGGATTTTTTCTAGGGTTTTCCTAGTTGTTGTTAATTCGGTTTTCTTGTGCCATGCAACCGCACCATAGGTAATGATGGGTCTTACCATCATAGTGTACATCCACCTAAGGATGCTCGGTTTGCAACCCCATGACTTGCCTGCAATTCTTTTGCAAATCATTAGGGCTTTTGTGGCTTTTCCGACTATATAATTTATGTGTTTGTTCCAGAGGAGTTTACTATCTAGTATAATTCCTAGGTATTTTACCTCCCTCTGCATTTCAATTACTTCACCATTCAAACGGATAGGTTTCATATGTGGTAGAAGTCTTTTCCTGGTAAATGGTATGATTGTTGTCTTGGATGGGTTTATTGAAAGCCCTACAGACCTACTCCATTTACTTGTAATTGTTAGTCCTCTTTGGATAATATCGCAAAGAGTTTCTTCAAACTTACCTACTGCAATGATAGCGATATCATCGGCAAATCCAATGCAGTATATACCTTTGGAGGTAAGATTTTCTAACAATTCATCTACTACAAGACTCCACAACAAGGGTGATAGTACACCGCCTGAGGACATCCTCTCGTTGTGATCACTTTCTTTACATTTTGTCCTGCTTGTGCCTCTGCATTTCTAGTGCCCAACATTTCTATTATCCATCTGGTTATGGTGTTGGGTACGCATTTCCTAACAAGAGCTTTGCCTACAGCCTCGTGGGACGTGTTATCGAAGGCCCCTTCTATGTCTAAGAAAGCAGCTAATGCTGTTTCCTTTACATCTAAAGCTCTTTGGATCTTATTTGTTAGTTCAAACAGGGCGGTCTCGGTTGATCTGCCCGCCCTATATGCGTGTTGTCGCTGATTGAGAGGCCTACTTATTAACACTTCTGATCTTATGAAGTTGTCAATTACCTTTTCCAGAGTTTTCAGTATAAAGGATGTTAAGCTTATTGGCCTGAAAGACTTTGGATGGGCTGTGTCCTTTTTCCCTATTTTGGGAATGAAAATTACCTTAGCTGTTCTCCATAGACTTGGTATATACCCAACAGCAATGCTACTCCGTAGAATATTAATGAGATAGGGCATAAGGAATTCTTTTCCCTTCTGCAAAAGAGCTGGGAAGATACCATCTGCACCTGGTGATTTGTAGGGTTGAAAGGTATTAATTGCCCAATCAATCCTTTTAGATTTTTTTTTTTTTTTTTTTAGATTTTTAGATTTAGATTTATTTCAATACATTATTTTCAATACATAGTTTACAATAAGTAGTTATCATTAAACAATTAAAATATTTATATTATAAACTAAGAATTATGGATTGAAATGAAATGAAGTTAAATATGCACTTTGTGGTACAAACACCAGTTTTAAGCGCATTATACAAAAGATAAACAATTAGAGTAAAGCCGCGCCGAGTAAAATATTGGAGAAAGTGAATTTGAAGTGAAAAAATTGTTACAAAAATATTTTGTGTTTAAGAAACTTAGAGATATTTGGAAGATTTGGAAACAGAAGGCAACAGAGTTTTTGAGACATCTAATATTCATGAATTAAGCAAGTAATGAACGTTGAATTAAGTAACTATTTGAATTAAATCTTCTACACCTGATCTTGACAAAAGCCAGATTCTGAGGTTAATCAAGAATTTGTTAAGGGTAGATCTATTTGATATATCGGCCGGAAGTTTATTAAAGATATGAGGAGCTATATTAATTGCAAATCGTCTAACATGTTCTGTTCTAGCTCTAGGAACTATCACAGTATTAGAGGCTCTTAATGAATGGGTAAAATTGTTACTAGTTAAATTATTAAAACCACTTCGTAAGTAAAACAGTCTGAGTACTTTATATACGTATAGTTGTCTGAGTGGCAATACCTTAATAGATTCAAACAATGGAAATGATGGCTCCCAACTAGGCTTGAAAAGCATTATTCTGACTATCTTTTTCTGAGCTGTGATAATAGGTTTCAGATTACTAATGAATGCACTACCCCAGCAAGAGATACCATATTCCAAACGTGAATTGACCAACGCATAATAAATTGATGTCATTAAGTTTGGTGGTACTAGCCGGCGTAAGTGAAATATTCTATTCAGAGCATAGTAAATATTTTGTTTCACAGTTTGTATATGTGGTTTCCAATTAAGTTTACTGTCTATAGTGACTCCTAGGTACTTAAACTCAGAAACAGCTTCAAGTTGCAAGCAAGAGACATTGCAACTATGACGATCACAATTTAAATCATGTAGAACAACTCCATGGATAAAATACTCGTTAGTAAGAGAAAAACACATTACTTTCGATTTGCTGCTAAGTACCAAGTTATGATACTTAAACCAGCATGCTAAAACAGTTAGGTCAGCATTCATTAAGATCTTTAAGTCTTCAGAAAGGGGTGCACCATAAGTTAAGGCCAAATCATCAGCAAAGGCTATTATGTTACCATTTAGCAAATGGTCGTGGCTATTTTCCAGTCATCTCTGTTTGGTGTGAGAGGTGATTTCTCAACCAAGTTACCATCTAATGGTAGACTGCCTGGGAAGTGTGTGCTGAGCAGCAGGTTACACCTTTGCTCTTCATTTTCGGTGAACGTTCCATCACTATACCGAAGTGCCAGTGATGTTAGTGTTTTCTCTTTTGCAAGAGCTTTATGCAGTCTTGCCGCTGCAGGGGTTGTTGAGATATTCTCACAAAAGTTTGTGAAACTATTTCTTTTGGCTTTTCTTATCTCTTTGTTATATATTGTCAATAACGCGGAGTAATTACACCATTCCCTTGTTCTTTTTGCTTCATTGAAGAGCTTCCTAACCTTGGATCTTAGTTTAGAAAGATGTTTATTCCACCAAGGGGCATCCTTCTGTCTAGTTTTTGGTTTAAGAGGGCAACTGAGTTCATATGCCTCATTTATTGCTTCACTAAACTCGTTAACTACAACTTCTAATTCAAGGTTACTTTTAGTCGTACTTGCTGGACCTAGTTGTTCCAGGTTTGATTTTAGAACATTTTGGTATAGGTTCCAGTTTGTTTTCTTAGGATTTCTGCCAGGGGTATTCTCTGTAAGCAGACCTTCTAAGGTAAACACTATTATTCTGTGATCAGACATTGATGGTTCATTGGATACTCTCCAATTCTTAACCATATAAGCTACGTTCGGAGTTCCGAAAGTTAAGTCTAGGACTTCTTTTCTTGTTCTAGTAATAAAAGTGGGGGTGTTCCCTACATTAAATATTTCTAGATTTTTTACCATCATAAAGTCTAAAAGGTACTCACCCCTTTGGTTTATGTTGGTGCTGCCCCATACTGTATGGTGAGCGTTTGCGTCACATCCTATTAGTATTGGTAGCTTTTTCCGGTTGCAGTAGTCCACCAGTCTCTGTACTTCGCACGGCGGAATGTTGGCTTCATCACCAGCAGAGTAGGCTGCTGCCACAACCATCGTCTGGATACGACCCTCGATGTTGATTTGGGCCTGTATCGGGACCAGATCCCTTGTCAAAAATTCTGAAAGACAAATATAATTTATGTTATTTCTTATTTTAATACAAGTTCTGGGCGAGTCTTCTCTCGTGTCCCATATAAGTTTAGAGTCGCTACTTGTCAACCCTCTTACCTGACCCTTATAAGTCCAGGGTTCCTGGATCAGTGCTAGCCCTAAGTTGTCCGCAGCGAACTTCCTCGCCAGGACAGCTGATGCCGCCTTCGCATGGTGTATGTTTGCTTGGGCTAGCCTGGTTCTGATCCCGTGTGCCGGCATCTTATTTTATTGGCAGATGGGGGCTAATGCCCCATCATCTGCTAGCAGGTGGTCTTCCTCTTCTATCGTTGGAAGCGGTTCTGTTTGGTCCATTGGACTTGGAGAGAGGTCTATGCCCTCTATCTCCTATCTATCTCCATTCATTCAAATATATATATCATAAGGGCTTTCCTGACAGCTTTTTTCATAAGTTTATTTTAGAGAAGTTTGTTAACTAGGGATATTTTTCTAGATATTTTACCTCCTTCTTGGTTTCAATTAAACTTAGCCAGCTAATCTAATAGGTTTACTGTGTGGAAAAAATCGTTCCTTAGTAAATGGAATGATTGAACTCTTTGTAGGGTTGATGTTTAATTCTACTGATACGCACCATTTCTTTATTACTGTCAGTCCTCTCCACAGAGAGCTTCTTCAAACTTAAGCTGGTACAACGAGGTCATTACTCATGCCTTGAGTAGTAAGACTTCCTAGCAAGACTCCTCATCAATATAATATAATAGTATCCCTCCTTGAGGAGAGCTGATTGTTAACGATTTTCTGAAAATTCTGTCCTTCAAGTGCTTTGTGTACGGCCACATGTTGCCGCATTTCTGTAATGCGTATAAGGAAGTTGGTCTCAAGAGCGGCCCACCACCTGGGCATTCTTTGAAACGCAATAAAATGCCAGTTGACCTCTTTAACTACACATAAATAAAATATTTTGATTAAAGAAAATTAAACAAGAAAATTATAAAAAATTTCAAGAATATTTCTTGCAAACTCAAGATTGCTCAATTTAACATCTTAATTGAAATCATATAAAAAAGACTTTCTGTATCGTGAAGAACTAAAAAACGCCATGTCATAGCCTGAATCTTTCACACAAAGCAAATGCAAAAAAGAAGGTTTTACTTTCTTCCTGCAAGCCTTCATACATTGTATTGTGAAAATGAGACCCTTCTAGGGAAACGTAACTAAGTAAATGCATATTTCTACTCCATACTTATACCATCCAATCTAGGACAATACCTGTCCAATTATCGTGGATCTAATGGTACCTCAAATACCATCCACGGTATTATACTAATTTCAAAGTCACGAATTCCGGAAGCATTGCTACCCCGTTTTTATCCTGCTACAACTCTGTAGCATTCGAACGAAATACTTAACAACATTTAGTAGGAAATTTGTAGATTTATTCATACCGCACATCACGTCGAATGCCCTTCGGCTTCGGGCGGGCGCATAGTGTATTCCCCCATCAGCTGACAGTTGAATTTACTAGCGCACATTGCAACTTCACGATTGTGCCCTCATGGGTATGGGGAGGCACCAGATACGTAAGTAGCTTTATGCACGAGGATTACACTACCACAGTCTTGCATGGAGAAGTGTTAAAAGCACACACATGAAGTGATGATTGCTTAATTGAACTTTGCAATAAATTTTCACTTGAATAAGTGGCTGACACTTGTAAGGAAGTTGAGCGCCCAGACTATGTTTATGACGTGACTGTGGCATGCAGCAGCGTGATTTAGTCTGTGCTCTGTGATGCACGTCCGGGATCGGATGGTGCGGAGTTTAGAATAAGAAGAGGGCGAAATGGCTGCTTTTGAGCATTTAATAGGTTATAACGTTCAATAAAGTGATGAAGGCTTCAATTATAGGGTTGGGACGATCTGTTACAAAAATTGGACCTTCACTTTTTAAATGTACATTAAACCAATGATTTAAAGAGAATTTTTACAGAGCCTCGCTGCTAGAGTTGATGATAATAGTAATCATAATACAACCATAAATGATTTAATATTGATTTATAAGTATCTTCGACCGAGAAAGACTTTTTTCAAATAAATTTAGGAATTAAGAACTAAGCACTGCGCAGTATAAAGGAGGTGTGCCGTTTTCTTGTAATAAATTGTCTGTTTTATGTGAGGTCAAAAATCTTAGCAGATCTTCCTTTATTTTCTGATAAGGAATAGCAACAGTGCCAATCGTTGACTATTGATGGCTTGAATTTAGAAAACTCATATTTCACATGGGCCAATTGTATGGAACTCATAGCACCACAAAATATATACGTTTGTACTCCAAATTAAAAACAGAAAACATTATATTTCCACTGGCTTTAATATGAATGAATAGTAGAAAAACAATTTACCTTGTTCCTTGAATACGTGTTTTTTTCTTTCCTTTTTAATTTTTGCTAACTAAAGATTCTGCTAAAACTTACAGCTCAAAAACTATCTTGAAGAACGAAAACCTTTCAATGGCCGTCAGTATGGCTTTCGAAACAAGACGTCCACTGATGATCTGGGTGGTATAAGTCACATAAGTTTTAGAGAATGTAAGATTATTGCACTAGCCATTTGATATAGTTGCGCATCAAGTACAAGTTGTACGATTGGATGATTTCAAGTCTGAAATTCATAAATAAATGCTCGTGTGCCACAAGGATCTGTTTTGTATGGGACTCTCTTTCTCATATTGATCAATGATCGTTTGTCTGAAACTTCGAATCTATTAAATTGGTTTGCTGACGACAGTACTCACAGCTTCTCATATTCGTTTTCAAAATCACGGCCATGTTCCGTGGAAGTCGATTTAGAACGGCAGCAGCGCAAAATAAGCTTATTAAATTCTGATCTCGCGCATTGTCAAATGGGGAACCATGAACCCCGTAGAATTTAATGCTTCAAAAATTCAAAGCCGTTTCCTGTCGTTGCAGCGGGAAACTCTCCACGGGCGCCACTTGCATTAAGGAAATAGGACTGCTTTTAGTTCTCGGTATGTGCATCACAAGCTACCTCGTGACCTTGTGTGTAATGATCACCTATTTGTTATCGCTAAGAACACTGCTAAGTGTTAAGATTTCCTTCGACATTACAACATTTTTTGACCCTTCTGATGTGACTGTAATCTTATGTTTGTCCAAAGTTCGAGTACAATCCTCATATTTGGGCAGATGCTTCAATAACAAGAGCTGTAAAAATGATAGGTTATAGAACTATAACATAACCATTTGAATCTTTCGAGCTACGCCGCGGTGTTTCTTGTCATTCATTATTTTTCCATCAATTTTGCAAATAATGTTCTAGTGTAAAAGCCATTGCATTCTTCCTCTTAGGCAGTTTAACCGTAATACTCGTACTTCAGTGAATGACCATCAATTTACCCAACTTCGTACACACTTTTCAATTTAGAAATCTTTTATTAAGCCGCACTACACGAATATGGAATGCTGTACCCGGCTCAATATTTCCCCCTCATTGAGATATTCAGACATTAAAAACCTATATGAATCATTTTCTCGTTTTAAATCCTCTCCAACTTTCTTAGACGCTCACACTGTGTTCAAAGAATTTGAGTGTTGTCTAGAGTAGGACTCCACTTGGGAGACTACTACTATAACGATCCTAGTGATCTAAATAATTCCAACATTCACTGTCTCAAACGCTTCATTGTTAGCTCAAAATGGTTTAACGATTAAGGGTGATTTTTGAAATCCGGTGGTATCACAACGGACCAAATATTGGTCTAAGTGTGTTGACCTTTTTCCGGTCGGCAGCCACATTAACCTAACCTAACCTAACCTAGAGTAGGAAAGGCAGTTTATTTAAGTCTTGTCCACATATGGAACAGTGACCCTATCAGTAAAGAAAAGATCATATACAATTACTCATTTATATATTACTCACTAGCAAAAGGTTTCAAAGTATTCTTTTTTTTGCCAGTTCCGCGACTCTTGAAATTGCACATTATTGCACTTAAGGATATTTAAATGATTCCAAATTTTAGCATTTAGCAAATTCGGAATTATATCAATCATTTTTAAAAAATCATTGGTGTTGCGCTAGTTGCTTTGAAAAGAAAATTTAGCCAATAATTTCTATTATCTTCAAAACTCAAAATTTTCTTATGGCCACTCCGTTCCTCCGCACGAATCCAACCGCTATCACAGAACAAAATAAAATAATGTCCAATTTCTGTGGTACCTTTATAGATGAAATAATGATTATATAGGTACAATGGTGGTACACAGATAAATTCCCAGAAGGATATTTCTTTTTTAACCGTATTGAAATCTATCTATGGCGATGACTTTTCAATATTTAAATAATTTGTTAACAATTTTTCCATTAAGAAAATATATTGAATTACCTACATACTGACATATATTGTTATTTTGTTTATAATAACAGTTTTTCATATTACATAAGATCGAAACTTCTTATTTTCACCTACGTCAATCCCGGGCTCTTCCCATTTTATTACAAGGTTTCTTCTTGCTGTTAGAATGTGCTACAGTACTTCTTTGGGCAACCTTCCATCTTCAACACTTTAATTATTATTATATATGAAGAAAATAATTTGGTGTGCTAAAAAAATACTCTAAAAAACGCTGCTTAGTGTTTAGGTTTTCTCCGCCGATGCAAGAAATTTTTTACCCCTTCTGATCTGGCTGTAATCTAGAAGGCCTATATTCGTCCAAAGCTTGAGTACAATTCCCATACCTGGGCAGGTGCTCCAAAAACCCACTTGAGTCTCTTGGACAGAATTCAAAAGAGAACTATAAAAATGATAGGTGACCCTTGTCTAACTCAAACATTTGAATCTCTCGAGCACCGCCGCAATGTTTCATGCCTATCATTATTTTATCGGTATTTTCATAAACAGTGCTCTATAGTGAAATAGCCAGTTGCATTCCTCCCCTCAAACAGTTCAACCGTAATACTCGTACTTCTAGAAATGCTCATCAGTTTACCCTTGAGCCCAATTTTGGACGTACTCTCAAGTACAGATATTCTTTTTTTAGCCGCACTACACGAATGTGGAATGCTCTACCCGGCTCAATGTTTCCCAATCATTGCAATGTGCAGACATTCAAAATCAATGTGCATCGGTATCTCCTTTCTCATCCTATCGTACTTTCCTAATTGCTCGCACTGTGTTTAACATTATAAGGGTATTCATAACCCCTTGAGTGCGCGTATAATATGAAAAAAAAAAATGAAATAATTTTATTTTTACGCTTTGTTCAATGTATTTGTTGTTAACGCATCGGGCCCAGACAGCTCTTTTTGCCTCAGGAAATTTGCAGTGAAACTGTTTCTGAATATTTAAGTTCACTGTGATTAATACACCACCATAACCTTACTCCCGAACTATTTTTACATTTTCTCCATTGAAGATCCATTTTTCGTTGCGAGAATATCATCCACCACCATCTCTAAATACCTATCATCATTTTTCTAGATTGACTATATTCTAAGCTGCATTCCTGTAACAAATTCAGATAGATAGATATGCCATCCTCAAAGATTAAACTAGGTATCGGTAAACTTCCAAACTGTATGCAATCGTCCCTAGCATATCATTTATACATGAATATTATTAACAGCAAAGTTCTCAAGATAAATCCTTGCTTGACTCCCATATGTGTTGTGAAGTCTTCCGGAACATCCTCTCCATACCAAATATATGCCACGTTCCTTTCATAAATCGCTTTCAATAAAATGATAATTTTACTCGAAATTCCACACTTACTCGTATAATAACGGGTGATTTTTTAAGAGCTTGAGAACTTTTTTAAAAAAAAAACGCATAAAATTTGCAAAATCTCATCGATTCTTTATTTGAAACGTTAGATTGGTCCATGACATTTACTTTTTGAAGATAATTTCATTTAAATGTTGACCGCGGCTGCGTCTTAGGTGGTCCATTCGGAAAGTCCAATTTTGGGTAACTTTTTCGAGCATTTCGGCCGGAATAGCCCGAATTTCTTCGGAAATGTTGTCTTCCAAAGCTGGAATAGTTGCTGGCTTATTTGTGTAGACTTTAGACTTGACGTAGCCCCACAAAAAATAGTCTAAAGGCGTCAAATCGCATGATCTTGGTGGCCAACTTACCGGTCCATTCCTTGAGATGAATTGTTCTCCGAAGTTTTCCCTCAAAATGGCCATAGAATCGCGAGCTGTGTGGCATGTAGCGCCATCTTGTTGAAACCACATGTCAACCAAGTTCAGTTCTTCCATTTTTGGCAACAAAAAGTTTGTTAGCATTGAACGATAGCGATCGCCATTCACCGTAACGTTGCGTCCAACAGCATCTTTGAAAAAATACGGTCCAATGATTCCACCAGCGTACAAACCACACCAAACAGTGCATTTTTCGGGATGCATGGGAACGGCTTCTGGTTGCTCTTCACTCCAAATGCGGCAATTTTGCTTATTTACGTAGCCATTCAACCAGAAATGAGCCTCATCGCTGAACAAAATTTGTCGATAAAAAAGCGGATTTTCTGCCAACTTTTCTAGGGCCCATTCACTGAAAATTCGACGTTGTGGCAGATCGTTCGGCTTCAGTTCTTGCACGAGCTGTATTTTATACGGTTTTACACCAAGATCTTTGCGTAAAATCTTCCATGTGGTCGAATAACACAAACCCAATTGCTGCGAACGGCGACGAATCGACATTTCACGGTCTTCAGCAACACTCTCAGAAACAGACGCAATATTCTCTTCTGTACGCACTGTACGCATTCGTGTGGTTGGTTTAATGTCCAATAAAGTAAACTGAGTGCGAAACTTGGTCACAATCGCATTAATTGTTTGCTCACTTGGTCGATTATGTAGACCATAAATCGGACGTAAAGCGCGAAACACATTTCGAACCGAACACTGATTTTGGTAATAAAATTCAATGATTTGCAAGCGTTGCTCGTTAGTAAGTCTATTCATGATGAAATGTCAAAGCATACTGAGCATCTTTCTCTTTGACACCATGTCTGAAATCCCGCGTGATCAGTCAAATACTAATGCATGAAAATCCTAACCTCAAAAAAATCACCCGTTACTTGTAAAGTACTTCAGGTGAAATTGAATCAAACGAAGCTCGGAAATCTACAAAGAAAGCATATACCTATATATAGACGTTCCTTTGAAGAAAAAAGTTCCTTCTATTCCTATTCCTGCTTGGAACTCAATCAGTATTCTTTTATTTTCTATTGAGTGTGTGAGCCTATTAAAAGTCAACAATTTGACTATCTCCTGAAAGTTTTCAGATCGGTATATCATTTTCTGTTAAGAGGGAATATAATAGCTTTTATTGTTACACTTACTGTCCAAAAAATTCGATTGTGTTCATTTGTTAATGCAGAAGAATTCAATTGCATAATTCTCAAAAAACTCACCTGGTATTCGGTCGTCTCCTGGAGCCTTTCCTCTTTTACAATTTTTCAATTACATTTTGCACATGTAAATGGACCATCTTAAAAATCGATTTAAAATGGAGCTGCGAAGTGTAGCAGTGGTGAAAATTGAGGGCCATTAAGCAAACTTATAAAATGCTCTCGGGGCTCAGGGGCTTGCAAGGATATTGAAATTTTATTAGTTCGAATATGTGATCATTGTGATCATTCCATACAGGGTGGTTTGTGATGAACATACCGATAACTTAAGTCGGTTTTATTTCCTCAATGTAAGTGCCGCTTCATCGACAGCAGCCGGAATTGAGTTTTTGAAGCATCAAAGGGCACGGTCGGTAGTGCCCAGCCAAGTTCTGGCACTACACCCTTTTTACAGGAACAAACTCAGGCGACTTTTGACCCCTCCCTATCTTCAGTACCAATCAAGTCAGAAACTTGAAATTCCGAATATTTGCTAAGCTAGTCAGGCACATGCGCCTGACCAAATTTCAATTTTCTAGCATAAGCGGTTCCTGAGATATAAGGCCTCAAAAATCACAAAAACCGTAACTGACTGACTGACTGACAGATCATCAAAATTATGGAGCACTTCCCGACATCGTAGAATCTTGTAATTTTGCACAACGGTAGGTCTTGTCATGTAAGCAGAGGAAAAAATCGAAAAATTGAAATTTTCCATTCAGGGGGCGTGGTATCCGCCCACTTTCTTCGAATTATCTCTTGAATGGAGCACTTCCGACTGCTGTAAAACGATGAAATTTGGTGAACCGGTAGGGCTTATATTGCATATAAAAAAACAAAAATAAACACCAAGATTTTCCTTTCTGGGGGCGTGGTATCCGCCCACTTTCTCCGAATTGGTGTTGGTTGAATGGAGCACTTCCAACTACTGTAAAACGATGAAATTTGGTAAAGTGGTAGGGCTCAAATTGCGTTCGAAGAAAAAAATATAAAATTAGCGGTTTTTTATTCAGGGGCGTGGTATCCGCCCACTTCCTCAGAACTGATGTAAATCATATATGGCGCACTTCCAATTGCAGTAGAACAATGAAATTTGGTAGAACGGTAGGGCTCAAATCGCATATAAAGGACCGAAAATAAAAATCGAGGTTTTCCATTCAGGGGCGTGGTATCCGCCCACTTCCTCAGAACTGATGTAAATTATATATGGCGCACTTCCAATTGCAGTAGAACAATGAAATTTGGTAGAACGGTAGGGCTCAAGTCGCATATAAAGGACCAAAAATAAAAATTGATGTTTTCCATTAAGGGGCGTGGTAGCCGCCCACTTCCTCAGAACTGATGTAAATTATATATGGCGCACTTCCAATTGCAGTAGAACAATAAAATTTGGTAGAACGGTAGGGCTCAAATTGCATATAAAGGACCGAAAATAAAAATCGAGGTTTTGAATTCAGGGGCGTGGTATCCGCCCACTTCCTCAGAACTGATGTAAATTATATTTCGCGCACTTCCAATTGCAGTAGAACAATAAAATTTGGTAGAACGGTAGGGCTCAAATTGCATATAAAGGACCGAAAATAAAAATCGAGGTTTTCCATTCAGGGGCGTGGTATCCGCCCACTTCCTCAGAACTGATGTAAATTATATTTCGCGCACTTCCAATTGCAGTAGAACAATGAAATTTGGTAGAACGGTAGGGCGCAAATTGCATATAAGGGACCGAAAATAAAAATCGAGGTTTTCCATTCAAGGGCGTGGTATCCGCCCACTTCCTCAGAACTGATGTAAATTATATGTGGCGCACTTCCAATTGCAGTAGAACAATGAAATTTGGTAGAACGGTAGGGCTCAAGTCGCATATAAAGGACCAACAATAAAAATTGAGGTTTTCCATTCAGGGGGCGTGTTATGTTTAATTTATATGGAGCACTTCCGATTGCTGTAATTAAGGTAGGTATGTTAGTGTTATGTATCTTGCCAGGATAAGAAGAAATAATTGAAGCGCAAATTAAAACAACCAATAACAAAAAGAAAATATACCAAAAGAAATAGGAAGCTATAAACTAAGTTGATTTTAGTAGGAAGAGTCCACCCTTCTATCTTTCCTTATCTTTCGAGATTTTGACATGGCAAAATATTTAAATCTTTGCAAAAAGGAGTGAGATCAGACCAAAAACATAAATGTTAAAAAAAGAGCCAAGTTCTTCTATACAAAAACCTTTGTGTAACAAGTCAGCCGTGAAAAGTAATGATATCTAAAAGTGCGCCAAGTTCTTACTTCATGAAGATTTAATACCGAATATTTAAAGTAGAATAATATTGAAACAGCTACAATGTAATAGAGAAATTTTATTATTTAATGATTACTGAGTAAAATTTGATGGGCTTACTTGGCAAGTTTTTTTTTTATGCCCAATTCAAACGGTTTTAAAAACTTGACCAGTAAGCCCATCAAATTTTACTCAGTAATCATTAAATAATAAAATTTCTCTATTACATTGTAGCTGTTTCAATATTATTCTACTTTAAATATTCGGTATTAAATCTTCATGAAGTAAGAACTTGGCGCACTTTTAGATATCATTACTTTTCACGGCTGACTTGTTACACAAAGGTTTTTGTATAGAAGAACTTGGCTCTTTTTTTAACATTTATGTTTTTGGTCTGATTAGATTCTACGCGATTCATGGTACCCCATTTGACAATACTTGAAGATCAGAATTTAATGAACTTATCATACGCTGCCGTTTTAGATCCACATCCGAAGGACCAAGTCGTAATTCTTCAAACGAATATGACAAGCTGAGAGTATTGTCGTCAGAAAAACAGTTTAATATATGAGAAGTTTTGTTACAAAATATCATTTATGAATATTGTAAAAAGATTCAGAGACAAAACAGAGCTGTGTGGCACACCAAAATTTATTTTATGAATTACAGTCTCAAATCCTGAAAATACAACGTGTATTGCGCGTTTCGAAAGTAAGTTCCTAATGCAACTCTTCGTTGAGATTCATCAATATCAAATGCTTTTTAAATATCAAGTGCAAAAATCTTACTTTCTCCAAAACGATTTAAAGCTCTGTGCCACTGTTAAGTGAGATAAGCCATCAGACCACCAGTGGACATATTAAAACGAAAGCCCTTTGTAGATGTATACAATCTGCTCCATCAGTAGTGTCAAAAATATAGAATTTTTCAATCCATTTATGAACCAAAATTGACTAAACGTGGGAGAAGTAATGCGGTCAAATCAGCTCTCATATTAGATACTTGCTTTTCTGCTTTTAAAAACCAATCGTATTTTCAATTAATACAATTTTTGAATCGATATTCATTAAGAGCAGAGATAATAACACAACTCACTTTCCTTTATGAAACGCAATCGACTTATTTTGGCATTTAATTAATAAAATCTAACTAAAACACATGCATACAGTTAATATTCTTAATTTTACTTATTTTTTTTTTGTTGTTTATAAACAAAAGGAACACAAACATTTACAACTAAACCGAACGACACACGCGTGAAACCTTGGCCCCCTTCCAATTCACTTCCCTCTATTGCTGGCCCTGCAGTTGCATCTGCTGCTGTTGATGTTGTTGTTGTTGCTGCTGCTGATGCTGATGCAGCAAATACGAATGCTGCAGAAATTGTTGCTGTTGCTGATGCTGTTGAAAATGTTGCGCAAATTGTTGCTGCTGTTGGTGGAAGTCTTTTTCATCTGTCTCAACATCGCTCGAGCAATCATCCATATCGATGACTTCATCTTCGTCCTCATCAGCCTCCTCAGCATCTTCTTCTTCGAAGCTGCTCTGGGTGTTGTCGTTGTGTGAGTTCTTTTGGTCTCCATCATTTTCACCCTTACCTTCGCCTTCTTGCTGCATTCGCTTATGCTTGGTTCGGCGGTTTTGAAACCACACTTTCACCTGAAACGAAAACAATAAAAAACATTAAATGAAGGCTTTAATTAAGTGCTATTCAAGTGAGGATAGAAAAAGGGTGGTTTAGGTGCTTGCAACGTGCTTAAGTGCTTACTTTCACACAATCATTCAATTAGCCCGCCCACAAGGAATTTTCCATCGGCTGACTTCGAGGAATTTCAACCCCTTTGAAGTGAATGCTTAACGCCCTTTCTTTACGAAGGGTGGAAAATTGTTGAAATTTTCCAGCAAATAAAAGACCAATAAATAAACTTAACGAGTATATTTAAAGGGTGGTTATGTTGACTGCCCATTCCATAAGATTGAACTATGGCTCTACTTGTAGCAATATCGCCCTTATACTTCGAAGAATTTCTTCATCCGATGGATTAGAAATTTTGCCATTTTAAAGAGGGTAGGTCTTGGTATGTTGTATACACAATATACCCAGACTGAAAGCCTTTTTCGATGCAGGTCAAATAATTGAGCTAAAAGAGGGTGATAAATGGTTTAATGTTAACTACTGTTAGACATGCAATAAATTCTTTTTGAATAATTATAGGGGGTGGAAAGGGATTTTTAATATTGAATGAGAGAACATACATATTAAAGTTTTTCCGACGGAAAGTATGAAAATGTAGCGACTTTAAATTTTGTATATGAGGTTTAAAAATGATAAGTATTATTGAAGATGCCTTAATCCAGGAAACTAGGTTCTACTTAAAATACACAGGTTTATTTTTTAAAACTTATTTTGTAAGCCAAGTTCTTGTTGCGATTGCCCAAAAAAAAATCTTCACATATTTCTTTGATAGAAATTCTATTTTTACAACAGATCCCATCAACTCATTCAGTCTCACTTATCTTCTAGCGACAACTATCATTTCCTCTCCATTTTACTTTTATCATAATTTCTCTCTCTACAGATATATATCGTCTCATGATTTTCAAAGCCAAAATTGCCTGAACTACTAAATATCAACGCAGTTTCCGCAGTTTAATTGTGACAATAGACATATTTTATAGAGAAATATTTAATTCTATTTCTACTCATGTACCTTTTTCACGTCGTAAAGCTTCTTCTTCTTGGTATAACCATAGGCTCATAGGCTACTATCGTTGCAAAACAAGAGAAATAAGTCTTGGGCAATTTTACTTCGTTCTCGATGTCGAACTAACTACTCTACTTATGTTGGTACTTATTTTCACTTTCACTAACTTTGCAACTCCTTCTATAAAGGCTATTTTATCCAACCACAAAGCAATCTTATTAATGACGCGAAGTCCTTCTTTCTGTTTGTCAACCCTCCCTTTCTCCCTTTCAATAACAAAGCTTTTAATGGACCACAAGCAATCGCAAACGATTCTGTTACTTTTTAAAATAATCATTTTCCAATGACTTGCTTATACCAGATTGTTATTATTTCAAATGGGTGATTTTTTTGCTATTTTCTTTTTGGCAAACTGGTTTTGACAGATCACGCACATTTCGTGTTTTGTGTCACTGTCAAACATCTTCAGTTTGGTCTATAATTTGCCCATGAATCGTCTTACAAACGAACAACCAACGCTTGCAAATTATTGAATTTTATTATCAACATGCGTGCTCTGTTAAGAAAGTTCGTCACGCGCTTCTTCCATTTTATGGTCAGTTTAATCGACCTGCTGAGGCGGCTATTCGGGCTACTGTGACTAAATTTCGCACCAAATTTACATTGTTGGACATTAAGCCACCAACACGCTTACGTAGAGTGCGAACTGAGTAATATATCGCAGCTGTATTGGCCGCCTAGATCGTGCGATTTAACGCCTCTAGACTATTCTTTAAGGGGCTATGTTAAGGCTCATGTCTGTAGCCACAAGCCGGCTTCAATTGACGCACTGGAAGCCAACATTGAAGCATTTGAGATACCGACCGAAATGTTAGGAAGAGTATGCCAAAATTGAACTTATCTTCTTAAGATGGATTTCTTCTTACCTGCATCGAACTACAAATTTCGACAAGGCAGCCACTTAGGACATCTCTTTTTTATTCTTACTATTAACGATATTGAAAATATTCCCATATCTCACTCTAAGCCGACGACGCACGATATCAAATTTTTCAAGACCCTTTTTTCAACTTGTAAATCTACTCTTCTTCAACTTCATCTCAACAGTTTTTCTATCTGTTGTCAAAAAAACTACTTAGAGCTAAATATTTCCAAATGCCATTCAACCACTTTTTCTCGAAAACGCATCCAATCTCCTCCTCGTCTCTACCTTCACCTATATCCGCCGCTGAGTCGCGATCTTGGTGTCTTATGTGATAGAGAGATTATTTTTCTAACACATCGGATGATGAGATTGTTCTTAAAAAAAGCTTAGCACTAGTCTTTGTGGAACGATGGTCCAAGGAATTCTCTGACCGCTGCGTGATCTTAATTTTTTAAATAACCTTTGTTCGCCCCCTTCTTGAATACGCCTGTCAAGTATGTTGCGGGTGTCCTTCGTAGTCTACCTTAGAATAACCATTTGATTCCGTTATCGGAACCGTTCGAGACCAACTTCTATTTTATTCATCAACTAGCAGCAAGTAAAATCGAACTTCCCTGCTTAATTTAACCTACATACATTCGGAGCGTGAAAAAGTTCAAAATCGGAACATTTGTCATTGAAGGTTTAAATTAATTTTCAAACTGACGATGTCGGCGATTCGAGCTCTTGAACATATCCATGCAAGTACCAGTATATTTCAAGTATTTTTTAGCAAAAGTACGTATGAGGAACTTAAGTATACTTTCACTACTTGATAAATACTTCAAATACTTATCCAGTACTTTCGAGTACTTTGTTAGTCCATTGAGTAATGTTTGTTTTAATTTCAAAGTCAATTTATGAAGAAAATGTATTAAGTATTCATCAGAAGAAAGCGTTTCTTTGACCAACAGATCAGAGCAGATACAGTAAGTCCAATTGTTGTTCAGTTCGAAACTTTAAAACCCTTGATGCAGTGAGCAAAAAAAGGCTACCCAATTTCTGATCCAACATCCTTTTCTTAATATCGATTTATTTCTATTTACTAAAGTCGTGTTTTTTTTTTTCAAAGTCCATAAGAATGGTAAAAAAACGACATCGCGACTTAGCGCTTTATATGTATATACAACAACTACTTAAGTCTATACAGACTTAGCTTAGTCCAGATAATTTTCGAGACTTAGGCTGGTATTCACCGAGCGCTCATAACTTAAGAAGCTCATAAACCTATTCACCAAGCACTATTAGTGAAGATCTACGACCGCTCTTAAAAGTTAGGAGTGGTCCCGACCACTCCTAATTCGTAATTCCTAAACTTACGAAAGATTGTTCGAAAATTCCAAAACTAAACTAACCAAAACCAGTTATCATCACCAGCAACGCTCCCCAAGCAAAATACGAAATTGACCGAAAGATTCTCACTGCCAGCTGTCATTCAAGTTCGAAAACAGTTTGATTTCACAGTTTGGGTATGCCTGAACAAGAGAGAGTGGCTTGTGAGTGGTTAGTGAATACCCCAAAGAAATTTCAAGTTAAGAGCCTCGTAAAGTTAAGAGCCGTTTAAGAGCGCTCGGTGAATACCAGCCTTAATCTAAGCTCTAAAAAATACGGTGATGCCAAAATATTATTATCTACTGCCTTTTTAATCTCTCTTTTCTTGTACATTACTCAAAAGCTTTACCGGAATTCTTGAACACAAGTGTAGAAGATGTGAAAATTCTGTTCTCTATACAAATTCTATACTGCATACAATTAAACACTTGAACCAATTAAATAATCAATGTTTAGAAACTGCTTGTCCTTTTTCCAGCCATTTCTATGAAGTTCTTTCCGCCTCTTGAAAGGATTTTCCTTTTTAATTCGTTGTTGTGGTTAATTTTCCAAGACGTCATGTCCTTACTGATCAACATTTTCCAAAAAAAATGGGTGTGTTTAAAGCTTTTTCTTAAAAGTATCAATCAAGAATAATTAATAATAAAAAATATGATTCTTCAGAAAATGTTAACATTTCTATTTAGAAAAATTGTGCAAAAGACTTAAATAAAGTATACTTTGCATTGAAGATTTAAGGAATTATTTAAAAGCACTGGTTACGTACTTGAAAGTACTGCTCAAGTTCTTTCATACTTGAGTACCCTCCCTATACTTGGTTCCTGTCACGAAGTGCTTGAAAAATTCTGATACTTGGTTTTTTTAAGTACCAGTATCGAGTACTTAAGTACAAGGCCCGGTTCTATGATACTGGTTCAGGCTTCAAGCCATTTCTCGTATACCTTTTGTGAATGTGAATATTGGCATACAATTCTGAAATCTTTGTCACAAAGATGCACCAATGAAAACCATTTAAATCATTTCGTGACAATGTCTTTCTCCATCTTATATGTAGACCACCTGCTAAGGTCGACACAAAAAAGTCCAGAGAAAGTTGTCCCTAGGAAAAAGAGAAGTGCGGAGGTTCTGTCACCTCTCATTTCTGTCACAATGTCATTACGTGTGCACCTCTGCTAATATCGATTTCCACAGCTGCCTTGTGGTTTCCCATGAAAATATCAATAAAACAAATGCTCAGTATAATAAAATCCTCATTGTATACTGCTGGCACCAGCACCGTTTAGTGTCCCCCCAAGAAAACCAAAAACACATTTGACTAAAATCGATTAACCCATCACACAACAGAGTCCAATATAATTAAGACTCACTCTCGATAAAAGCTCACCTGTGTCTCTGTTAGACTAAGTCCTTGTGCCAATTGCTTCCTTTCGGCTCCGACCACATAATGATTGCCCTCGAAAGCATGCTCCAATTTTAGTAATTGTGTCGGCGAGAATGCCGTCCGGATTCTTTTCGGTTTGCGAAATGGCTGCAACAGGAAATCTGCAACAAACAATAATAAAAGTAAATAAATCGAATCTTAAAACGCTTGTCGATCGTATGTTTGTGTAAAATAGCAATGAAACTGTACCAACATAAAATTTTATAATCGATTGTGGTCTTGAGGCTGAGCACACAATCAAACAGAACGATTTGGAGAATTGGGTCACAGCAAGATAGTTGCAATTTTTTGTGGGTTGCATAATGATTTCGATGGACAGCTATTGCCCATGGACGCACGTAAGTAAGCCGCACGTCAACATTTTTGTGTCGCACTCTATAGTGCCCCCTGTACGAGTATACATGACCAATGATTGACGTCTGCCAACAGACAATGGGTGAATTCTTTGGCGAGTGAAGATGATGTCCGATAGAAGTTGCCTATGATTGGCCATGGCTCGGTCTCTTAATAAACTGTTTTCCCATGGATGCATTACAACCTATATATTATGGTTAATCAGTCGAGTGAAGATTTTGGAAACATCAGACTGGATCTTTCAAGTTCTGACAGTAACTATATGACATCAAATGCGTTTGAAAATGCAGTTCATAATAATGCCAGAGTCGGATCATGCGAAAGTGGATTTTTGAGGAGTTTTATTGAAGACACGAATTAGCGGAATGTCACAAGTTAGGCACAAAAGTTTAAAACGAGCTTTAAAATGATATACTCGTAATGGCGGAAAATAGAATCTGAATAACGATTTTTTAACGTCAAGTTTTTTGCCCAACCTAATTTGACATTTCTTTCAAACACTGAAAGCTTGACAAATTCGACCATGGAGAGGTACACAATTGAGCAGCGCGTTAAGATTGTTGAAGCCTTTTTCGAAAATGGGCGTTCAAATCAAAATTCATTTCGTGCACTTCGTAATTTTTTGGTCAGCATAATCGACCAAACAATCGGTAGAATTGTGCGCAAATTTCGGCAAAACGGATCTTTAGAAAATGTGAAAATACCTGTGAATACTCGCCCAGTTCGTTCTGCGGAAAACATTGCTGTTGTTTGCGATAGTGTGGCAGAAGAGCCGTCAACCTCGACTCATCGTCGTGCCCAACAATTGAACATCTCGCCAACATCACTGATGCGAATTTTGAATAAAGATTTGAATTTACACGGTGACAAGGTTCAATTGACTCAAGAGCTGAAGCTTACTGACCATTTCAAGCGTCGTCAATACGCCGAATGGTTGGTTGAATAGACAGAAGTGAATGGTGACTTTACAAAGAAAATCATCTTCAGCGACGAGGAACACTTTCACCTCAGTGGATTTGTTAACAAGCAGAATGGCCATATTTGGGCAAATGAGAATCCACGAGTGATTGTTGAAAAGCCGATGCATCCACAAAGAGTGACTGTTTGGTGCGGTTTATGGGCTGGCGGCAGCATATGGCCGTACTTCTTCGAAAATGAGGTCGGCCAGTTACCGTGAATGGTGTTCGCTATCGCGAAATGATAACGTTGTTCTTGTGGCCAGAAATTGAGGATATGGACCTGGACGATATGTGCTTCCAACAGATTGGTACTACTTGCCACACAGCCAATTCATTGGCCGTGTTATCTCACATGTCGTGGCGATGTGAATTGGCCGCCACGATCATATGATTTGACACCGTTTAACTTCTTTCTTTGGGGATATTTAAAAGACAAAGTGTACGTCAATAACCCAAGACCAATTCAAGAGCTAAAGGAAAAGATAATTCGGCACATTAACGACATTGAACCTCAATTATGTCTCAGAGTCATTGAAAATATGGACCATCGGATAGAGCTATACCACCGAAGCCGTGGCGTGTATTTGGCCGATATTTTGTTTCACACATAATAAAATAAATATTAAAATTAAATATTAAAATAATTCTCTGAAAACTTTTTGTTTTATTTACAATTAACATCGTGAGTTTTCGTTGGACCACCCTTTATCAGTGATATTCATAGGCACTAAAGGGAAGTTTTGGGAAAATGTTGTTAATTTTATAACGGACTAAGATTTAGAGGGTTCACTGGTCTAGTTTTTAAACCATTTAATTTGTGAGTAATGCAAGAAAACTTGTCAAGTAAGCCCTGTACATTTTAGTCAGTAATAATAATATAATAATAACAATCTTAATTAGGAGTTCCTTCAATATTACTTTACTTAAAAAAATAAATATTACACTTCATAAACTTTGAACCTGCCGTACTTTAAGATCTCGCAACTTTTCACGGCTGACCTGTAACACATAAGTTTTTGTTCGCATTAGAACTTGGTTCTCTCTTTTAATATTTATGTTCTTTGTTGTGATTTCACTCCTTTCTACAAAAATTTCATTTTATCAGGTGAATATTTGGAAAGACATCAGTGGAAGTTAGAGTTGTGGTATTCTAAATACGAACAAAGCCCGCATATCAAGTAATGTTTTAAGGGAATTTTTGTATATTGAATATCGAAAAAACAATGAACAACGTAGTAGTTCCAACGCTGTATAATTTCACTATTCCTTTCACTAATTAGCAACAATAGGAAGTACTCACTACAGATGAACTTTGAGAAAAGAGGGGTGGAACTGGAAAAGTCAAAATTTTCGATTTTTTCCTTTGCTGGGACTACAAGACCTATGCGAAATTACAAGGTTCTACGGTGTGTTAAAGTGCTCCATAATTTTGATGACCTGTCAGTAAGTGATTGAGTCAGTCAGTTGCGGTCTTAAGAAATATTAAAGAGGGAATATTTTTCAATATGAATATTGGCTTCCATTTGAAAATGGAAATATTGTCTACGTTAGGTTAGGTCAGTGCTACTAATTAGCCGCTTAGAATCGGCAGAATATTGTAGGTCCCTTCCATTCCTGGTAACATGCTCACATGAATGGTTGAGAGTTGTAAGTCAATGGGTTTAAGCTTTTTACGAGCAATTATGGCCTTTTTTTTGTGTTATAGTTGCAAGAGTACTGAAAAATTTTGATATGCACAATGTTGCTGCCATTGTTGTGAAGAGGTGCTCATCAAGTTTGTCTATATGTCCTAATCTGCTGGTGCCTTTCCGAGTGGATGGAAAACAGCATTTTTCCAGACTGTCCCAAGAAAAGGCGAATCTTCTAACTATCGTTCCTTCTTTCTCAGGTCATAGAAACGCTGATAAATTATCGTCTCAAGAAATACATTGAAGGACGAAAGCATCTCAATTACCGGTCCACTGGTGATCAGATGGTATATCTCACTGAACAGTGGCATAAATATTTACAGCATTACATAGAGTTTGGCATCAAGCTCTCTTAGCAAAACTGTTTGCATTTGGTATCGATGAAACTCTTCTTCGTTGGATTACAAATTATATTTTGGACCCCTCAATACAAGTTGTATTAAAAGATTTTTAGTCTGTATTTCATAAAATAAATGCTGGTGTGCCACAGGGTATCCTCTTGTATCCGACTCTCTTTCTCATACTCATTAATGATCTTTTGTCTGAAACTTTGTATGCATTAAATTGTATTGTTCATGACAGCATTCTTAGCTTCTAATATTTGTTTCTTTATGCACGTCGGATGCGGATTTAGAACGACAGCGTATGATAAATTGAATTCTTATCTCAGCGCTAAAAATGCTGCTAGTGTTTTGATTTCGAACGTTGCAAGAAATGTTTCCTCCCTTCTGTTCTGAGTGTAATATATAATATATTCGTTCAAAGCTCAAATATAATTTCCATATTTGGGCAGGTGCTTCAATAATCCACTTGAATCTCTTGGATAGAATTAAAAAAACATCTTTAAGAATGATAGGCGATAGGGAAATATCAAAAACATTTGAATCTCTGGAGCACCGCTGCAATGTTTCTTGTCTTTCATTATGTTAACGTTATTTTAATAAACAATGTTCTAGTAATAGCCAGTTCCATCCTCCCATAGGTATTTTCACTAACGTCAAGGTTAAGATTTAGAGGTAATAGAAATTTTTAGATTTTTATTGCTTCTCCACAGTCATTATTCAAAAAAACAGCTGACTTTAGTTGTTGACATTTTAAACACACAACGGATGGAAGTAATCCAATTAATACGTTGTTTTGATATACCTATTTGTTTTAGTCGGTCACTAAGCCCTGATTACTCTGTTTCAAAAGGCTCAAAAAGGCGATAAAATGGAATGGAGGGTAGATAGCGACTATGCGAAAGAATTTGACATCGTATATGAAAACAACAGGCAATCCTAAAGCGACTAAGGTAAACCAATAACATCAGTGGCCGAAAAAGTGGCCCAAATTCTGTCACTCTCTATGAGCCATTCTGGACTCGAAAGCAAATGTTTTTGAATATGTTTCTACCAAACATGTACATAGATAGATATATTAAAATTTATTGAATTAGAAGTCATTACGGCGCTTAGAGAGCCTTAACCTAGAGACCTACAATTCTTAACCATTTATGTTTGCACGCCAGCAGGAATGGAGGGGATCTTAAATTTTCTCCTAACTCCGAAAGGCATATGAGCAGTACTTTTCATAAATGATCTCTTGTCTAAAACTTCTAGTCCACTTAATTGTTTCGCTGACGACAGTACCCACAGCTTTTCGTATTCGTTTTTAGATCCACACCCTTGTCCTTCGGATGTGGACTTCCAACGGCAACGTATGATAAGCTCATTAAATTCTGATCTTGACAGCATTGTCCAATGGGGAATCAAAAACTGTGTAGAATTTAATGTTTCTAAAACTCAATGCTGTTTACTGTTGCTAAAGCGTAACCCTACCCCAATGCCACTTTCAATGAGTGATACTTACATCGAGGAGACTGAACAGCTTTCAGTTCTAGGCATGTGCATCACAGACCATCTTTTGTGGAGTGATCACATATTTGACGTCGCCAAAAAAGCTTCTAAGTGTTTAGGCTTTCTCCGCCGATGCAAGAAGTTTTTCACCCCATCTGATCTGGTTGTTATATATAAAGCCTTTATTCTTCCGAAGCTCGAGTACAATTCCCATATCTGGGCAGGTGCTCCAAAAACCCACTTGAGTCTCTTGGACAGAATTCAAAAGAGAGCTATAAAAATTATAGGTGACCGTTGTCTAACTGAAACATTTGTATCCCTCAAGCACCGCCGAAATGTTTCATATCTATCATTATTTTACCGCTATTTTCATAAACAGTGCTCTATGCAGTGATCTATATAGTGAAATTGCCAGTTGTATTCCCCCCCTCAAACAGTTCAACCGTAATACTCGTACTTCTATAAATGCTCATCAGTTTACCCTTGAGCCCAATTTTGGACGTACTCTCAAGTACAGAGATTCTTTTTTTAGCCGCACTACACGAATGTGGAATGCTTTACCCGGCTCAATGTTTCCCACTCATTTCAATGTGGAGACATTCAAAACCAATGTGCATCGGTATCTCCTTTCTAATCCTATCCCATTTTCCTAATTGCTCGCATTTTGTTTATCATTATAAGGGTATTCATAACCCCTTGAGTGCGCGTATAATATAAAAAAAAAAAGAATCACTCAGAGAATTTGTCAATTCCTTCCAAGTAGTACACCATTGAAAACTACTCGTATATTTGCAGCGGCTGAGAATCGACCTTCTGCATGACACTTTAACGCATCACTAACTTGCCAAAGGGTGCATATATTATTATATCATATATTATAGACATTAGAACAGAAAACGATTTTTGGGCGACTAGACAAAGCTCTTCTATACACTCATTCCATTAATAAAGCATTACCATATTTCAATGTTTAGACACGTTATAGCTTTGAATCACAACAGCAAGTTCGTGCGATTTAATCGTGCATCCAGTTCCTCCTATGCTATGCGGTATAAGGTCACTTCCGTGACGGCATTTCCGCCTCCGTCGGGTTTTCTGTGTTCAATCCTCTTCTTATAGCCTTCGTTGAGAATCTTCACTTAAAAAAAATATGACACCTTTTTCCTAAAAACTCTGGGTTGATATTTGGATTATTTTTAAATGTGATAAAATACACATAACTTATTTTGTTTTGTGCTTAAATTTAGCTACTGGACCTTTGTTTTATTCATTGTGTTGCTGAAGCTAAGATTAAACGAGGCTGCATGTCAAAATCCTTCTGCTTCAACTTATTCCCAGTCTTATTCTGCGCATAATTTTCAATAACAACAATGGCAACAATGAAGCCTTTGCGATGAATGCCAAAGATTGCATATGCATCACTGGAGCACCACGGTGTTTAAAGAGCAACGTTAAAGATGATGCGCAGTGGTGGCAAAGTTGCATGCCACACCGGTGGTGGTGATGCGGTTCTCCTCTTGGAAGATGATACCACATCAGGTTATATGGGAAACCCAGTCCTGCCACTACAATGGTTAAAGTGTGCAAATAGCTGGCGGTTGAAGCGTTTTCGCTCCTCTTCAGTGTCTTATCTTTGATTTAGGTTGTTCTCGCTGGTTGGTGATGAGATGCAAAGGCACCTTGAATGGCTTCGCCGCCCGTTGCGGATCATGGCATTTGTTTATTGTTTCGTAATGAGGTATTTGTAATCAGCCACGAAACAGAGACGCTGTCGTTCTTATAAAATGTGCGGCATAATGTCAAAGGCATCAAAGGAATTTTTATGATAAGACTTTTAGTATTCGATTTGTGTTTTCTAGACAACTTTTATAGGAACTTGTTTAAAATTTGGGTTTCTTGTGTTTATGACACATAGTGATCGATTAACGTGATGATACCAGCTTTCTGGGAAATCGTTTCTTAAAAACAATTAGCATGTTCGTCACTACTATAAAAACGTTGTATAATTTTTATATTTGTTTCAATAATTTTATTTTGCTGTTGAGCTATTTTGAGTGGAGCCAAATGAAAAATTAAACTTGAATGGACATAAAGTATTTGGGTCATAAATCATCAGAAATTACTTAAATCGATGTATATAATACTAATTTTTTGGAATTATCACCGAAAAATGCCAGGTAAATAGGCGAAAAAGCATGTGAAGTTCTTAATCATTTAAATCGTACGAGTTGTGATGCTTTTTCTTCGTGGCTGAGGTAAAACTCGTCGGTGTCAAGGGTTCTTCCCAAAGAACCAGACAGTTCAAACGTTGAGCTTACACCTAAAGTTAAAGATGAGATTCTGCTGCGCTATTAAATCGCCATTTTGGTGACCTATTTTCATTTTTTTATTTTACTTTTTGATTCAGTTTTTATCTTTAGATGGGGTGGCCGTGGCGCGATGGTTGTGTGCTCGCCTGTCAACCTCATGATCACAGGTTCGATCCCTGCCGTCGTCTATGTCGCTTTAATTCCATTAAAACCTTTCTTAAAATTGTCATCAATGGGTTTACTGGTTTACTCATTACATGTTGTTCAGGCATAACACTAACAACATGTAATTGAGTTAAACTAGTATGCCCATCAAGGATGAATACCAAATAAAACAATGTGAATTATAAGTGACATAGAAATAAGACACGGCATTTCTCCGCTCTAGTTCAGCCGCCATCCCTGGAGATAAAAATATCTGAGACAACCACCTTCAGTCTCAGAACATCGTGCCACACATCTTTCCTATCCTTCTTTCTCTTCATTAACATCACGCCCGCGCTGTGTTGAAACATTTAAAGGGTAATCATAATCCCTTGAGCGCGTGTAGATTATAAAAAAAAAAAAAAAAAAAAAAACATATTTTCAATTATTTTTGAGAATTAACATTTCCTTTTGAAAGATCGTAGTACCGTAGTACAGTAGGATTTTATATGAAAAACAAATACAACATCCGCAGTAGGATCACTGCCAATACTCGAATAAACGTAAAATTTCTATCGGCAGCAGGATTTCACTTCTCCTATTATCGGCAGTGATCCTACTGCGGATGTTGTATTTGTTATTCATATAAAATCCTACTGTACTACGGATAACTTTCTCAAAAAAACGCGGCTAATATTAGTCTACTTTTTTTCCTAGTCGGATGCTGATGCGCTTGGTTCCATCAGGTTCAACTGAAGCCAATAAGTATCCCAATTAGAAAGAAAATCTCTTGATTGAACAAAGCTTTTAGTTATTTCAAACTATCTGAACAAAAGTGTGCTTTTATTTCCACTAAATGATAATCATGCTGACTTGTCAAATTCTTCTACTAAATACAAAACGATCCAGCAGGTGTTGAATAGCTATGTGAATATCATAAAATGTCAACAGCTAAACATTGAATCCCAGGTACAACTAGGAAATTTATAGACAATTTATACCTCGTATTAATATAATAACGAAATACTAACTAACGTTTTTTTTAACTACCAACCAGAAATTGCGAACAGATAATTGCAACTTTTCTAACGGTAGCTATTGAATTTCAATTAAATTCTCTTATACGAAGACAGATATCTACAGATATATTACATCTTTAGAGTTAACTTTTATTATACCCTCTCGCGCAGGCTGCAGTGGAGTGTCGAACTCGAACGCATCCAATTTTAAGTGTAATTTCTTATTCAACCGGTTGGCTGGATCCATCAAGATGGCAGAACCGGCATCAGTGATCAGACATCGGGCACCAATTTTACCCTGTGGCTGTGGCAGATATTTGCATGTAGATACGACTAAGAGTATAGGAACATAAAATAAAATTGTGATAAAGGCGAGACACACATTAGAACGTCATAAATTATAAGAAAATTAGTCCTAATAAATTAACGATAATTTAGTCGTAATTTCTTTTTAATTTGCGCTCATGTTCCACTGTATGCAACTTCAATCTTCAACAACTAAATTTGTAAGAGTGCAGAGCGAGAAGAGAGAAAACGTCATCAGGAAAAACAACAACACAGTAGGTTAGGTCGGTACACATGCATGGTTACCACATTGGTGGATTTTTATCATTTTTTTATTTAAGATTTATGTTAACACATTTTAATGATGTAGTCGCACATCGGCACATGTAGTACTCCTCGATAGTAAAGACATTGAATTACCTTGCGGAGGTCAGTAAATCGCAGCCTACTTGTGGGTAATGAAAGTTACAAATCCTCCTTTATTTTCATGAAAAGATTGCCTCTCGTGTTAACGTTTTGGATTTGCAGGAATTAAGGTTCTTTACAATACCAAATAGCATCACGTATACACAAGAGAGGTATTTAAATCAAGGCAAAGTATTAGTAGATATCCTTATATAAGTAGGGAATTATATCTCCGTTGAGAACAATTGGGAAAAAATACGCGGAACATTTTTCATTTCTGCAGCAAATCAAAGCAACAGTCTTTGCAGGTTTGAGTCTGAGCTTATTCTCACTTGTCCAGAGTCGAATTCGGTCAAGATCTTCATTAGTTCAAATCACAGCGTCTTTAATCAAGTGGGCGATGCATATACACTTAAATCTCAACTGCATTCATATAAACTAAGCAGTCTTCAACAACATCCGGAAATGAGAACAGAAGTGGTACCAAAACAGACCCTTGTGGTACCCCAGAGTGTACTTACAGTTCATACTTTTTTTTTTTAAGTAATTACTATGAAGACGAAGAGCTGCATTAGAAAACTTGAAAAATTTTTGAACTTTGGTAATGAGAATGAACCGATCAATACAATCAAAAGCCTTTGAGAAGTCCAAGAGCACCATAACACCGATATGGGCCTGAAATAAGGTTGCAGACTTGGGTTTGCTTTTTGGAATAGGGAATATTCTTGCAACTTCCCAATCAACAGGAAACTGAGAACTATAAAAACTAAAATTAACGATATGTTCAATTAAGGACAGAATTATTGGTAAAATAAGTTGATAAATTTCGGAGCAACTTGATCACTGCCCGTGGCATTTGATATGATTGATTGAGCTGCTTCAATAAAGTCGCTCTCATTAACACATTTAAATGAAAATTTCTCAAAATAATTTACACGGGATTCTTCAAATATTATCAATTAAATATTGGCGAAGATTAAAGTCGTGATGCAGCCACAGAGACATATCTCAGTCGTTAAGCTTTTTCACTGAAGTCTACAATACAGATTCTTGGTATGAAAGTAAAGTGATGTTGAACTCAATAAAATTTGTTCAGATATTCTAACTTCGGTTGCTTATTTCCGGAACTAGCCAAATGAGTAAACTGCCGAAGCTGTGTTAAAAAAACAACGATTTAGATGTTTTTATAGAGTGGCAACCGTGGAACGAGTCTGGCCTCTATGACTTCGTACTTTGTCATGCGTATCCTATCGCCAAACGTGTTATTTCACATGACTCTGCGTTCGATAGAGGGAGCCTCAAGTTTATGTTTGAGGGACGAGATGACAGTTAAATTGTCATGTTGTACCTTGTAGCGTACATAGTGTACCTGGTGGAAGTAGTAGGGGTTCATTTGATTCGCTCAATTTATCTTTTGGTTCAAAATTTTAAACAAACATTAAGTGGGGAATTTGAGGTAAGCGTCGTCAATGATAATTTTCAAATATACTTCGCTTGGCGTTAATGGCGTATCAAATGTATAGTATGTATAGTTGTAATGGTTAAAACTGTGAAGTTGTATGGGAATGTGAGTGTTCTCTAAGGAGGCAGACCGGAACATAATTTCTTGAAAAAAAAAGAACATTGATTGTAATAATTGGTTGAGGAAATAGAACTCAACTTCGCTTAATCATTTGAGAATAATAGAATGTTTAGTGGCAATAATAAAAATCAAAATATACACGATGATTACTTCCAATTTAATTTGCTTCTTTCGTTTTAATTAATATGCCATTTTCGTTTAGCTTAGTATTTTTGGTCAATGTTGATAAATCAGATCGCACTAGGCTCACTTCATGATCGACTCGCTCTTTTCACTATCTACTCTGGCCTTTTTCAATGTAGGCATTTTATTTAGCTTGGAACTCAAATCAACTTAAATGTCAAATTGTGACGTTTGTTGGTTTAAGTACCTGTTGTTCTTAACCCAGTTGTCTTATTTTTTCGAATGTCTAAGGATCGGAAAGAAACATAAACACAGGTATTGTGAAAAGTTTATGTCACTGATTCTATACTACTTTCGGTATAGAGTAACCTTACATATTTCAAATTCCTCTAAAAGTAGATTTGGTGGTACAACAGCACGCAGAAAACTAGAGCCCAGTGACTTACAACTCTCAACCATTCTTGTGTGCTTGTTACCAGAAATGGAGGTGATCTACAATTTTCTGCCGAGTCCGCACGACTCTTGGAGGATTTGTCACTTAATCGCAGTACATTTTTGCAGTGGCTGAGGAACGAACCTTAGATCTTTGCATAGTAAACCAATGTACTATCCATTATGCCAAAACCCGCACAACCTCTATTTCAACAAATCAAGGCGATTTTGGACTTCAGTATACCAATAAAGTTCGAAAATCTCTAAATTTTAGTCAGAAATAAAAATAACAAAATTTTCCCATATAAGTTTGCAGCAGTTTCCATAATTATTCTATTTAAGAAATTTGGGATTAAACTTGGCGAACTTTTATCATACTCTTACATCTCACTACCTTTAACGGCTGACTTGTTACACACAGGGTTTTTGTAGATAAAAGTACTAAGCTTACTTTTTTATTATTATTTTTTTTTTTTTGTGGTGAATAAATTCTCCCAGACACCCTGGAATTTTTCTAATCCTTTCTCAAGATCATGGTTCGTTGTTTCAATGAAATTGAATAACAATTAAATATTAAGCATTTGCATTTAGATGGAGCTTATCACGTGGTTTACGTTAGTAACAGCGTGTAGGCTATCGGCTCGGAAGCGCCTGGTCAATGTTCGAATCCTATCACCGACTCAATAGATTGTCCATAATTGAATTGATCTTTCTATATCTCCACTAAAGGAGCCTGATGATAGGATATGTCCCCATGAAAGAACCATAACTAAATATAAGATATCACACTCAAATTGTTGTTGATGCTTTATTCAAACCTTTAACCTTTCATCTTGATACTTCTTACAAACACTTTTGTATAACGACCTACAAACATTCACCCATCTTGAATGTTCGTTTTTGACCATCATCAATTCAATTAAATGTCAATAAAATAAAAAAAAACTAAATTGACTCCATTTCTAAAAGCTAAATGTGTTATTAGCGAGAGTTACGGTTGAAGTTAGCTATGTTTAATGTAACATGTTTTAAAGAAGAACGCGCTACACAAAAATATAGAACACACATTTATCTTTCTCGTTCCACAGATAAATATCTTGTTAATGCGATTTTAATTGAGGCATGCGGATATATGCGGCATGTCCAATGCATCATGCTCTTCTAAAGCCGCTCCCTCTGCTTACCAATTGCAGTGTAAAATTACATCAAGTCGACAGTAAAAATATAAAACCATGCACGACACTCTCATGTTCCGAAGTTAGATTTAAAAATGGTACACTTAAATAATGTGTATCGCTATTTCGAAATCTAATTATGGGGCAAGTTTTATACTTAATAACTTAATATTCAAAATGGTGCCAGACGGTCTATATCTAATGCATTAATTTAAATTAAATTGAATATTTAAAACATGGTATTAGAAGTACATTAACGAGTTAATTTTGATAAAGGTAATTTTCGTGATAATTATATATTTAGAATTGGATGGTAAACATGGAATAGTGTGGGACTTGTACGATGGCCTCAAAAGCAAATGGATTTTTATTGTACTCACAATTGATAAGGAAATATGCAATTTCGAATAGTAGCAATTAAAAAAAAGTACATAACTCTTTCAGTGCCCTGGAAGTTATGTTTAAGTAAGTCTCAGGATTAAGTGAGTTAAACTGCATAATCTATGAACCAGATCAGATCAATAAAAAAAACTTCTCTGCCATTTTAGGAGTCGATTTTCAAATGAATACTTTCAGCGCTATGCGTTCAATTTGTAAAACGATGAGCCCCATGAAGAAGATTAATTTATAATCTACTACATTGACGATATATGTAAATGTTTCCAAATTTTTGAGATTTTTAGAAGATTAATGATAAATCCAACTAAATCTGTGGAAACATAGTATGAGAAGTATTTTATTTCGTATTGATCTAAATCGGATAGCTACGTTCTTTGTAGTTGGCCAAATGGTTTGTCTCCTTTGGATGGTTGTCTGAAAGTTTGTTTACGACCTCGACATGAAAATGACAGCACCCGTCTTCATCCGCAAAAGCTATGGATTGCATTTTTTGAAGTGTACCTACTTTCAGAAAAATTTCAGTCAATTTGGACGCAGTTGTTTTTTGACAGTCGTTTGAATGAGCCTATGCTTGTTCGAGTTTGGAACGTAAAATAATATCAATGAACAGTGTCTTACAAAAACTATATCATGATCAGTTATTTTTAAAAGATTGCTAGCTTGAGATGTTGAAAATATTCAAATCAATGAAGTATCTTATATTGAAAGTAAAATAGGATCAGCGGTTTCATAAACGGATTCTACGGGCCTTACGAATGAGGCCTGTGATACAAAGCTGCATCTGCGGATTCATCGCCATGCATGCGTTTTTTCCTGCGAATTCTTCTCGTTTTGAGTTCGATTCCGAGTTTTTTCCAAAGAGTCTTAGAAAAGTCAATTGCGGCTTGGACGAAACGGTCTCTGCTCTCCACTAGGAGAGCTTTTAAAACGCAGAGTTTCTGAGCACACTTATCCACACTCAGTCCGCGTTGCTGCAGGTAAATCTGTGCGTCATCTTCTTCAGGTAGCTCTGCAGCTCAAAAGCCAAGAAAAGTGAGGAAGTTGAATGACTGCATGACTGTCAAAAAAAGACTGGCTACCGATCCGTCAATTCTTCCAGTACCTCAAGAACTTCCACAAACTTATTTTTAAGAGTCTTTACAGCTTCACGAGGTTCACTTCTTCTGCAGGCTTGTGACTAGATGCTTGAGGTACTTCTGGTGAGTCGACGTCGTCTTCGTCTGCACGTCTTCTTCTTCTGCCTGTAAAATAAGTTATGCATTCCCATGAATATTGGCCGGAGGACAATTCTAGGCCACTCACGATTGTAGATGGAGGAATCTTACTTACATTGGAATCACTTCCGCTGCTGCTGGATGCCACCGAAGACGTTAACGTAGCTTTTGAACCAGAACTAGAACTGAAATATTTCGCGTCTTCGCGTCTGCTTCTTTCTTAGCCTTTTTCTTACGGTATTCCGCGCCGCTCCCTTTAATTCTTTTCATTTTCAAAAACTAGTTCAAATGTTGAGTGAAGTACTAAGTGTTTAGTTTTAGAAGATTCAACAGTATTTAAACTATAAACAACACAATCGAAATAACTTTCTGTAATGCGGAAGGGAGCAAAAACATTGAGCTGGCTGAGACTAGAATAACGTTTCCGTCGAATCCTAGTTATCTTATCATATCTCGCATATGCATATCATATGTTTCGGAACACTCCCTTTCAGTTTCGCGAGAGTTTCGGAACGTTTTGTTTTAGTTTCGCGAGTCGCGTGACAATACGGAATGCACTCTTACGGCCCTACTCACCGTCTACGAATTCACGGAAATCAGCCGAGAGCGGTCAACGACGAACCACAGATAGGGTGGCAAATTTCAAATTTAAATCATTGTTGTTTGTTGACTTGTCAAACGATCTTTCATAAAACATATGATTTCTACTCTACCCGCATTACCGGCGACATTTTGCCGCCCCCCTAGTCCTGCCGCCCGGGGCGGACCGCCCCCACCGCCCCCCCTACGCTACGCCACTGTAGCCAAGAGTCAAATTTCTATATACACTGAAAACATTCAACAACAATCATTACTTGAAAATGAAACTTTATCATTTTTCTTCTTTGGTGAGATAACTGAAGCTGAATTATTTCAAGCGATATGTAATTTAAAATCCAAAAACTCTTGTGACGTAGGTGGTTTCAGTAGCTTTTTCATCAACAAAATTAGTAGTAAATTACCCGGGTAGAAAATTATCTAGGAAACACTATCGAATAGCGTGGCCCTAGCTAGATTGGCCTTTATATAGTAAATCCTATGCTGGGCCTAGACAGATGCAAGCCTGGCGGATCTTGACTAATTTATGCTTATCCTGGCTTTATATTGAACCTGGCTAGAACTGCCTATTTATTGGCTTTTCCAGGAGTATCTTAGACTGGGCCTAGATATTTTTAACTTGATGTAGCCTAGATATGAAACTTTTTCTTGGCGATATCTTGGCTATAGATAGTATCGCCTCTTTATTGGCATTGTAACAAATAAACTACAAGGGACCTGGATAGTTTTTACTTGGTGTAGCCTGGATAAGGAATTGTATCTGGGCGTTATATTGGCCTTAGCTAGTGTCGCCTCTTTATAGGCGTTCTCAGATTTTACTTATACTGGGGGTAGATAGTTTTTACTTGATGTATCCTAGATATGAAACTTTTCCTTGGCGATATATTGGCCGTAGATAGTATCGCCTCTTTATTGGCATTGTAACATATAAACTGCTAGGGACCTGGATAGTTTTTACTTGATATAGCCTGGATAAGGAATTGTATCTGGGCGTTATATTGGCCTTAGCTAGTCTCGCCTCTTTATAGGCATTCTCAGATGTTACTTATACTGGGGCTATATAGTTTTTACTTGATGTATCCTAGATGTGCCTATACATATGTCTCTATAAAAGGCTATCCATTATCCTTCTAAAAACATAACTTTTTTGTTTTGGTCCTAAATCGGTATTTTTCAGATTCTTTAATACGTATTTAAGTCTTTTAAACAGTATAATTAAAAGAGAGTTATTTGAGTAGCACTTTGAGACACGATATTTTATATATCGCAGTGGCGCAATAGGTAGCGCACAAGCACGGCAAGCGAGAGTCTCGGGTTCGAATCTCAGTGGAGGTAAATTAAAAAAAAAAAAAAAAAAATTCTTTCATTCCAGCAAAAAATCACTTAAAGAGTCGAATATAGGGGAGGCAAAGAAAAAATGAAAATAATCAACAATAATAAAAAAAAAAAAATTTTTTTAAGAATTGCCGTAGCTCTTGTGCTACTTGTGAAGATCCATCTAGGGCCCATATAGGAACATCTATCAAGGCCCATTATATACAGAGCATTAACAAATTAGCGAGGGACAAGCTAGATACTGCTCGGTAGGGCCATGATTGAAACTAAGAAAAACTAGCTGGGGCCTTGACATTATCGAGTCGAAAATTCTACCCGGGTAGTAAGCCCTTTAACATATCTTGTGAAAAAAAGCTTTCAAAAAGGTATTTTCCCAGAGTGTTTAAAAAAGGAAAAAAAATCCCCATACATAGAAAAGGTAACAAATGCTATCCAAATAACTACAGACCGATTGCCTTATTATCCGTATTTTCCAAAATTTTCGAAAAACTTTATACTAAAAGAATGATGAAATTTGGTGATGAATATAAAATTCTTAGTAAATCGCAATTTGGCTTCGAAAAGCGAAAGTGTACCGAAGATGCTATAGTGTCTGTCTTAGAGCATAATACTCGTACATCTGGAAATAGATAAAGGTAACGAAACATCTGCTCTATTACTAGATCTTACAAAAGCTTTTGATTTAGTTGATCACAAATTGTTATTAAAGTAACTTTACAAATATGACTTCAGAGACAACATTTTGAGCTGGTTCTCATCCTATCTTCAGAATAGAAAGCAACTTGTTCGTGCTAATGCTTCAATGAGTAATTCGATCTTTTGTTTGAGTGTGGGGGTTCCTCAAGGCTTAGTCATCGGACCATTGTTCTTCCTTATTTACTTAAACTCCATTTTTAAGCTTAATCTAAATGGTAACATAATAGCCTCTGCTGATGATTTGGCTTTAGCTTGTACTGCACACCTTTCTGAAGACTTAAAGATCTTAATGAATACAAACCTAACTGTCTAAGCATGGTGGTTTAAGTATCATAAAGTAATGTGCTTCTCTCTTACAAACGAGTATTTTATCCAAAGTGTTAGTCTACATGACTTAAATTGTGATCGTCATAGTTGCAATGTCTCTTTTGCTTGCAACTTGAATCTGTTTCTGAATTTATGTACTTAGGACTTACTATAGACAGTAAACTTAATTGGAAAACACATTATGTAAACTTTGAAAGAAAGTATTTATTATGCACTAAATAGAATATTTCACTTACGTATAGGCTAATACCACCAAACTAAATTACATCAAATTATGCGTTGGTCAATTCTCGTTTGGAATATGGTATCTCTTGCTGGGGTAGTGCATTTATTAGTAATCTGATACCTATTATCACAGCCCAGAAAAAGTTAGTCAGAATAATGCTTTTCAAGTTGAGAGCCATTATTTCCATTGTTTAAATCTATTAAGGTATTGCCACTCAGACAACTATACGTATATTTATATTAAGAACTCAGAATGTTTTATCTACGAGGTGGTTTTAAAAATTTCACTAGTAACAATTTTACCCATTCATTAAGAGCCTCTAATACTGTGATAGTTCCTAGAGCTAAGCTAGAACAGAACATGTTAGACGATTTGCAACTAATATAGCTCCGCATATCTACAAAAAACTTCCAGCCGATATATATATATCAAATAGACCTAGACTTAACAAATTCTTAATAAACCTCAAAATCAGAAGATTTAATTGAAATTGTAGTTACTTAATTCAACGTTCATTATTTGCTTAATCAATGAATATTTATAATAGTCTCAAAAACCCTTTTGCCTTCTGATTCCAAATTTCACTAAGTTTCTTAAACACAAAATATTTTTGTAGCAAGTTGTTCTTTTCAAATTTGCTTTCTCCAATATTTTTCTCGGCGCGGTTTTACTTTCATTTAAATGATTATCTTTTGTATAATGTACTTAAAACTGGTGTTAGTACAAAGGGCATATTTAACTTAATTTCAATCCTTAATTCTTAGTTTATAATATAAATATTTTTATTGTTTAATGGTAACTACTTATTTTAAACTATGTATTGAAATAATGTATTCAAATAAATTATCTTAACTAGAAAAGAACTGTACATTTCTCTCCGAAACATCGAAAGTACAAGCCAAGTGAGCTGTCCTTGTTATTATTCGTTAATCGTAAGGAACTAAAAATGGTATAAATAATAGTCTGCTTGAGTTCCTAGTGAACAATTGCTTAGTAGAGCAAATACATATAATTTATGAACCCTTACGAAATATAATTGATCCAGAAAGGGCTACCATATTTTTCTTCAAAAAATATAATCCACCAGTTTTTGATTTAAAGTACTTACTGATTATTTAAAGCTATACAAATCCTTCCTGTGCAAACAGGTATTGTTGTATTTGGTTCATATTGAAAGACCCATAGAGTCCGTTCTTGCTTAGGTACATTATTCCTCGCTTTTCAAGATTTTATAGGCGTCTTTTGAAGCACCACGATCTTGGCATAGGAAACACTAGCCTTTTTTTTAGCAATTTTCAAATTATGGAGTATCCAACTTGAACAAATTTTTTTGAGTGCCAAATGCTCATGCAATATTGATTTTAGTAAAACATGCCTAAATCTCACGGTATGCCACATTACGATCTTGCAACATTAGTTCGAAGTTTGCCTTGTACCGAAATGCGGCCACGATTAAATTAGGAGAATCAGCGAATCAAGTTGAAATTGTGCTTCATTACCAAGAGTCGAAGCGAGTTAATTGGCACTCTGTTATTGGTTTAATCTACGTCGAAAATTATAGAAAATTATTTCACGAAAATGTTCATGATTCGATTAAATTTTTTGACGAACATTAATGTTTCAAATAACTGCAAACAACAGAAATATCACTCGTATGATTGCCAAGGTGACGATGACTACCCTGGAGGTACACAAGACAAGAAACCCTTATCAAATTTTTTGCATCACAGAAAATTTCTTTAACATTCCGGCTGGGCTATATCGAAAATAGTTTGAACCAAATTGAAAAAACTCTTCTTAAGTTTTCTATTAGGTGTTTTTTCAGCTTATTTTACAACACATTAAAGTAACAATGGTCCGGTTATGATTATGATTTGCAGGATATCGTTCCTGTTCATTTATTTGCTTCGAATTTGGATTTAAAATTTTGACAGATGATTGCCGCCATACTGCTGAAGCTCCATCTCCAAAATTAGCTGTCATTTATTTAATCTTTCTTGCCAAAACGTGGAGAGTTATGGCGTTTAATAACATGTGCAAATTATTAAATAGTTCTATGAAAGTATGTCTTCTTTTCGAGCAACATTTCGGATAAATGGAGTCATTAACAAGAAAAATTGTCAAATATGGGACATCAGATTCACAAAATTGCAATGCATCTAGAGAAAGTCACTAATTTTTTGTGGATTTTGGGTCGACGACATAATCGGTTTATACTTGTTTGAGTACCTACGAAGTTGGCCAGCACCGTCAGTATCGTGCGCTACCAGTCGATGGTAACCAATTTCTTTTGGCCCGAACTGGATATGGAAATCTGTGATAAATCGTTTCAACAGTATGGATTGACATGCCATACAGCACGTACCACAATGAACATTTTGCACGAGCGATCTCCGAGCATGGTAACCGCACGCCGAGGCGACGCGAATTGGAGATCCTGCGATTCGACCCCGTTAGATTTCTTCTTGTGGGGTTTGTATACATAATGGCATGGGCCCTCTAAATAAATTTAAAAACTTGATAATATCCATACACAGTTTTTTTTAATTCATATTGAAAGATAGAAAACGCTTAATGAAAAGCCTTTACATGTTCAACTGGATTTTCTAATAGGTTACCATTAATTAATTAATTTATTAAATTTTCATTTTTTAGTTTAAACATTAAGGGTGAAATTATATTTTTTAATTATTGCGATAAAATAAGAATTGTCAGTAAAAAATATTGGTAAGTCTTCGCGGTGTAATAATTCTCCATAAATTATTTTCACTGATCTGTTAGCAGAAAATGTTAAAAATACAGTTCATTTGGTAAAAGGCTACATGTTTTACAGAGTTTGTACATAATTATCATGATTAACGAATTTCAAGTCTAAAGTTCACCATTTTTTCATATACTTTAAGGCAAGCATATGTATGATGAATTGATGATAGATGATAGCTTCTATGGTCAGTTGTCAATATTATGATGGTGAAATTCGGGATGCAGTGAAATAGCATTCAGTTGTGCTATGTAATTTATAACTAGGGAATAAGCTCCTACAAACTTTTCTAAAAATATACAGGGTTTCGGCAGAAAGAAGCACTATAATTTCACTTCTCGTTCTCTTCAATCTCGTTCTAGAGTGGGTGTATGAAGACTGCAGCTGTTAACATCGATGCCAATCATACAAATTTGTCAAACTATTGGGGTATTCAGATGACATCGACTTAAACGGTCGTTTCCAATTTTCCTTATCAGGCTGCTTCAAGACAATTGAAGAACAGGTAAAACTTGGCGTTAGAAGACAAGCTTTCAATAAATAAACAACTTCGAACATACTGAGATATTTCTTATACCTCAGAGTCGGTATTTACTTTTCGAACTACACCTTGGTATGCGGAGATCCGATGCAAAATTACCTTAGAAAACCGATGGCTATTTCGGTTTTGCGATACAAAGCTCGGAAGCCGTGTTGCCACAATGTTACAAGTCTACCAGAAATTTACAATTTTGTATAAATTTATTTTGTATTGCTATGTTACTTTTGCATGTGTTCGTTACACTGTCTTCCATAAAATATTTGAATTTTATCTAGTTATATATTTTTTTTAATAATGATAAAAATAATGAAAAAAAATAATGATAAAAAACTATATTGCCTACATCGAGTTGAAATTGGCTTGTAGTTGAGTTGAAATCTAGCTATATTATAATGTGTTATCTTATCCATTATTTCTTAATACGTTTTACAACAATTATGTGTACCGTGTTGTTAAAAGTTCTTTATTTAAAATTTGTTTCAATTTTTCTGGTTCTACAATATTTTAGAAAATGTGTAATATTTTAGTGAAGGCATGTGAGAATGCTGTTCTGAGCAATTCACGCATTAAACAAAGTGCACACTTTACACTGCAAGTCCTGCCTTACGGCGCTGACTATTGGGAAATAAGCAGAAAGAGAAATAGCTGATACTGAGCTCCTTCCAAAGATATTTGGCTTTGTTTTCGAGAAGGGCGAAAGGTGTAAAAGATACAATGTAAGCTCTATGAGGTGTGATAACATGTGAATCTAGTCCAGAAAGTCAATACAAGTCAAATATAATAGGTCGACTGGATAGAAGCAACAGAGTCATTGAGTTTGAGCTTTCAGATTCAACGGTACGAGAAACACTGAATACGTCTCGGTTTAAGGACCAGGGATGGGATCGTAGAGGATGGAGGGCCACCGTGTTCCAAACAGTGACTCTTCATGGATTGGGAGCAGGTTAGAATAGCATTTGTATGGTAGGTAACCGTCTTGTTTGATCAAACTGCATTCTCGTAGACTTAGATTATTTTAAAATAATTATATCAATCTCGTAAATTTCCAACTAGCCCTACTCCAAATCTTTGAAAATTACTACAAAAATCCAAAATGAGGATTTCAGGAACTTTTGGATACGATAGACAGTAAAATTCTGCGTTTATATCGATTTATCGAATCTCTTTTTAAAAAATTGGGCCAAAACCTAAGATTGATTTGGACTTTTTCAAAATAATTTTTGAATCCCAGTTGGCCCCTAAAGCATCTTTATTTAATAAGATATAACTTAATGACGATTTATTAAGTTTTAAATGCAATATTAGCATCAATACACATAACACTCATCATAAGGCATTTTAAATACCTGATATAAATATGTATCCCAGTCCATTCTTTTTAGATTAAAGTTCTTCTTATTCCATTCGGAATTATAATTAGATCCCTTAAACGAAAATCTCATTAACAAAAATATCCTTTCAAACTAAAAGTGGTGCCCAGTTTCATGCATTATTATCCCTCGAGTCTATGATTAACCTAAACGTCATTAATAATCATTCCATATTGTGTGCATGTTATAATTTTGACAGCTGGACATCGTTATTAGGTAGATATACCTATCTCCTTTGATGAGCCAAACTAAAATGTCCATCACCTAATTTTTCAATAGAGATGGAGTGTCCGACATATAAAACTAATTTATAAATTTCCACACCACCATTTCAAGGTATTCCGATATCCGATGTTGCTCCTTGACTGGTCGCTATTCAATGTTCGTTATCGTTATGAATCCCATTTCGAGCGCCACTTTCTTTGGTAGTTTAACAAATACAAAACATATTTATGCCATGTCCACTTCAAAGGTGGATTATTATTATTCGATTTTGTAATAAAATTCTTTGTAATTTAAAGAGCCAAGAGGGAAAGAAAGAAATCCTTAACCCATCATCGGGTAACACATCGCACTCTGACAGCTGACAAGGGTGTCCCGAAGTCCCGACCCGATGCATTCCAAGAAGCCACCAACCACTCTCTTCCATAATAATTGGATGGAAGCAACTATAAAGGAGCAGTGACAATGACAAACAATGACTTTTAGAGTAGCTCAGCTCGCAATATCCTTCATATATTCCGCCTAAAGATTCAATAAACGAAGCCAAGCTACACATATCATAGGTATGGCAGACAAAAATAATTAACTTCTATTATGTGCCATTTGCTGTGAGATGCACCACATCACGACAGGAGGAGGGTGACCCGAGAGTCGATACCCGCTGTCGATAAACGAAACGTCAGAAATCTGTAACGCGGATAAGGCTCACTCATATAAACAGGAGTAAATCAAAAACAAAACAAAAAAATACTAACAAACCTTTTACACAAGTTAATAAAAAATGGAATCAAAAAGCGATCAAATATCACACTTGGTTGCATCTGTCAGTTAGGCAATCAACATGAGCCATGCGTTTGTGAGTCCATGATAGTCTTGACACGAGGGGTGTTGCATTGAAGAGCGTCAAGCGCGTCACATTCTTGTTTGCCATTTTGTTTCATATTTATTTTCGTGTCACTTTTTTAGGGTTTGACGCGATCAGTGCGTGTTAAAAAAATAATAATAAAAAAATAAACAGGATTTAAAAAGCAACTGTTTTTTTGTTTTGTTCTGGATTGTGTTGGTTCGTATGAAGGGACAAAATGAATTTAATTTAAACGCATCTTTAATGTTGTCAAAGGAGGGCGTTTTTGCTTTTGTTTTTTTAGCTGTCAAACGGGTTTTGACGTTTTTGAGCTTTGAATTGAAATAAATGAGGCTTAGGTTAAATAAGCCTGATTATGCTAGAATTTTTTAATCTTGGTTATATTTAGGTAGGTGGTAGGTCTATTGTGATTGGTATTTAGAAATTATAACAGCCAAACCATAATATCTCATTTCGCCGGTACGGAAAGATAGCTCAAGTTTTGATTTCGCAGTTGTCATGGAAAGGAAAAACCTTCTACTTTTTTTTAAAGTAGGTAATTCATTTCTTCGTGACTTTGGATTACCCGTAAAGTGCATACTTGTGACTTGTGACCTTTAGTCAATTTTTTTTTATTAAATTCGAGTGATGGTAGTTACCCTTTAAAGTGGAGCGTTAATTTCAAAAATTCATCTAATCGATCTGAAATTAAAACTCTCCAAAGGAGTTTTTTTGGACACCTGGAAAATCTCTTACCTCGTACCTATTTACAAATCTGCGTCTAAGATCAATATCGGAATCACAACATGGTTTTGTATCTGGGCGATCTACCACTACTAACATGGCTCTTTTCTCTTCATATGTGATTAACTCCATTGAGGGAAAGTGTCAGGTTGATGCTATTTAAACGGATTCTAGCAAATCCTTTGATTCTGTTGACCATCTAACTCTATGGAAATTTGAGATACATATTTGGTTTTCACTCTAAATTTCTTAGTTGGATTTCGTCTTACCTTGTTGGTAGGTCTCAAAAAGTTTTAATTGGTAACTCATTTTCGAGGTCTATAAAATGTAGCTCTGGGGTTCCACAGGGGAGTCACTTGGGTCCTCTCCTTTTTAACATATTTATCAATTATATTGCTTTAGCTATTCAACATGCCCAATGTATTTTATATGCAGATGATCTTAAAACTAAAGAGGTCATTTTCTCGTTTTCGTCCCGTTTTCGAGTTATATTATAACGGTTTTTATGATTTTTGCTCTCTTTTCCCTTAACTGGCTTTATCTTTGACAAACTACGTCCGATTCGTAAGTTTTTTTTTTAAACCAATCAAGAATTTATTAAAGTTTAGTTTGCCCTAAAACTCTTTTTTATGCGGACAATCGTTTCTCCGCAATTTTGCATCAAACCCAATTGTTTTCGTTTCATAAGTTGTTTTTTCACTTTGACATCATTTTATTCAACAAAAAAAACACGTTAATAAGTATTAATTTTTTTCGCTTATTATTAAAGCCCAGTTTATTTTCTTAAAAAAATATTTTTTTTCCTTAAAAAGAATAATACTAAATGTAATTGACAAAAAATAAACAAACTGAGTGAATTTAAAAAAAAAACTAATTTTTAAATACAAAATTACTTGAAACGAATTAAAACTTTTTCTGAGCTATTGTGGGTAAGAAAAGGACAAATAAAACGGGACGAAAACGAGAAAATGACCTCTTTAGTTTTTCGACTTAAAATGATCTCAGGAATCCATGCGGCTTTCATTTGGGGCGGTGACTGTGGGACACCCTGTATATCCCTTGTTAGATGTATACTGGAATACGCCGTCGTTATATGGAATCCAGCCTTTAAGAACCTTTCAAATCGTTTTGAAAATGTCCAACGGCGAGTTAAAAAATTTATATTTTTTAAAATGAAATGGAATTTTGCCCCTGATTATAAAGCTAGATGTCTACTACTTGGAATTAAATCTATAGATTCAAGACGAACGATTCATGATGCAATGCTTGTGAGGGATGTGTTATGTTATCATAAATGATGCCACCTTTACTTTCAATTATTCCAATTTATGCTCCGTTTAGATCACTAGGCTCAATGAATTTGCTTTTCAAACGGTACCACAGGACCAGTTATGATAGTAATGAGCCTATTTCTAGAGCAATTACTCATTTCAATAAAGTTTGTGAGTATTGATATAAGTTCTTCTAATAGAAATATCTTTTAAGCTAATCTTTTATTTTTATTTATTTTATAGCATTATATGTATGCATATGTATATAACTTAAATTTTAATTTTATCCTTAATCTGTTAGCTGTAAAATTGCTTGTAGATGTAAATAAATAAATAAATAAAATAAAATATTCTCTTCGGTGCTACTTAAACCTTATCATATTAAGCGTAACTGTGGTAGGTATGGTGGATGCCATTATTCCACTTGCTTCTCGTGGGTTAAGACGCAGATCGTATGGGTAAAGATTTCTGTGTAGACGATCTTTAATCAGGAATCAAAAGTACTTACAGAACCGACAGCAGAAGGAGCGCTGACCTCTAGTTGAGGGAGAATATCTCCTTGCCAAAGTGACGAAACTTAAAAGGCAGCGTCTACTTGCAAGGGGAGATTTTTCTTCGAAAAGCTTTGAGACATAGAATGCACAATTAACAGATAGTTACCAACAAAGAACCCAACGACAGAATCAAAGTACTTTCAAGGTGCCAGAATTGATTAAGCCAAATAGCGGCTTTTCACATGAAGATAAGAAACATTGGATGAGAGTTAAGATAAACAAGAAGGTAAAATTCAAAGCTTTTTTAACAGGGTTCATGATAAAGTAGTCAAGTAACTCCTCCTCAAAGTAAAGAAATTTCTCTCAAATTTTCACAATGTACTCTTAAAACCCTTAGGGAAAAACCACTTTAATTAAAATTTCAAAGAAAAAATGACGCTATTAAACATCATTTGATGCATTGCAGTTTCTATGACGAGAATAATGGCTGATATATGTGTATTTACACGATGAAATCTTAATTAAATGAAAAAAAAAAAATTGACAACTGGTTAGTCGTCATAGTCCAGTAAGAGTGATCAGACCAAAAACATATACAGTGAACATTGGAAAACGTGAACCCCCCAAAACGTGAACTATCCCAAAACGTGAACACCGTAATTTTAACATTGACTGCTCTAAAACGTGAACAAATCGAAAAGCTCTAAAATGTGAACAGAAATTTTTTCAACATTTCTACATGAAAATGCACTGAATTAATTTTTTAAAACTTCGGTGGGCCCCATAATATTGACAATGCGTAATATGAAATATTTAAAAAGGCCATGAAATAGTGTTCAGATGAAGGCTTTGACCAAAGCGACATAAACGCCTAAGAGAAATTGTAGTTGTTAAAATGTTGGCAAAAATAGAACAGACAAAAATTAAAAATTTTATTTGTTAAATAAAACTTTTATTTGTAAAACGTTCTAATTTAAAATAGAAATAATTTTTTTTTAAAACCCGTACCAGTATGTATAAATATGTAAAAATATTCATAAATCTATACTACTGCAAGCAAAAAGAAGATAAAATGAAAGAAAATATGTTTTATTTTAAGAGCAGTAATAAGACAATACAGTAGGAATACTAGTTTAATCATAAAATGTTACATTCCAAAACATGAACAATCTCAAAAACATGAACACCCTCGGTTTTAATTAGTTCACGTTTTCCAATGTTCACTGTATGTTGAAAAAAGAGCCAAGTTCTTCTATACAAAAACCTTTGTCTAACAAGTCAGCCGTGAAAAGTACTGAGATCTAAAAGTACGCCAAGTTCTTACTTCATGAAGATTTAATACCGAATATTTAAAGTAGAATAATATTGAAACAGCTACAATATAATAGAGAAATTTTATTATTTAATGATTACTGACTAAAATTTGATGGGTTCACTTGTCAAGTTTTTAAAACCTTTCGAATTGGGCATAAAAAAAAACTTGCCAAGTAAGCCCATCAAATTTTAGTCAGTAATCATTAAATAATAAAATTTCTCAAAGTCATAAAAAAGCAATAATTGTTGAGGATGCGATGATGTTTTTGTTGCAATTTTAACTCCTTTTTTTAAATGAAGGTAGACCACCAATTAACATCCTAATTAGTGGTTTTATTATAGTTCACATCACAGTTAAGAGTTTTTTTTTATGTAAACTCATAATATTTTCAGGTATGCAAATGTTTTCTTTTTTTCATTAATGTTAACATAACATAGAGTACCAAATCGAGCACTCTAGTTCTAAGAAAAGTTATGAAATTTCAAAATGCATGTATAGTTTCAAAATGACAATAAAAATACACTTCGAATGAAAAATCTTAGATTTTCTATTTTTCGCTTTGAATGTACATTAAGCTATACCCTTCCACAAAACTTTATCATTCTACAGCAGTCGGAAGTGCTCTATACAAATCAAACTTTTTCTCGGAAAGTGGGCGGATACCACGCCCCCTGAATGGAAAACCTCAATTTTTATTTTTAATCCTTTATATAGAATTTGAGCCCTACCGTTCTATCAAATTACATTGTTCTACTGCAATCGGAAGTTTGCCATATATAATTTACATCAGTTCTGAGGAAGTGGGCGGATACCACGCCCCTGAATGGAAAATCTCAAATTTTATATTTTTTTCTTAGTATTCAATTTAAGCCCTACCGCTCTACCAAATTTCATTGTTCTACTGCAATCGGAAGTTTGCCATATATAATTTACATCAGTTCTGAGGAAGTGGGCGGATACCACGCCCCTGAATGGAAAATCTCAAATTTTATATTTTTTTCTTAGTATGCAATTTAAGCCCTACCGCTCTACCAAATTTCATTGTTCTACAGCAATCGGAAGTTTGCCATATATAATTTACATCAGTTCGGAGGAAGTGGGCGGATACCACGCCCCCTGAAAGGAAAACCTTGGTGTTTATTTTTGGTTCTTTATATGCAATATAAGCCCTACCGGTTCACCAAATTTCATCGTTTTACAGCAGTCGGAAGTGCTCCATAATACGATGTCGGGAAGTGCTCCAAAATTCGGAGAAAGTGGGAGGATACCACGCCCCCTGAATTGAAAATTTCAAATTTTCGATTTTTTCCTCTGCTTGCATGACAAGACCTACCGCTGTGCAAAATTACAAGATTCTACGATGTCGGGAAGTGCTCCATAATTTTGATGATCTGTCAGTCAGTCAGTCAGTCAGTCAGTTACGGTTTTTGTGATTTTTGAGGCCTTATATATCAGGAACCGCTTATGCTAGAAAATTGAAATTTGGTGAGGCGCCTGTGCTGGACTAGCTTAGCAAATATTCGGAATTTCAAGTTTCTGACTTCATTGGTACTGAAGATAGGGAGGGGTCAAAAGTCGCCTGAGTTTGTTCCTGTAAAAAAGGGTGTAGTGCCAGAACTTGGCTGGGCACTACCGTGCCCTTTGATTTTTTCGCAGGGAATGACATTTTGGAAAAATATCTTATTTGGATAGCTAATGCGGAATCAGGACATCGTAATTTTTAACGCTTTGTCACCGTTAAGAACTCGAATTGTTTGTTTTTTTTTGTTCATAGCGGAAATGTATAATGTAATTTTTATTCAAATTTTCCTATGCCTTTTAAGGCATATCATTTGATTATATTTCATGCTCTTTCCTGACCGATAGCGAACGAACTACATATTTTAATGGCACACAGTAAAGTATGAAATAAGAACTGTCACCAGAAATGAAACAACAAAAAATGCATCTGTATTTCATCTAAGATTCGAAGTCAGAAGCGTTCATGTTGACGCAGATTACACGTGATTTAGAGACAAAACTGTGCATTTTTTAGCGACGTCAAGTGTCAATGAATTGAATTTTTACTTTGACCGTATATCGATTTTTCAAACCACCTCTAGTGAAGTCAAATCATACAATGAAAAACTACCAACGAACACATCCCCAAATAATCACAAAATATATTTTTGCAGTCCATTTGAATGTCATTCTTTTTCAGATGTTTCAATATTATAACTTCACTATTTTTACTGTCTAATTTATTCGCACTATTCCTTTGTTGTTGATTACTGTGTAAAATGTTGTTGCGCTGGCTAAACATTAACTAATAAAGCACTCGTATAGTATTGAGTCAGATAAAATAAAATTCAGGAAACGAATTGGATTTTATTTAAATTTCTATATCACTCAACTAAATGACGTCGTCAAATAATGTTTTTTTGACACAATATTACGTGTCAGCTTTAAAATATGAGCTGTTAAATGTCAATATTTCGTTAGACTCAGTTATTTCAGGCAAACTAGAGGACTATGTTCACAAATCATATTACTTTTGTAAGTAGGAATAAGACCAACATTGAGGAAAAAAGCAGCCCAGATCAAACTTAGGCCCTCATTATGAATAGCGAATCGAACATTTGATAAGTTGCGAATATTTAAGCGAACTTCGATTATCACAGTATTACTAATAGCGAACTTCAACGTTGGCTTAAAAATAAATGCTGCCAATAAATCATCACACTGAAATGACATAATCCAAATATCAAATAAATAATTTTTCGATTGTGATTGTGTAAAAATAAATAAAATGGTAAGCGTATCTAAATGATTTCTTTTTTGAAGAAACTTACGAGTGCGAGTATAATGAGAGGTAAAGATAAGAAAATATTAGAATAAGGAGTTTGTGTAAAAAAATAAGGGACTGTTCTAACCATTTGTAGATCCCAGATAATGTGTTAGTTTTATATCATGTTATGTTGTATTATGGCTTGTGCCCTTCGATTCCTTGGAAGTGGTGGTTACTAAAACTGTGCATAACAAGAAAGGAAGAAACTATTTCTATAGGTCTAAAATACTTGGCATAGTAGGATGTGTGGATGGAACAATACATGAACATTCGAAATGCTTTAGCCTGATATCCTGGGTCTACTCATGATTCTTTTGTGTGGAATCGCATCGAATAAAAGAAATTTTAGAAAGATGGTAGCAAAATGGCGAGAGATCAATGCACTTTCGTACATTTTTTAAGAAGCGTAAGCCCATTTTGTATAGGAGATTCTGGTTATCCTCTGCAGCCGTGTTTGCTTACTCCATTTAGAATCGCAGACTCATTGGGTGATATGCATAAAACGGAAGTATTTACTACAAGTAAAAGATAATAGTAAATACTATAACTTAAAGCAAATGGTTAAATTTAAAGTATTTACTTCATTACATATGCATAAAGTTTAGTACTTACTAACTGGCAAATACTTTCAGTATATACTAAATTCATCCAAGTAAATACTAGAATTCATCGGAAATTGATAGTAAATACTTTTTTTTTTCTTATCGGGTTAGACATCTTTCAATTATGACCTTTCTTTTAAATGCAGTTTGTTGAAAGCTCTTTCTTGGTTACTCGTTGGGTTTTAAAGGGTGTCATTAGCCAAGTTGTGATCCCATATCCTTCGTCTCCCAGTAAAACAATGTTAGTGGAGTTTCTCATAATGGGTTCCACAGCACTGTTTCTTCAAATTCTGGAATCGTGAACTGAGCCCGGCCATCGGCAATCAACACTTGTAAAATATTCCATTGAATTACAAGTTGCCTGGATATTGATGGAAGCATATCCTTTTCGGTTAATGTATTCTTCCGAATGAAATCTAGGTTGTAATATTTCCACGTGAGTACAGTCCAAGGCTCCTATTCATAATGGGAACCTGTATTTGCTTAGCCAATCATTTTTTGCTCCCAGCTGTTCTGCATAGCTCGATGGAATTTTTAAGGGCAAGTTTTAAAACTTCGCCAGTATCTAACTAAAAACCACTAACTCCTTTAACTAACGGAAGCCTATTGGTATAGTATCGCAATATACATATATAACAGTTTTCATAAGTGTCTGCTTCTTGCAAAATTATAAATTATATTTTTAAGTTAACAGGCGTATAAGAAAATAGAAAGTTTTACACCATTTTCTCGAACTAACAAAAGGCTCCAAATAGTAAGGGTGTGTCAAGTTTTAAAACTACAAATTACGATTTTGCAATGACTTACCAATGAAGTATTCACTCAACCAATCTACGTTTTCCCTCTCAAAACGATAGAGTTGTTTAGAATTTGATTCTGAATCCGATCTTCGACTTTTATAGACTTTTTGTGAACTAACGCGTACAAATTCCGCCATTTCAGTACAGTCAACAGTAACTTAATTGTAATTTATATCAGCGACGTGAATCCTTTGAGAATAGAGTTAAGACTGTAAGTTTTCATTGTTTCGAAGCTACATAGTTATGTGTTTAAATCAAACAAAGTGTGTACTTTTAAATTTTCATGTTGCTATCCTTTGACTTTGAAAAAAAGAAGTAATTCCTACAGAAAAAAAGTACTTGCTACTTTTTATGCATACGGAATAAAGTATTTACTGAAAAAGTTCATCCGAAAAAAGTAAGTACTGTGGCCTCAAGTAAATACTTTATTTTCAGCATTTACTGCATTTTTATGCATATCAAAAAAAGTAATTACTTAGAAATTCTCAATTAAAAGCACTTACTATCTTTTATGCATATCACCCATTGTCTAAGAAAACATTCTTCAATACTTAACATTCATAGGCAAGAAATATTATAAAAAAGAACTATAGGAGTTCTCAAAGGCCAGTTCAGTTTAATCTTAAATGAAAGGAAGCTGCCTTACGCGCCAGTAAAAGTAACAAAAATTGGTAAATGTTGCTTGTGCTTTGCACAACATAGGTCGCAGGTACAATTTAGTTGATCCAGAGAGAATTGAAGAAGAAATCCTTGTCTCTCAGAAAATACCAATTGAGGCATTACCTAACGAATCTCGCAACACAAGCCTAAAACAGAACGATTAAAGAAAGAATGAAATAGCTTCTTTAGAAGTTAATTTTTTTGTTTCTAACTTCGATGATCGAACTGATTATTCATTTTTTTTTGTTAATTTAATCTTAAATTTTGAAGTCAAAACAAAAATTAAAATAGCAAAATTTATTTGCAACTACCACTTTCATTTTTAACTCATTGCTTCCAAAGTAAACAATAACAATTGATAGAAAGGTACTTCAGTTTTTCATTCGCTAGCGTTATCACTAAATAATTTGATTCGATAAGATTACACACTTCAAGCGGTATGATTAGCTAACATTCTTGCTATTTGTAATTCCTAAGCAAATTCGCTAAAGTTTTGACATTTGGAGCGAACTTAATTCAAGCGAATCGCTATTCATAATAAGAATTTATCGAATTCGCAAAGATTTTAGTTCGATTCGCTATTCATAATGAGGGCATATGCGGGTTCATATGGGGTTGAATAAGCCTTATTTTTCAAAAATCGAAGACTATATCCATTTCAAAATGGATTACTGTACAATTGTTAGTAGATATATAGAGTGGATTTGATTAGATTTTCTTTTACGGTTTTTTAGTCAGGCAGTGTCTAAATATGTAATATTAAATAATTGGAAATATGCTTTATTCTATTAAATAAAACGTCATTTTAGTTAATCTTTAATAGGTGCCTAAAATAGACTTCGACAACAATACAGATTTTCGTACTCATAACTTTTTTAAGTTAGACGAAATCTATTAATTTATAAATTCGAGGAATAATCTTTTTTAATTTTAAGAAATATCCTAAAATGCAAAATGACAAATATTATCCAAAGAAAATATTCGTTATATACACCAGCCATTCATGTTTTTGTAATATCGTCCGCAAAAAGAAACCTTTACAAAAATAATTTAAAAAAATGTAAAACACAGGAACGGCAACGCCAATACATTTTAAATACAGAAAAACAAATGTAAACCCTTTACCTGATCCTGTTTCGATTTATGTATATACTCGCTGTTGATCAACTATAATTAAACGCGAATAATAGATCATATGTTTAAACAGCGTGTGATACTACTTTTCGTGATAATTCCGTGAGCAAAAGCAAAGGGCACTATCGAACGAATTGAAATATCAGTTAAAGTAGAATTTGGATTTAAAAGCCTAATTTTATAATAAGACCAATGGCTTTGGTCAAACTAAGTGTGAATTTAAAAACCTCTAAATAAAAGAATAATTTTAAGGCTAAAGGATGACATTTAAAATGAAATATTCAAATAGAATTTGCCCTCTATTTGGGAAGGCATAAAATGTCAAATTCCATCAAAGGAAGAAAATGATGTCGATGGATTTAAAAAAATCTTAGAAGTCCGAAAGTTGGTCATCAAAAACAGGTATCCTTATATAAAAAAAGAGTCTCACTCAGTCCCCACAAATCACAATACCTAACCTATATAATACTAAATAAATAGAAAATAAAGATAGCATTTGAATTAAACAAAATCCGAACATCATATAATAAAACGGCGAACATGTTTTTTGTGGTACACTTTTCGCGGCTCACAAAAACCGAAGGGGCATAAATTACACATTAAACGAAAGCATTTTTTGCATAGATGTGCAGAATGCCAAAATTATTGAAATATACTACACCGAAATTGTTTAAGACAATAAATAAAAACTGCAAAACAATGCCCGGAAAACAAAAACAATTAGAAATGTCAAATTGACTGACACATAATTATAGAAATGTCAAATCCAGAATAAACCATTCAGCGAAAACCCAAAACCCAAAGCCAGGACCCGAAACATTAAGGTGGGTTCACAGTGGTGTTCACATTACACAAATCCGCCAACACGACAGAAGTTGATGAACATTTTGTTGTTGTTGTTGAATGTGAACCTCCCTAAATGAAGAAATATTATCAATATAAATATTAGGCATGTGCTTGTTTAGTATTTGAGCTCGTATAATAATATTTTGAAACATTGAACGTTAACTTGAATCGGCAGTTTTTGTAAAAAGTGAAAAAGAATACACACATAAACTAGCCACATCTGTTGCTGAAAAAAGCGTATAATTTACACCATACAATTTCAGTTCAGACATCTACCGGTGATTTTCTGATAAAATGTATTCCATGTAATCGTGTTTTTAAAAGGTGAAAAAGTAAAAAGGTAGAACCATTTAAACCATCAAGCGTTAACTACAATTGGCAATTTTTGCAAAAAGTACAATAAGTGAAAAAATGAAAAAGAATACACACATACACTAGCGACATTTGTTGCTTTCAGTTTGGCGACATATATCGGTTATTTTCTGAAGCTATTTATTCAATGTATTAGGCTAGGCACGCACATTCAATTTTTCGTTGCACAACTGTTTGGTTGCTTATAGAAAACAGATGAACTATTTGGTTGAATGTCCGCGCAGGTGCATATAACTATATGTTACACAAATTAGCGAACTCATTTTAGGCAATCGTTTAGTTTGTGTCAAAACACAAACTTTTCAGTTGCTCGAACCAAGCAGTTGCGAAACTAAAAATTGAATGTACGCGCCTAGCCTTAGTGTTTTCAAAAAGTGAAGCATTTACTTTTTGGTTTTTTGAGATGGAAGATAAAATTTTAAATTGATTTGGAAAAGGAGATCAGATTTTTTTTAACATTTTCACTTTTCAAGTTCATTGCAGTTATGGCTTTACAATAATAGGGGTATTCATGCAAAAGTGTAAGCTCTGAGTATTTGTATAAGTCAATTATTTTCAAAACTTATTTACATTTTTTAAAATTTGTCAGGGAAAGAGAGAAGATAGAAAATGCAGACGTGAGACGTCGCGTCGTCAAAAATTTGGACGAACATGACTTACGATACAAATTTAAATCTCCATGGCTGAAAACGTTCCATGGGCTCAGACCTACCTCATTTTCGGAACACTTCCATTTATATCATTTTTTGTTGACAATAAACAGCTGACCGATCGATGTGCAAACAAAAAAAGTTTTACAAAAGTAAATTGAATTTATGTTTTTGAAGTTAGCTATATTTCTTTAGGCGCGTTATGAAAAAATGATGAGAGTGAAATTTAAAAACAAGAAATCACATGTATGTATGTAACACAAAATTCACAGGTTGACGTCACTCCGGCGACGTGGGTTCGATTCCAATATTAAGGCCATAACAACAGCTGAAGGAAAATGACATGAAAGAATCGAAACAAAAATTCTTAATGTGTCAAAAATTTGTATAGGTTTGAAAGTTTGTTTACCATTAACTATTTTCCTTTGGACTTCAGGATTAAGTGCTTAGTACCTACAGTGACGAGCAAAAGTGGTCAAATGATTTCGCTTTTTTGAAAAATTGATTTAAGTAAGGATTTTTTAATAGAATTAAAATCTTTTTTTATTTTTTTTATTTTGTTTATTTAACTCACATTTATTATGTATAGTAAAATTTTCAAAAAATAATATATTATACAAAAAAAAAATAATAATAATAATTTCCTGGTTTTGTCCAATTATGAACGTTTTAGTTTCAGGAGATTTAACATCGTTTTTTCATTGAGAGATGTTCCTCTCTATTGTGCTTTGTTTGTTTTACTGTTATTTACAAGTAACATTTAAGATAATTTTATTTGTTGATAGTTTGTTGTGGGTAAATCGTTCATTTTAAAACATGTAAGGCTGATTATTGTCAAAATGAAAAAAAAAATTGTTAAAATACCGTTGACCGCGCTATTTTTTTTAACTAAAACGTAGTGAAAATTTCAAAAACTTCTATGCTTAGTATTAAAAAAACCAAAAATTTGATGTCCCCCCAATGAAAAAAGGACGGAAATGACTACTTTCTGATTTGGAAGCTAGAAGAATGGAAAGAGAGTTGAGAAGTTGTGGGTCCAAAACACCTAAGCAGGCATCTCAAAACATAGACAAGCCAGTTAGTGAATGGACTGCATGCCGGGCACTCAAAAGAATTGGGTAAAACGCTAAAGAGAAACCGAAGAAGCCTCTGCTTTCAGCGAAAAATATTAAAGCCAGGTTAGTTTTGCTAAAAAGCGCACAAACACTGGACCATTGACCAATGGAAAAAAGTCATTTGGTCGGACGAGACGAATGTCAATAGAATAGGAACGGATGGTAGATCCTTTTATTGGTCACGTCCTAGAGAACCACTTCAACAACATCAAGTTCAGAAGACCGTGTAACATGGAGGAGGTTCGGTGATGGCTTAGGGCTGTTTCTCGTGGAACACTGTTGGTCCTTTGGTGAAAATCGATGGCATCATGAACAGAGAAAATATTTGGACATTTTGAAGACAAATTTACCACCTTCTACTGCATCAACAGGCTTCAATAATTGTGAAATAACTTTTCAGCAGGACGGAGATCCGAAACACACGTCAAACATTGTCTCGGAATGGCTGAGAAATCAACAGTTTACGACGATAACATGGCCAGCACAAAGCCTTCACCTCAATCCAATTGAAAATTTATGGTCAATTGTGAAGCGGTTGGGGCAGCACAAAAATCACCAATCAAACACTCAGGAGCTTTGGCAACGAATGGAGCTGGAATGGGGCCATAATCCAGAGTAATTTCTCCATAATTTGGTGAAAAGTATGCCAAAGCGTTGCTTCCAAGTAATTAAAAATAAAGGCTTATGGACTAAATACTAAAGAAAAAACATTGAATTTAAACGTGCATAATTGGACAAGTCTAAAAACTAATGGAATATTTTTTGTTTTGTATAATATATTATTTTTTAAAAAAGTTTTTATAAATAATAAAATTTAGTTAAATAAACAAAATGAAAAAAATAAAAAAAAGATTTTAATTCTATTAAAAACTCTTACTTTAAATCAATTTTTCAAGTAAGCGAAAACATTTGACCATTTTTGCTCGTCACTGTAGGTACTTCTCATTACATTCAACAATTTAAAAAAAATCATGAATTCTCTGTCTTTTATTGAATGATAATGAATTAAATAAATAAATTGGCACTCGAATTTCGGAATCTGGGTCGGCTAGTAAACATTAACGAGCGATAATGAAATGAATGAAAATAGTAACTATGGCGCAAACATTTAAACAGCTTAGTAAACAGACCTTTTCAGACGTTTGTAAATGTCAAAGAGTCATATGAAGTTGGCACGATAATTAAAAAAAATAAAATAGGTATTCGATAATTTTAACTTTAATAAAAGAGTAGAGAAAGTGTGATGCTATATTCGATTACTATTTGCAAAATCGTTGTTTAATCTAGTTTCTAGTTTCTAAAACAGCTTTAACATCGTACTAATTCAACTGAAATTTTGCGCATGTCGCTATATCTTACTGCAAACAAGTTAAATAATTAGTTAAATGTATAAAATCGTTCAATTTCACTATCGGTTAAAACAAAAAAAGTGTAATGAAAACGTTCAACCCTATTATTATTAGCGAAAAAAAAGTAGTTTAACGAAAATAGTACTGAAATACTGGTACTATCAAATAAATGAACAGTTAGCTTCTATCGAATATATCGATTATTTTATAGTTCGTATTGTTAGTAAGTTGTTCAATGAAGTTAAGCAATTAATACCTCTAAAGTAGACAAATAATATTTATAATGGAAAAAGAGATGGACAAAACACTCTTTTAACTATGATGCAGATCAGTTCAAGTCACATAATCTTTCTAAGCAATCAATTCAAGACTTAAAATCACAAAAGCATTTTCGATGTACATAAAATCATTTTTATAATCACTTCTTGTTTACTTATTAAAATATTAATTGGATGTCTTAGTTTTAGAAGCTAATTCGCAGATTAGCATTTAAATTAAGATCAGGAGCCTATCGAAGTTTTTTAAGCAAAGGTTAATTTTAAAAATTCTTTTTTTATCACCCTAGCGATAGAATAATTTAATTGAATAATTTTCCTATTTTAATTTAAATATTAATTTTATCTCTTGCCTGCTGTGTTCTATGCATTTTAATTCTGTTAAGACTTTGCAGGTTATTTAGGTAAGTTATAAGACAAAAGGTTTTAGTATAAAAAATCTACTCACTGCCAGGAAATCTTGGAGGGAATATTCGCCCATGTCGGCCTAGCAGCCATGGATAAAGCGGGTAACTATCTCTGACCATTCCTCCACCGAATTGCGGGTGCGATGCAGGATGAAACATAATTCCAGGTCCAGCCTGTCCATGCTGATGAGCCAGAGCGGCAGCCATTTGAAACTGGGCTGCTAGAAAATGAGGATTCGGTACTCCGTGGTGAGGTAATCGTAAAATTCCGGCCTCCTGGTTATTCATGTATCCCGGTGGAAGCGGCGGTGCCGGATGATGTGGCTGTGAATTGGGTTTGTTCAAATCATTCGGTGGCTGCAGGGGAAACGGTCTTATCAGTCCAGCTGGTAAGCCGGGCACCACAATAGGCCTGCCATTCAAAGTGACCGGTGTCGTGTGCGTTGCAGACGCTGATGGTGGTGGTGTTGCTGGTGCTGCCGATAACGGTGAGGAGGAATTGATGTTTCGCCTATCAGTATCTCCATCGATTGGTCGGAAATCCTCGCTGTTTCTTAATTCTAATGGCTGTTGAGGGGGTTTTCGTTGATGGTACTGTATTTGGCAATTACTTCCGCTACTATTTGAGCTCAATGGCCGGTCCGGAGGGCTGTCACAACGAACTGATGACGGTGACGTTGGCGCGTCACCCACTATCGAGTCTATGCTAAAAGCAATTTTTGGTTTTGTTGACGACGCGAAGTTTTTGCCGCTGACAAAAGGATTTGTTACCGTTGCCATTGGCACTATTACACGCTGTTGACCGCAAGTAACCATTTAAGGGAGACAATTAAGAACTGCTGGATAACAGTTTTAAACTGTTATTTTTTGTTTGACAGTTTAAAAAGAAAATAATATTTGATATTTGGCAGTGAACTAAGATACCTGCAGATACAGTTCGATTTAAGGATAAACTTTTGTTGAACTCTCTTAAGACCACTTGCACCTACAAACTCGCACTTGTGGTTACCATTTGACAGATGTCAAAGTGTTATTAACACGACTCCAAAGGCGACGACACAATAGCGGCGGCAATATCGAAATTTCACGTGAACGAGAATCAAAACACAGAATAGCTGTACTATGTGCACAACTAACGAGTGTTAAGCACACAATGAAAACCATTGGCGTGCGATAGTGAATTGATATCGTGTACCTATACACATTGACAAAACAGTTCTTTCGAGATTGTATTTGTGCAATCACACAGAACCAAAGCAATTTTCAACCAGACAGCTGGGCGCAGTAGACAGAGGCACAGTCAGAGCAGTGCTGCTTGCTACATCAAGCAAGAGAACAAGAAACTTGAAATCGTGTAAACCTGATTTCCAACCAACATGGATATACAGGCAGAGTTTACATTTTTTCTTGTGTGTTATTTTTGTGTCCCACCACCATGCCATGCCAATAGGGAGGAACTGACAAAACTTGCTACGAAAAGGCGGATCCAGCCGCCATCGGATGTTTGCAGCACGCACCACGCTCTACTGTTGTGCTCTTGCGCCCCTTTGCAACTTCCAAAGCGAAACGATTCAAATTCAAAGACAATAATTACCGTGTTTGGTGGAATTGGGCAATTAAGTCGCGCTGCACACCTCTGGGCTTAAATAAACAACCTGTATGCTGTATATGCAATGCCACTTTGTTGTTTACAATGGGCAATGCAATGGGGCGTTCGATGTTACCAGAAGAGAGAATTTTGTTCAAAAAAACAAAACGGATAAAGTTACCTCTTTAAAGGGTTATTAATTATTGTGATAATTTCAATGGAATAAAAAATTAGTTGGGATATATTTTTGACAATTTAGTAGATGTACCTATAAAGATTGACACTGACATTTTGATTAGTATCTACACCGAAAGCAATATGGAAAATAAAAACAAACCACTTTGATTTAAACATTTTTCGAAATGATTTCCAATGTAGATAACACATATTTTTAAAATCAAAATCGCATCGATATGACATTAAGTCAAATCGTCTCCATATTTTGACACTAGATCTTTATTTGATCTGATCTAAAGGTGGGTCAAAAAGTCACTGAAAAAAGATAAAAAGAACACTCTTTTCAGCATAAAAACACTTCGTTTCTAAAAAAAAGGGCTAAAAACTTCATCCAAAATTTCTCGAACTTTTTGAGCACTCAAAATAGTACGATTTATAGAACTCCTCGAAATAAATATTTGGCTCAACGATGACCTCCTCATTTGACCCTAATCTCTTACCTTCAACCCATTGCTTCATGTTTGGAAACCAGAAACAATCATAGGGGTAATACGAGTATGCTGAATGAGCGAAGAGTAACCTAACTCTTTCAATTTTACCGCTGGATTTCTTGGCTCAGCTCTGTCTAATACGCACCGGTAATCATTTTACTCTTTTTCAGGTAATCGACGAGCATCTGAAGAAACTGTCGCAATACACAGTGCCGGATTAAGCCAGCGCGGGGCCTGTAGCAAATTCTATCAAGGAGCCCTTAGACTGTTTTAGGTTAAGTAATTATCAAGTTTATGGTATTAAATAAAACAAAACTGTTACAAACAAACTTTTCTTGATTTAATTTGGGAAAATTTATAAATAATGCTGTTGATATCGACTTCTCGGAGTAAATCATGTTCAATAGTAATTAAATTGTCATTACAGCATAGTTGAGGTACATTAGAAATGAAAAAGCATTTATGCATTTTAAAACTTTGAATAAATCAAATTTTGTAGTAGATATTTTAAGACAAAAACTAAATTTAGTCCCTTAAATTTACTACTTTTTAGATCTACTCCCTTTTTCCCACACTAAAACAAATCACAACTACTTTAGCCAAGCTAAACAACTTTGGCTCTGAATATTTAAATTTAAAACTGAAAGTGAATTTGTGTATCTGATTTATTTATTTTTTTTTTTTTTTCATTTGTTAAAAAATATTTAGTTTTGATAAAAATACAATTTTTGAATTTTTTTTTTCGTTTTCAAATAATCTACTCCAGAAATTTTCGATTTACTCCCCTTTTTTTACAAATCTGCTCCGAAATTTTACAACCCTGGTGACGAGTCGAACAAAGAAAAAACGCAATAATAAATACCCAAGTAAAAAATAAATACAATTTTGTCTATCCCCCTCTTGTTTCAACCTCGGCAAATTGGGAGAGCCTACGAACACTATTCTCTTTTTGTTTATTTCCGTTTTATCATCTTCTTCGTATTCTGTTTCCTCAAACCAATAACAACAAAGCATGAACGCAATAAATTTGTGTACTCCCCTGACGTTTCGCCCTCTTTGCCAACTCGGCGTTTCACATTTTTGAAATTTTCACATTGTATGCCTTAATTTAAACATTTCTAATGTAAAAAATCATAATACGAGTAAATTGTTATTTTATAAGGTTGGCTACGGTCAGATCTTTCAGATAAACCCAGCAACTGCTCAGAGTGAAAAGTAATAATAATTTCAAATTTTAACTTAAAAATATCTTACCCTATGCACAGCAGCGTTACCACTTCCGTGAAGTAAAGTGAAGTAAATTGAGAAAAATCGAAGTAGATTTTAAAATGACTTTTTACTTGCCTTCTGAAAAATTAGAACTCGAGATTTTCATCAATTCACATTACAACACGAAAAAGTAGAGATTCCGTCTGTCTGCAAGTCTGTACCTCAACCTGCAGCCTAAATGAGAAATTGAAATATTTTTTTAGCTCGGTTCCTTCCATACAGCCATTATGAAATATCATATTTATTTCGAAAACGGCTCTAATGGGTTTTATAAAAAAAAATTATGTTCAGCCCATACCAACAATGCAGTCCACATTTTGGTAAAATAAAATGTTATTAACGGTACCTGTCATAAATCCTTTTTTTGATTTTCTTCTTTTTCATTTCTGACTCTACCGATTTCGAACAAAATTTTTTAAAGAATTAATTTATTAACAAAACACAAGCAAGCGAAATTTTCATAAGATTCGAGTTTTTATGCTTTTAAAATTACTCATTTACCTATGTATTTTTATTGCGTTTACATGCTTTTTTTGTAATTTTCTTGCTACTACATACTACGAGTACCTAGAGTGAAATAGAGAAAAAGAAGTAGATTTGGGCTTTTTATTGTAAAATTGAAGTAGATTGAAACAGAGATTTTTAAAATGAAGTAGATTTCAGCATTTTGCTGATGGTGCGAAGTAGGAACTAGATTTTAAAATATTTTGAAAAAAAGAAGTAGATCTACTTCAATTGAAGTAAAGTGGTACTACTGATGCACAGTTATTATCGTTGAATACTTATCTCTTCTTGACTACGTAAGAACACTGTTCTATTTAGTATATTTTAAGAAATAACTTAATATTTAAAAAAATCGGTTGCACCGCTATATTATGTAAGAAAACAATACTCAACACAATTACGAAACCACTTTATACTTAGGAATGGTTCATATCGAAAGTACTATTATTATCATCCAAACGTAACTATCGAACCTTTTCAAATCGGTCGGATTACTACGACTAGCACGGAGAAAATATTAGGGAATTCCCCGTTTTGCTTAGCAGTATTGCCAATTTGCGTGTAGTGCGGTGCGAAACATGATTTTTGGTTTGACCAGCAGATAGAAAAATAAAATTTTAGTTGATCATTTTGATGCAAATATTTTCTTCTTAGTAATTGTGACTAAATCTAATATATAAATAATACATTTTTATGGTCAGAAAACGTTGGTGCGCGGGGCCCCCAAATGCGCGGGGCCCGTAGCATTTGCTACTCTTGCTTCGTGGCTAATCCGGCACTGGCAATACATGGCCTCGTTTGCTTGGCCTTCTTCGGCTTTAAAATCACCAGGACAAGTCCATATTTTCAACTGTGCCTGGGTCTTTGGTGGTGAAAACACGTTTTATCTAAGGTTCTGAAACGGCGCAAAAGTTTAGTCGAATTTTTCTGTAACATCGCCAAAAATATGAATTCTTTGTCAAAGCTTTTTCATTTCCAAATATTTATTTAAAATCGAAATCACTTAGGTGTTAATGTGATAAGCCTGTGGCATCTTCAAGCTCGCGTACCTTTTTCACCCATCGTCCATTACCAAGCCGTGAATTTAAAAGACTATTTTTGGTGTGGTGACCTCAATTGGGTTACCAGAACGTTTGGTGTCACTTGGGCTGGGAAGACCGCATGGGAATTGAGTAAGCCAGTGGTGAATGGTTCCAACGGATGCATCCAGATCTCGGTACAATTTAAATCCACCATATCATTGATTTAAATTATGTACAAGAATTTGTGACTCTAGGTTCTGTAATAATGAGCAAATACCGATATCTCTATTCCATAGTCATGTAGTTGCAACGTCAAGTGAAGATTATTATTTAAGTGAAAAAAAAATTTCTTAATAAATTGCTTCTGAACACACCTAAAACAATGCCATTTCGTGTATTAAAGTAAGTACACCAACCTTTTTTGATGTTTGCAAAATACACGATACTAAAAAAATAATGTGGGTATTAGATGATTTTAAGTTTAATAAAAGGGTAAAAAAAGTATGATGCTCGATTAAAATTTGCAAATTGGTCGTTTTAACCTTGTATTATTCTAAAACAGCTTTAGCATCGTACTAATCAGTCACGGATTAATAGGGGGGCTAGGGGGGACTGAAGCCCTGGGCCCCGCGGAAATGAGGGCCCCATCCCATTAAGTAATTTTAGCCGTAAAACCGCGATATTTTAACTGTACAATCTAATAAACCCCAAAAATAAAAACCAAAATTATTTGATCCCACAAAATCCAAACTCGAAAGCTATATAATACCCCAAAAACGTTAAGCCCATATAGCCCAACTCGCAATTAATCCCATAAACTTTTGACCCACATAGCTCAACTCGCTAGTATCTCCAAAAAGTCAAACCCTCATAGCCTATTAACCCAAATCTGTAAGCTCAAAAAATATTAAATCCATGCAGCCTGATTCAGCAAAGGGTTGCCAGATTGAAAAACAAATTGAATTCTATACCTCGTTTTGTTTGGAAGTGTGGAAATATGCTGGACTAATTATCTCGAGTAGGTACCTTATATATTCTTGATTAAGAGATGTATGCGTATGAGTACATTTCGATAGTAGTGCAGTAAAATTTAGAATTCTTAATTTCCACGAGTTCGTTTTGAGTTTAACAAGCGAAAAATGGCGATACAAATTTTGCCGCAGAAATATTGAATCGTATTTTTCGACACAACGTGCGTAAAGTTGAATTTTCCGAAACGCTTCCGTGTGCAAAATTCAACTTTACGCATATCTATTATTTTTAATGTATACTTACTTATTCAATCTAATGAATCCTAATTACTACATAATTTGTTACTTTTAATTTTTATTTATGAGGGGTTGGCTTGCTTGGGTTTTATATCTTTTTAGGGGCCCTCAAATTTGAAATAGCCCCGGGCCCCCATTTTCTTTAATACGGGCCTGGTACTAATTCAATTAAAATTTTGCGCCCCTATTGTAAATTGCTTAGCATGTTACTAGTTAGCAATTCGCTAAGCATTTGGTAATTTAGATACTAGCTTTTTTAATTCTTTTTTTTTTACTAACTAGTAAAATACTAATTCTATTTTATTAAAAACGGTGCATTTGAAAACTTCTAACCAATAATAGGTAGTTCTTTGAAAAAAAAAACTGAATCTGGTGAACGGACTTAATAATTTGAAATATCAGAAACTATTTACAATTTACTATTTATTTAATATTATACTATTTTATTAAAAACAACGTTAAATTTTCTCTGCGAAACAGCATCTAAGCAACAAAAAATTTCACACTCTTACGTTAAAACAGGTACTACCAATGTTTTAATCAGCATCAGTTTCTACTGGTGTAAACTTCTTTGCAACAGATGCTCAGCGTACCATAAGCCTTTTCTACCACAGCGTTTACATCCATATTAGATTACGATTAAAGTATATACCTACATTTTTCGCCGTATTAACGTACTCAGTACTGGAGTGTTGTTCAGGAACATTGTAGGAAAAAAGATTAGGTAAGTCTAAAGTCTTCTTCGGAATGAAGACACTTAGGCTAGGACCGCACTTGCGATTTCAATCGCACGATTTTTTAGTCGCAAAAATAGAACACATGAATTTAAATGAGAATGAACGCACTTGCTACCAACAAATCATGACGATTTAAAAGTCGCAATTTGTTTCATTTTTCTTGCGATGCGATTGTCGTAAACTTAAATGAAACACATGTACTCAAATGGATATGCCCACACTTGCGATTTAAAGTACTACGACTTAAAAATTGTAGTCGCAATGAATAATATACATGGTGTTAAATGTCGCTACTTATTTGTAGCAAATGCGTGCACTCACATTAAAAGTAGTGTGTTTTATTTTTCGCGATTAAATAATCGCGCGGCAAAAAAATCGCAAGTGCGTGCATGACAATATTTTGTAGCGACTACGACTTTTTAATCGCTTCGACAAAAAATCGCAAGTGCGGTCCTAGACTTAAACTCAATTTTATTTAAGAAATTATAAACTATCTGACAATATTAGTCAATTTTCTTTCTGTTCCCAACGGTAAGCATCATTATCAATGACCAAAACTTTTTTATTTGCGTTATAAAATATCGAATTTCAATTTTTATCAATTATGAATTGATAATTGACAACCATAATAGAGGTGTTAGTCTTAAGACCATTGGCGTCAGACCATTCAAATAAGGCCTTCAGATCTGTGTTGATATTATAAACGCAATTTTCAATTAGACTCTACTTCAGCTCTACTTCCGAAATATTGTACATCACCACCAAACGTTCTCGTTTCACCATCCATGCCTTAACTCAGAAGTCAAAGTGAGAACCTACAATTTATTTTGTTATTTGTTTATTTGTGACAACTTTTCGAAATGTTTAATTTTTATTATTTTCCTCATTCCATGCTATGTTCCAATAAGATTTATTCGATAGGTATATCCTTTGTGTTCGATTAAGAAGTCTGAGGGATATTTCTCCCAAAGATTTTTGCAAATTTAACTATTTATTAAGTGATTAAGAAGTAAACACTTCTGAATCCGTCTGGAAAAGTAAAATTTTAGAGGATTAACTTCGAGGATCATTTTAAGGTTAGATAATTCAATATTTTAGTATTTAATGTAAACGGTGAATTGGAGTATTTATGCGTGAGTATTTAAGATGATGAAGTTTTGATAAAAATTACACCGATTACAAAATCCGGCGGTGAATGTAAAGCTAAGTGTACACGATTGGTAGATCTTACAATATTGTCAGATCTGTCAGTGAAAAACAAGCTTACAATGTCTTACAACCGTGTAGTCTTACAATTAATTGTAAGAAAATTTGTCTGACAATTAATTGTTAGATCATTGTCTGACAATTAATTGTAAGAAATTTGACAATCATGTGTACGCTTGCTGACAATCGTGTAATCTTCCAATTAATTGTCAGAAAATGTATCTGACAATTAATTGTAGGACGGTAAATTGTAAGGTATTTGATAATCGTGTACGCACACAATTTATTGTCAGGCCTGCCAATTTTTATCGTTGTCTGACGTTTCTGACAATGAAGAAATTGTAAGATGTTCGTTTTTTAGCATCATACAATTTTTTCATTGTCAGAAAATTTGCAGCCAAGGTTTAATTGTCAGTTTCAATCACCAACAAAAACTGACAATTAATTGTGTGTGTACACGGTTGGTAGAAAATCTACCAATCTCTTACAATTAATTGGTAGGTATTAAGCCGGCTATTTGAAAATGAACTGTCAGCCAACTTCTGACAATTAATTGTAAGAGATTGGTAGATTTTCTACCAACGTGTACACACACAACTTAATTGTCAGCTCATTGGTAGATAATTGTCAGACATTGTCAGGTCTTACAATATTGTAAGATCTACCCATCGTGTACACTTAGCTTAAGACTTTCTTTCGGCTTATTTATTACCGAATCTATGAATCTGCGGCCCATGAATTATGTACCCACTGCGACCTGCAGATCAAATGTGCCCATCCGCGACCGATATTGTGCGACCGATACGCGTTTTACACAAATATGTGTTTCGAAAAAATGATAGAAATGATATTAACCAGGGCAATATTGTTGAAATTATTAAATCAAACAATTAATTAAATTCTAAAAAATATTTAAATACATTCCTACGCCTAAACATTTTTAGATAATTGGTTTAAACAAACTTGTACTTACTGACATCAATTTTAAATGGAATGTGAGCGCAGAATTGCATAATTGAATGCAAGTATACCTTTTTTTTATAAACAAAGGTAAAAAAGAATTAATTAAAGGAAGTACCGTATGATTACAATACATATTTATGAATTAAATAAAGAAAATTTTCAATTAAAAACTTTCAAATTTTTATATTTCTCAAGATGTTTGTAGATTAAAATAAAACCGCAGTTAGCTAATTAAGGAGTTAAACAGGAAGTTATTTATTTTAAAGTGACAGATATTAAATTGTATACCTAATACATATTATCATAATAGGTAGGTACCAGCGTTGCCACAAAGTGCCCGATAGGGCCATTTGACCCCCTGTTTTACATTTTGGCCCTTTGCCCGGGCCAATTTTAAATGGCCCCCAAATCTAAATTTTAGAAGATTAAACATCACATCATATCGTGCTTAATAATATTTTTTTTTTTTTATAATTAACGCGCACTCAAGGGATTATGACTACCCTTTAAATGTTGGTTGAAAACAGTGCGAGCATTTAGGAAACAGTGGGAGGATTGAGTAGGAGAAACCGATGCACATTCGTCTTAAATTTCTGGACATTGAAATGGGGAGGAAAAACAGAGTCGGTTAAGGAATTCCAAAAAATATAGTCCATCGCGATTCATCGCCACTACAATGTGTTTCCACAACATACAAATAACTATACTTAAAGCGGAACTGAATTCGTTCATTTATCTCGTTTAATGATTTGACTTTTTTCTCACGTCATTTACTTTCGTCATCGTTTATGTAACTTAAATAACAAAAAAATAAATCTTACAAATCTTCTGATAAAACATTTGCGTTTGCAAAAAGAATTTTATTTTTTAAACAAATTTTTATATAAGGACTACTTAATTCGAACTGAATCTAGTCTAAAACTTAACAGTAAATTTTTTTTGGTCATTTAGCAATGATACAAAATGTTCAAATGGTATCCCAATTGCATGCAATATTCTGGAAATACATCTACTAACGTTTCAACAATTTGCAACTTCTTGTAGACTTTTTCCACTCCGTTTATAAACCCCAAAGTATTCCCTCTAACCTTTCTGCAATTTCATGTTTAAATTCAATCAATATCGGTCACTTAAACTTAAGTGACAAACATGTTGAATTAGCCTTAATTGGACTAAATGATGATAAATTTCTACTAAGTTATTCTTTTAGATTAAGTTCATTTTGTTTTTCTATTTTTCAATAAAAAAATTGTATTCTGTAGTCTGTAAGATTATATTATAGATTTTATAAATCTGCTTGATGAAATAAAAATAAATAAATAAATCGTATAGGCATTTGTTTTTTTTTTTGCCGTTTATTGTTTGTTCTTTCTTTGTTATTCATATATTGAATTAAAATAAGGAAAAGTAATATAAATATTTTAATAATATTACTGGTGTGATCTATATATTATAAATTGTATTTTTTTAAAGATATTTTAAGATAATTCCCAAGAAATCAAATCAGACGAAAAAGTCAAGATCTGCTTCTGCTGCCTCCTACTACTTACATAGATTTAATAAATGCATTAAATAAATAATGCATTAAATAAATAACAAAGAATAAATACATATTAAATAAATAAATATTGTAGTTTATTGTTTTAAGGACGGATTTGTAAGTAAAATATTTGGCCCCAACTTTTGTCAAATGGCCCTCAAAAAATTTCGAAATGGCCCTCTCTGCTTTTTCCTTCGCGGCAACGCTGGTAGGTACCCCCAACCCTAGATTACATTAAATATGTTAATAAAGTACTAGATCTCTAATACATAACACTAGGTAACTGTCTTAAGAAGGACTACGTGAGAAACTAAATTATACCTTATATTTTTCAAGTCATAATTAATAGTTATCAAACATCTGAAAATGTCTACTTTATATTTTTTGAACAGATTGCTTGGTTTTAAGTTGACATTTGGAGCGAAATAATGTATAAGTGTCAAAATATAATAACTCCCCAATATATGAAGTCATATAAGAAATCGACAGATTCAATACCTCTGAGAAATCTGAGTACCTAGATCATTGTACCTAAGTTGTGTTTGATTCAAGATTGATCAGTATTCGTCAATAGTTTGAGTCAAAAAATTATGTTTCACATCTGAACAGAGTTGTCCGTATTTAGGTTATCGGAACTAGTTTGTGCTAAAAATATAAAAAAAATACACCATGACAAATGTTTTGTTAAGTCAAAGAAGTTGATTGCATATAAACCCATCTATCATTCTAATCTAATCATCTATGTAACTAAGTACATATTATCACTAAATGTCGGTAGAATTTATTTTCCAAGCATCTGGCAATAACGTCAAACAATCATTTTGCCTCTGATTTCAGTTCAGTGCCAATGATCGTTTTATTTATCGTCAAATGACACCTCTTAAATCTGCCATTCCAGAGCAGAAGAGTTTTATCCAAACAATCCCACACAAACTAACCCACACAAACCCAAACCGCGCACACTTTTCCAATTAACTTGCATCTGTACCGTTGACATTCATCTCTGTCAGACATTTCGCGCAGAGTATTCGATTGGTTGTTGCCCATCCAGCTTCATTCAGGCATTTAGGGTGTTAAACCACGCCTCGTGTTGAAACTGTTATATACGTTTACTTCCATTCTTGCTGACAAAAACTATAAAAAGAGACAGCTATATGAAATGTCGTTGTGTGAGTGTGAATTGCTGAAAAAATGTTCAATCACTTATTTGGTAAATTGTCATTTCCATGCCAAATAGAAGTTTTTTTTTGTTTTTATACGTAGTGCGAACGCTTGCGAGAATGAGTGCGAAGAGAGTGGCAATTATTACATTAGGAAGGCATAGAAAGATATGGCTCGCTAACCGGTCTCGTTAGCATTTTATTAATTCCACTTTGGCAAAGCCCTGATTCATTCTTCTTCCCCTGCTAGTATCATAACAGCACGAGCAGAGTGTCCCGGGAAAGCAAACTTAACTCAGGCAATGGGTGTCAATTAGTAGATAAACCCGTTGATTGTAAACGCGATTCCGTGCGGTTGGCCTTAGTGTGGGTGAGCGGAAAAGAGAACAGAGAAGTTAGGTCAATTTCCAAGATGGAGTCTCGCAGCAATTTGTGTCTCCTATTTTTTTTTCATTTCGACCAGTTTATGTTGTTTGTTCATTTTTATACCAATTGAGTTGGCAGCAGCAGCAGGAGAAGCTATGTGTATATGTAGATGGGTATCAAAATGGAGGAGTGTGGAGAAGTGGAATTGATGTCGTTTTGTGTTTGGACTTTTTTCTGCCTCCTGCCCGATGTTGACACAACTAATTGGAATTATTTGCTCAACAAATGAGCGTCTGGATGTTCGGGTCCAATTAAAGTGGAATCGCATTGAATAATTGTGATGGGGCGTTGTGTGTTTGTTAAATGTATCTAAAGGGTGATTGTTAAAGAAGGTGGGGGTATTTACTGGAGGATTTGTCACATTTAAGGGTTAAATTGGACAATTCTGAAAAAAAATTGGGGGTTGGAAGTTTTTGTATTTAATTTTGTAGACATTTTTAGGTAACATTATTTTCATGGAGGAATTTTATATCTAAATAATCTACCTATAATCTCAACAGTTTTAATAGTGCAGGAGAATAAATTAGACAGTCATGTTGGTACGTATAGGTAGGTACTAATATGTAAGAAAGAAGGGGTATAGGTGCATATATCTCAAAATGAAGCTATTCCACTTGATATACGTATATGTACTCGCACCTAAGGTTTAAGATGATTTTTATAGTAACTTACAACTTTTTATAAGTATTTTCAACGACTAGAACTTATTAAATAATACATATCTTCTTCCGCGAACTCAGCTCTTATATTTTCAGAGGTGGCTTGAAGTCCGGTCCGATTAAAATCTTGACACAAATAATTTTCTATAATATTCAACATTATCTAGGTACCTATACCTACCTAGGTATAAGAACAACCAAACAGATGGTCTGATTTCCACGAAAACTTTCTTAAAAGGAAATCTTTTAGTAAAAAACACTTCTTGCAGAAGAAAAGGAGCAGTTAGTCCGTTTCGCGCAATATGCCCAATTTTTCGCACTTCATTGATTAGGGTGATAATTTGTCTCTTGACAGAGCACTTTTCTAATATAACTACATATACTTACCTACTAAGGTGGACATCTAAATTCTAAAGTACCTTTCATTTGATCCTTCCTACCTATTATATTTACTTGCAAGATGTGATGAGGTACCAACATATGTATATAGGTACTTTAGAGAAGCTTTAGAATTTTAAAATTATAATTTTGAAAAGCAGAAATTTGAAAAAGTCGTTTTCGAAATATATAGGTACTTACCTACAAACCCCTGAATTTTTGTGAAATTCAGTTAGACATAAAATACAGTTTCAAGTACAAAGTATAATATAGGTAATTATGACTTTTGACACTTTTAAAATGTTCTCAAAATTTAATTTTGTTTCAATTTGTAAAAAAATTTTTTTGTTAAAATGAGTTCCTTATATCTATCAGTAGGAATGACTGAATAATTTTCAAAATACAAATTTTGTTTGTCAAGCCCACAAAAATCTATTTCAATACGGAAGTAAACGAACAAAGTGGTGCCTATAAAAAATATTTGAAAGGCTTAGAGTCCTAGACAAAATGGCAGTATCACGCCATAGGGCTCTCTTTATTGTGAAGAAAGCATCTATCCGGCGGAACGATCTTTCTCGGCAATAAAACGAATCAAAAACTTTTCAAGATTACAATGTGGAACAAAACATTGAACAGTTTGTCAGTTCTATCCATAGAAGCAAGATTAGAGAATATGAGTTTTGACAGCATGATTTCTGATTTAATTTCGATTAAATGTCGCTCCAAGGGAGTCAAGAGTTAAATAAAAGGACTTTCCATTTTATTTTTAGTATTTTTTTTTGCGCGCACTAAAGGGATTTCGACAACACTTTAAATGTTGGAAAGAAAATATTGAGCTTGGTAAACCATTCCACATTAGTGTACTGCGGTTAAAGAAAGAATCTTTGAAATTGACATTACTTCCGAAGTCCGGAGATTCAAATTTGTCTGTCATAGTTCTATCATCATCATCGGCTCGACAACCGGGTTCCGGTCCTGGCCTCTTTCAACAAGTCTCTCCACCTATCCCGGTCTCTAGCCGACGCCATCCAGTTGCGCACCCCAAGGCTTCGGGCGTCCTGGTCTACGCCATCTCTCCAGCGCAAGCATGGTCTACCACGTTCCATAGTTCTATGACCTAACATTTTTACAGCCCTATTTTGAATTATATCCAAGAGACTCAAGTGGGTTATTGAAGCACCTACTCAAATATGGGAATTATACTCAAGTTTTGGACGACTATAGACATTACAGAGGACAGCCAGGCCAGGTCTGTGATGCACATACCCAGAACTGAAAGCTGTTCTGCTTCCTTAATGTAGGTAAGTGCCACCCATAGATAGCGGCATGTGGTGTGAGTGCCGTTTCAACGAAAGGAGATGGCATTTAGTTTTTGAAGAATTAAATTCTATGTGGTTTATGGCTCCGTATTTGACAATATTATGGGGATCAGAATGTAATGTGCTTTACATACGCTGCTGTTCTAAATGCACATCCGAAGGACAAGAAAGTGCATCTAGAAATGAATATTGGAAACTGAGAGTACTGTCATCAGCAAAAAAAATTAATGGATTAGAAGTTTCAGACAAAAGATAGTTGACTAATATGAAAAAAAGAGTCGGAGACAAAACGGAGCTCTGTGGCATACCAGAACTTATTTTATGAATTTCGGATTCAAAACCATCCAACAAAACTTGTTTTGAGCGTTTAAAAAGTTAGTTTCTAATCCGACGAAAGAGAGATTTATCAATACCAAATGCAAGTCATTTAAGTTCTTATGTATGCTGAGCTGATGCTGATAATATTGGCATTTTGGCGGGGTCTCCAAGGACTCTGTAACTACTGATCAACAGATTGTGAGATTATTGTAAAAAATGGGCGTGAGAAGTTAGCCCATCGAAGTCAAACATGATGATTTTTCAAAACAGTGCATGACTATTCGCAAAAGAAAGAACTTGGAAATATGATGAAGAGGTATTGGTATAAGTATAAAAGAATATGTTCATCTATAGGAATCAATCACATTTAACCTTAATATGAAAAAACACCTCCGAATATAATATTTGTAACAACAACTAACAACAAATGAAAAACACCTCAAAATCAAGGCTGATGCTGCTAGGAAATCTATTTATTCCAAATGGAAAAAATATCTAAAATAAATACATTTCAACAATTGCCAAGTACAAAATTTTCAAAGCTACTGCAAAAGCAGTTCTATTGTATGGAGGAAAGTACAGAGTTTAATTAAAGTCTTAAAAGAAAATTGTATTTAAAGAAGAATCCAACAAAGATCTTAAAAGAAATTGAACTTAATTTGCAGTCTCGTTAATTTGTAAAAGCAAAGTAAAAAACACCTTCTTGACCTGCACAAACGATTACAATTTAAATAAAAACAAACAATGCATCCAGTTTTTAAATTTAAATAAAATCAAAAGCTTTGTAATATCTACAAAAGAGTTGTTTGCTTTTATTTGAATTGTAATCGTTTGCGGTCAATAAGGTGTTTTTTATTTTGCTTTTACAGATCTGGCATCTGGGGTGTTCGAAAATATAAAACTGTAGAAAATTTACTGTGTTTCTTCTTTAGAAAACTATTTCTTTTATGTATTAGTACATGTATCATTTGATAACGCTCTTCGTTTCTGCACTTTAAGTGCAGAATATTTGGTAAAAGTGATCAATATGGACGAAAACCGACCGTCAAATATTATGTTGTGAAGTTCCATACGCCAAAAAACAATTTTCTACAAGGGTTGGATCGAACTTGCTGATAATCTCGAGTTTGTATGGTTCTAATTCTGCCCACGCGAAGAAAGCATATTATACACTTGTTACACTTTAGTCCAGATTCATAATTTAATTGGGTTTTAATTAGACCGCCTTAATATTTTTTTTAAAAATATTAGAACCTTAAGTAAAAATAGAATGTTTTCATTGATAAAAACGTAAATTCAATGAAAAAAACATCGATTCAAAAATATTTCGGAACGATTTGGCGCCAACGCCGAAAATTTTTGAATCAAAGTAGCTCGACTTAAAATCAAAGAATGGAGTCATCGTTAAAACAAATGCATAAATATTCAAAATAATTAATATCAACATTGATACGACTAGGACCCATTGTAGATTGAAATACATAAAACTTGAATACACTATGCTTCAACTTCTATTTGAAAATAATGCAACGTAAAATCAATTATATCCGATCTTTAGAACACTTCGCATATATTTCGATGTAAACATTATTCATTTTGAATCCAAATGCACCCAACTTTGAAATAACTATGTTTCAACTTTAATTTAACTTCGCTTACGTACTGATTCAAATGTACATTACTTTGAAATGAGTATTTTTTTTTACTTTGAACCTACAATGTTGCATTGCAGAAAGTACCACGTTTAAGGTTCAACCCAACTATAATTCCTTGTAAAATTAAACAATTTTTAAGTGAGAAGAAGTAAATTTCAAATTTTATTCACTTCGGTTCAAATATGAATGTAAAATATGAATTTAGTTTACACCATTCTAGAAAAATCGGCTTGAAGAAGGATGCAGTCTTGACAAGTATCTATTTTTCTATAAAGCTTTAAGTCATCAGCGTATAAAAGGCACTGAGAATTTGTAAAAATCTCAGAAATATCATTAATAAATAAAAGGAATAACAGAGGAACAATGTGGCTTCCTTGCGAAACTCCTGAAAAAGAACTCTCAATTTTTAAAATCTGCCCTCGATCTGTTAAATAACATTCAATCCACTTAAGGAGGCTCGAGTGAAATCCTAGACACCCAATCTTATGAAGGAGAAGCTTGTGATGGCTTACTCTATCAAAGGCTTTAGCAAAGTCCGTAAAGATAGTATCAGTTTGGGAGTTTTTCTCAAAGTTCGATAGCACATAATTGACAAAAATTGTAAGATTTGTTATAGCAGACCTTCCTGTTATAAAACCGTGTTGGTAAATTGATATTATGCTCACGCACAACGAAGAATATCTTGTCGGAAATTATTTTTTTCGAAAAGCTTGGGTATAAGTAGTTGAGACCTAGATACGCGTTGATTGCACCAAAGTCGGCATTTCTATAACAATGAACAAATTTTGTATTACGAGTATCTTTCCGATTTCTTTTTATAAAACTGTAAAGACTAAGATATTGAATAACATCCGACATATGACATCTTTGTCATGCTTTAAAATGTATTCAAAAAAAAAAATTGCAATAACAATTTTTAAATTAATAAATTAAAATCTATCTATCTAGTTATTTTAAAAACTGTTCACCCAATGAATCAAACCTGGTCTTGAATAAACTGAGCTCTGTCTCTGTTCACTTAATGAAACTTTACATCACCTCCTCTCGATTTTATAGATTATCTAATAATCATTAAAAAAGAAACAACCCCTTACTGAGGTACGAGGTATTCTATTTTATATTTATATTCATATCATTGGAAATATTTAAAATTATTTCAGCCTAAATTGACTTCTTCGCCAATCGAATATATAATAAGCTTTTAAAAATAACATACACACTATAGGTATGCACGTGTCCATAGCCTAAGAGAAGAAACTCTTGCCCCCATTCCATAACGAGGTGTGAATCCTTGATACGACTGAGTTTACAGTACATCTCTTGAAATCATTTGTTCATTTAAATGCAAATCCGCAGAGGTGACAAATTTTGCACGTCAACGATCGTCTGGTTGACAAGCAAGGGTGCGGCTCTGACAACCACGAACAGGCCAGCAATCAATGCCCAAATTAGTCAGTCTAAAAGAGATTTCAGCCTCATTACGCATTGTTTTTTTTTGTATGTTAACGACCGCTGATGGAGATGACAACTCGCACATGACAGATGGTAAGGTGCGGTGGTAAGTATTTTTGATTCGACAACACTCAACAATTCCGCGACACTTCGATGGAAGTTTCTATCTGGGATAAATCCTTGATATTCAAAGGAGCTTTCTCATATGGAAGGTTAATTCTACCGTGAAACAGAGAATTTAACAAACAATGACAGTGACAGTAATTGTCAACGCATAATCTGCGGGAAATTTCAATTTTTAAATCCTCGTGTCACTGTCGTTGTGGTCGCCATTCAGATACCTAGGTACAACGGCTATCCATTTGTGTCCACAATTAGTTATGGTCACATCAAGAGTAGTTCGGAGAGCAGGAAGCTAATTGTGTTAAACTTAAGGTAATACACCGCAGTAATAATCTGTTTGCTATCCTCTATGGGCCTGCCCCGAGACTGAAATCGGTGCAATTTTCTCCTGTCACGCCTACAGTATTTTTTTGTACTATTCCATGCGGCAAATACTTGTTTTGCAGAGATAGCACTAACCTATACATACTATTCATGTCCACATTGCGCTTTTATATGATTTGTCACTAGGAATGGTTTATGATGGCCTTAGAGTCCTTTTATGGCTAGGGCGTTGATGGCTGTAAAATTGTGGATTTTCTTAAGCATTCCTTTGGCGGGTACCTATTGCACACCTCTATTATCTAGACACATTAATAACCGTCAATAATTGGATTTAGGATAAGAAGATATCAAATTTGCATATGTAGGTTAGGGTACCTACCTGGGCAATGCTCTTTTAAGTCGATTCTCATACCTGCTACTGCCGCCTTTCCGGAACACGCATATCCTTTTCGAAGGTGAGTTATAGTAATTATATTGATTTTATGGTTGTGGCAATGTTTGTTTGTTGTTCCTGAGAATTTTACTGATCTGAACGGATCTGTGATCGTTTAGCATTGAAAGTTCTAGGTTTGGGATTTCTTCGAATCAAATATCAAATATTAGCGTAATAAAGTAAAATATTTGTAATGCTACCGTACAGACTTAAGAGAGGCGTTTCCGATCGGTATTTAGATGCGTGGATTTACAAATATTCTAAAGAATTTTTGCAAACAATCCTTTTCGAACGAACGCTGGCTTGGAAGTTTTGGCTGACATAATTAGTGCAACATTAACGTATCATTATGTATTTTTCGGAATTGTTTTTGTATTTTGAGCAAACATTTCCCAACATATAGATATAGATTCGCATAAGCTTATATGGCCTAAATATGTTACTTTATTCTACTACATTATTCTTCGATGTTTATTTAAAACACCTCCGTTTAGAAATAGTATAAAATGTAAGAACTATCAAATTTTTGCGACAAAATCTTCGATTTAAGTATGACTGTTCGATTAGCTTTTCTTAGGCAGCAGAAAAAATGGCTGGTTCTTTGCCATTATTCAGTTGCATATCACTTTGTGTATATGTACACTATGTATTAGTACAGCGCTCCTTCGATAGAGAATATGTAGCTGTATCTTTTGAATTCACCCAAAGAACATGTCTTTGTTCTATAGAAAAATGGTGGCAAACATATGCATCGGGCACCACACGTTCTGCTTTCTATCAACTTAAGTATTAGCACAGCAACAGATCATGTCAAAGAATGTTGAAGGCCATCTTTTGTGAGGAATATTTTCCGAAATACAAGCGGAGTGAGACAACAACAACAACGGTTAAGCATCAGAGATCAATCCACCCCGAGGGACGTTCTAGCGCAGCTGGAAAGGATTCATTGGAGTACCCAAGAAGAAAAGTGCCTCAGCCAGCTTGCCGTTCGAAAGTAGTACAGGTAAGCTAGGGCTCGAGTTTGATGGAAGAAACTTGTCGGCTGAACCCTGGTGGTGTCTAAACGGGTGGACGATTTGCTTCAAATTTGGTACAGGCAACTTTACCGCTATTCCATAGAGGAGAGATTCGAATTTTTGTTTTAGCTCACCAAGAACTTTTATTTCGAAACTGTCCCGAAAACTACGCAAACGAGTTTTAGTAAACTTCCAAAAATATTATATTCGGTGAAACGACTACACTGAAAATAAAATCTAGGTACATATATATGATAAAAATCTAGGTTGATTTGACAAAAATTTTGTCAATATACGTCCAACAAAAAGTTTTGTCAAATTTACAAAAATTATAGAATTTTGTTGAGGTAACAAAAAATATTTTGTTGTATCCACAAAATTATTTCGTTATGCTAACAAATAAATTTGTTGAAATAACAAAAGTATTTTGTCAATATGACAAAATTTCGTAGAATTTACAAAATTAATTTGTCATATTAACAATTATTTTGTTGTATTAACAATTTTTTTGTTAGTGTTATTGTTTTTTTATTATTATCGGATTAACAAATTTGTTTTGTTAAATTAACAAAATTGTTTTGTTAAATTAACAAAATTGTTTTGTTAAATCAACAAAATTGTTTTGTTACATTAACAAAATATTTTGTTAAATTAACAAAAATTTCTTATTATATTTTGTTAAATTAACAAAATATTTTATCAATTCAACAAAATATTTTGTCAATTTTACAAATTTCATTTGTTGAATCCACAAAAAACTAAATTAATTTTGTCAAAATAGTTTTTTTTTTGGGATTTAAGTAAACAAAAATTGGCGTTTCGTCCCTACGATCTCACATGCAACCATCTGTGAGGGCGTATAGACAATACGCAATTTTTGTTAAGTTCAGTTAATCTTACGTCGATTTTTTAACAAAAACCAAGTGTGAACTATATCATACACAAAAGAAATTTTTTGGTTTCCTTACAAAATAATTTTATCTATCTGATAATATTATTTTATCAATATTACAAAATAATTCAACCCCAAAAAAAATATTTGTAATTTTAACAAAAATGTTTTCATTTTTTGTTAAGCTGACAAAAACAAATTAACAAAAACTTTGTGATATTGACAAACATTTACAAAACAGATTTTTTGTAGATACAACAAACATTTTGTTAACATCACAAAAAAGTTTGTCTATGTGACAAAAATCTCTGTTTTATTATTGTTATTAACAAAACTTGGTTTGTTAAACTGACAATATTATTTGTAGTGCATATTTTGTTAAACTGACAAAAAATCATGGTGAATTATAAAAATTTTGTGAAATCAACAAAATCATTCTTTCGTATTTACAAAAATTTAATCAAAACGATAAAATTGTTTTGTTAAAGGTCAACAAAACGTTTTTGTCAATATTACCTAGGAATTTATTTTCAGTGTACCTATACTAATGTATTTCCAATCATAATTTTTAAAGTCATTATTAAATTTACGCTACTTTACTCTGCAAGATGGCTGTATTGTATATCATTGAAGAATAGTATAAAAAGAATAGGTACAATATAACTGCCTTGGGGTACTTCATATAAAACATTTGTTGCTTGCTAGGTGAATTTTTTTAACTAGTCCTGTTTCTTAAGTAGGATGATATCCAAAATAATATCCAATTAGGAAATCCATGAAGGCTTAGTTTATAAAGCAGTATTGTATGGCAAATTCTATCAAACCCGTTTTTTTTAAGTGTCCATAGGCAGGGGCGTATTTACCCTAGGGCTAAAAGGGCTACAGCCCGGGGTGGCAAGGCTGCTAGGGGCGGCTTGCACTTGGCCAATTTATAATATTTTTTTTGAAGCGATTGAACTTTCAAAACATTCAAGCAGAAGGACGCAAGCCGCCCCTAGCAATTGGCCAATTAATAATATTTTTTTGAAGCGATTGAACTTTCAAAACATACAAGCAAAAGGGCGGGTGCCGCCCATAACAATTATCCAATTTATAATATTTTTGAAGGATAAACAAAAAATACAAAGATTAAAAAAATGCGATTTTTTTAGTTTTTCAAGCATGACAATTTGTTCAGTGTCGTGAGTGTCCGGCTGTAAGAGAGTTCACTGTAACATGTCACTCAATGTTTTCACCATTTACTATTCATACTTTTTATAAACGATTTTTATAATGAAAATTCATAATTAAAATATTTACAGACATGTACCTATTCATTGGAACAAATTCCAATGAAACGAAAACATTATCTAAATAAAAAAAAAAACACTTGTTGCTATGTAGCTCTACAAAAATGCGCTAGAACGGATCTTAATTTTTTGTTTCTAAGCCATCTACAAAAAGTCCCTTTTTGTTAAAAAAAAAAAAATTATAAAAATCCATCAAGCCGGATTCTAAATACTCGTAGACTAAGAATTTCAAAAATGAATGTTATTAGAGGAAAACTGTTCATAAGCATAAAAATTAAATTTTTAAACGACTAAAACAACTTCTTTAGTAGTTGGAGGTAAAAATAGAATGCCATGTGATTCAAGCAAATATAGGTTCATGCAGGAATAAAAACTATGGCCCTGAGTAATAGATCCGAATCTAGCCTAAGTTCGATTTTAACCAAACATTCGTAGAAATAAAACAAATTTCAAGTATAAATACTTAAAAGCGGCTTTCCTATAACTAAGTTAAATTTAAAATGATAGAATCACAATAGAACTTCACGAATCTGGTTAATAGAAATCTGTTTGTGTATCAGTTCACAATAACGAAATTATGAAAATGAGTCACAATTATTGGTATATATAAGACTGTTGTTAAATTTGATCTGTTACTACGAAATTTTAAAAACAACTTTTCTACATCTAACAAAAAGTGACTTTAAAACCGATTCTATGAATGTCTATTACTAAAGGCCTATAAGTCTACAAGTGTACAAAATTTTTAAAACATTTTTAAGAAAAAATTTTGGTACGCCAATTTAAAGTTTTTACTATTGTTTGAATAAAAATTAAATTTACAAATAAAATATTGAGCCGTTTTCGAGATATTGAATTTTCAAAAAAAAAACGATTTTTTTTTTCAAAATTCAAAAAAATATTTTTCTTAAAGTTTTGAAATGCAATGTTCTTGAAACTTTTTAGAAGCTTCTCTCTAAAAAATTTCATTAAAATCCGTTATGTCAAAATTTTAAAAACTCGCTCTATGGTAGGTACAGTCAGTAATATCTTGTTTTTATTAAATTAAATTAAAGATCTTAAAAATTAATTGAAAGAAAAAAAATTTAAGTAAAATTCTCGGAACGGTTTTCGAAAAAAATACGATTTTCGAAAACCATTTTTTAACATTTGTATGGAGGGTACCGTTATTTTTAGGTAAAACAAATTTTTTTTCTTAAATATTATAATTTATATTAAAAAACTTTTATTTATCAAGTTTTGAAAAAATCGAGCATGGGGTTTTCGAAATATTGAGTTTTCAAAAAAAAAAATTTCTGAAATTTTTTTTAAAAATCCAAAAAAAAATTTGTTTGAAAATTTGAATACACAATAATATTGAAACTGCTGAGGAGCCTTAACATAAAAAAAATGATCAAAATCGGTGGTACCGTTTTAGAGAAAATCAAAAACAAAAAAATGGTTGCAGGGAGGTACCCACAATAACCATTTTCTGGGAATTTTTTTTCAACCATTACCTAGGTTTAACTAAAAGAAATTTTATGAATTTTTTTTTTAAATCTGTTGGACAGTTTTTGAGAAAAAAAATATTTATAAAATTTCGAAAAAAAATCGTATGGCAGGTACCGTTATTTTTGGTCTTAAAAAATCAAATCAAAAAACATCACTGGAGATAAAATATCTGAGACAACAACCTTCAGTCTCTGAACATCGCGCCACATATCTTTCCTATCCTTCTTTCTCTTCCTTAACCTCACGCCCGCGCTGTGTTCAAACATTTAAAGGGTAATCATAATCCCTTGAGCGCGTGTAGATTATAAAAAAAAAAAAAAAAAAAAAACATCCGGGGGGAAAAAATTAAAACCCATATCTACCAAGTTTGAAGAAAATCGGCCGAGCCGTTAAGCTGCAACCGAACGGACAGACAGACAGACAGACAGACAGACAGAATTGCGAAACCCACTTTTTTGGCCTTCGCTATCATCGTAATGTCAACTTTGATCAAAATCTCGTGTTCGATTTTTTCCGAATGCATAACTTGCCTTATAGTACCTATAAGTCGCAAGTAAAAATTCAATGTGTTGATACTCGTACAGACGTTGAAACTGTGTCCAGGCTTTACGAGGCACTCATATCGTTTGTGAGAGAAAAACGAGAATGCTAATGCTTTGATGTTTTTGAAGAGATGGGAAAAAGCAAAACCTCTGAAAATTACAAAATGGACCAAAAAAGAATCGTCAAGAGGAAAAAACGAGATGATGAGTGTCGCGAAGGGAGGTTCTTTTTTGTGGTTGTGAAAATTTCAAAATAAATACTTTCATTCCTATTTGCGACCATTAATTGAGTGCGCTGAAGAGAAGAAATTCATCATATGAAAAACAGTTTTATTTTTTTATCTAAGCTTGATCACATGAGTGAAGAAGCAATTGGAAAAAATGCAACCACTCTTCAAAAATTATACCTGGTTGATCTTGGGGAAAATTTTCAAGAAGAGTGTGTCTTACTTTGAAATTTTCTGGAGCAAAACAACTCTGAAAATATGATTTTAAGTCAGCTTAACCTTCATATAAGAGAAAAATAATTGATGCATTTTTTATATGCTGAGGTTGCTTTAAGAATATACTTGTGCACTGCAGTGTAGAGCTGTGTAAATCGTTCATTTCAAATGATCGCATCGAATTCGATCATTTTCATTTCACTCAAATGGTTCAATACTGTTCCGATTCGATTTTCATTTCGATTTCGATGATAAGAATGAGTTGAGGCTTTCACAAAATACTCTATATTGTAAGCTATAAATTACCAAATAGTAGCCATCGAATGATGGCTACTATGTCCATTGATTAAAAAGCGTCAAAAAATTCAAGACAAAGAGATTTCATTTGTTGCTCATTAAAAGATCAATTTTAGGACTAATAGTTACTGAATGAATTGGTACTATCGAATAAATTAAGATACTATCGCATATGTAAGTCGAAAGTTTTTATTCGATAAGTCTCATTACTAGTTCAATTCCCACAGTGTCTAAACATACCAGATCCTGGGCCCGTATCGCGTAAGAGTAAAGTGATCACTAAATCAATTGATTGTCGTTTTGACAATCGCTCTCTCTATATTTTTTTTATTTATATGATAGAGACAGATATATTCAAAATGACAATCAAAAAATTGACAATCAACTATCACCTTACGCGATTCCACACTTGATACCTCAAATAACACCAAATCGAATCGAGTAAATCATGGGTAATCGAGTTAACTGATATTAAAGAATGAGACTCATTGAAATGATTGAGATTGAAATAGAAAATTAAGAAACGAGGAATCATCTAAATGATTGAGATTGGGATCGATTAAAATGAAAATTTGTGATTTCGATCAACAATGCTTTTCGATGATCGGATCGAAAAAATCGAATCGATCCTGATTGACACAGCTCTACTGCAGTGACGAATTGTAGTACAGAACGATCGTTTTCCGTATTGAAACGAATAAAAACGTATTTATGGTCTCGCATTAGCGCCTTAACAGTTTAGCTTTATTAAATATAGAAGCTAAACTGACAAAAAATTTGGCTAACGAATCTATAGTTAATGAATTTTGTAATAAATATACACACAAAAAAAAATTGAAAACACCAAATATTATGCATTTTATGTTTTTTATTATTATTTTTTATTACTTTATTTTCATTGTTCTAAAGGGCGGAAAAATTTATCAGCCCGGGGCGCCAAATCCTTAAATACGCCTCTGTCCATAGGGCGTCAGTCATATTCCTGAAGAAGAATATTTGTTGTGGTTGATTTATTGCTGCAATAACCATGTTGTTCTTATACAATTGATCATCGGCAGAGAAACTGAATATGTTTGCACAAATATTGAAATGAAATAAAACAAGCTGTGGATGAGGTCAATAACTTTAGTCATAAAAGACATATTAAACTGAACAACGTGGAAACATATAACTCAAAAGAAAAAATGAAATTTATCAAATCGCACTTTAAATTTTCACACACCTTATTGTTTCACACAAAATTAAAATTAAAGATCCAAAAATTACAACAATAAAAAGGACTTAAATTAAACGTGAATGCATTTCGAACGCTTCTTTGGCGATCATCATCAGCACTAACTGGCTGAACACAATAGAATGCTGCAACTGGAGCTGCAGCTGCAACTGGAAGAGCTGTCAAAAAGTGTCGTACGTACTTTTTTTTATGTGCCCACAATGAGGCTGTACAGCTTTCATTGTTTTGTTGTCATTTGTTGGGTCAGTTGTTGAATCTTTGGCAAATTATAAATATTTTAAGTAATTGAAACTATAAAATGGACACTGAAATTGAAGATTTTCGTCCATTATTTTAATTAAAATTTAACCACGAAATCACAATAAAACAAAACAACACTTAAAATCACTGACAGATATATAAAA